>CM070541.1:8829133-9491849 GCA_036346415.1 Raddia guianensis | reverse complement strand
ATATCACCAAGCAATACCAAAATTAAAAAGTGTTTCACTAAGATACCCTATGTTGGGTCACTAGCCGACTTCGATGCTCGAGGTTGGGTGTTGGTGAAATTTGGGTTCAAATTTTGAGGTATGCCTTCTATAAGGTCGCCATTGTACACCGCTACCTGGTACAAGTGCCTCTCTAAAATTGCATCCAATCCAGACGCTCGAGGGCCTATGTCGATCCCTTCTCCGGTTGGGACAGGTATCACCCGTTGAAAGGTGCGCCCATGTCAAGAAAAGCTAGCTCTACAAGTTAAGGCTAGGCTACCGACGTCGATATCCCTTGCAACGTTAAACCACAACATGTCGCAAGATGACGGTTGTGAGACGTGGTTTAAAGGCACGCCCCACGACGGGCCAATCGCTGCTTTTGCATTGCAAGAGTGGGTGTCACGTAGCTGAATTCTTCTGTTGAGGCGATGTGCCCAATGGGCTAGTTAAGCTAAGTTTGATATTGTCAATCCAGGCATTGCTTCAGCACTAAAACTTAAGATTTCTTGAGTTCTTTACAATCTCTTTCAGACACAGAGATATTGGTGAGACCAGTCGGCCGGACATCTGACTCGATCGTAAAGCACTCGGGGGCTACTGTGGACTATATGAGCCCCGGGTATCCTCTAGAAGGCCCATAAAGGAGCAGATAGGGGGCGATCCAAGTCGGCCGGTTAAGGATATAGACCACTCGGGCTACGTATGGCTTGAGCCGCAAGGAAGTTCCCGAGGATATAATCTATCTCCATGTAATTAGCAGATCAACACATGCATTCTATGTAATCAAGATACCGTAATTAGTTACGTCAGGATCCCGAGATATCTCAGAACTCTATCTCCCCTACACTATATAAAGGGAGGGTAGAGGCCATCGGCATGTAAGTCCTTAGCGTATAGCATCATCTTGCATCTCGCATCTTGATCCACCATATAATCCTGCAACACGTGAAGTAGGGTATTACCTCCTCGCTGAGGGCCTAAACTCGTATAACCCTGTCTTTGTGTTACCATTAAACTTAGTACTTGATTAGGCCCTCTCAGACAAATTCATTGCGGTGGTGACCCCAGCTTAGTCACCGCCGACAACCGGCTCACATACCATAACGGACTCAGATACATGCCAAATATATCCCAAGGTAGATAAGGTATATCTCTAATTTTGAGGATCACGACGTTCGCCCAATCCGGAAAACCCACGTCCCGGTCTTCACGAGTCCATGGAACTCGTTGAGTAATCTGACTCAGATACATGCCGCGATACCTACTCCACAGGCGCCCAGACTGTGGTTTTCTCGGCTCATGCCACGCCATTGTCATCTTCGGGCCGCACGTCACCTCTGCTCTCACCCCGCTTAAAGGCCGCGTCTCGCGAGGTCCTACACATCTCCCGCGGTGAGCCCGCGGCGGAGTCCCTGCCTTGGTCCAGCCAAGCCATCACCTTCTCGGTGATGGACTACTCGGCCAGGCTCTCCAAGCTGCAGCGTCTCCCGCTGGTCTTGTGTCCCACCATCGGCAACACTCGCGGGGACCGCGTCCTCGTGGACAGCGGGAGCTCGCTGGATATCATCACCGCGCGTGTTTTAGGCCTCATGCAGGTCCCGCGCTCCAAGATCAGGGACATCATCGTCCCCTTTCACGGGATCATCCCGGGGTCGTCCCTTCGCCCTGTCGGGCAAGTTGTGCTGCCCGTAACGTTTGGCTCCTCCGCCAACTTCCGGACGGAGTACATCACCTTCGAGGTGGTGGAAACCGACCTCCCCTACAACGCCATCTTGGGTCGCCCCGCGCTCTCCAAGTTTATGGTAGTCTCCCACCAAGCCTATCATTGCCTAAAAATGCCTGGCGCCAAGGGGAGTCATCACCGTCCGGGGAAACCACAAGACGGCCCTCGACTACGACAAGACCAAGCTGGCCATGGTAGACCAGCTCCCTACCCGTGGTCCCAACAGCAAGGAGCACTCCACAGCGCGCCCAAAGGTGGCACTGCAGCCGCAGGAACCGACCAAAACCATCGTCCTCACGGAGACAGACCCCACCAAGGTGGTCCACGTGGGGACAAACCTCGAGGCCCAATAGGAACTCGAGCTCATTACCTTCCTCCGGGCTAACAAGGACGCATTCGCATGAGAACCATCCGATATGTCTGGTGTCCCAAGGGAGGTGATCGAGCACAGGCTAGCTATCCGACCTGACAAAAAGCCGGTAAGGCAGTGTCAGAGGCGTGTTCCCGACTGAAAGGCCAAGATCATCCAAGACCACTTCAAGCGGTTTTCCGGTGCTTCATCCATCAAGTACAAGACTGATTGGCTTCCTAACCCACCAGTAGTCCGAAGAAGGGCGGCAAGTGGCGCGTGTGTGTCACCATCGCGACCTTAATTCCGCCGCCCCAAGGATAACTTTTTCCTTCCACGACATAGAAAATTTAGTTGACGCTACTACAGACTCTCAAAGATTGATGAGTTTCTGGACGCTACTCCGGTTATCATCGATCGCGTTGTCTAAGGAGGACGAAGAGAAAACCGCTTTCTAACGCCTTTTCTACGATTTTGTTATAATGACCATGTCTTTCGGTCTCGAAATGTCTGGCGCCACGCTTCGGCGACTCATGCAAAAAACTCTCCCTGATCAAATAGGGCGCAACGTAGAAGTCTACGTGGATGATATCGTAGTCAAGAGTAAGGACGCCCGTGACCATGTGTCCGACCTACGAGAAACATTTAACAGCCTGAGACAGCACCGGGTCATGCTAAACCCCGAGAAATGCGTCTTCGGAGTCAAGTCCGGCATGCTCCTTGGCTATGTGATCGGTGGGGCAAGCATCGGTGCGAACCCCATAAAGATCGAGGCCGTCGAAAAGATGAGGTCGCCGACCTGCGTAAAGGACATCCTGTCCCTCACAGGTAAAATGGCGGCCTTAAGCCGTTTCATCTCCTCGGCCGAGAACGGGCGCGCTTTTCGCAAGCTTCTTCAAGCACGATAGTTTTGAGGATGAGATGAGGCCGAGACCGCAGCCAGTAGGTTTAAGCTGCCACGCCACCCGTCCTCACCACTCCCAAGCTCGGGGAAGTCCTCCTGCTGTACCTCTCAGTGACACCAAACGCAGCAAACGCGGTGCTAGCTGTGGAACGAGAAGGGAAGCAGCGGCCCATCTACTACGTGAGCGAGGTGCTCACCGGGCCCAAAGAGCGCTACCCCGACCTTCAGAAACTGTGCTATGCCTTGCTGATAGCCTCGCGCAAGTTGCATCACTATTTCCAAGCCCACCAGACCATTGTCCCGACCACTTACCCGATTAAGGACATTCTCTGAATCCCGGAGGCCATGTGTCGGGTCGCTGGCTGGGGAGTCGTCTTTGGTGACATCCAGTTTGTGTCCCGTGATCGCGATCAAGGACCGTGCCCCGCTGATTTCACAGGCAGAGTTGACTGTGCGGATGAGCAAGAGTTAAGCTCTCCAGGTCAAGATAGGGAAGTAGGATGGTGGACCTTGTTCTTCGACGGTTCACACCAGTCCGGGCGATCAGGATGCGGTCTCGTTCTCATCTCCCCCAACGGAGAGCGACTCCAGCACGTCCTACAAATACACTTTGCGGCAACCAACAACGCCGCAGAGTATGAAGCCCTACTAGCGGGCCTAAGAGCAAGCGCTGCGCTCGACATCAAACGGCTTGTTGCGAAAGGGGATTAACAGCTCGTCGTCCGCCAGGTCAGGGAGGAGTTTCAGGCAACTGACGACTCAATGACGCGGTACCTGGCGGAAGTGAGGAAACTGAAGAAGCGTTTCATGAGTTTCGAAATTAGCTACATTCCTAGGGAAGAGAACGGCGACCCCGACAAGCTCACCAAGCTCGGATCCTCACAATAACCGGCCCTGCCGGGGGTGCTAGTGCAACACCTTTTAAAGCCCTCCATTCCCTCCGGAGAGGAGGCCACAGGGACGCCTTCTACCCCCCACACAGAGACATTCGTATCGCCTCATACCTCGAGTAGCACCTCCCGGATGACGCCATTCATCCAGTTCTTGGAGGATGGGACATTGCCCGAGGACACTGCTGAGCGTTCCTAGCTAAAAAGGCGAGCGAAGCTACTGGCTCGCACGGGCTTGCTGCATCAAGGGTGCTAATGGCGTGCTTTTGTAAGTGCGCCACCCAAGAAGAAGGTAAGTACCTTCGTCTGACATACACGACGGCATCTGGCGCGACACGCACCACGTAACCCTTGTCGGCAAAGCATTCCGCATGGGCTACTATTGGCCCACTGCGATGAATGACGCAGAAGCCTTGGTCAAGCGCTGCAAAGCTTGCCAATACCATGCACGGATGACACACCAGTCCGCGTATGAGCTGCAAATAATTCCACTAGAGTGGCCATTCGCGGTTTGGGGCATGGACCTCCTGGGACCGTTCCCCAAAGGGCTCGGTGGCAAATCGTACTTGTTCGTAGCCATCGACACCTTCACCAAGTGGATCGAGGCCGAGCAGGTCTCCAACATCACTGCAACTGCCGCAATACATTTCTTCAGAAGCATCGTTGCAAGATTCGGTGTGCCTAGCAGAATCATCGCTGATAACGGCACCCAATTCAGGAACCGGGAGTTCAACGATTACTGCGAAGAGCTTGGCATGAAGCTTGCCCTGGCATCTGTGGCCCACCTACAGAGCAACGGAGCGGCTGAGCAAGCTAACGGACAGCTAGTCCAAGGCATCAAAAAGCGAGTCTACGACGCCCACAAGGCTAAGAAACACGGTTGGGTCGACGAGCTGCCATCAGTCCCCTGGGCAGTCCGAATAACGCCCACCAAGCACGGAGAAACTCCTTCCGCCTGCGTCTATGGCTCGAGGCCGCCCTCCCAACAAATAAGACTAGGATCCGATCGCGTTGATTTCACCAGCTTCGTGGCCAACGACGAGGAGCGGCAGATCGACCTCGATCTACTTGAGGCGCCATGAAGCACTCCCTAATCTCGGTGAAGCCTACTAAATAGACTCGTGAAGTCGCCACGCTGCACGAACGTGACAGACAAGGACCCTACAAGTAGGAGACCTGGTTCAACGTCGCATTCAGAACCTCGCAGGCTCCAACAAGCACAGCCCCAAGTGGGAGGGACTGTACAAAGTAGTGTCCGCAGCCCGCACGGGCTTGGTACGCCTTGCTGACAAGGATGGGAACGAGCTCCCTAGCTCATGGAACATCTCCCTTCTACGACGCTTCTACGCTTAATCAGATAGTAAGTTTCCTTCATCTCAATTCAATTCAAAAAAAAAGAAGCCGCATCTGCCCCCACTCGCGGGCTACGCCGGGCTCAATCATGTCCATCTTAAACAAGCCCGTGGCCAAAATCTGACGGCTAAGGATAAAGCACTCCGGAGCACTTCTACGACAGGATAAGCCGACATCTCGCACCCTAGTAAGGCTCCGCGCAGTGTGGAAGTCCCTCGGCCTAAAGTACAATAAGCCCACGTCAGGTTTGTTTGGGATGAGGCCTCGCAACGCTCGCGGGCTGGGAGATTTTTCGCCCAGTTTTTTCCAAAGTCCTAAACTTCGCCAAGCCCGCACTGTCGCACAGCCTGATGAAGCTCGGGGGATGGGGATTTGCGTGAAATTTTTCTAAGCCACTCTAAGTCTTTAGACCGCGCCCAACTCCAAGATTGCACTTGGACTTGGCCGCGGCCCGGGGGCTGGATGGCTGTGCGCACAAAAGCAATCTTTCAAATCAACTTGTTTCATCTAAATTTCCTAAGTTCGCCTCAGAACTTCGTTATTGTTCATCTAGTTCTCCTACTTTTGCATTACAGATTTACGCAGGAAAGGAAAATGAACAAGCTTAACGAAGGGAGGATTCAGTAAAGTCTGAAGCTGCATTTCCAAAAGAACACAAGACTGTACAAGCAAAAGAAAGCCCGGCATCTCGGGCTACCACAAAAGAGGGCGCCACGTTACTACGGCTACGACGGTGCCCAAAACCTACTCCTACAATTACCAGGCTACTTCGCCGCTCCTAATAGTGGCGCTGACGATGAGCCGGCGGCACCGCAGACTCCGCCGATGGTGACGATGACGACGACGGCGTCGACAGGACCGGCGCAGGCATGAATGGTCCCGGCGCACTTGGGTGCCGCCTCCTCCGCCGATGAATGCTGGCGCCAATGAGCGGCGGCGGAGCCACCACGGCAGCCTCCGCCACCGCCTCAGCTTCCTCCTCCCGCAGCAGCCTCACGGCGAAGTTTCCTCCTTCGCATGAAGCGCCAGCGTCAGATGCTGCGTCGGCGGCGATCCGCGCCGCCACTGTTTTCCTCCACCTCCGCCATGAAGCCGCGACGGCGAAGGGCGGGCTGCCTCTTTGTCGACGCGGACTTGGGCATGCGCCGCCAGAGTGGCCACCTGGCCCACGACGACGGGCCCTCGGCGACGGGGCCCGCGACCTCCTCCTCCTCCCCCGCAGGCTGGATCGGCGGCGATGGAGGGAGTGGCGGCGGCGTATCCGCAAACAGCGCCTCCCGCTACACGTGCATGAAGTCGGAGTTTCGGTCGAAAGACATAGCTCCGATCTCTCTCCCTTTCCCTCTTTGTTCTCCCTCTGTTCGGGTCTGGCGCTCTCTGCTTCCTATTCTAAAGCAGGCGCAGGCTAGGCGTGAAGGCCACGCGACGTGCTGCGCCTTGTTTTATAGGCCGGCAGCGACGTAACGTCCCATCACACCGCGGGCTACCCTAAGCATCGCTGCGCGCGAAGGGACAGGTAATTAAAACCCACCACGCGAGCTGAAGAGACGCGTGCGCATGCATTGCCCCGCGGAATACCAAACGCACTAGCCGCCACGCGACATGTGTCCCGGTCCCACTGTCAGCGAGGAGACGAATCGCCGTCCTTCAGGGCCCAACGCGCGGATCTGGCCCAACAATGCGAACAAGGCCAGAAAGCGCCTCCCCGGCCTGATGCGTGGCTTGGGCCAGGTGCATGAACCGTCGCTGGTTGGTCCGCCTCTGCATCCGCACCTGGCAAACGTCCCCCTCCTGTCAGCGGAACACTGTGCCGCGCAGCAAAGCCCATAGTACGTGCAATTTGACGCAATAAGAAAAAAGGAAAAATGGCTAAGCTCTCCGGCCATAGCACGCGGTGCATATCCATTAAGCAAGCGGTAAAACAAAAATGCTTATGGCGCCATTTCAGTTCGGTTTCTAGGTCTCGAATCCGCTTTCACGCCTGAAGCAATTCTATAGCTTGCGAGCCCATCTCGTTTTGATCCTTGCGCAGTTTAGCCTAGGCATCAACGAGGTCTTGCGCTTGCTTCCTCATAGATTCCGTCTCGGCCTTGGACTTCGTCTCGGCCTCCCGAAGCATAGCAATCTACTCCGCGAGCTTATCGCGGGCTTCCGCAAGCCCGCGCACAGTGGAGTTGCACTCGGACAAAGTAACCTCCAGCTCCTCTGAGGCCGCCTCCCTGCGCCCGCGCTCTTCATCAAAGGCAACCCGGGCTCGGCCTGCCTCTTCACGGGCAGCCTGGGCTTGGCTCGCTGCAACCTTCTCCGTTTCCTGGGCTTGGGCAAACCTCGTCACGCGGCCTCCCGCCTTCTCTCTCATACGCTCGAGCATGGCTCTAGTTCGGCGACGGACGGTTCCATTTAACCTCGTTTCGGCAGAACAAGACGTCACAGCGCATTTCTCGAGCTGTGGCTTGCGCAAGCTCAGCAGAAGATGTTCGATCTCCGGCAAGATAGTTGTTCGACCGCCCGCTACCGCTTCCATCAATGAGGACAGCCGCCATAAGGGTGAGGACTGAAACAAGAGGAAACAAATCAAGTCACAAAAAGGTCAATACCTAAGTGCAATATGTGGGCCCAAGGATGTTACCTTCTTGTTGAGAGCAAGCATGCCCTTCACTCTCTCGACGGCGCCGCAGACACGGCTTGATCAAACTCATGGAGCGCGCCTCGGCAACGGCAGGGCGAGCAATTTAAGGACTCGCCGCCTCCCCTCCGACGACGCGCTGGCGCGGCGCCCGCCCGCCGCCGCGGATTGTATGGTGGCGCCGCGAAGGAGTAATCGATGCACCATGCGCTTCCGGCTTCTCAAAGATCTCCACTGGGCGCGAGCTCGGCCTTCGCCACTATCGCTCGATCCGCGACCAGTTTGGCCTCGCAAAGCTCAGACTGGGCCGCTGCCAGCGTAGCCTCTAGGTCGTCCGCCCTCTGCTTGGCGGCCATGAGCTCGGCCTTGATCTTGCCCGCCGCCTCTGAAGGGGCCTGGACATCACTTCCTCCAGCCCGGGCCTTAAGCGCCGCCTCAGCAGCGGCCAAGGATTCCTTGAGTCCGGCCCTACCCCGAACGGCTTGCTCCGCAACATCCCGCGATCGCTGGAGCTCGCCGAGGAGCTGGGCGACCTCCTGCACGAGCTTCCGTCTCTCTGCTAAGGGCTCGGCCCGTTCCGCAGCCCTCTGAGCAGCGTATTGCCCCTCCTTGAGCTGTGCCTTAAGCCTATCCACCGCGCCCTCCGCCAGGGCCTGGCTGGCCTTTGCCGCCCGGCTGCCGCTGGCCCAGACTTTCGCCTCATGGAGCTGTAATGGGTGCCGCACCAATTGCCATAACCGGACGTGGTGGAGAGGGCGCCGCCATGCCTGCAGCCTCCAGCCGCAACCGCTCTGCCTCGGCCTCCACTTTTTCTATACGCTGGCGGGCGGTATGCACCTCACCTATGGTAACGGCGTCCAGGCGTTTTAGGAGAGCCTTCCTCTCTAGCCCGGGGGTAGGGTAGATCATCACGGCCGGCGGGCCCCCCGTGACAGAGCTCTGCGCCCTGAGGTCCGCTTGTTGCTCCACCCACTCTGGGGTGGGGGAGATCCAGCCCGCGGACGCCAGCGGGCCCACGCTGGGCATCGAGGCACTTATCCACCCCGACGGGACGGCACGCGCACTTGCCATTCCCAACCAACTAGCAGCCTGCGCCGGTCGAGCGCCAGGGGCGCCTTCCCAATGGGGGTCTTGAAGAAGTCAGCGATCCCCCGGTGGTCGATCGGCCACCACCCATGTGTTGTGCGCCCTTCAACGCGTAAGGGTGTAACCCACAAGGAAGCCTTGTCGGTGTCAACCTTCACCGTCTCCGCGACCTCGTCTGACCCATCCAACACCGCCATCGGTAGTCAAGTCGATGACCCCCCACGGATCACCGCTTCTCCTTATCCAAATAGGTCTGTCGGCCTCAACAACCCAAAGAGCCTCCAAATGATCGTGACTTGAATCCTCCTTCGCTCGGCTCGACCGGTCGGTCTCGCCGCTTCGTTTTGGCAGAGGGAGGCAAAGACTCAATCGCCACCTCGCGCCACGCGACCGCGATAGAAAACACACATAGCAATCAGACACAGAAGCAGAACGATGACGAAGCGCGCGAAACTTACGCTACTGGTTCAAGCTCAGGCTCAGACACCCCCGTAGGCGCAGAAAAGTCCGCTTTAGCTCGCCGACGCGGCTCGTGATTGGCACGGCTGCCTTCTGCCGGGTTGTGACGACTTTCTTCACGGTTCCCCGCCGCGACGTCGCTCCCGACAACGAACCCGCCGCTGACGCGACATCTTCATCACACCGCTCGACAAGCCGCAGACGTCCTCCTCTTCAGAGGCGCTGGTCAGAAGCTCGCCATGAGAAGCGAGCTCGAATCACCGAAGCGCCTAACTCTCGCTCGCGCTACACGGAGGAAACTCACCGCCGCCGTGTCCCGCGTTTTCCTACCCAGATCTCCGCGACTGTCAAGGCCGCGCCGCCAAGGGTCAAGGCCGGCGTCGAGCTTTCCTTGACAAACATTACCGGCAAGGCTGACGTCCCGCTAGACGCCGCCAGGATCCCCGACGGCGAAGGCGCCAGAGGTCGAACGACCAAAGGCTCCTCATGGAGCCTGGGGCCTGCATGGCCTCCTTGGCCACCTTCCAAGTTCGCTGCAAATAATCAACACAAGCCGTCAAGGCCTCAAGGACGCGCACGGCCTGGAATTTGGCCGAACACCCTACGGGCACATACCTCGGACAGTTTATCCTTTGGGAATCTTCGAGGATGAGGATTCTTGTCCATGGACAGCAGCATGCCCGCTATCCTCGAGATATCTCGAACCGAGAGTCCTGCAGAGCGTCACAGACGGTCACAACGTATACCAACCTAGAGTTAAAAGCAGCGCGGCGGTCGCTTAACTTGATGGAAATCCCAGTCCGGATCCTCCCATCCGCCCATCTCGCTGACACACCGCTCGCGGCGCCCCAGCGGGCTGATCCGGTGCCAGACAAAGTTGTTGACAACGTCGTAGCCCGTCAAGCTCTTCTTGACGAGCTCCGTAATCTCTTATGCCGTCACTTGATCCTCCGGCAGGGGCTCGCTGCGCGCAAAGATCGGCGTCTCCGGCGCGGCCGATGAGTACCCCAAATTCGAGCCCCCGCGGTTCAGGTAGAAACACCGCCGGGCCCAACCATCGACCTTCGTCTTGATCTCGTATTCCGGGTACGTTCGGCAACCCCGGGTCCGACGAGAGGTGAGATAGAAAACCCCACCGTTGCCCGCGCGATGGCCGATAGCCTTCAACTCAAAATACTGCTGGAAGAGACTCACCGTGGGTCGTACCTCGCAGAACACCTCGCACAGGTGCGCAAAGATAGACAAGTGAATGAAGGACTGCGGGGACAGGTTCTCCGGCCGTAGCTCCATAAAGGCAAAAAAATCCGTCATGAACTGCGACTCCGGCGCACGGAACCCGCAGATGGCCGAGCTCTCGAAACACACTAGCTCGGTAGGCTCGGCCTCTAGCTCTCGGGCTGCGCCAGGAAGCCTCCAAAAGCCCAGCTTCACGAAGCCGTCTCTCTCTAACTCCGCCATCCTCTCCCTCGTAAGGACGCTATCTCCGACGAACACCATGGTCGCCGGAAGCAAGAGAGCGAGAAGGCAAGTGGCGAGGTGGAGAGGTGAAGACAAAGGCAGGAGGAATGATTCTGCAGTAGGAGTTCCCCCTGAGAGGCTCTGCCTTATCAAGGAAGGCAACGGACGAAGCGGAGATCGTGGGAGTCGTGCCCAGGGGGCGTAACCACCCCACCTTTTCGTCAAATCGAATTCAATGATCAGACTCTAGCTCCAGCGGCTCCGAAAAATCCTAGCCGAATCTCCCGCGCGGCGCGTAAAAGTTAATTTTTTCTAAACCTCAGACCGGCTTGCCACGCGACCCACTCGAGGCTCGGGGGCTGGCTGTTGGTGATTCGTGAGCGGCCCACCACGAGATGGGCCTTGGGCCGATTCCGTACCGGCCCACCGCGTGTATAAGGGAAGCTAAAAAGGCCACCCTTGGCCGTACCAAAGGAAACATCTAGCCCGCCGGGGTCACCCCCGGGCTTGACCAGGTCAACCGCGCCTCCCTGGGTCCTGACCAGGAGCGCGGCGCACCTCCCGGGCTATTCTTAGCCCGGAGGAGGGGCCCACGAACAGTCCGTCTGTCCCTAGGCAGGTGGCAACAACTGTCATGTTCCACCGCACTTTCTCCGACCTTGACCGGGAAGAACTGTACCTCCCTAGGGATCCGCAGCCCAGGGAGAGATACGCGGGCAGCTCACCTTGTCGTTTACTCTCTTTGGCAGATGGCAACAGCTGCCACACTACGCGACGCCCCAACGAGTGGCGCGGGGCTGGCTCGGTCCAATCAATGCTATATTGGGGATAAAGGGAAAATGCTTTCTCCCTCAAGGTGCTTCTCCGTATGGGTACTCCTGCATTTAACACGTGTTCAAGATTAACTGCACTCGCTTCTCTTTGCGCATCACGGACAGGATGGAGCCCCGAAAGGAGACAAGGGCACCGCCACTAAAGCGGAGATAGGCGCAGGGTCCGCCGTATCAGCTCCGGGCGACCCGCCGCGCCTATAAAAGGAGGGACCTGCCCAACGTGGAGGGGATCCCACATTCGATAGAAGAGATCTCTCCTGGACGCCCAGAATCCGAAGGTTCCATAGCATTAGCCGTAGTTACTAGTCACTTGAGTGTCCCACGCTTCCCTGTAAGCTCGGGATCAGCGCCTCCAAGCCCGGTCTCGGCACCTCTTGTACTGTTTTCCACGATATAATCAACGAAGGCTGAAGTAGAGCTATTACCCGGCAGTGGGGGCTCGAACTAGGGTAAAATCGCTTGTGTCTTTACGGTTTGTATTGCTTTCTCTCTCTTCGTTTTTTTCTCATCATACGACGGATCCGCACTCAATCACTAAGTCGCACTCAGCGCCGTCCGGGAAGACCATGGGCTCGAGCCCTCGCAGTTTCTGGCCGCCGCCTGTGGTTCTTGGAAAGGTTGTCGCTGGGCTCACCCAACTACAATTCGTCTGCACGGTCCGCGGAACCCGCTGTTCTCCAAGACGCGCTTCCTGCATAATCGACAAGAGTTTTGTTCGAAAAAATGTCGGGAATCCATTTTGGAATCATTCGTAATCGGATATGTTAATAAAAAGATACAAACAAAAAAAGAAAAAAGAAAAACATAGTCAGGCTGCATGGAGAATCTTACATCCATAGAGTCAAACTCAAAACTAGATGCAGGAAACAAAACATAAGAAAAAAGCAGATTCTGCATCTGTAGATGAAAATCTCTGTGAATGCAAATAATCAAACAGCCTATTTAATGACGGTCCTATTTTAACGGATGGTGGAGGAGAGAGATCTATCTTCGTAGGTTTTTTTACCTCTCTCGTCGCAGCCGATACCCATCAAGGCGCGCACGTTGATATATGCAGCTAGCCTATTATTTTAACATCATGCATGTACAACCATTTTTCCTCCGTCGCTAGGATTTCTCAGAATTCTTAGACCGACAGAGCTTCCAATATCAGGACATATGAGACTTGATAACCGACACGCCTTTTTGTGTGAGTGAAAATTCCAGCACACTGATATTGGTAGTTTGCAATGATCAATGACGATGTTCCATGGAAATTGGTCCACACAGTTGTTCGTGGTTGGAGTTGTTGCTATTGGCTTTATTATTAACTGATTTTCATATAGGAGGGGTCGACCAATTTTTTTTAAATGATTTACCAAAAATCGTCGAAGCTAGACCAATAACCCGGTAGCCAAGTAGTATTATTTTGACTTATTTCTATTTTAATCATCGCCCCTGTTTAATTTAGATAGGATTGAACGGCTGCGTTGTTGAGTTTTAAAGAAGCTTCACGTTAGGGTATTTACAACGATAGAAATGGCCGTCGTCTGTAATGCAATCAATTGCACCAATAGACGATGCTAAAGACAATATATACACGATAGAGATTGACCACACTTTTTTTTTAAAAAAAAAAACGATGTCAGTGGAAGAGTTGTACACCACAGGAGACAAAATGTTTGTTAATACAGTTCGACCCAATGGACTACGTCTGCGGAGCATGTCTATGGGTGCTCTTCTTCATCAATAATTCTATAACATATATACTTGCCATCAGGCCCGGTCACAGGCTGGTCGAGACCCCCTGCGAGTCTATACTACAATTATCTTGATCATTGCCTAGTACACAAATAATGCCCCCTTCATATGGTGTAGGTTAGGCTACAAGTCCGATTTCCATTCTAACCTAGCCTACCTACTACACCTTAGAGTCTTACTCATATACATATCTGACACAAATCCTAACATCCACTTTAACGAATATGCCTTTATCATCTTGCAATAGTCCTAACATCTTACGCGAACCTTGTATATGAAGTTGTTTCCTTTTACTGCACACCTAGAGGCCCCCGACAAATCAGATCTGGTGTCAAACTCACTGTTTTTTCACAAATACAGATAACCGTGGAATATCTAGCTTTATGATTCCAGCTGCAATAGCACCCTTTCACCGTCGCTTTTAAGTCACCTTTAGTCATTGCCATATTAACACTTGATCATTTCTCCCTAGTCGACCTAAACCAACTCCATGCCAGTTTCACAGCTCGATCAATCTGTCATCTAAACACATTATTATTAACTAGTACAATGCCCGTGCTCTGCCACGGACCATAAATGGAGGAAAGGAAAACATAATTCATAGAAAAATATATAAGCATCAAGGGTGATTTACTGAAAAGACATTATATGTGAACTAATTTCAGGTCGAGAGTAGTTCGAGAGTATGGCACATGACATGATGTAGCTTGGATCATTTAGATAGGATCCAAGCATCGGAAATACTCTGTCCATCAAATCGGATCCAAGCATCGGAAATACTCTGTCCATCAGTCGATTTGAATCATATCGAAAGATTATTAATGCCAAGATTTCTATTAGATGGAAAGAATATTAATGCTTCATATTACCACAGTGCGTATTAAAAAATTTTATTAGTGGCGTATAAATATTGGAGAGGCCTGGCCATTATCGATGACTTGATAAGACTGCAATCACGAAATGAGATCGGTAGCAAGATCAGATGGGCAAGCACACTGTCTGGAGAAGGTCAGAATGACTAATATGTTCGATAATAGAACAATCAATAATCACGAAATGAGATCGGTAGCAAGATCAGACTGTATGGAGGTAAACAATCAATAATAGAAGCAGCACGATATGCCATTGGTGCTTCTCTCTAGAGTCAAATCTATTTTCAACAAATAATTAATAATCGTGCTCTCCGTAGCTAATATGAAAAAAACAATAACTTTCTCCAAATAAATCCGGATACTATATCAATGCCAACATTTATTCCAGCTTGCACATAGTAAGTATAATTTGCACCAGCGGCTAGCTGATCCGGTCTATTCCTAGCCAGTCCGATATTACAAACTTGTACAATCAATGATCAATCCTCGACTTTGATAAGATCGAACCAATCATCGACAATTTCTCACCACTATCTTTCATGATTACCAAATACAGAAGATATGGAGACATGCCATACCGCAGTCTCTACACAACTAATCCTTGAATTCGATTCACATACTACTACTCCCCTCATTTGTATGAAATGGACAAAACAAAAATAGATAAGTTTTTTTTTTGGTATTTAGACAATATATGCAAGACTGGACTTACTCCAACAGAAGGAACTGATGCAGATCTTGTAGTACCAAAGCCCCTTTGGTTTGGCTTGGGCTTTCCGATAGGGATCAAAGATCACAGGAATCAGAAGAACGCCTCGTTTAAGAAGTTCAATCCGGTACCTCTCAGCTCTTTGCATTGCTCGAGTAAAAGATGCTTTCAAACGTACCAATATAACCTAAAATACTATTCACTTCACAAGTCAGTGATGAAATTTTTAAAGAAATGCAGCCAATATGTGCATGCTGATAAAATAAATTACGCACTTCATGAAATGCCTCAGGTATTGACCATGAAAAAGCAAATAGAAATATACTAACTGGCCTAGTGATGTCCCGGAGTTGCATAAGCTCAGTAATGCGACTGGTCGATAGACGCACAGGTAACCTTGACAAGGTTTCATCACGAGAAATTTGTGTAATCTGCTGCCCTTCTTTCTAGTTCCCAGAAAAATAAGGCCACCAGTACAACAATACTTCCAGTGTGCTACTTCAAAAGTTTGATTATTTTTCGTTTAACTTAATGGTGCGAAAGAAATGATTGCATACAAGATTCAACGAAGGACTGACTTGCACATCACAAAGAATAAAAGATTAATGGATAAAGTGATTCTCATTATATGATCTTTTAAAAGATGCACTTCTCACAAAGTGCGGATAGGAATAGTAACTTTTTTTTGAAACAGAAACTTTTTGGAAAAGATACTATGTTTGTCCCTAATTATGCCACTTGTCCAATTTTGGTCTTGAACTTCAAAATTAGGATAACTCGGTCCTCGAATTATCAAAGCCAGATACAAATGGCTCCTTGACATAGTCAACAGGTCAAATCTGGTTGTATCCAAATGTTAAATGTATTTCTCTATAAAAAAATTCACAGAATCTAACCTAAACTATATTTGAGTTTCTTATGATTACATAATCTCATAATTTTTTTGCATAATTTTTCTAAAGTTTACATAAATTCTTTTGGTGTTTTTTATATCTCTAGGACAACCATAAAATATTTTAAGATTAGTGCAAAACAGTTAAAATATGGTAGAAAAATCTTTGAACTTGTAAATAAACAAGAACTAAAAATATACAGTTTGTTTTGCATTCTATGAACTATTTTTCTGTTCAATAAATATACCACATCGGTCAAATCACCTTTGCTTGGTCAAAACCGCTGTTGACTCAGTCAAAAAACTATTTGTGTACTTAGGCAAGGGACCATTTGTGTCAGGTTTTAACAATCCAAGGACCAAGTTAGCATGGTTTTGGAGTTCAAGACTTCTTTCTAACTTTTTTCTAGCCAGAAAGGTTGATGAAATTGTAACGCATTTGTTTGGATACGAGCCATAGGTAGAACAAAAGCCAATTTATATCGAGTGGACAAATCTGTTGGAGAATCTAAGAAAACATATAATCATTCAAGATACTTTGTAAGTCTGAAAAAAGAAAAAGTCATCGTTGTAGCAACCATTAGGCCTAAACATAAGAATAGGGAAATTCATAAATACACTGGTGAATCAAATAATTTTTTGTGGATGCAAATCACTATAATTATTTCAAAATTAAAAAATAAATGTACAAGGTTTTGAACTCAAATTATAACTGCATAAAGTGAAACTCACCAAATGTAGTACAAGAATCAAATTAATACATGACAGTTTTTCATTCGCTATTGTTATGTATCATAATGCACCCATTGACATGTAATGGTGGAACAAAAATGCCATGTGGCCAACAGGTTAATTGTTTGCAGCATCTATATTTTAGGACATGCCAATTTACCTCCAATATTGATGGCAGCATTTCCAAAAGTTTCCAGAAGATCAGGAGCACCATCACCACCTTTAATTGTAAGTACAAGTCTGCGAATGGTAAATAATGTTGAAATTCGGGCTGCTGCAGTCAACGCCACATAAAAGAACCTCCTGACTCCACGAAATGGTGCTTGTACTTCACTAATGAGTTTCAGGTCTCTTTGGAACCTAGAATCAACATCTTCTCCACCACGCAATGCCTGAAATGATTTATATTTTGAACAAGATCATATCATTGACATGGAATTGTTCATCGGATCAGCTTCTATCAGGAGATTACTCTGTTGCTCAGCAGTTAGTGCAGCAGTAAAGAACAATGCAGCAAACCTCTTCTTGAAGTTCCTTAAATTCTGGTGATGCCCTGAATGGTGCCAAGTCCGGATCATTAAGTATAGTACCAAACTTTAGATTGTAATCTCGCAAGGCTGTCCTTAAACAATCTGCAGCTTTTTTGCTTTCTTCCCTGGTCCAAACATATGCTCTAGTGAGAAAAAAAATTAAAGAAAAGCTCAAGTGAACAAATTCATAAAATGTCGTATTGATGGCATGACACTATGAGAGGACTCTTCAAAAACCATGCTCCATTATCACTCCCAAGTCAAAGCATTGTAGGATGGAATAAGGAAATTCACCTGCGGCGTCAACAGAAGCTTGGCGTCCTCCTTTCTGAGCTTAGGGTGCAGCGGCATAAAGTAAATCTTCTGGAAACATCCCTCGCTCATGTGGCTGGGGCAGAGCTCGATCCTGTACATAGGGCAGATCTGCACACCGCAGTGATGGTAGCTTATCTGGATGCCTCGTTGGATTACAAAGAAAAGCAAGCAACCAGGGGGTTTGATCAGCGAGAAATGGGAAAACAAGACGTGCAGATCAAGATCAGCAGATAATCTTGAATCTTCTCCATGCTCTTATCTACCTACGGATCGATATCTATCAAATCATGCAGGAACCTGGAAGCAATCCATTTGACTGCGCGGCCCCCAAATCAGATATGAGAAGAACTAAAATTATCAAGGTAGCTGTTAGATTGCTGCTCGCACCACGTACCTTGGGGATTTCTGGACGTCGAGGCCGGCCAACCCGATTCTTGCTCCACCGACTGCCGTCGTGCGCGCGAGAGAGAGAGAGAGGGCCGTCGTGTGCGCGCGCGCGCGAGAGAGAGAGACCGCAGTTGACCAGAGCAGCAGACGCTCGCACCGGGCGCGAGCGGCAGGGGGGCAGGTTGGGTGGTGGCGGTGCGGCGCGGGACATTCGCGGCCGAGATTGAGGGCGGCGTCCCCGAACACCTTCCCGTGCTGGCGTTGCTGCACCGCAGAACACGCAGATCGACCGAAACCTCCTCGGCGCGGTGGCGGCCAGATCGACCTGAACCTCCTCGGCACGGCGGCGGCAAAGGAGCCTGGGCGCCGCTAGCGATGCGGAGGACACCGGGGCGGCGCGGGCTAGAGGGGGGTGGCGGCTTGGGTGAGGGAGAGAGCACGGGGACGACGGCGAGTGGGGTACAGGTAGGTGGGGCGGCGGAGGGAGAGAAGAAGGAGGCCGACACAGAGAAACACACAGAGAGAGAGAGAGAGAGAGAGAGGGGGGGGCTTACCCGGCGGCGCAGGCGCGACGGCGGACGTTCCGGGGCGGCGCGGGCGAGAGGGAGGGGCGGCGGAGGGAGAGGAAGGAGGCCGGCAGAGAGAGAGAGATGGAAGGAGGCCGTAATCACAGGGCATAATGGATCTAGACAGTAAGCAGATCCGATGGCCCAAAGCAGATCGTAACACGCGAAATGGACGTTCTGGATTGAAAGTTCGAACAACCACCACGTCCATTAGATGCTTTATAATAGTAGAGATAGAGATTTTGTTGTTAGCTAGTCTGATGTACTCGGTTAAACCACCTTCAGCCCGCCCCGAGCACGACAGCTTCCAAATACACATCACATGCTCTGTTCTGACCCCCTTCAGAATCTCACATCTCACATCTAATTTTATGACCCGCTTTAAATCGACAGAACCCGAATTTCAAATCTAAGTTCTTTTGTTCTTCTGAATAGTCTTCCTTGGATCTGAAATATTTTTAGAAAAAGGAATTCTTCGTGGTTGACAGAAAATTTCCTCCCCTTTTTCCTTGCCACGCGAGACCTTCCTTGTACCGTTGTACGTGCTAGTTGCATGCAACTATGCAAGCCAAAGGACACCGGTTTATGGACCTGCCTAGCCTTGCGAATAGGCAATAGCGATTCACGGCCTGGCTCGGTACTGCGCCTGCCTGGCTGCCTCCAGCCCGCCCGTCGGAGCCACTGCATGCATGTGCCCGCTTGTACGTCCAGTGTTGTGAGGCCCACCGAGGACATCCAGAAAAAATACCTTCACCTTCAGCTCTAAATTTTTAGCCCTTGATTCCTTGAACACACTTCCAAGCGCCACCGCACACTTATTCGTTCATGGCCATAATGCCCTAGTCGTACACATCACCAACGCAAAATTGCTCAAAAATATCCTGACGCCCTCCCATGCCACATTCTCATCTGATCTCTCTAGCTGTCCACCAAGACAACCACATCTAGTTGCCTCGCCGGTCTGATCACGAATCGGAGTCAACGCCGTTGCCGTGTCAACTCCAACTAGTGCTGGGGATTGGCCGTGCCGTGCCAGTTCGGCTCGAGCCCGTCGTGCCTCGGGTCGACGCAAAACGGGCCGACACAGCCCAATCAACACTTCGGGCCGTGTCGGGCCAGCACAAAGCGCTAAAATCTAGGCCCAACACCGCCCAAAAACATGTCGGGCTGACCCGAGCACGACACGGGTGGCAAAACAGAAGGAAAGATTATTTTAAAAAATCAGTACGTTGTTCAAATAAAAAAGTTAACTACGTGAAAAAGATGTGTCTCAAAATTATTTACAACTTTTGTATTCAATCAAAATTCATCCGAGTACAAAAGATCTCAAAAATGGCGAATTACCAATAATGGCGCCATGGGCCCTAAAGCAGGCAGCGAAGAAAATAATTTTTTATAAATTCATACTTTGTTCAAATGAAAATGTTGTCTACATGAAAACGATGTGTCTCGAAATTATCTACAACTTTTGTGTTGAAAAGAATTCATCGAAGCAACGAAAAACCACAAAAAATGTAAACTACCGACTCGTGCTTCTTTTTTGATCATGTCGACC
This sequence comes from Raddia guianensis, assembly GCA_036346415.1. Lineage (NCBI taxonomy): Eukaryota > Viridiplantae > Streptophyta > Magnoliopsida > Poales > Poaceae > Raddia > Raddia guianensis. Next base: position 9,471,846 of record CM070541.1, on the reverse strand, counting down.
CAAGCACGGCCCAAACAGTCGGGCCGGAACGGGCAGCCCGTTGTGTTTGGTTTTCAGGCCAAGCACGGCACACCCGAATGGCCATGCCGACCTGGCCCATTTTTTTCGTCGTCGCATCGTGCTTTGTCGCTTTTTTTCGTCAGGTTTCTGGCGGACCAAGCTCCCAGCACTAACAGTCTAACTCCAACAACTACTTTGTTAGTTACATCAACCATGTCGGGACAATCCCTACTAAAAGTACTTTCTCTAATCAAACCATTGATCACTGCTATGCCCCACCCTGCGCCAACCTGAGCATTTTCCTTAACGCTACGTGTCTGCATGATTCTCGTGCCTGTTCCAACCTTCACGACAGCTCCTCCAAGATTCTCCATATTGCCAAACTTGGATTTGATACCCCTTGTTAGGAAACCTGACTCCTATATCGTTAAGATCCTACATTGGCATCAGCTTTCCTAACATTTTTATAGTGAAATTGATGTACGTCGGGCGTCCGGCCGGATCAAGCGCCCCCCGGATGCCCGCGCGCATGGCGTGGCCCAACGCGCCACCCGTTTTATCTGTCGCGGGCAATCTAGCTGCGACATGCACGCGATTTGTTCTCTCGGCTGCATGCGCGCATGTGTAGACCCCACCGCAACTAACGTCGCCGTTTTCTGGTGAAGTGAAGATATATCATTTTTTTAAATGAAGCATCTCGTTTTCTTGTGAAAACACGTTTATTCCCGCGAAACATCTTTTACTTGTGTGTTTGTGTGTGTTGCGGCGAAATTGTTTTGAAACAACTATGAAACATATGGTAACATGCGAGAACATGAAGTTTTCGACAGTTATGTTTTGACATGTTTTATCAGGTTCCGATCTATGTTTCGACATGTTTCATTGGTACATCTTGTATGTTTCAACAGTACAACGTACATGCTTTTTGCCTGTTTCTGCCTATGTTTTTTCACCAATTTTTTTAGGTTGGATTGGATTACGTGTATGTCGCAATGGGGCCCACAAACACATGCAGTTGGCTGGTTGTTTTGGGGAGGGGCGCGACATGCACACTGCAAGATTATATGCGGGGCCCAGGACCTAGTGCTTTCATGGCACATGTGAATGCATCACCCAAATTAAAGTGCTAAGTCTGAGAGACAGCGTCCACGCCAGAAGCGCCGCCCTTTTATTGGTAAGTTTATCATACAAAGTTTCTTAATTCTCATATAGAGTTGACTCTTGCAGTAAAGCATCTTCAATAATATAGTCAACCACTAATTATAAGAAATAAATATGCCATCTATAGATAGCATATATATACATATACAATCTCTTAATAAACTAGCTATAATGTGGTCTCTAAAATTAATATGGAACCACATGTAATAGTGTACATTCATCTTGGAATAAGTATAGACTAACTATAAGTTAGTACATAATCTATGTGTCTTTCCTTTTTCTCTCGTTCACATAAGAAAAATGCTAAGTCGATATCTTTATAAATAACTGATTAAGTATTATTAGAGATGCTCTTTTAGATAACTCAAATATCTATGCATGCTTTTTTTTTTTTCTGGGAATATATCTTGTGTAATCAAGCTTACGGTGCAACTATCATGCAATCGAATTATCAAAAGTTGTAAAAAATTCTGAAAAAATGTAGATGTATTTCATTGTTTACTCTACCGATGTATGAAATTTCAAAGCAAAATTTATTTTATATTAAGTGTTATAAAAAAGAAAAAATGATAGCTTTGACAAGTTTAAAATTGATATAATTTTTACAACTTTTGATAATTCGGTTGCTCGGTAGTTACACCGTAAGATTGATCGCACAGGATATGTTTCCCTCTTTTCCTGCGTCATCCCACCTTCTTTGTCGCAAATCTCGACACGTCAAGAAGCCTTTCTGTTTCCAAGATTGCATCACCACTTACGCACATGCATGCGTCCCCACCTATGATCGATCAGCATGAGCGTACGTGTGGCCACTAGTGGTGGGAGTTGGCCGTGCCGTGCCGGCCCAGCCCGGGCCCATCGTGCCTCGGGCCGGTGCAAAACGGGCAGGCACGGAGTGCCAAAATTTAGGCCCGGCACAGTCCAAAAGCACGGAGGGCTGGCTTCGGGCCGAGCCAACCCGAACACGGCACGAGTAAGAAAACAGCAGGCAAAATGATTTGTTATAAATTCATATGTTGCTCAAATGAAAAAGTTGTTTATACAAAACGATGCGTCTCGAAATTATCTACAACTTTAATGTTCAACCCAAATTCATCCGAGCAGCATAAGACCTTGAAAATTGTGAATTACCGAGGACGGTGCCGTCGGCCCGAAAGCAGACAGCGACAAAAATATTTTTTATAAATTCATACATTGCTCAAATGGAAAACTTGTCTACATGAAAAAGATGTGTCTCGACATTATCTACAACTTTTGTATTGAACAGAAATTGATCTGAGCAATAGAAGACCACGCAAAAATAAACAACTGACCCGTGCCTCTATTCGGACCGGGCGGGGCGGCACGCCGTGCCTGGTTTCCAGGCCCGGCCCGACACGCCATTTCAGGCCGTGCCGGCCCGGCACATCAGAAATCGTACCGTGCCGGGCTGCGGGCTTAAAAAATCGGGCCGTGCCCGTACCAGCCCACCTGGCCCGGCCCATTCTCCTAGCACTAGTGGCCACAGCCTCAGACGCACACCTCGTGCCTTTTGGCCTCGCCTGCTGCGGTCGACATGGCGAAACGTTCTACTACTCGCAGTTCACTTGCATGCAGGAGAAAAAGTCTGACCCGGGTGAGGACCATATATACGTCAATGCCCGGGTGACTTGGCGAGTGATCAAGCACCACATATTAACCAAAGCGAAAGACAGTGAAAAGGCATGAACATTGGGAGTTTTCCTTTTTTTTTTTTGGTGTCGTCCTACTTCTGTGTATCCAGGCTTGATGCGCACGGTGTCTATAAATGTCAACATCAACTTGACACGCACGGTATCTCATACTCCCTCCGGTCACAAAAAAAGTTGCCGTTGACTTTTGAACATGATTTTGACCATTCTTCTTATTTAAAAAAGTTATATAAATATTATTTATTTTGTTATGATTTAGTTTATTATTAAATGTATTTTAGGTATTAGTTATATTTTCACATATTTGAACCAAATTTTTGAATAAAACGCATGGTTAAAGACATGTTTAAAAATCAATGGCGATTTTTTTGTGACCGGAGGTAGTAATTAAGAAGGTCTCGAGCATTAGATAGATCGTTGACCTTCGTAGTCGTAGCTACCCATTGATAGTAGAAAAAGATGATTTTTTTTATTAGCACGTGTTTTGTTTTTCACCCTGCATGGCTACTTTTTCTCTGGAGCACGTTACTAATTAGGAGTTTAGGATCTCTCTCCGGTAAAAGAAGATTCTACGCACAAGTTACTCTTGCTAGAATAAATGGGCCTTCGCCCACAGGGCCGGCCCTATAATTTGGAGGCCCGGTGCGAAAATATAACAAAGTTGCAAAAGTACGCCTCAAAATACAATGTTATAAGAGAGAAAATTCAAAATTATGCACTTCTTTTTTAGTACTACCTCCATTCTAAAATATAAGGTAGAAAATTATAGAGATATACTTACTATATTATGCTATTTGAAGGATATGAGTTCAATTTAAAGGCCTTACTAGTTTGGGGACCCTATGCGATCGCATAGCCCGCACATGCCCTAGGCCGGCCCTGTTCGCCCATGTATTTGAGAACAAATTTATAAAATCTTAGTCCCACATGTGGAATGGGACGTGTGAACTCTTTAGTAGCACATTCTTAACAAGTGGAAGGTAGAAGACACCAACTTAAAATAAGTGTGCTTCTTCCTAATCCACACTAGCCCAAGTGGAAAAAGGAGGAAAAGGAAAACCCACACGCGTGCTCATTCGTTTCACCGAGGTGAGCACACCAAACCTACATGAATGGTCATTTAAAATTGGGTCCTCATGTTTGATTGAAATTGGGTTTTCCCGCAAAGATTCGGACACTTAGTAAATACTTTGCTATGCAGAGATTAAAAATTGGTAAAGAGATTAGGTAGATTCCTCTCTTTGTCACCGGGTGGGTTATCTTACATCACCAACAAAACAAGTCTTTTGTTCCACTCGCAGGTCATCGATCCTAACTTGTAGAGCATTCTAGTGGATCATTCCGCAGATTTCTGCAGGGTTGGTGGCGATGTCTTATCACTAGCAGGTCATTTTTATCTCGCTGAAGGATCTCCCTATATCTATACATACCGGCTGAGCACCATTACCCCTGCGTACCATCTCGGTTAATGAAGATCCGACATTTCTCAAATAACGACACCAATATCCAATGGCTGATGATCATCTCCTTCCTCCAGAAGCCAGCGCTGTCGTCTCCGCCGCTCTGCCCACCGAAAAACTTGGATTTCTTCCTCCCCAAACCACCCCCATGGTTTCCCCTGCGCGCAGCTATCTCTCCTCCATGGCATCCTTATCCTCCACCTCGGCGTCATCATCGATCTTACCATGGAGCGTCGCCAATCGCTCACAACCACCTCTGTCGCCGCCGCCACCACAAAATGAAGCATGTCTTGCATGACACCGTTGAGTTCGGCTATATATACATCGCCGGTGACTCCATAGCGCACCAAGCCCCTTTCTCCAACCCGTCTCCACTCCTCTGCCATCATGAGGCACCCAACCGTTGCCTTCTCCTTTGTCTTTGGCGAAGCCTCGTCCCTCTGATTCTGACCTCTTCTGACCTCGACACCAACACCGAAAGGAGCCACTTGGTGTCGCAAAGACGTCAATCTCATCGTCATCCACCGACAACCACCGGAGCTCCCTCCCCGTCGCCGTCTGAAGCCACCGCTGCCTTAGCCCCACCGTACGACCACCGTCGTCACCCCTCGAGCATCATCAAGGCTTTCCTTAGGTTCATCAATGCCCCAATTACATTCATTTAGCATCTGCACGTCGATTTCGGTCATCGTTCGCCGGCGTCGTAGACTACTCCGACGATCCCCTTCCTCCCCCCTCCCTAAGTCACTATCGACCAAGCCCCACCAGTTAGCCTCTCCATCACTTCAGCCCCGCACCCCCTCTCTCCTGTGCATGGGCCCCGCATGTTGGCCTATCCACCTAGACAATATGCTTTCTCCCCGTTTCAGATCCCTCTGCCCCCTTTCCATCATCCACACGCGCAACTATGCCAAGCCCAATACTACTGACCCAGTATCCATTCAAAATCATTTCCTTCTTTTACATTTAAAAATGTTGCTTCAATTTATTAAAAAATAGCAAAAAACCAAAAAATCTGCAAAAATAATCATAAAATCAAAAATTGCATGAACATAAAACAAATATATATCATCCACGAACATAGTCATCAATAACATAATTTAACCAAGTTCAACTATAACCATTTCACCTCACCCAATAATTGCTCAACCACATTACAACCAACGTAAGCATTTCCAAAACAATTACCTTTGGCGTTGATAGCCCTTGCAACTATTAAATAGAGCATTCATCACGGCAAAAGAACACAAATTACCAAATAGATATCTAAGCTAGGTTGATCTTAGATAAAGCTAAATTGCAATAGTGACCAAATAAACTAAGGTAAAGTCTAATATAGGAAAAGTCAGCGAGTTCTTGTGCAAATAGGACTGCTACGACCCTCTCATGTGTATGTATAAAATGTATAAACAATTAAAATAGAAAAAGCACATCCAAAAATCCATACTCATCACATTATGAAACAACTAATGATACAATTACTCCACAGACTACTCCTTATTCTCATACATCAGTGCAATACAATGCATATGTCTATTTTGTTAAGCTTATATCAGTAAAAGCTAGGTTCGCACCCATCAATGCGACACCATACCCACCCTATTTCAGGCCGGGACAAAAATATTACTCCACTCTCTTGGAGTGGAGTGCCTACCAAGTATGTCTTTTCTCCAAAGCACACCGGCTTAGCCTTACAATTTTCTTACCGACCTTACCACATTAGCTGTACGCCTTTCTTATCGACCTTGCTCGTATGCAAATGATGCAATAATGCATCCACTGTCATTCACTATCACATATATATTCTCATCAAATAAGCAACTGTAACACCCTCACCCAAATTCTCTTAGAGGCTAACCCACCTACGGGGATGGCCCATGCATGCATAGCACCAACTTGGGTTTTCGTCCTTGCTTCGCCCAAAAGGGTTAGGTGGTACTATTCCACCACTATCAATCCACATGGGGGCAAACCGGCCTCTCATCACAATGGGTTGGGATATTCCATTCACCCTCTTAACTGGTTGGACGTCCTCGTCAGCACACATCACACTGCACATGGGAAAATGTCCAAGATCTCCCCCGGTATGTGTCCGTGTGTCCAGTGCCGGCTCATATGCCATGTCGTGTGACCATCCCGGCCCACACGCCCATGCACTATATGCCCGCGCAACTAGCCCACACGGCCCACATAGCGAGGGTTGATGCTCGATACCATTTGTAACACCCTGACCCAAATTCGCTTAGAGTAGCCCGCCTACGGGGCTGGTAGGGATGGCAATTTTATCCATGGGTTCGGGTATAGGCGTGAGTTTATACCCATGAAATATTTTGGGTTCGTGTTCAGATATAGTTTTCGGGTTTATTTTTACACCCATGGATACCCATTGGTACCCAAAAAGAATAATAAAAATTAAACATAATATAACATGTCATCATGTGTTGTCAATAACTATGTATTGATGAAAGGGTAAAGTATAAATATAAGTATATATGTTTAAAGTTGATAAAAGGTTATAGTTGAAATTTATTAATATCATATATATTGTATTAAATATTGAGATATAGGTTTATTATATATTTTGAGTTCGGGTACCCGTTTAGGTTCGGGTATGGGCGTGGGTTTATAACCATGAAAAAATTTGGGTTCGGATATAATTTTCAGGTTTCCGGTTCAGGTATAAGGAGGGTGTACCCGGAGGTACCCGACCCGATTGCCATCCCTAGGGGCTGGCACACGCATGCATAGCACCAACTTGGGTTTTCATCCTCGCTTCGCCCAAAAGGGTTAACCCGTGTTGCTATGTTTGAACTTAATAGGCCACATATACTGTGATAACTCTCTCTAAACTAGCAGGATGGTACTATTCCACCGCTACCAATCCACATGGGTCAAATGGGTCTCTCATCACAATGGGCTAGGATATTGCAGCAACATATATAAATATTAAGACCATCCATTTACAAGTTCATATCAAGAACATAGCATCATCAACAAATTATATACGATCACCACACTATCTATTTAACATATACTTGCCTTTGTAATCACAGGAATTAGGACGATACATGGTTGACGTCGAAGCTTCACTCACCACCTATAGAAAGTGACGAACCTCAATGCAAGGCCCACCGCCCACACAACCAATAAGATAAATAGCCAACGTCGCAACTACACATACTCCTTGTTTACCTTACCTTACCTCCTCCCTCCTTCCTTTTCCATTACTCTTCCTCCTTACATAGATCTACCCTATAGGTTGGCCTGGGAGCTTATAGAGAAGCCGGAATGTTACATGACTGACGTCATTGCGTTAGGATTGTCCTAAGAGAGATTCTCAATGCTATGAAGAAGGGAAAGAAACAAGAAAAAAACACTTGAAGCATTAAGTCAAAGCTATAAATGAAAAGAAATGGAAAAGGCGTAAATTGTTAGGTTTTGTGTTAAATATGTGTACAAGTAGGTTACATGGACTCTATATTGTAATAGGTAGGGTTGGTTTGGAGTTAGATTCGGACTCTAGCTAGGCCTCTACTATATAAAGGGAGACAGCCCTGGTGTAACCAGGCGAACGACTGCATAATTGTAGCGTAGGTCTGAGGAGGTCAGCGGTCGGCATGTGGTCGTGACCTGTGCAGCCGGTATGCTATGGTATTATGGATTGGGGAGGAGCGCACATAATCAGTGCCCCGCATATGTAGGCGAAAGCTGAACTGTGTTACCAAACATTGTGTCTCCTGATGTCGTTCGTGTTCTTGCATTAGTGCATATCCTAACAAGTGGTATCAGAGCTTGGTTGACGAGGTTGGCCATGCAGAAAATCTAGTAGGAGACACGAGGTTTATGCATACACGAACGCCGCAGAAAACTCCCTATCGGCGCGAGGTGGAGCATGACGGCGATCGACGATTCGATCAGTGGTGTCGGACACTTCGGGCAGGAGGCTCGAACCGTTTGATGGGCTACCGTTGGCAGGGATTGATCAGACGTGGCGATCGGGCTGACAAGTAGCCGGCGAGGTCGGTAGGCGACGGTGACGACCTCGGTGTTCGCAATTAGACCGATAGGCGTGGAAGGATGTCAGATAGATCGGAACAGCGGAGCAGTGATGCAACCGAATGTTGCACAGGAGGCACTGTATTACAACATTGAGGGCGAAGCTGTGTCGTGGATGCATATAGCCAGGGTGCGGCATGTTTTTCCATGCACGAATGACGTGGTGCGCGGTGGCGGGCTGAGAAGCCTGCTCGAGGACTCAAAGATTGGATCTAGAGGTGTAGATCCAAGGGGAGTCAAATAAATATCCAAAGGAGTAAGCAACCTAAGTCCGGATACAGGGTTCACGCAAGATGCTGCAACGACTTCAAGGTGGAGAATGACATATTCTGCAAGGTGGAGTTTGTTAGTTTTTGTGTTGAATATGTGCACGAGTAGGTTACATGGACTTTGTGTTGTAATAGGCAGTGTTGGTTTAGAGTTGTAGTCGGACTCTAGCCAGACTTCCATTATATAAAGGGAGGCAGCCCTGGTGTAATCAGGTGAACGACTTCATAATAGTAGCATAAGCAAGAGGAGGTCAGCGGCCGATATGTGGCCGTGACCAGGTCAGCCGGTGTGCTGTGGTATTATGGATTGGGGAGAAGCGCCCATAGTCAGAGCCCCGCGGATGTAGGCGAAAGCTGAACTGCGTTAACAAATATTGTGTCTCCTAGTGTCGTTCGTGATCTTGTATCAGCACATATTCTAATATAAATAAATTACTATGTATGGTGCATTGTGAGGGTTGAAAGATCTACATCGTAAATTATTTTTGGGCCTGAATTATAATGGTTTATATTAAAAGAACGAGCGAGGTGGTCCACGCGTTTGCGCGGCTAAATTTGTTTTGGTATATAGTGTTTATCTCTAACTCATAATCTATCTCTAACATATCAGATCGGATTTAGAGTTTATCTCTAATATATTATATCATCTTTAGTATTTAATCCAAATTTCTAACATTCTTCTTTTAATCTAAGCCGTTATAATCCGGCCCCACAAAATCAACGGCATAGATCTTTTATTTTTTTCTTTATTTATGTGAGAATTTCTTTGATTGATCTTGGCCGTTATAATGTGGTCCCACCGTTGATCGAACGGCTAAAATAATTTGGATGATGTGGACGAACGTGGTGGCTTCTTTTTCCCTCCTTTATATAGATAATAGATAGTGCACATCTACTACCACAATAAAATAGAAGTAATTGAAAGGAGTCCACACCGATTGCATAATTAGAAAATGAGTCCATCTCAAATATGAGATCTAGCCGCGCAAATGCGTAAGATACCTCGCTCGTTGATTTTATATGATGTGGTCGATCCCCAAGTATGTGAATACAACTCAGAAGAGCTTTTAGAGTTTAGACCCACAACAATAGCACAATAGGGACTAGTCTCTAAACTATTCTAGATAGCTAAGGCTATTCCCAATGGGTAGTATCATACTCATTAATGAGATGCCACATAGGAATTTTTGCTGATGTGGCACAACATTTAATAGGAGGGAGAAGAAAGCTGTATCTTGAGCAAAATACTGTTTTGGCACGATTTCTTAGGCCATATCACAAAATCCAATGCTTTGGGTCCACTCTCATAGACACAACATCACACAAATTAATTGTTTTAAAAATATGAGTATGGTATCATACATTGTAGAGGGTGTTTCTTTCTAGCAGTATCGTACTTTTCATCCTATGTGGCATTCTTGGATATTGAAATATGATACTTTGCATTGGGAATAGCCTAACAATCAGAGAAAAGGTGACGAATAGATTTGTTTGCAGAATAGGAATAACAGTTCAGTTGACTGCCCCTTCCATTTCCCCGAAAGCGGGTTTTAGTTTCCTAATTAAGGGCTCGTTTGGAGATAAAGGGGAGAAAACCACGGTGAGATAAATCCCGGGAGGGATTTTTCTATCTGGCATTTCATTCCCCTGTGCTCCACCCTCTCGGTACTCATCCCCTGTTCTTCCAAACTTTACCAATTCTTTCCCTTCCACACACTGCAATCGGGGAGCCGCGCAGCCATGACGTCGAAGAAGCCACGCCACCGCCATGCCTCAATGCCCGCCACAGTGCCGAGGCGAGAGACGCGCCACCGTGCCCACCACCGTGGCGAGAGAGCTCGACGGCATGCTTCATCCCCACCACCACCGCCTCCCCTTCTCCCATCCCATCCCAATGCATCCGCGAGCATCGTACTTCGTGGCGCGTCATCGATTGTCGCCATGGTCGCGTCCTCCTCCACAACTGCAGATCTGTACGAGGCGGAGGCGGCGAAGGCGGAGGAGGCCGGAGGAGGGGGCGGAGGTGGCCGGAGGCGGGGACGGAGGCAGAGGAGGCTGGAGGTGATGAAGACGGAGGTGGCCGGAGGAGGGGGCGGGAGGCGGCGAAGGTGGATGGGGCCGGAGGTGGGGGTGGAGGCGGGGACGGAGGCGGAGGAGGCGGAGTTGAGAGAAGCAGGCGCAGTAGATCGAGTGAGGAGCGAGGAGATGACGGGAATTTTTTTCCACGAGTCGGAACAAGGGGGACATTTCCCCGGGGATCTCGGACGGGCTGGGCCGGGAATACCCTGGATAGTGGGCTCCCAAACACGTATGCAATTTTACCTGGGGCCGGGGAAACTTCCCACGGGGATGCTCAGCCCCGGGAACAGGCCGGGTTCCCGACGGGGAAACAGGTTTCCAAACGGGCCCTAACTGATTCGAAAAAGATACAACTTTGATTTTTTTTTTTTTTTGCAAACGGGATCATGCCCCAATTCCATTCAAGCGAATAGAATTACAAAGTTTAGAACAGCAAAGGAACGAAATTCTCCCACAAAACACACATCTAGCTAATACGCAATTACCAACAATCCGAACTAAGCTTAAGTCCCAAAAGGAAGTTCACTAAACCCTCGTGTTCTCCAAAAACCTACGACCGGTTGCCACCTCGAACACTAAATACCACTTACAACCGACAACCACTACTCATGCCTCCACCCGGATGAACAACCCACGAATTTTTCTAATCTTTCTGCATCCTTCGACCAGTCCTTCCAAAGACCCAAAGAAGCAAAGACCACCACTTTGTGTATTAGCTACCTCTGCAAAACCTTCTTCATCGCTCCACTCCTCCTCAGATTATCCTTGTCTTCATCCGAATACATCCCCGCCTAATAGGAGACAAACGCACAAGCGGAATGAAGAATTACAAATGGAGAGTGAATAGCTTTCCCGAAAACACCACTTGTTTCTTGCCAACCAAATAGCCCACATAATGGATAAAATACACACCCATGCATACTCTTTCCTTCATGCCAAATATCGTAAAACCAAGCAAAAGCTCCACCAAAAGTCACGGGACGACTACCGGAATCGGAAACAAAGAGCCACTATACTCCAAATAACCCTTGCCGTGGAACACCGAAAAATAAATGATCAACATTCTCTCGACACGAATGAAAATACAATAAGGATTTCCAACCCAACCCGATGAACTAATCGATCCTTGGTTAAAATTGCTTTATAAAAAACTAACCAACCAAAAATCTTAATTTTTAAAGGCAATTTAACTCCCCAGATCAGCTTAGGCCAACTCAGCAAGACTCCCTCCGAGCCACACAAGAAATTATACATTTGTTTAACTGAAAAGCCTTTTTTCGAGGCACCAACTCTCCAACTAAATCTATCCTTTTCATCCAAAAAACTAGCCGATCGACAATATTGAAATATTTCCAACCAACCGGCAAGAAGATCAGAGCTTAGCCACCTTCTAAAAGAAAGTCTCCAGTCCATTTGTCTCGCCATAAAAACAGAGATACTTTGCTGCTCACAAATATTATATAAATCAGGGAATTTCGTTTTAAGAGTAAAGGGACCAAGCCATCTATCCTCCCAAAAATCAATGAGTTTACCATCCCCCACCGAGATCACCCTATTAGACAAATAAAACTCTCTAGTAAACATAATATTCCTCCAAAGCATAGAATCCTGAGCTTTATTCTTCAGTTGCACCCATGGCTTACTATTGATATATCTTTTCAAAACAAAATTCTTCCAAAGACTCTCCTCCTCAGAATCAAGTTTCCACCACCACTTAGAGATTAGGCTAACATTCATTTCCCTGAGTCTACGAATTCCCAACCCCCCTAACTTTTTATTTTTACATAGTCTCTCCCATCTCAAAAGGTGATATTTCTTTTTTAAGCTATTGCCTTGCCAAAAAAAGATCACTTTTGTGCAAATTCCACATAAATTTATCCATATTAACTAATTAACTGGCTAAAGATTGCCGGTGCTTGTCACTACTCACTAGCTAGGTAGCTGTAGCGTACAAGTGTTAATCGTGTAATTTGTGCCCATCAGTAATTCAGTATCAAGTCCACCGGACCAGCGTCACCGGCTACCACGTGACAGGTGAGACGCACGGAAATTTGTGAATCTGGTGGCTGTCGGTTTCGTCTTCACCTTCGTCTCGCTTGATAGGTCGGGCCGGATGGCGCCAAGGAATCAAATATAGGTTGGACCAGGCACGCCCTGGGGCCCTGCGGATAGCCACCAGCGCGCGCCGCGCACTGACCAATCGCCCCAGGATTCCACGGCTCCCCGCCACGCCCCATGCCACCACACTGCAGCCGCCCACGCCTGCCTCTATATACAGACCACGATCCGATCGCGCAAAGCTTACAGTCACAGCTCGATCGAGCAGAGAGACCGACGCGAGCGAGCTAGCTTGTTGCTGCCTGCCATGGAGGAGGAGGCGGCGCCGCTGCTGCAGCCGCGCGTGGCGGCGGCGGCGGCGGCGGCGAAGAGGTGCGGCGGCGTCGCGAGCTTGGCGGCGGAGTGGTGGGAGGAGTCGAAGAAGCTGTGGCGCATCGTGGGGCCGGCCATCTTCCAGCGGATCGCGCTGTACGCGATCAACGTCGTCTCGCAGGCCTTCATCGGCCACATCGGCGACCTCGAGCTCGCCGCCTTCTCGATCGCCTTCACCGTCGTCTCCGGCTTCAACTTCGGCTTCTTGGTACGCACGCACGTCACGTGCGCTCAGCTCTTCTTCTCTGTGCCTCAGCTGATTGCGCTTGATAGCTTGCGTTGCCCCGCCTATTGTGCAGTACGAATTCAGAGGCAATCCATGGTGGTCTGGTCGTCTAATTTAGTGGCAAAATTGAGTTTCTTAACGCAGTGAACTCATCTTATTACCGATTCATTCTTGGCAAAAAGAACTGAAAACACTAATCAGGACCAACAAACATTAGATTACCACAAGAAGTAGAAGTATATGCCAAAATGAAGTTTAGTACCTCGAATGATACTTGTTTTTTCCCCCAAAAAGAATGATACGAACTTTTCACGTTGTTAATGGAACTGGTATATATCATCGTGAGTAAAATCTACAATGCTGTCAATATTACCAAAGAAACGGCACTGTGTTACTGTATTACGTACTAGGGTTAGTAAATTTCCATGCCAAGTTGCCGACGGTGGACTAGCAAGCCGTACCATCCCCTCAGCAGCTATCTTCTTCCTTCGCGTGGATCATGCATGCATTCATGTGGTTGTTGGGTTGAAATGATGAGCCAAGGTCGTCAGGCTCATCATTTATGGCAAGAGCACGACCTGTGTGGGTCACACATGTATTGCTCAACGTTTTGAGGCATCTATAAATAGTACAGGTCCGAGTTGAGTGGCTGAGCTCCCTCCGCCCGGCCACGTGGCACTTCTCTGGCCCGCACGTCACACGCGGCCGTCCGATGGCGTGCTCCAGCCAGATCTGGCCATCCAATATTTTTTTAGTATAAAACATTTTTTTTCGCCCAAGCCCTCAGTAGCTCGGACCCTTTGCCCAGTTGGTTAACTAGGACAGGCGAACTCCTGGGAGGCTGCGGTTCGATTCCCCGTTGCCCCCCTGTTTTCCAGCTTTTTCTCCGCGTGCGGCGAGCTTCTTTTCTCCCGCACGCGTCGCGGCTCTCGGGCACGCGTTGCGAGACTGGGCGCGCCAGGCAGGCAGGCACACCCGTCGCGGCTAGTTAACTATATATGTGGGCACTTATATCTTTTACTCCCTCCGTTCAAAATTATAGTTCACTGTTGACTTTTGGGCACGTCTTTTGACCATCCGTCTTATTCAAAAAAAATAATGCAAACATGTAAAAATATAAGTCGTGCTTAAAGTATGTTTAATGATAAAAACAAATTACAACAAAATAAATAATATTTACAAATATTTTTTTAATAAGTCGAATGGTCAAATAGAATATCCAAAAATCAGCAGTGAACTACAATTTGGAACGGAGAGAGTAACTTTTTAAATTTGATGAAAAAAATATTGGTATAGATTTATCTCGAAAGAATTTAATTAGCTCAAGCTGCAGAAAGTTAGTTGTCAAAGTTAATATATTTCGGGACCGTATAATGGATGTTCAAAACGGCAACTTGCCGTGAGGAGGGGGCTCCAACACAAAGGATTAATTGATCTGTCCATTGATTGTTATAGCGCCTGCATTGCTGTGCAGAGGTAGCTTTCAACCCGAATTAATCTCGTAAGGTGAAGTGTACACTTGGTGCATGATTTTCTTTAGGAGAGACAGGAGACTTGATCCGTGATTAGATCTTCGATGTCCCGTTTTGTGTGGACGGTAGCTGTCGCCGGGGGCCGCAACGGTCAGAGATGCCCAGACTTGTTTGTGCTCTAAGAGCATGTACAATGGTTGAGATAACAACCATCTCTAACCATTGTCATATCACTTATAGAGATGACTTAGAGACAACTTATACAATAGTAGAGATAAATTAGAGACAATTGCATATTTTTTTATGACACTTAAGCACACACAAGATTTCTTAATTCACGTATAGAGTCATCTCTTGCATTACGGCTCAACTCTCTATGCACACCCACTCTCCTCCACGTTATTATCTATCATATATGGCAAACCTTATAGATGTTTTAGATAAGCTGATGTGTACCATTGTATATGCATGTTGCTTCGGCTCACAAAAGAGCTGGAGACGTACGTAAAGTGTACATACACACTGCACCAGTTGACGCCAAAAAGGCCAATCAGAATTCAGAGCATGAGAAATGTCGTGATGCTCTTTAATCTTTTTTAAGCCGGAATAAGAACCGTGGGCTGGTTGAGCACATGCATCCACGCACCTCTGGTACTCGCTCGATCGCTGTCGTCGTCTTCAGCATCTGTTCTTCCATTCGCGTGTGTTTGTTGCCGATAAGCGTATGCCCCGCCATGGACAGTGGCGGCGGCAACGCATCCAGGATCACCCGCGAACGCGCGCCTCGCAGAAGCTGTGGTCACGAAAAAGAAATTATTGCTCCAGTTCGTCATGGCTCACGACATCAGCTATATATGTTAGGATTTTAACTGATAACGCAAAAATGTAGGAGATATATTATTTGGTTATTCATGGTTGATCGACTGATGATTAGTAAATACCATTTAATCAAACTTTTTTAAAAAATTTGTATTTGAATTTAAATTTTAAATTTTAAAAATTGAACAAAAAATAACAGAATTTTTCTAATTTTCATCAGAATATTTTTACTCTCATGTAGTTTTTTTAAAAAGAACGTGAAACCTAGTCGGTCCACCAAAAATGAAGGAAATTTTAGTCGATGTCTTTTACATTAGCTAATAACTAAATTTACATATAGTTTGATATTGTAAAATAGGTGCAACAATCAACTAAATGATATTTTTTAGGTGTTGCAAGTTCATTCAAAAGAAAAAACAAAGCACATAGAAGGCTGAGAAATTTTACTAATAAACACTAGTGAATACAAACTGTTCATCCCTATATATCCCTTTCGATCTAATGTCTCATAATTTTTATACTAATATGGTAGAATTTATATTACACTGATAGTATAGGTGTTGTGTGGGAGGTTCTATGAATGAACGGTTATATGAATTATACTACAACCTTAGTATATTAGTTCATGTGTATTGTAAAAGTGATTCAAGAGGCTACCTATAGAACAAAAGGTATGTGCATAAACTTTTTAAAGTATAATTGTACACTTTTTACAACATCGAAATATATGTAAATTTATTTTGTTAAAAAAGGTTATTTACTACTCCCTCTATTTCAATATATAAGACATATAATTTTTAACACTGTCTCCGATGTAGAAGTTTGACCATTATTACAATATATCAACAATAACCACAAAATCAACATAACGAGCAAGGTGTCCCGCACATTTGTACGGTTAGATCTTGTATTTGATATAGACTCTTTTTCTAATCTCATATTTGACATAGACTCATTTTCTAATCTTGTGCTCCAATGGTTTTCTTTACTAATCTTGTATCTGATATAGACTCTTTTTTTATTGTTTCTATTTTATTATTGTAGTGGATATAAACTATTCCTTTGATCTAACCCGTGATAATTTGGGCCCACATTAATCAATGGTGTAGATTTACATTGTTTTATCTAATTAACATGGGATTTTCTAATATTTTGTAATTAATGTGATGACTTTGTTTAACTCTACTTTATATATATAATAACAAGTATGGTGCTCCACACATTTGCACGAACAGTTTCATAATTATATAGACTCTTTTTTATTCTAAATTTGTGTTTATTTATTATAGTTGGCATGAACTATTTTTCTATTTTTGTATTTGATATCAACTCTTATGTCCACTTTTTATTTGTTTTTATTGCAGTGGGATTTTTTGTTTTAATCTAAGTGGTTATAATATGGATCCACAATGATCGACGATGTAGATTTTCCTTTTTCTCTCTGATTAATATGGGAATATCTAGTATTTTAGGATTAACATTGTGGTTTCTCTTTAACTCTACTTTAATATAATAATAACGAGTAAGGTGGCCCGCATGTTTGCACGGCTAGATTTATGTCAGCATATAGAGTTTATCTCTAACTCATAATCTTTTTTACGCTAATCTTCAACCCAATAATCTATTTCCATATTCAATGACGTAGATCTTTTCTTTTTTCTACGATTAACATAAGAATTTCTATTATTTTTTGATTAATGTGAGATTTACTAGGATTTTAGGATTAATGTGGTTTCTCCGTTTAACTCTGCTTTATATGTATAAGCAGACTAGCGAGATGGCCCACACACGTTTGCGCGGCTAGATTTGTGTTAACATATAGAGTTTATCATTAACTCATAATCTTTTTAGGGTAATCTCCAACTCATAATTAATCTCTGATATATTAGATTTAGAATTTATCTCTAATATATTAGTTCAAATTTAGTAGCTATCTTTTTATCTGATTTGGTGGATATTGATCGTTGTATTGGACGGTGATCAGATGGTGGAAAATTGTGGTGGCTCCGTTTTCCTACGCATGCACATATTAGTATATCGGCTCGTACACGTTTGTGTTGTACGCAGTTTGTACACGTGCACATAGATTTCTTAACGTACAACATGAGTCAAAATTACAATAGACGGTGTAGATTCTTTTCTAGGATTAACTATAATGAAAGGTGAAGATCTTTTATTTTTTCTACGATTAACGTGAGAATTTATAGTATTTGTTTTTATTAATACGGGGATTTCTAGGATTTTAGGATTAATATGGTGACTATGTTTTCTTATGTTTTATATATATAAGTAGATAATAGATAGATATGAAAGTATTTTCAAATATATGATTTTAGCTTAGTTATAGTTAAAAGTTTAAAAAGTTGGCTTTTTTAATAATGCGTGCCTTACATTTTGAAAAAGACGGAGTAGTGTAAATATGTCGATGGAGAATTTATTTATTTTTAAATAATCCTGATTTGGATGGTGTAGCTGGGCATGGCGAGCGCGCTGGAGACTCTGTGCGGGCAGGCGTTCGGCGCGAAGAAGTACCACATGCTGGGGGTGTACCTGCAGCGGTCGTGGGTGGTGCTGCTCATCTTCGCCGCCGTGCTGACGCCGACGTACGTGCTCATGGAGGACCTGCTACTGCTGATCGGGCAGTCCCCCGAGCTGGCGCGCCTCGCCGGCCAGATGAGCGTGTGGCTGCTCCCGCAGCACTTCGCCATGGCGATGCTGCTCCCGCTCACCCGCTTCCTGCAGAGCCAGCTCAAGAACTGGGTCACCGCCGCCACCGCCGGCGTCGCGCTCGCCATCCACGTCGTCCTCACCTACCTGCTCGTGCACACCTTCGGCTTCGGCTTCGTCGGGGCGGTCGCCGCCGCCGACGTCTCCTGGTGGCTCGTCGTGCTCGGCCAGCTCGTCTACGTCGTTGGCGGCGGGTGCCCACTCTCCTGGAAGGGCTTCTCCATGGAGGCGTTCGCCGACTTCTGGGAGTTCATCAAGCTCTCCTGTGCCTCTGGGGTCATGCTCTGGTGCGCCCATCTCAGCTCTTTACTTTTATAAATGTACTAATTGCACTGACTGCAGCATATGCAGTGCACATTCATCTGGGCTCATCTCTGATGAGCATCTCTGGCTCTTCTCTGTGATCACCTGCAGTTTGGAGAACTGGTACTACAGAGTGCTCGTGTTGCTTACGGGGTACCTGAAGAACGCTGAAATCGCAGTGGATGCGCTCTCCATATGGTAACTGGCATATGAACAAATTTTCACTTTGCCTTTCCTAACTAGTCTTCATCTCTAAGCGCAAATGTTTTGGTTGCTGATCCAAATCTAGCTTGACGATCAACGGATGGGAGATGATGATTCCTTTCGGGTTCTTGGCAGCAACTGGGTACGTCCGTGCATCTACGCACCATCACATGACTCGATCCAACATGTTACACGCAGTATAGGATCTTTTTTAAAAGAGCATATGAGCGCGGATAAAAGCTGATCAGACGAGCATAAATTCTAAAACAGATCCAATAGCCCTATGCATCCGTGAAAATACACACTGTTAGAGAAAAAAAAAGTGTTACTATTCGCTATTCCCTGCACACCCTAGCTTTAACAAACTCACTATTGCAAACGGCAGCGTGCGGGTGGCGAACGAGCTCGGCGCCGGCAGCGGCAAAGGCGCGCGCTTCGCCATCGTCGTGTCCATCACGACCTCCCTGGTGATCGGCCTCGTCTTCTGGTGCCTCATCCTCGCCTACAACGACCAGATCGCCCTCCTCTTCACGTCCAGCAAGGTCGTCCTCGACGCCGTCCACCACCTCTCCCTACTGCTCGCCTTCACCGTCCTCCTCAACAGCGTGCAGCCCGTGCTCTCAGGTGACCTCGATCTCTCGTCTTCACAATCACCGGATCACGCCAAGATGTGTGCGTGGCAAGTGTCAGTAGACATGGCATGGGCAATGCTAATCAAGCTCAGCTCTGCGCTGTGATTTCTGCTTCTGCTGCTGCTGCTACAGGGGTGGCCGTTGGTTCAGGGTGGCAAGCGCTCGTTGCCTACGTGAACGTGGGAACCTACTACTTCGTCGGAATCCCCATCGGTGCTATACTGGGCTGGCCCTTGCATTTCGGGGTTGCGGTAATGAATTCTCTAGACACTGACAGCACACACAACTGGCAATAACAACAGCAACTACTAAATGATTCCTGCTTGCTTTGCTTCTGCACATTGGACCATCAACTTAATTAAGCCCGTTCAACAACACATGCCAAAGTTTGGACTGATCTTGATCGTTTGATTGCGCCTAAATTGCAGGGAATTTGGTCTGGAATGATTGGCGGGACAGCTGTTCAAACACTGATATTAGCCTATCTCACCGTCAGATGTGACTGGGATGGAGAGGTGCACACTTCATCTTCCCCTGCTACTACTAGTTTTTCCTTGTCAAAAAATGGACCAGCAAAAGTTAGTCATTGTTTTTTCAGCTGAAACCAGAATTAGATTATAATTAAAAAAAACTTATGAAATCTCGACAGCCGACTTACAGAGCCAAAAAAATTTAAAGTAGTTTTGAAAGTTTTAAAAAACCATTAAAATACTCATGAAAATTTTATAAAGTATGACAATAATTGGCTTATATAAAAATAACAGATTTTCAGCAGTGTTTCCCCCGCATCATCTTGTTTCCTGGATATCTGAACACATTGCTTGTGTACATGTATATTGCAGGCGATGAAAGCAAGTACGCGAATGCGAGCATGGGCCAGCTCAAAATGAAGCCAGGAGCCAACATTGGTGGGTGGTGCGGTTTCTTAGAGAAATGGAACGTTTGAGCTCAGCACAAGGATCGTCACCTATACTATATATGGTCAGAGCAAAAGGTAATGGTCAGGGCAGATCATAATCCCAACGGCAGAGGATCTGAATACAAGAAATAGAGGGTGTATTGCCCTTTATCCCAAAAAGAAAAGAAAAGAGGGTGTGTTGCAGTGTTGGTGAATATACGGCCTTGGCCCTCGAACCCGAGCTACGACATTGGCGGCAGCAGCCAGCAGACGGCCGGCCAGTTTCGGAACATGCTAGCTTATCAAGTAAACTTGAGCGCCGTGCCGCTAGAGGATTACAGATTATATTCACAGAAAATATAAACCTTTGACCTGCATTTTGCAACAAGGGTTGCATCATTTACATACTGAGTGCTATCCAAAAAAAAAAACTTGCAATGCTAGCATTCGCTCGTGAATATTGTGATTTTGTTCATCACTTGCTCACATACTCGTTTTGTCGATCAACATTTGTGCATACATATCGTTGAGGGAAGACACACCCACAATACACAAGTCAACAACACGAAACTATACACAATTCAATCTCCTCATCTTATAGTGCACTTTGAAAATAGTTTCAACCAACAATTATCAGTAGAATATTTGAATCAACATACATACTTGACATAAGGACTTAGGAAAACGTCTCCACCCGAAAGAAGTAAAAAACCATGGCCAAGGGACACAGTCCACTCCAAACTTCTTTCACTATTAGTAATAATGGGTACAAATGAAGATTTCTTTATAAAATATAGATATAGATACATCACAACGCCAACACCAACATCACTAGCATAGCAAAAAGACAAAGGACTAACAGGAGGTAACACTTTCAACTCAAACAAACCTGAAACACAATGACTACAATCATATCTTGCAAATCACAGATCCAGAGCAGATGAAACTCAGTAGGAATGCACTTCAAGGAGTTATCAACATGCTTTTCGAATTTTAGCACCGTTTTACATCGTTTGACTCCTCAAACACCACATCTATTGAAGTCGCATTGCTGAAACTGCTGCAACTTGAGACGGCAAACTCCTCCCTCTGACATTCGGGATGACCCATGGTAGCTACGAAAAATGCGCTACAGGGACAGATTGGTGATGAACAGTGCAGGCGCAACGATGCAGAGATAGAAGTAGGCCCGAGCTAGCAAACAAGATAGATACCAACTTTCTACAGTAGTGTGCCCCGGTCACGCCCCCTACGCCATTCACTGATTCATTAAATACGTGGGACTCGCTAGCGCTGACGGCATGATGAATTCAAGCACAACCTAAGCAGTTGTAAAAGATTGCACTCAGCAATCGAAGGAGGGACAAACAAGGAGATAGACTTAGATCCATACAAGTCAAGAAACACACACCCCCAGACACGCACGTCGGGAAACCGATCAAAGAGGAAGACGAGCACCATAGTTAGAGGTAGGAACTAGTGTTCCCGATGGTCTCGCCTGAGTCCTTCATCAGCAACGGACCACACTTATCCCCCTTTGTATTCCTTTGATCCGACCAACTGAGAACCACTGTTGTAGAGTTGTTATCTCTACCGAGAGGCTTGAACAAGCCTAAAAGCCTCGTCTTGAAGCGTGTGCGCTCTCCCTCTTGTCGTTGCGCAGCGAGTAAAAACTTGTAGGGTCCTAGCGGTGTACTCACCCTCTCTATAAATTTTGCAGCCTGACCCTCAAGGTTGTGACGTGAGGTCCCAGGCGTCGACACTCATTTTTAAATCTTTTGAAAATTTGAAATTCTTTTAAATCGACAAGCTTATTTTTAATCTTTTTAAAATAAGGATGTCACACGCTAGGGTGCAAAACGGATACACATTTTCCGTATTATATGATGTCCGTGTCCTAAAGAAAAACTATTCGTATTTGGATTATCCGTATCTGGATACAAAACGGATACAAACACATATATTATTCTGGTTTTTTTTTGCGAATACGAATATGGATGTGGTTTCAGAATTGAGACCCTATACAAATACGGATACGGACATCCGGTGGTAATATTTGGATTGAGACTGCTGGTCGTTTGAGTCTCGGAGAGTCGAGAGTCAGCCGTGGGTAATAGTGATGGAACTAATGTAATAGTGTTGCATGTCTACGTAGTATTTCGAACCAATAGACTAATATTATGTTTCAATTATGAATATGCAAATGGTCATTCCTAAATTTGATGCCTAAGTTGTAGAATATTCGTATCCGGCTGAATTGAGTATAGATACCCTATTTATATTCGTATTCGTTATGCTATCTGATCCGTATTCAAGAATATTCGAATTCATATGTAACCGTCAAATAAATATGGATAGAAATATGATAAATGCACTAACCAATTCCTTTTTTTTAAAAAAATTTATCTCATTTTTCATTGCATTCAGAAGAAAAACACAATGGAAACCGTTTCCTCCAAACAAACAGATAAACAGTACGCTAGGCCTCGGACAGAACAGAAAGACGACGGTCACTCTCTGGCAGGGTAGTGCACGGTACCAACCTTCACGCAAGGGAGACCACTTTTCCTCCGCATATGCTTGCGTCCTAGTCTCGCCCACTTCGCACCTAAAGAGCCCTGCATCTCCTTGAGGGTCGTGACGCAGTGGACGGCACCACTCGCCTTGTTCTTAGCCCTGTGATGCACGACGAGCTACCGTGAGCAACCCCATCCTCAGACCTTAGCCGGCCCTGGCCGTGTTGCCACTGGCCATTGGATGGCTAGCTGCCACCGGCTCCTTGCGATCAACTACTTTCTCTTTCTACTCCTCTCAATTTGACGTGCATTTTTTGGTTTGGTCAATGGTTAAGATTGGAGAGATAAAGGTGGTGCTGGAATCCACCGATTTGGAGATTTTGAAGAAGACGGTGATTTTGCAAGTTGATCCCTGAGCTGGTTCAAATGCAATTGAGTGTTGGAGGTTTGTAAAGTAGCACCTAAATTCATGAAAAGTGCTGTAATCAATGTATGATTTTATGGTAAACCCGTATAACATCATGTCAATTTTCGGGACTTACGAACGAGCCCACCGTTCCACGCTTTGGTAGCTATCAGATTGGTACTCTCTCCAGTTCTATAATATTTATCGTTTTAGGTTTGTTTTAAGTCAAAGTTTTAAAATTTTATCTATAAACATCTTTTAAACTATTTCGATTGTGTACACAAAAACCATGTATATAAATTCGCCTTGAAAACTATTTTCACTATATCATATTTTCATGAATTTTACAAATAAATTTATTATAATTGATGGTTAAAGTTGCATTTCAAAGACCGTGTTAATGTTTAAAACGACACATATTATGAAGCTGGAGGGGGTATCATTTAGTATCATCAAGTATCAAGAGTATCATTCAGTGCCATCAAGCATCATATTCGTATCATTCAATTTCATAAAGGTATCATATATGTATCATCAAGTATCGGATATGTATCATAGAACATATGGTATCATTAGATATCGTTGAGGTATCATCAAATATCATGTAGATATCATAAAATATCATATAGATATCCTTCGGCCAAGGTTATCGGATTGAGTTCAATAGTATAAGGTCGATTGTTAGAAGTATCGTCGAGTATCAGGGTATCGCCTCGTATGGAATTATCATTGAGTATCGGAGATGTTAAGGTATCAAGTTGAGTATATATTGACTATCGTTGTGTATTGGATTGAGTAATACATTGTATTGGATTGAGTAATGCTTCTTCCGTTCCAAATTATAGTTCACTGTTGACTTTTGAACACGCCTTTTGACCATTCGTCTTATTCAAAAAAATAGTGTAAATATGCAAAAATATAAGTCATGATTAAAGTATATTTAATGATAAAACAAATCACAACAAAATAAATAATATTTACATATATTTTTTGAATAAGATGAATACTCAGATAGAATATCCAAAAGTCAACAGTGAACTATAATTTGAAATGGAGGGAGAATGTTGTATCGGCCGCGGTACCTGATCAAATACCAGAGTACCAGACTTTTACGATATCTCAACAGTACAAAGTTATTTTATCATAAAAGTTCCAACGTGCAACAGCATATGCTATCAATCGAGTTGCTGCCACACGCAATCTCCTTGTGTTGCTCTGCGCCTCTGCCCACATCTCTCTGTTCCGCAATCCGCACACATGCTACGATGAAAAACGAGAGAAGCAAACGCGGGAAGCAAACGGTAAAGCAGCGCGTGAAATGATCGTGGAACGCAACGCCGGAAGTAGCACAGAGCACAGCACAGTAATCGGACTAGACGGGCTTTGCAGTTTCCACGGAAAGCAGCGCGGGAAGCAGAGCGCTACGCGTGCGGGGAACACAACACGATGCGAAAATCGAAAAGCGTGGGTGATCCAACGGTGGAGATGTATACCGTTTATTAGCTCCCAAAATATAAGGCAAACCTATTTTAAAATTAAAACTTCTTAATTTTTGATCAATAAACTTATTTAAAAATATATAGATTTCGTGACTTACTAATAACATCATTTAATTTGTATTTAAAAGTATTTTCTAATGGTGTTAATTTTATTATTGCGAACAACGAGAGAAACCAAACATGAAGGTACAGTTTCAAAGATCGTTTTAATTCGAATCATGTCTTATACTTTTGAACATGTTGGGGCAGTTCCAGGCTTCCAGCTGAATTATTCACTTCGCCGAAGAGTATCTCGTCAAGTTTCTTTCCCTGCTACCTCTGCTCCATGTAGTCTCTATACGGCCATCTCCAATGCAGAGTGCTTAGACAAGTGCATAAATAAAAAAACCGAGTTTTTTTTTTTGCTATGTAGGATTGACGGCGTGTTCTCCGCTCAACCACTGCGGATCACACCCCTGGTCAGATTTTTAGACTGCTAGCCAACTCGATCAAGCTCGATTCGATTTGGCGTCGGGCACAACAAGGAGCGACTTCGCCGATTTACCAGTTCGGACCCTCGCATGGTAATAGTCCTACTCCTGCCTTGAGCCTTAGCTCTTTTCTGATTGTGGTTGAATGGGAATGTGTTTACAGAGTGTTTCGAATGCACGAATGCTAGTGTCCGTACCCCCTTCCCTCTCTCTCCTCTCCTTTTATACAAACTTTGGGTTTGGCGAGAGAGCCGAGGGGTAGGCATTACAAGACTACTCAAGACACCGGCAAGACACGATAGAAGAGACAGCGTGCGGCGCCGCCCACGCAGCAGGCCGCCCTCGCGTTGCCGCAAGTGGCCTCGACAAGACTGATACACCGGTGAGCTGCGGGTGGGGCCCCGCCGCTCCTCCCGACGCGGGCAATCTCCTCAAGCAAACCTCTCTCTGCGGTCAATTCTTACGCCCGCGGTGGATGCCCTTTCAGACTGCGAGGGTCATCATGCGGTAATCATTTCTTCATTTGTCTATCCGCGTGATGTCTCATTAAATGCGCTTCGCCCTTCGCAGCGAGGGGAGCCTTCGTCCCAAGACTCATTCGCAACGTTCTCGCGCGCGGACCCACTGCGTGTGGGACTCTTGCTCGGTCTCGGAGGGGCTCGCCCACGCACCCGCTGGCGCGGGGCCCTCGCCTGCGTCTTGAGAGGGGCTCACCACGCACCCACTGGCGCGTGCCTTACTCGCCCGCCGACGCGTGGGGCCCTCTTGGCCTTTTCAGGACTCTTTGTACCCCGGTATTTATTACACCGACAGTAGCCCCCGGGTCCACCATGATACGCGAACCGTTGCGCAGACACTCTTCCGTTTCTTGTGCGGCGGGAGACGAATCGTGGGGGCCCACCACCTGCGCGGCGTCGCTCGATTCTCCATCGCACACGATCTTCCTTGGGAACTACGCGCCGCTGGAAACCATAACGCTGGGCAATGATGGCGCCCGCGCTTCGTGAAGCGGAATCAAACCGTCGTGCTCGCGCCCACGCCTATAAATACTTCTCTCGTAGCAGCGGCCAATCCTTCCGCACGCTAAGTCTTCACAACCGCCAAGCGCCTCCTTCGCCGCCACCACAGTAGCCTTTTTTCTTCGCCAACTTCTCCACCGCTTCCAATGGCGCCAAACGCAGCAAGAATCGCCGTGAAAGGCGCCTCCGTCGCCAGCGAAGACTCGCCGAGGCGGCTTCAAGTGTTCGTGCCGCCAACCGCCGCCGGTTCGCCCGGCACCATGGCGCCGAGCCTCGCGACGGGAGATTGTCACCTTCGTCTGGCGGCGGCAAGGGCTCATCCCGCCGACTCTGAATTTTTCTTGGGGTGCTCGCCTTCTCACGAGATCCAAAGTGCACCTTCCCCAATTCCATCATTGCGCTGGCCATCTTCGCCCACCTCTGCGAGATGTTCGTGGGGACGATGCCAAGCCTCCCACTCGGGCGCCGGCTCTTCGTGCTGCACGCGAGGCCGCGCCCGTGCGGGGCTTTCGGGAGCTGCTACTTCACGCTCCGCGAAACCGCCGCCTTCATCCCTGTCGCGTCCAAGTCCAACTGGAAGGACTGGTACCGACAATGGCTGTACGTTGAGGACTCCAGCGGCTGCGACGATCTTTTCTTCCGAGGGTCCGGAGCCCACCGCCAACTGCGGGGCTTCATCCGACGATTCAGCGGAGCTGGGGTTGATGCTGGCGCGCATCGTCGATCTTCGCCGCCGCGGGCTCACCGGAACCCTCGTCGTGGCGGATTTTTTGCGGCGCCGACTCGCTTCGCTCCGCATGAGGACTCGCCTACTGGATGTACTATGGCGACAACGATGGAGTCCGACGCCTCGGCGGTGAGTGCTCTTTTAGTCTTTTGGGTCTCTTGTCTTTCTTGGAATCTTTTGCTTGCCGTCCTTATGGCTTCCTTTCTTGCTCGCCCAGCCGCAGGGAACGTGCCGGACGACGTGCTCGGGGCGGGTGGCGTGGCTTATCGCCCCACCAATCGGCCGACACTTTGCCGCTGCAGCATCCTCCTCTCGCGGCGGGGTCCACAGAGCGCAACCAACACTTGCGTGGCGCTGCCCCCATGGAGGTCTCGGTCCGCGGTCCAAGTGGCACGGGGCCACTACAGATCGCGATCCGCCTCCGGCGACCGCCTAAGCTTCGCGGCCGCTGCTACCTCTGCCGTGGCGGCCGACTCCGACCGCGCTTCCGAAGCGCCGCCTCATCCTCGCCGTGGACGACGACGAAGAGGAGGGGGCGACGAGTCCAAAGAGGGCTCGCCCCTCCAATCTCGAAGCTTCGCCGCCACGTCGGCCGGGCCCGGCCAGGGGCCTGCGCTACCGCCGCCGCTCCGCCACCGGGCGAGCGCGGCGACTCTTCAGGAACTGGCGCCGCCTGCGCCAGTTTCTTCCGCTCCTTCTACGCCGACGCTCCCTGCCGGCGTCACGTTCCATTGGTGCTTCTGCCGGCACCACTCGCCTTGGCCTTATTGCCTGCCGACGGCGGTGATCGCGACCAGGCCGCCACCGCCCGCAGCAAACAAGCGATTTGAGCTCCCCTTCAGCTTCGCCCAGGCGCACCGCTTCAGTTGGCTTTCCTGCGCTTACGCACATTTCGCGATTAGGGTTAGAATGCTACACGCTTTTGTACACCAACCCCGCTTGTCCTTCTTGGAACAGGCGGACGCTGGGATCGAGCTCCGCTCCACGCGACTTCGCCACTTCACCCCGCCGCGCTCCTTCGACGGAGGTCGCTTCATGGCGGCTGAGAATTCGCCGGCGCCGCGGCGGAGAACCTCTCGCCGTGACCGCCAACGTAAGGCGCCTTCGAGGCGCCAGACCTCTCCCTCTCCCGCACTGGGCGACGCGGAGGAAGCCCTTGCCTTGGCGGAGCGATCCGCGGCGAAGCCGCGCGGCCCTTGGCCAAGAAACCGCTGCGAAAGGCGATGACCCGCGAGGTCTGCAGCTTTGCCGCCGTTGCCTCGGCCGAAAGCGATCAAGACCTCCGCTGGAACACTTCGAGCGCCCAAACCCTCGCCGACATCTGCGCGACCGCCTATCGCGGCTTCCGGGGACGCCTCGCCTCCACTGGTGTTACCTTGCATCCTCATTGAGGAGACGGCCAAGCAAGACGCCGGGCGCCGTGGGACGAGCCGCCAAGCCTCGCGCGCCTTCCGGTGGCGTTGCGGACGCGGGCGATCAAGACGGTCGCCAAGGCGCTCGGCAAGCATGTTCATCTTGGGCAATCTGTTTTGCTCGAGACGCGCGTTTAATCTCGGACGCCCACATCGGGGAGCCTTCGCGCCACTGGACGGTTTGAGCAGTAGCGAGTTGACACCGCCGCCCGCCACGATCCATGATGGGCGGCGCCGCTCGGCGGAAGACGAAGATGAGGAGGAGTAGCGAGACTCCCCCGTCTTTTTTGTCTTGTAAATGTTGCCTATCAATGCAAACAAACTTTTGCTCTTTTGTTGTGAGTCTCACTTTGAACTTCGCACAATTTTAACTTGCGGAATTGAACAGGGCACCTGGCCGCCAAAGGCTTTAGACTGAACGTTCTGCCGCAAGTGAGCGCTGTTTCCTTAGGCATCTGGTTACTTCAACCCTTATGGCCTCTCGCAACCCGACTTAAACATTACGTGGCGAGCGCTTAGCTTCCGGAAGTGGTCTAGTCGCCGGTGCCGCTGTTGGCGCATTGCCTAGACCGAGCCGACACACCAGGCTAGAACCCGCCTTCCGTCGCCGCCTCGCACCAACAGAAGTTATAAGCGTTTGTTTTGCAACTAAGGGCCATTAGCCATAAGTACTTTCGCTACCGAATTTCGGCGTATCGCTTTCTAATGAGACCTTTTCGGGCTAAGCCACCGACGCCAAAAAGCTTTAGATGAGCTTTCTGTTGAAAGTGAGCGCTTTTTCCTCGTGCATCTGGTTACTTCAACCCTTATGGCCTCTTTATGAACCGACCCTAGACGTCGCGTGGCGCACTTAGCTTCCGAAGTGGTCTAGTCGCGGTGTCATTGTTGGCGCATTGCCTAGACCGAGCCGACACACCAAAGTTAGAACCCGCCTTCCGTCTCCGCTTCGCCCAACCAAGAAGTCGAGGCGTTAATCCTTAGAACTAAGGGGCCATCGCCTTAAGTACTTTTTTTCGCTACCGACTTTTAATGTAATGCTTTCTAATGAGACTTAAGGGAAAAAGAAACAGATGCCCACAAGGAGATGAACTTATCTCTTATTGAAGATGGCTTTGTACAATGCAGCCCCGAGGCGAAGCGGTGAAGGAAGAAGACCTCACCGCTCGGCTCCAGAGGAAGGCCAAAAAGCTCTTGGACTGCTACTCCACGGTAGAACTTCCTCACCGCCGACGCTCCAAGTGTTCGCCAATTCGCGACCATCCTCGAATGCGAGCCTCGACCGAGCTCAGGCGGAGATCGAGACCACCTTGAAGGGGCCTCCCACGGGGAGACAGTTGTTACGCCTACTGCTTTGGATTTTGCGCAGAACGAGGTCGCCCACTGCCAGCGTTCTCACACACACCCGCCTTGCTTGCTAACGGCGCGGCCTTTCGCCGATACTTGGCGGCCCGGATCGCCGCCCTGTCTCGGATCTCCTCCAGGAGATTCACCTCGTCCTGACGCCGGTCAGGGTCTTTGTCTTCGCTGAACGCCGCCACTCTTGGGGAGCCGAAGACGAGCTCTGACGGGAGCACCGCCTCAGAGCCATACACCAGGAAGAAGGGGGTCTCGCCGGTGGCTCTGTTGAAAGTTGTCCGCAGCGCCCACAACACAGTGGGGACTTCTTCAGCCCAGCGCTTGCCACGCTTCTCCAGACGGTCGAACGCCCTTGTCTTGAGCCCTTTGAGTACTTCCGCGTTCGCCCGCTCCACTTGCCCATTGCTCTTTGGATGCGCAATGAGGCAAAGCACGCTTGGTACCCAACTCTTCGCACAGATCTTGGAAATCAGCGCTTTTGAATCGGCGCCGTTGTCGATGATGATTCTTCATTGGCGACATCGAACCGGACGAAGATGCTCTTCATAAACTTGATAGCGCTGCGGATGTGATCGCCGGACTGGCGAGGCTTCAACCCACTTAGTGAACTTGTCGATGGCGATTTAGCAGATGAGTGTAACCTCCGGTTGTTCGTGGGAACGGGCCTAGAATGTTCGGCCCCGCATCGCGAACGCCAAGAGAGCGGAATGGTCGGCAGCTACTGGGCGGTCGGTGGATCTGCTTAGCATGAAATTGGCACGCCGCATCTCCTCACCAGCTCAAGGCATCCGGAGGGCGAGAGGCAAGAGAAACCGTGGCGAAAGCTTTCCCAACCAACGCCCGGCCTCAATGGCTCCCGACATGCCTCCATGGATCTCGAGAGAATTGCACTCCCGCTTCCCGAGTGACGACTTCAAGAGAACTCCATTTGCTCACGGCGATCTGTGTCCCCACCTACCGTATGTAGCGCTTGGCCTTGCGCGCTATCTTCTCGGCCAACGCGTCATCGCCGGGATCACTCCATCCCGCAGTAGGCTGGATCGGATCCATCCATCGACCTTCCGGACGAGTGTGACGACGCTCAGACATTGTCGCAGACGACTCGCCGGCCCGGCGTTTCCACCTCAACCGCCTCGGCAGCTTCTTACGCCTCCTCCTCTAACCGGGGGCTGCAGCAGATCGGTGACGTCTCCTCCAGAGGTGGGAGCTGCGTCGAAAGCGCCGCCCCCGCCAGATTGGGGCTGCGACGACGGCGCGTAAGTCTTTCTTCAAAGACCCCACCGGAACAGTGCCCTTGACGAGGCAATCGGGATAATTCATCCGCCATGTAGTTGTCGCGGCGAGGACGTGCACGGCCCAAGCCCTCGGTGTCGCTCCAACCGCGCACCTCGCTGTAGGCCGCCATGACGGATCCGAGCAGAGAAATCCTTCCTCGCTGGTTGATGACCGGAGAGAGTCGCCTTTACTTGTAGCCGCCGGATGCCTGTGGTCGGCCACCCCGAGCCCGGCGATCCTTCATACTCCGCGACGTTGTTGGTGGCGGAAGTCCAAGACCACCAGTGCCGGACGACATCGATGTGGAGACACCAGACGACGCCAAATTTCAAATTTCTCCACCGGAATGAGCCGTCAAGAAGAGAGTCCACGGCGAGGGTGCTGGGTGTGCCTTCACTTCTGCGTCTCACCGAGTCCATTTTCGCGAACTCCGCCAGAGCTTGCCCTTTAATGGCCGTTCGGGAGCGAACTTGAGATCGAATTCGCCAGCTCCATGGCCCACTTGGCGATGCGACCTGTCGCCTCGCGGTTGAAGAGGATCTCCCGCAAGGGATACTTGGTCAACACCGTGACTTCGCCCCGAAGTAGTGGCGCACTTCGGGATGCCGCCAAGACGGCGAGAGCATCTTCTCGTGTTGTGAATACCTTGTTTCGTGTCGTGGAGGACTTTGCTGACGTAGTAAATGGGGCGCTGAACGCCTTCTCTTTCCGCCACCAGCACCGCGCTGACCGACCGGGGGTTTGCCGCGACGTAGAGGATCAGCGGCTCGCCCGGGTCTGGGGCGACCAGCACGGGTGGGGAGGTGAGATACTTCTTCAGACCGTCGAACGCCTCCTGCGCCTCCGCCGTCCACTCGAACTGGTTGGTATTCTTTAGGAGCTTGAGCAGTGGGAGACTTTTATCCCCCAGGCGAGCTATAAAGCTGCCCAGGAGGTCAAGCACCCACCAAGCACCGTGATCCGGCCAAGTCGCGTCGGGGCTTCATGTTCTCGATCGCTGCGATCTTGTCGAGGTTCGCCTCAATCCTCTCGGGAGACGAGGAATCTCAGCGCTTGTCCGATGGAACATTTAACACGCATTTCTCCGGATTAAGCTTGATGCAAGACTTCCTCGAAAGTTGGTGAAGGTTTCTTCGTGTCGCCGATCAACTCCTCCGCCTTCTTGGACTTCTCCACCGATCATCGACATACACCTCCATGTTTCGCCCTATTTGGGGCGGTGAGCGATATGCATGGCTCACGATAGGTTGGGCCTGCATTCTTCATCCGAGCCAACGCCATCCTTGTATAGCATGAGACGCCCATGGCGCCACGAAGGCGATCTTGTCTTCATCTTCTTCGCCATGCTAACTGGTGGTACCCAGAGTACGATCCGTAAAGCCTGACTACCGCACCCGCCGTTGAGTCGACGATGAGATCAATGCGGGCAGCGGATACGGATCCTTCGCACGCCTTTGTTGAGGTCGGTGAAGTCACGCACATCCTCCGGCGCCGCTGATTTCTTGACGAGGACGGGTTCGCGAGCCACAGGATGGGCGACACTGCGGACGCACCCGCCTTAAGAGCTTGTCCACCTCTGGCGGATAACTTCGGCGCCCACCGATCGCTTCGGACCTTCGCATGATCGGTCGCGCGCCGGGAACGCCGCCAATTTGTGCTCAATCACCTCCTCGGGACCCTAGCCATGTCGGACGGTTGCCACGCAAACACGCTCTGCGTTAGGCGGAGGAAGGAGACGAAGCGCCTTCCTATTTGGCGCCGAGAGGCGCCCACCCAAACGGTTCGCTGGTTCGACTTCGCCAGGAGACCGCTTAACCTCCGCGGACGAACCGGGAGGCACGGGTTCGCCGAGGAGCTCCCAGAGTCGAAGCCTCGCCTTCGGGCGCCGACGCTTCACCAAAGCGAGAGCGCCCTTGTCGCAGCGGAGCGCCCCGGAGGTCCACTTTCAAGACGATGGGGCGGTGGCCGGGATCTTCACCACCATGTACGATAGTGGCAAACCGCCATGAACTTGGTCGCGCCGGCCGACCTAGTATGGCGTTAGGGGAGGTCGAAGTCCGCCACTCGAACTCGAGCATCTCGGTGCGGAAGTTGTCGAACCTCAAACGCCACGGAGATCGACGCGCCCGGCGGAGGACGGACTCGGCCCGGCGCGATGTCAAGAACAGGTGCGTTGGACGAAACTCCCGCCGCCGATCTCGAGCGCCGTGGCGACCCGGCGGACGAGAGGTTGAGGAACTCCTCCGTCTACCAAAGACCGCCCTAGCTTTACATTCCGGACCGTGGGCGCAACCACGATCGGAGATGCCCGGGCAGCAGATCTTGGCCGGGTGATCGGCTCGATCAACGCGATCGGTCGCTCCGACCACGCCACCGCCTTTGCGACCCAAAACCGCACGGCGGGCGACACTTTCATCGCACGCTTAAAGCTAGCGTGGGGACGGATATAGGTCGAACCGCTGTGGATGACGGCAACCGGCTCCGCCCGCTGAAAGCTGCGCCGCCGTCTCTTGCCCTTGCCATCGCCGGACGCTGCTGCTGCCGCTCGTGGACTCGCTTGTCCATTATCTTGCTAACGACATGGCAATCCGCCAAGTCGTGGGAGTTGTTGCGGTGAATGGGACAAGAAGGCATTCCGCCCCACTCACGGGGCGATGGTCTCGCCTTCGTCGCAGCCAGCTGGGCCGCCGAGGCCCGGCGATCGCCATGGCGCCGCCTCGGCCGCCCTACGGGCCGTACCGCCGCGCGCGACCTCCTCCTTTTTTTCTCGCCGCCGCGCCCGTTCGCTGTTGGTCATGGTCGTCGTCGTCGTCGTCGTCGTCGCGCTGGGCGGCCATGACCTGTCGGTCTCGCCGCGCTTGCGCTTCTTCTTGTCTTTGCCGCTGGGTTCCTCGAGGTCCCGCCTCGCCACCCGCTGGCTGTCCTCACCATGCGGCGGGCGGATGCGAAGCTCCGCTGAAGGGGCGATTTTAGCGCCAAGGTGAAGAGCTCCTCCGCTGTTTTCATCTTGCGGGTGGCCATCTTCTCCTTGACCTTGGGGTCTCGGGCGCCTCTCCGAATGCCGTGACCACGGCGCCGATGGAGATGTCGTGGATGGTGTTGCGGACTGACCAAGCGCCGAATGAGTCGCAAGCAATGACTCTCCTTTCTTCTCGCTTCCACGTTGTGGAGGTCGTCTTCTACCGGGCTGCTCAAGGTGCCCGGAAGTTGGTGACGAAGAGCCCGAGAGCTCCTTCCATGACCCCACGGACTCGGGGCGGGTTCATGAGCCACGAGCGGGCTCGCCGGTGAGGACCGCAGGAAGTAGTTCGCGTAACCTTCCTCGACCCTCGCTTACTGCATCACCGCGTGTAGATCCGCAAAACTCATCGGGTTGGTGGAGCCGTCATACTTTTTCGATGGGGGCCGGATGAAACTGCTCCGCCATCGGACGCGCGCAGACTCCTTAGAAAGGCGCGGCACCGACGCCGGAGCCTCGCCTCGGACGCGTCCTCGCCCGCCGCCCCGCCGCTTAGGCGGCGCCAAGAAGCGCCACCTCACCGCCGGGCAGCTCTGCGAGAGCCTCTTGTCTGGTCCTCAGCGGCGGCGGCAATGACAGCGGTCGGCTCGGTCGCGACCCTGCGGAGCTTGTCACGTAGGTCTTTCCATGCAGCAAGTGGCGGTCCTCCGGATGGGACGGAGATCGCGCCACCAGACGCCGCTTCCGCCGAGCCCCGTGAGGGTCGCTCGTTTGTCGTCTTGGCCCCGCCTCACCAGAGATTCGCGAGAGGAGTGCGAGGGCAACAGAGAACGGAGGACGCGGAAACACCGGTTCCCCGCCCTCGAAACTTGCACCACCGCATGGCGGCGGCGGCGACGAGAGGGCTGTGGCCAACCACGGCGCCATTGGGAATCCGAGTCACCGGAACCGGTGGGTTTTCCAGCAAGGCCTCGCCGCATGGAGGTTCTCGGCCGGAGTGCACTCGTCCAAGGCCAGCGCCGCTTAGCTTGGCGGGCGGCCGCTTCGCCAGGTTCCAACCCTAGGCGGCGGCTACCGCCGGGTGATTCATCGCCATCGCCGCGGCCGACTCGCGTGGCAGCGCTCTAGCGGCCGCTTCGCCCATCGCGGATCGGTGCTCCGCCATCGCCATCAAGAAGGGTCAAGAGCTTGAAGCGATGCTAGCGCCCCTACTGGCGCGCCATCGACGGCGTGTTCTCCGCTCAACCATCGCGGATCACACCCCGGTCGATTTTTAGATCGCTAGCCAACTCGACCAAGCTCGATTCGATTTGAGCGTCGGGCACAACAAGGAGCGACTTCGCCGATTTACCTGAGTTCGACCCCTCGCGGGTAATAGTCCTACCTGCCGAGCCTTAGCTCTTTTTCGATTGTGGTTGAATGGGAATGTGTTTACAGAGTGTTTGAATACACGAATGCGGTGCCGTATTCTTTCCCTCTCTCTCTCTCCTTTTATACAAACTTTGGGTGGCGGAGAGAGCCGAGGGGGTAGGCATTCTGAGACTCATGACACACGGCAAGACACGACAGAAGAGATGGCGTGCCGCTGCCCACGCCGGCAGGGCGCCGCCTCGCAGGCCGCAGTGGCCTCGACCAAGACAACACACCGGTGAGCTGCGGGTGGGGCCCCGCTGCTCCTCCCGAGGCGGTCTCCTCAAGCAAACCCTCTCTCTGCCGGTCAATTCTTCTGCGCCACAGTGATAGCCGCTCAGACCTGCAGGGGTCTAGCAGGCCCCACGGAGAGAAGAGAAGCCTCGGGACAAGGGGAAGCGGGTGAACCAGGTGGCTTAACAAGACTCCTAAAGCCACTCTAAGAAGGGGAGGTCAACACATCGCGAAGAAGCTCCAAGGAGGAACCCTGAAAGCCCGAGGCGTCCCTTCAAGGGTCCTAGGCCTCGAGGGTAGAAGGACGGAGGTTCTTTTGCGACTTCCACGGTTACAACTCCACCCACGCCTCAAGGGATTATAAGACCCTGGATGCCTTCAAAGAGTATGAATGGAGGCGAGGGATGTTCCCCCTCGTCATGATCAAGAGATCCCGCCGCCTCCACCTCCACCTCCACTTCCCTTGCCCCCCATCAACCATGTCCGGAGGGTGATCAACAAGATCGTCGGAGGATCATCATTGCAGCTACTGTCCAATATGCAGCGCAAGGCATATGCGAGGAAGATTAATCACACCGCCATTGGCGTTGTCTGCCTCGCCCCATCTTGTTCAGAGCCAATCACCTTCGATAAGAAGGACTAGCAAGGAGTACATGTCCCCGTTCATTGGTGGTCACGGCTCAGATAGCAGGATTCGACGTCCAATGATACTAGTGGACGGAGGTAGTGCCGCGGACATCTTGTCCGCAAACGCCTTCAGACAGATGATGATTCCAAAGGACAAGCTTTGACCAACGGAGGTACCCCTGGTAGGCTTCGGGGGAAATTCCATCAAGACTTTGGGGCAGATGGCGTTGCCAATAACCTTCGCTGAAATTTGGGATTCGGGATTCAGGCGAGAAAGCTTATTGGATTCTTGGTATCAGAGAGGGGAATTGAAGTCTACCCAGAGAAGATTCGTGCAATACAAGGAATGCAGCCCCCTCACAATATTAAGGAAGTTTAGAGGCTCGCGGGGCGGCTGGCCGCTTTGGGGAGATTCCTACCCAGATCCGCAGAGCTGCATCTGCCTTTCTTCAAAGCCCTTTGCTTGGACGGAGGAATGCCAAGATGCCTTCAAGAGCCTAAAAAAGACCTTGTCCGAGCTCCCAATGCTCGCAAGCCCAAAGCAAGGTGAGCAAGCTGTTTGTCAGACTCGATCACCTTTACTACGGCAAACAAGTCAAGACTACTTGGGAAGAAGGGAAAACAGGAGCCAATGTACTTCATCTTTGAAGCGCTCCAAGGCGCCAAGCTTTGCTACTCTCAGATGGAGAAGATGGCTTATGCTCTGTTTACAGCCTCGCGCAAGCTTCGCCACTAATTTTAGACACATACAATCGAACAACTATCTAGGCTCAAAATCATTTTTTTTATAAGTGAGGTGGTATTGGTAAATAGTGATGAAAATAAAGAATCATTTCATTCAAATATGTTTAATTGTCAAGTGAATAATTTTCCTATCAAGTATTTGGGGGTGCCAGTAAATTATAAGAGAAATTTTTCTAGAGACTGGTTGACTCTTGTAGAGAAGGTTCATAAGGAGTGGGAAGTAAAGATGATGTCTTTAGAGTGAAGGACAACATTGATTAATGCTTGCTTGTCAAG
This sequence comes from Raddia guianensis, assembly GCA_036346415.1. Lineage (NCBI taxonomy): Eukaryota > Viridiplantae > Streptophyta > Magnoliopsida > Poales > Poaceae > Raddia > Raddia guianensis. The sequence goes on along the minus strand of CM070541.1, from coordinate 9,434,510 downwards.
TCTACCCATTTATGCAATATTTATGTTTATCCTTCCCAAGAAAATCATTGCTAGATAGACAAGAGTTGGAAGGGATTTTTTTGTGAAAAGGCAGGAATGACAAAAAGAAGTTTCACCTAGTCAAGTGGGAAGTGGTGACTTCTCCTAAGAATAATGGTGGTTTGGGGCATTCAAAATCTCATATTCCTGAATGTTAGTCTTGTCTATAAATGGTGGTGGAAGCTTGAAAGGTAGAATGGTGTTTGGCATTGGATAGTGAGGGGAAAATATATCCCGGATAAAGATATCTGTCTTTGAAAATAAACATTCTGATTTTCCTTTCTAAATATCTTTTCCTAAAGTGAGAGACAACTATATTCAAACTAGAACAATGATGGTGAAATCTAGAAAGCAGACTAGCTTTTGGCATAATGTGTGGACAGGTGATATGTTCATCAAGGATAGAATGTCAATGCCATAAATGTTTCAAGTTATGAAAATAAGAAAATTAATGTTTATGATTGGGCCAAAGCTAATTGGGTCTTCTTTTTCAGAAGATGGGTGGATCCTCAGATGAAGTTATGTTTGGATAAAAACATTGGTCGGATTAGGCAATTCAAGTTCTCTAAGAGCCCTAACAAGTGCCGGTGGAATCATCACACAACGCATGTTTTTATGGTCAAGCATATGTATAAAATTTGCAATGATGTTTTTAATAAACGAGAAGATTTCCAATTTGTGGATGCTAAAAAGTTTGTGTCGAATACGTGTATGAGTCAATTACATGGACTCTAGTTGTAATATGCAAAGATGGGTCGTGTTAGGGTCGAACTCATTTCCTAGTTTCCTGTATAAATAGGGAGTTACCCTTGGTGTAACCGATCATGATGACCGAGCTGTACCGTATGATGCGTAGGGGTCAACGACCGACTTGCACCCGCAACCTAGGTTGTCCACGTGCTTGTGTTGATTAGGGAGGACGGTCCATAATCAAAGCCCCACAGACCTAGGCAATCATGCCGAACCACCTTACCAAATATCGTGGCTCCTATGTTGTCTAGATTTTGTGTGGCAATTAAAATCCTAACAAGTGTTATCAGAGCAAGGTTGGTCATGCGAAAGATCTATGGAAGTGCAAGGTTTATGTTTCTATGCGGCGTCGGAAAAAGCTATAGGGCGCAAGGTGCAGCATGAAGGCGGTCGATGAGATCAGTGGCGTCGAACAATCCAGGTAAGAGGTTTGGACCTTTTGATGGGCTACAATTGTTGAGGATCGGTCAGACGTGGCCCAGATGGGGCTGCTGTTGCCCAGGCGAGCGGAGGTTGTTTCGTGGTGGCCCAGGGCGATGTGGCGACCCACACGAATGGGCGCACGGCAGGCCCTTGCGGTAAGGCGAGCAGAGCAATGCGCTCGAGGAGCTGGGAGGCTAAAGACAGTGGCGCGCTTGCCCAGTGCGCAACATCGACACACGATCCGGGCTCGCGGTTGGCCAGGTGAGGCAACCCAGGTGGGGGGCCTACTGATCTAGTTTAGAGACGCGTGGTGGCAGCCTAGGACAAAGCGCATGGCATGCGAGGCCCATGCACGAGGCACAAGTGGCTTGGACCGGCGGGAGGCGCAACAACACGGTGGGACGAACCGCCCAGGCTGGTAGAGTGTGCGCAAGGGCTGTTGGGCTATGGTGGTTGGCCATGGAAGCATGGAGAAGGCCGAAACCAGCTCAGGCTCGCAGAGTTCACGTTCGGATTTTCAAAAAATTGAGGAATTTGAATACGATAAGAAAGGGAGTTCTACTCATGACAGATTTCCCTCACCACTATAAAAGCAGGTACAAGGGGATCCAAGAGGTAAGCAGAAGATTGTTTTTTGGTTGCCAAGAAAAACTCATATCGGTAAGCCTGGTAAGTCTGAAGAAGAAGCTAGTTCGAGCATGGGTCTTTGAACAAGGCATGGGATGCAGAGGCATGGAATGTGGATTTTGAGGGGAGACGTTCGTAAAGGCTATAAGATAGTCTGACAAGTGAAGGTTAAACTGGCTAGCTGAACGGCCAAGTTAGCATCAATCTATGTTAGAAAATGAGCAGATCAAGTAGTCATTTCATAAATCTGTTTGAGGAGACGAATGGATTAGGCGACGAAATCAAGGATCTGTCCCAGCGGCAAATGGATATATCGAGCCATGCAAATCACGGTCGGCAAGATATGTGTCGACAAAAGAAAGGAACCAGTGCTAATGTGTTAGTGACAGAATTAAGGTGACTAAGAATGCAGCAGGGACGACACTAAGGTTGACCCAGCTGTTGACAGAGGGTTGCCGAACCCGCTCTAGGCCGGAGTAATCTAGGAAGTGTTTTTAGTTCCCTTCGCTTTTGTTCTAAAGCTGTTCTTTTTTATGGATGTTTTAAAGCTGTTGGTGGCTTTGCTTTCGCTGGCTTCTTGTGAATTTGTTTCTGGATGTGGGCGGTAAACTTTGCCAGTTTGGGGTGCTGTGTTATCTGTTCCTCTGTGCCGGTGGGTGGAGTCCTTCAGGCATCAGGTTTGACGTCCTGTTCTAAAACTTATTGTTTCCGTTGCCTGGTAATGGAAATAGAAGCGCACCCTTTGGGAAAAAAAAAATTTAAGTTTGATTATTGTACATACCTCAGCTTTCGAGGCTTTGCGGGGCAGTAGAACTCGAGGTGCGTGAACATCTTCGCGGAGTCCCTCCAGTACCTGCCGCCGCCCACGGTGATGAAACCTGTTCCAAAGCGTATAGGATCCATGGGGCCAGCTGCCATGTGCTCTGCCTTCTCCTCCTGTGGCAAACTGAAGAGCTCCTCGAAGGCACCAACCAGCGCTTCTTGGAGAGACTCAGGAACGCCATGGTTGACCACCTTGAGAGATTTGGACAATGCTGATATTAATCACCATTGACAAATTCCAGAGTAGTACTACAGGCCAGGAGGATTGAGGAGGCAAGGCACATTGCTGCACTAGTGGTTTCAGTCGTACCATGAACAAGCCCCAGTCCTCGCAGGCCCGGCCGAGGTCCCTGATCGCCTGCGACCGCTGATCGCCAACGCTGTTGACGAGGACGGCGAGGTCGACGACGGGGATGCCGTCGTCGCCACCGCATGCTCCTGTCGAACCACTGTGACGCGGAGACTGCGCTGCCATGTTGATTGCGCAGAGCTGAGTTTCGGAGGGCAGCGGAGGAGTGCTAATATAGGTCATCTTTAGTTCTTTGTTCAGTTTTGATGAGGTTTAAAAATTGGCAACATATCCCGTGTAAACAGGGTTTCTCTACAAACCCATGTACAGCAACTAACAAAAGTTATGAAAAATTTAAAAAATTTATAGATTTTCTTCATTGGTTGCTCTACCAATGTATAAAGTTTGAAGATCAAATTTATTTTATATTAAATGTTAGAAGAAAGAGAAAATAATGACAATTTTGAATAGTTTAAAATTGATATAGTTTTCTCTTTTTTATAACTCTTGATATATAATGAATTTGATCTTCAAACTTTATAAGTAGGTGGAGCATGTTCATTAGAACATCTGAAAATGTTTTCAAATTTTTTCATAACTTTTGTTAGTTGGTGTACACGGGGTTTACACGGAAACCTATGTAAACATAGGATATGTTGTCAGAAAAAATTTTATTAATTTTTATAGACTATTTAGAATAATATTTAATTAACAGTTTTCAAAATTTTACAGAATTATTTTAATTTTTAATTTTTTTCAGTATTTGTTTAGTTTTTATGATTTTTAACTATAATTAAAAGACAGAGAATCAAACAGGACCATGATTTGCTCGAGCCCGGCCGCGTGGTGCAGGTAGTTGCCGTGGCTTGCTTTGCTGGTGTTGCACAAAAAATTATGCTTCGCCGGTGTTGCACAAAAAAATTATACACACGACTCGCGTGGTTCTGCTGGTCAATGGAGCGATCACTTTCTGAAGATACTTTTGCGTTTGATGATTTCCTGAATTATCACGAAAATCGTTTCGATCATTTAATTAAAAAAATTCCTTTCGACCTTTGTGCTCGTAGGAAGCCAAAGGCGAATTCCTTCGAGTTCCTCTGGCATTTTTTTTTAAAACAAAGGCGAGGACCATGGTTTGGGTATTTGATGGGAGCCATCCCAATGGACGCATGACATCATTATAAAAACTTAAAAAATAACCGATGAATTAAAAAATATTGATGAAATTTAAAAAAGAAGCAATGAAACTTGTTCAAACTGACCGATAAAACCTTAAGAAGTACAAATAAAGAGAAGAAGAGATATGGAGAAAGAAAACACACGACAAAGAGAGGAGAGAGAAACAGCTATGGCGGTCGGCAGTGGTGGCGGACGAGCACGCATGGTAGCGATTTGTGTGGAGCAAGAGAAACCATGGTTTTAAATTTCATTTTTGTCCCTGAAACCGTTTTTTCCACCGGGTCGAGAAACCGATGAAACCGCTCAAAACCGCTAGGAAACAAGATGAATTTGAATTCAAATTCAAACACAGCCGGGTGGTTTTCGTAGCGTTTTTTGTTGAGAAACCACTGGTTTTAGCGATTAAATGGCGATTTCGTCTTGTTTTTTCCGAGAAATTGCAGAAAATATGGAAAATAAAAGGAGTGTAATAAATATAAAACATTTCTCTTTCTGTTTCGTCGGACGTGCCATGCTCGGGCTGCCCTGGCCCGATCGTGTCCCGCCATACTTTTGGGTCATGCACTCATGCCTAGCTTTTGGCTGTCTGTGATGGCTCGACACGACTCGAAGTGTTGACCGGACCGGGTCGGTCCATTACATGGCGGTCCAAGACACAACGGGTCAATGCCGAGCCGGGCCGGCACGGCCCAACTCCCAGGACTACCCGAGGTGGAGGCTTTGGCAAAACTAGCATTGGGCTGTCTTGGGATTGCGCAGAGATGCATGCGTGTGAAGCAAAGGTGCTGGCATGTGAAGGAATCCAATGCTACACATGCATGTGAAGGAATGTGATGCCGCACAGTGATTGTGAAGGTATTTTTCATGTGGTAATTACTGTTGAATCAGTGATTGTGAAGGTATTTTTCATGTGATCATTACTGTTGAATCAATGGTTGTGAGGGTATTTTAGTCTTTTTACTCTCCCATGAACCTCCTAGTCTTGCCTACACCAGACGAAGGCAGCCCGGCTTGTTCTTTTTAGACAAAAAACTACCACTGCAACAAATATCATTTTCGTGTTAAATCTTGTTGCTATTTTTGTAGGACTTTTATTTATTGTTATTAAATATCCTTAAAATGTTATGTTACAATTTGATGGTTTACAAACCCACTATCAAACACTACAGCTCTTTTTTGACTTAAAAACTATTGCTAACAAGAATAATGGTAAATGAGCATGAAAAAAGTATCAATTTCAAATTTTGCTTAATACAAAACAATTCAAAAAGCTCATACCATCTTTAGAAATTTTATAATTTTTAAAAATTAAATTTAAATTTTTAAATTCTATCGAGTAAAAACTACCAGCTTTCGAAACCGTCTACCAGTTAGCCAGCGATTTTCCACGATTTGTATCGGTTTTCACGGAAAAACAGTTTTCACTCCCAGAGCAACCGAGCAAAAGAAAATGATGGGTGATCAGTATTGGGAAACCACAGAGGGGGAGCCAGGCCGGCTTAGGGTCATGCTGCTGCAGCGGCTAGGGGCTGGCCGGTGGCTTTCCAGTGGGTCCCACATATGGACCTGGCCTAAACCCTAAGCACTACTATAAAAGAAGAGGTGGAACACCTATTGTATAACAGATATGAGAAATAATAAAGATAAGCTCCAGCCATACATCTTTGTGTCCCCTGTGTTTGATCTTTCTCTGTGATTGATTGCCCACGTTTATACCTCGGACTACACCCGGTAGCGAGGTTTCTCAACACGTTATCAGCACGCTCGCTCCTTGACATGCCGATCAATCCACGAGGAAGACCGATCTGCATCTACTTCTACCACGAAGGTATATTTTGGCGCACCGAATACCCAATAGATCGTAATCTGTGTTTGAATCTGAGTGCAGGTCGAGAAACTTTGTGATTATTTTCCCTAGTAGATCACAAATTTTACAAAGAATTTGTAGTAGATTCGCTTTTTTGGGAATTTGGCTGCTTGCCCTTGGCGCCGCCGTCCCGCCCTTGCACCTGCCGGCGCCGGGGCCAGCACCGCCGGAACCGCCTCCCCGCCCATTGTTTGCCAGCTACCATTGCCCGTGGTTGCGCCAGCGCCCACAGCCATTGCTTTCGTAGCTTGTGCACGACGCGCGCCGAGCCGTGCCTGCTTTGGCGCCGATCCGCGCCCGTCTGCAGCAGCCACGCCCGCGCCGCGTGGCGCCCGCCACGACGATCAAGCGCCCGCAGCGTCCGAGCAGCAAGGCGTGCAGCGCCAGCGCCCGCCGCAGCGCCGCCGCCCGCACCAGACCGCCCGAGCTTCTTCGCACACGCAAGATGACGGAGGCTAGGGAAACCCTAGCCACCCCTCTCACGGGCCGTCGCACGGGCCAACCAAGGACTTGCAGGCCAGCCCAAGACCGCCCAAGGGCCTGGGCCGCCTCCTCCCGCATGGGCTGCCCGGCTAGGCCGCCTCCCATGTTGGGCCACCGCCGTGGGCCATCGCCTCTAGAGGCCACCCCAGCAGGCCGAATTGGGGAGAGTGAGGAAGGGGGCCGGACTGCAAGAAAGAGAAAAAGAAAAAAGTCCTTTAGGCCGAAAAAGAATTATGAAATTCTAAAAATTACTTAAAGCCCCCCGATTCTTGCAGAATCACCCGTTAGGTTTTTGAAAATTATTTATTTTCAAACCATTATAAGACTACGTGCAGCCTTGCTAGCAGCAGGTCGTACGCTGGACCGAAAGGTTCAGATTAAGCGGAAATTTTTCGAAAGAAATTTGAAAAACCCCCCATTCTTACAGAATTAAGTGAATTGCTTTTGAATTGCTGTTTAATATTCCTGTGCAATTATTCTGGAAATCATTGCTTGTTATATTATCAGTAATTAGTTTGCATCTCTTAATGGCACCATACTGAAACCACGAGAATTATTTTTATGTCACGCACCACTCTAGGTTGATTACCTGAAGTAATCATATATTTGGTTATCTTGCAGATGACTGGTTTTACAAGCCGTGATTTCGAGGAGCTTGCCCCCAGGGGCATAATTTTCTGACCTGGAAGTCCGATGTTGAAATTGTCCTAGGCAGCAAGCAGCTGCGTTGCACTATTGACATTGGCCAGGGCTACCCCACTCCTGAGCAAAATTACCAGGCCCTGCTTTTCCCTAGGCATCACATGTCACCCATTCTGAAAAGTGACTATATGGCAGTGACATGTCCCCTGGAGCTGTGGAACGCGCTCTGCATGCGCTTTGAGAGGTTGAGGTATTCAATTCTCCCACAAACCCAAAGAGGATCGAATCGCTTCGAGGTGGCCGACTTTAAGTCTGTTGCTGATTATAACTCTGCGCTGCACCGCATTTGCACCAATCTAAGGCTCTGTGGCAAGCCTGTCTCTGAACAAGAGAAGATTGAGAAAACCCTCTCTACTTTTCATCCCAATGAAATTCAGCTATCCCGCAGCTACCGTCAGGATAACATTGAGGAGTATAGCACTCTCATCGATATGATGATAGTGTCCGAAACTCATGATAATGTCTTGATGAAGAATTTCAAGTCCCAAGCACCGAGTAACCCGAATGGCACTGAAATAAATACCAATAGTTACAAAGTGAAGAAACTCAATAAGAACGACAAGAATGGGAAAGGAAAGAAAGGGGCAGCAACCGACAAGTCTGGTAATCAGGGGCCACGCAAGCCGTATGGCCAGCAGAACCAAATGTGCTATCGTTGCGGCCTGAAGGGGCATTGGTCTAGGATCTGCCGTGAGCCCAAGGAAGTGGTTGCGGCACATCAGGCCAAGAAGAAGCGCCCTATTGAAGCGCATCTAGCAGAGCTTCAAGTTGAGAAGACCAAGCCCGAAGATGAATTTGAAGAGGACGATCTCCTCGGGGAGGAGCTGGCATCTCTCCCTCTGCCCCCTCCTGGCCCTATCCCTGAAGGCACAATGAAGATAGATCACTTTGATGACTCTGACATCCAGCAGAGCGTGGACGCAATGTTCACCGAGTCTATCTAGTTTTCTCTTACAGCCTGTCGCTGCTATTATCTTAGAGTGGTTGCGTTAGAAGATATTTAAATAAACTTTATAATTTCTCCCTTGCATTGTAAGCTATAGGAGAGTATATTTTAATTCTTGTGGTTGGTCTTGAAGAACCCTGAATTTCAGTATGATTGAATTTATAGTATTTTGAATTTTGCATGAATTAATATGCTTTGCATATGTGGTTGTGCCATTACCTGATTGCAACTATATATATTTGTGTAGCGCCCATAGAGAAATTGTGTATTGTGGATAGTGGTACTACGAATAGTATCATGCGAGAATCGAAGTACTTCCGGTCTATCTCGAAGAATACTGGTTGTATCACCACTATCGCTGGAAGTGACACTTGCATTGTAGGCTCAGGAAGAGCTTCTATAATTTTGCCTATGGGAACTATTATTGAAATGAAAGAGGCATTATTATATTCTGAATCCACTCGAACATTATTGAGTTTTCATGCCAATAGATTTCATGTAGAAACCATAGAAGAGAATGGTAATGAATTTTTGTGCATTGTGCAGCACAACGGATGCGAGAAGCGAATTCTCGAGAAGTTTGCCTCCTTAGAATCTAGGATATACCACACTAGTATTAGAGCACTAACAGTGTTCACCTTCCTTAAGACGACTTTTAGGAGCTCTGAACTCTTTTTCCTTTGGCATAGCTGACTTGGCCACCCTGGTCTTAGAATGATGAGAGAAATTATAAATAATTCGCAAGGCCATGGTATCAGTGTTAGAAATTTCCCGAATTATGAAGATTTTGTGTGCACCAGCTGTGCCACTGGAAAACTGGTTACTAGGCCATCGATCCTGAAGGTTAGAGATGAAGTCTCCGCTTTTGTTAAACGGATTCAGGGAGACATATGTGGCCCCATTCAGCCCCTGTCAGGGCCGTTTAGGTACTTTGTGGTGCACATTGATGCTTCCTCGAAGTGGTCGAACGTGAGTTTACTCTCGATGAGAAACCACGCGTTCGCGAAGCTATTCTCGCAGATTATCCGCCTTAAGAATGTGTTCCCTGAGCATAACATCAAATCCATTCGTATGGACAACGCCGAAGAGTTTACCTTAAAGGCCTTTGATGATTATTACACGGCATCGGGGATTCACCTTGAGCACTCAGTACCGCACGTTCATACGCAGAACGGGCTTGCAGAGGCATTGATTAAGAGAATTAAATTCATTGTCCGGCCACTTCTCTTGCAATTTAATTTACCGAACTCTTGCTGGGGACATGCAGTCCTTCATGCATCTAATCTCATCAATTATAGACCATCAGCCCACAACATCCATTCACCTATGCAACTAGCGCAGGGCATGATCCCCAAGATCTCGTATCTAAGAAAATTTGGCTCCAAGGTATATGTACCTATACCACCCTCACAGCGTGCCGCTATGGGCCATCTCCGAAAGTCTGGGATTTATGTTGGATATGAGAGTATCTCAATAATCCGATATTTAGAACCCATGACTGGAGATTTGCATACAGCTCCGTTCGCTGATTGCATATTTGACGAGGATAATTTTCCGTCATTAGGGGGAGAGAATAAACCACCAGAAGATGAATGCCGAGAAATCACCTGGCAAGCAGCCGGTGCGGCAGCATTAGACCCTCACACTAGTGAAACAAATGGGGAGGTCCAGAAGATCCTAGATTTGAATAAATTAGCAAACGCACTGCCTGATCACTTTTGTGACTCGCAGGGAGTGATTAAGTCGCATGTGCCTGCACGCAATGCACCAGAGAGGGTTGCAGTACCAAAACAAATAGAAGGTACCCCTCAACCTGCTCAAAGGTCTAAGAAAAGAGTAGGGAGTCTGGTTACTCCAACCCCAAGTACCCGGGGACGCCTAAGGAAAAGAGGGAAGGAGTGCTTATCACAACTAGTCACAAAAGCACCCCGTCGTGGGAAGGGGATCCGGTTGAGATCCGGTACTGGTAAGGAGCCTGCTAGCGAGGCCCTCTCAGATTTGAATGTTCCCCTGTAGGAACCCGAGAATGTTTCACAGCAGGAACCAGTGCATAATGCCGAAACAAATGTAGCGCACAAATCGGTTATAATAAACTAAAGGAACTTGCTCCCGCTAAGGGATACGCGGTGAAGAGCAAGGTAAACAATTGCCCGAAGCAACCCATGATGAAATGGCCATAAACTATGAATTATCCGGGGAAGTAATGAATAGCCACAGTCATAATCGATATTTACTATGTAAAGAAAATTGCCTCTATAATTAAAAATGATCCAGTGCCTACATCTCTAGCAGAATGTAAAGCGAGGCCGGATTGGGAAGAATGAAAAAAGGCAATTACAGCAGAACTGACTTCCCTGAACAATAGACAAGTGTTCGAGCCTGTAAGCCGTACACCAAACTACATACGCCCTGTAGGATACAAGTGTGTCTTTGTTCATAAAAGAAATGAAAGTAATGAAGTCGTAAGGTACAAAGTAAGGCTGGTAGCTCAAGGTTTCACTCAACGTTCTGAAATTGACTATGAGGAAACTTACACCCCGGTCATGGGCAGCATTACCTTTATATATCTTATCTCAATGGCAGTTAATATGAACTTAAGAATGAAATTGATGGATGTTGTGACCGCTTACCTTTATGGTAATTTAGATTCTGAAATCTATATGAAGGTATCTAAAGGTATACCCGTCCTGAATGACGATAGAGCCAACAGAAATCTATATAGTGTAAGACTTGTAAAGTCTCTATATGGACAAAGCAGCCTGGGAGGATGTGGTATAATCACTTAAGTGACTTTCTCTGCAAGAAAGGGTACGCAAATAATGAAGATTGTCCCTGTGTCTTTATACGGTGAACCCCGAATGGATTTTGTATAATCTCCGTATATGTAGACGATCTGAATATCATCGGAATAAATGAAGAAGTTGAAGAAGCATGCTCTTACTTGAAGTCTGAGTTTGAAATAAAAGACTTAGATAAAACTAAGTATTGCTTAGGCTTGCAGCTCGAGCATTTTTCTATGGAATTTTAGTACACCAGGCTACCTATACTCAGAAAGTATTGGGAAAGTTTGGATTTGACAAAGCATATTTCTCCAGAACTCCTATGATAGGGAGATCTTTGCGGAAAGAAAAAAACCCCTTTCGACCCAGGGAAGAGGGGAGGAAATCCTCGGACAGGAAGTCCCGTACTTGAGTGCAATAGGAACACTCATGTATCTTGCTAACAGTACACGGCCTGATATTGCATTCGCCGTAAACACGTTGGCTCGATACAGTGCAGCGCCCACGAAGAGGCATTGGAACAGATTAAAGGTTATCTTTCGATACCTCCGTGGAAGCATTGATGTTGGCCTGTTTTACAGGAAGAATCAAGATATGAATATTGTTGGTTATGCCGATGCTGGGTATCTTTCGGACCCGCATTCTGGCAAATCACAAACTGGGTATGTTTTCCTATGTGGTGGCACTGCGATGTCATGAAAGTAGTCCAAGCAGACGCTAATGGCTACGTTCACAAACCACTCGAAAATTATTGCATTATATGAAGCATCTATTGAATGTGCATGGTTAATAAGAATGGTGAAATACATCCTACAGTCATATGGATTACCTATTGAGCAAATTCTTATAATTATCTATGAAGAAAATGCCGCATGTGTCGTACAAATACAAATGGGTTATGTGAAAAGTAATCTCACTAAGCATATCGACCCTAAGTTCTTTTATGAGCATGAACTGCATAAGCTGAACGAAATAAGTATCCAGCACACCAAATCCTATGAGAATTTGGCTAACCTGTTCATTAAATCATTGTCCACTGCCTCCTTTGAAAGATGTGTTAGGGGCATTGGAATGATCAGGCTCAAAGAAGTGCTGAATTCAGGAGAGATAATTCACACGCCCTGAATTAAAACTTTGGCATGAAGCCGGAGTACCCAACTCGATCTAGAAGATTGAATGCAATGTTGGGTGGTTTGTACTCTTTTTTTCTTGGTGAGTTTTTCTCTGAAGTTTTCTCACATAAGGTTTTTAATGAGGCAAATCGTACGCACAGCAAGCGTATGCTATGTACTCTTTCTCCAATCCTTTTTTCCCATTAGGTTTTTGGATGGAGTTTTGATGAGGCATATGCATCTCGCTGGCAAGGTTCAAGGGGGAGTGTTGGGAAACCACCTGTAGGGGGGAGCCCGGCCCGGCTAGGCCTGCGCGCGGCACGGTGCGGCTAGGGCCGGCCAGCGGCTTTCCCCGGTGGGTCCCATATATAGACCTAGCCTAAACCCTAAGCACTACTATTAAAAAAGAGGTGGAGCACCTATTGTATAACAGATCTGAGAAATAATAAAGAGAAGCTCCACCCATACATCTTTGTGTCCCCTATGTTTGATCTTTCTCTATGATTGATTGTCCACGCTTATACCTCGGACTACACCCGGTAGCGAGGTTTCTCAACAATCAGGACGGGCTGCTGGACAACTCGTGCTAGCATTGAAAAAAGAGAGGCAAAGGTGGACCCCACCCACGTCATCACGGGACAAGCGACTGATCAACAAACATCCGCTCGGATGTGCGATGCCGCCGAGTGTTTTGGAAAAAAGAACTGTTGGGACGAGCTGGCGACTCTTTTGCGTACAAACTTTTGGGCAGGTACATCTAATCGTTATATGTTAGGAAATACGTCGATGCAAGATCACGAACGACACCAGGAGACACGATGTTTGTTAACGCAGTTCGGCTTTCGCCTACATCTGCGGGGCTCTGATTATGGGCGCTCCTCCCCAATCCATAATACGCAGCACACCGACTAACCAGGTCACGGCCACATGCCGGCCGCTGACCTCCTCTCTTGCCTATGCTACTATTATGAAGTCATTGTCTTGGTTACACCAGGGCTGCCTCCCTTTATATAGTGGAGGCCTGGATAGAGTCCGACTCAAACACTAACCAACTCTGCCTATTACAACACAGAGTCCTTGTAACCTACTCGTACACATATTCGACACAATACCTAACAAACTCCAGCTTGGAGAATATGGTCTCTCCACCTTGAAGTCGTTCCGGAGTCTTGTGCGAACCCGTGCACCCGGACTCTGATTGCTTCCTTCTTTGTAGCCTACAGCGGGCCGCCCGACGAGTCCTCATCAAACTCGCCGCCTTTTGGAACAAACAACGCCGACCCTGCAACATGCTTAGTAGCTCCACCTGCAACAGAACCCCCTTCTAATAGAAGAACCTCAGCACTGTCGCCTCCGGAGTCATACGAGCCTATTGCCACATTAGCATCTGCTCCCTTTGGTGGACCTAGACAGTCCCTCTTCATGTGTCCCCACTCATTGCATCTGAAGCACCGCACCGCCCTGTTATTTTTCTTGTTCTTCTTTCCGGCCTCATTACCGTCTTGATCACCTGAGACTAGCAAAGCAACAGAACGAGGTTCCTCCACTGCATTTTTATTCTTCCTCAATTGACGAGACATAAGCACCGCAGTAATATCCTCAGTTTTGATGCTATCCTTGCCATATGTTAACGTTGTGACCAAATGCTCAAAGGACGGAGGCAACGAACAAAGAAGAATAATTGCCTTGTCTTCATCAGCGATTGTCACCTCCAGATGTGATAAATCCGTGACATACCTGTTGAAAACATCAATGTGTGCTTGCAGATCTGACCCCTCCTGCGTCTTTAACCCATACAACTTCTGCTTCAGATACAGCTTGCTGGTCAAAGTTTTGAACATGAACTGACTGGCCAGCTTGTCCCAAATTTTCTTCGGTGATGATAACTCCATGACATGATACATGACCAGATCTGAGAGACAAAGGCGTATGGTTGCCGCAGCCTGCAATCGCATCTCATCCCAATCACCGGCCTCCACCTTCTCCGGTTTATTCGCCTTAAGAGCCACCAAAATATCCTGCAGATCGGGATATCCTGACTCGCCGCCATAAACGAAGTTTCTGACCGTCAAACTTCACCATACCGAATTTGTATGTGTCGGCTTCATCCTGCCGACCTGCGATTCTACCAACGCCAATTGCTTGTCGATGGATGTATTTCCACCCGACCCGTTCGCCATCTTGAACAGATCGCCAACAGCCCTCCAAGAACGCCTCCCTCCTTCGAAATCTCACGCCTTAAAAACTCCTCCGAACTCCACGCTCAAAAACACTGTTGTTTTCTTTGGATTGTTGGGTTTGACTCCCCCTTGGACCTGCTTTTATAGTGGTGAGGCAGCCCCAATTTTTGTCATGAAAATCTAGTCCTAAAAGACTTCAATTTCTACTAAAAATCGGGCTCCTCCTTCTTAATTTTTCTCTTTTCCTCCTTTCGGCCTGCATCTTTGTTCCTCCGTCTGCTGGCTGCCCGAGCCCAGTCGGCCTCCCTGCAGCCACTGGGCTGTCGCTCCCTGCCTGCCCACTTTGGCCTCTTGGCCTTGAAGCCGACCCGTCATCCCGCTTTGCCGCCGCCCGCAGACCGAAGCCGCCCGCTTGCTTGTTGCTGGGCTGCCTGGCGCAGCGCGCTGAGCCCGCCCGCCACGCCTGGTGCAGCGCCCAGGCATTGTGGGCAGGCCTGGCCGCCACCGACGCTCCTCTGGGCGCCGCAGTGACGCCGCCTCGATGTCCACGTACAGCGCCGTCGCCTTGCACCACACCTCGTCGCAGCCACCGAGAACATCCGCCGTCGCCCAAAAAAATATTAGAAAAATCGCAGCAAAACCACCTCTAACTCCAGATCCAATCTTCAATCTTCGAGCCCTCGAGCAGGCTTCCCAGCCCGCCATCGTGCACCATGTCGTCCGTGCACGGCAAAACATGCCGCACCCTGGCTATCCGCATCCACGTCACAGCTTCACCTCCAGTGTCGTGATGCAGCGCCTCCTGTGCAACATCCGGTCGCATCACTGCTCCCGCCGTTCCAATCTATCCGGCATCCATCCGCGCCTGTCAGTTTGATCACGAACGCCGAGGTCATCGCCGTCGCCTGCCGACCTCGCCGGCTACTTTGTCGGCCCTTGATCACCTGGCCTTGGTAGATCCCCGCCAACGGTAACCCATCGAACGGTTCGAGCCTCCTGCCCGAAGTGTCCGATACCACCGATCGAATCGTCGATCGCCGCCATGCTCAACCTTGCGTCGATGAGATGTTTTCTGCGGCGCCCGTGTATGCATAAACCCCGTGTCTCCTCCTAGATCTTCCGCATGACCAACCTCAGTTCTGATACCACTTGTTAGGAAATACGCCGATGCAAGATCACGGACGACACCAGGAGACACGATGTTTGTTAACGCAGTTCGGCTTTCGCCTACATCCGCGGGGCTCTGATTATGGGCGCTCCTCCCCAATCCATAATACCGCAGCACATCGGCTAACCAGGTCACGGCCACATACCGGCCGCTGACCTCCTCTCTTACCTTTACTACTATTATGAAGTCATTGTCTTGGTTACACCAGGGCTGCCTCCCTTTATATAGTGAAGGCCTGGATAGAGTCCGACTCAAACACTAACCAACCCTGTCTATTACAACACAGAGTCCTTGTAACCTACTTGTACACATATTCGACACAATACCTAACATTATAATATCGAACCAGCCTCCGTGGAAGATCAATAAGGTGGTTTAGAATCACAGGAATACGTTCAAACTCCAGTCGTTGAGAGTGTCATTGCTCGGGAAAAAAAAACATTGATGCGAATCAATGCCTATTTATTTAGTCTATCTACTTATTTGTTTATCTTCTTAATTAATTAAAAGTCAAATATCTTTTTTTAACTTTGTTATTTAAAAAATGGGGCTGATCAAACTCTAAAAATGCATTACGATCAAACTTTCTGAGCCACATCCAAAAGTTCATCTTGTCATACCGCTCTAAAGAACACCCACCTCGTTAGATATAGATTTTAGATAGAACCAAATATTGTTCAAAATTATTTCTACGCAAAGATCTCCAAGAAAGGCTAAAAGGCGCCAAAGTGTTAAACTTTTTTTAAAAATAAGTTTACTCCAATTTAAAATCTGTTTAGAGCCAACGCACCTTAGAAACGTAGCTCATCTCTTACGTTTTATCCTTGCTTTATTCAAAAGGGTTAACCTAAAAATGGCACATTGGAATTGGACTAGCATAGATTATAAGGTAGTAAAATGTAATGTCAACCTGCTATAATGGTACTAGAGAGCGGTGTGTTACGGTCCTCCTCAGTATCAATCATTGCTCCACAGGTTGTGTGTGGTGCACACGAGTTGCTAACAAGGGGAGTTTCCAAGGTTTTCTTGTCGCTATAGTTAGCGGCCCATTAAGAGAAAAACTTATACCGGTTTGCTTATTTGTGGATGCTTCAAGAGTTTCTCAAGCAGTTTGGAGAGTCTAACACGTTTTTTAAATTTCTATATTTTTGAATATTTATTGTTCTTATTTTTTTAATATAGTATATATGTTTTCATATTATTTATTATTTAGTTTTATTTTGTTATAGTTGCTATGAAATTTTTTCTAATCTTGTAGCGGTCGATAAATTCTACTTTTCTATTGCTTTTATTCTGAGTTCTATTACTTTCTTATTATTATTTTATAGTTGTATGGACCTCTTTTGTAGTTAGGTAGTTGCTGCGACTTGTTTTTACTTTTTTTTAAATTTAAATTGTTTCTTTTCATTATTCTCTTTTTTGGTTGATCTGGACTCCAGTCCAAGTGTTGATCTTGTCTTTCATCTCTAATTTATGTGGGACATGTATTTCACATCTGCTCATTTTATATTTTTCTATTATGAAAATAAATTTCTTCTATTTAATTATTTTAGTTGATATGGTCTATTTGTTTTAATCTAAAGCGCTGTAATCTGATCCAACTATAATCGATAACATACATCTTTTCGTTTTTTTTCTCTAATTTGTGTGAACATTTCTTTGATTATTAAGGTTGTTGTATTTGGTTTTGTTCTAATATATAATAGACATAAATTAAACTTAGGTAAAAAATTCTATTAATAAATCTCCATCCATCCGTGATCGGTGGACAATGTCGTTGATGCCTCTGGCCCGTCAAACTTCCACCGGTCTCAAGTTCAAATATCGGCAATAATTTTGGTGTTAATAAAATTAAATGGGACACATCACGGTTTTCTTGGAACCCAGAAGATTGATTTTGGACTGGATCAAGTGCAAGGCGATTCTATTTCTACCGCCGCGTCTACCCAAGCTTGACGCCATCGTTCTGTGCTCCTGACCACGCCGTTAGCACCGCGGCTACTCCTCGTCGCGCCGACAACAACACAGCCGCCTCCTAATTGTTGGAATAGTCCCACATTGAAAGTGAGGAGGGCCTCAGCATGGTTTATAAAGGTAAGGGTGCAACCCCTCATTGAGCAGCTTTTGGGGAGATGTACAGAGATCAAAGACGTTGGGTCTGCATATCGCGGCGCCTTCGGCGGGGCGCTTATGGTGACCGCCAACAATTGGTATCATCGCTATGTGGCTGGGGTTCATGGACATTCTTGGCCTAATGTGTGAGGGGGAGATTGTTTGTTAGGATTAATCTTGTTGTATTGGTGTTCATGTTTAGTTCTATTCCATGTTGTAATTTGCATGTAGCTAGTTAATAGGATGCATGCATGTTTGAGTTAGAGAGTGTTAGTCTGTTAGTTTGCATTAGCGCAGTAGCTAGTGGCCAGTAGTCATCAGGAAATGCATGCAGCGAGTAAATGCAAGACGTTGAGGAAGCCAAGTCGTGCAGCATGAGGCGCGAGGCCGCAGGTTGCGGGTGGCCGAGTCCTCCGGAGAGCAGACGTGTGGTTGAAGACGTGGTGAGTTAGTTACTTGCATGCAGATCATGGCCGGAGTGGCCGGTGTCACCTGTGCTATTTAAACCATGTACGTATGTTCATTTGTGTTAAGAAGAAAGAAAGAGAAAAGGGCACGAGTTGTGCTGTGCCGCAAGCCCCTGTGTTCATTCTTCTTCTAAGTTCATTCACGAGAGCAAGTATTAGTTGTGTCCACTGTGTTCTCGCGTGTGTCGTGTGAGCGTGAAGATCCTTGGCCTGATTCCAACACTAATTACCACTGCGTGCATGCCAACTATCGGTGCCATGGCCCAACTGATCTGACGCCGTCGTTTCTAATGTGATATGGTGTCCGTTCTTCCGACAGATAGAATGTATGTTGATTGATGGACGATTCTATTTCTTTCGCTGCGTCTATCCAGGCTTGACGCCATCGTCTTGCGCTCCTGGCCGCCCCGTCAGCACGGCGGCCGCCTCCTCGTCACGCTGACAGCAACACGACTGCCTCCTAATTACCACCCCGCGCATGCCGCCTACCGGTGCCATGGCCCGACTGATCTGACACCGTCGTCTTTTATGCAATATGGTATCTGTTCTTCCGACAGATAGACAATGCCCGCCCACATGGCAACAAAGCCCCCTAAAAATTATTTGAAAAGCATTTCTCCCTTCGTTTTAAAATGTAAGGCATATAATTTTTTTATGCAGTCAACAAACAAAATTTTAACCATTAATTTCTTTCATATTATATTATCAATAACTATAAAATTAAACATCATATTAAAGCAATTTCAAATACGAATCTAAGTATATCACACGCAATTTGGTGGAGACCAAGAAGAATAATTTTACTGCTAATTTTTTGCGAAGAATTGATAATAATCAGAAATATAACTGGCATTGGATTGACTCCATAGGTCGGTCTGGAGGGATTTTGTGTGGGATCAATTCAGATAAATTTGATGTGTTGAACATTAAGAAAGGAGAGTTTATTCTTTATTTGAGTCTTTGGAATATTATTTTAAAGCATAGGGTCTCAGTAATGAGTGTTTATGGGGCCCCTCATGCAGACAAAAAAAGTTCCTTCCTAACTGAATTAGCTCATTTTTGTGATACAGACAATTGTCCTATGCTTATTGGTGGAGATTTTAACTTGACTAGATTTGTGCATGACAAAAACAATGGAAAAATTGATCACAAAAATGCTTATCTGTTTAATTCTGTGATTAATACTTTTGATTTGAGAGAACTGACTCTAAATGGGGGTTTATTTACATGGTCAAATAACCAAGATAAACCTATTTTAGTCAAATTGGATAGAGTTTTTGTTAATAGAGAGTGGGAGGTGTTGTACCCTCTGTCGAATATTGTTAAAATTCCAAAATGCTTTTCTGATCATAATCCCATTTTATTCAAAATTGATAATACAAGGAGAAATGATCTAGGTAAATTCAGATTCAATCTTAGATGGTGTCAAAATGAGGATTTCTTAGATTTGGTGGAAAACATTTGGAAGCAACCAGTGGTGTCCAAAAACAGGTTGGATGCTTTCCTTATTAGAATTAAAAGAATTAAGAAATCCTTAAAAGGTTGGGGGGCCAACCTTTATGGATGTGAGAAGAGGAAGAAGAATGAGACTTTGATTAAATTGAAAATTCTTGAGGATAAAGAAGAGAGCTGTGGGCTTTCTCTACAGGAGACAATTGATAAAATAGAGCTTCTAACAACTATTCAAGGTTTACATGAACAGGAAGAGGCATACTGGCATGCTAGGGCGCATGAAAATTGGCTTTTAAAAGGGGACAATAATACAGAGTATTTTCATAGAATTGCTAATGGGCGTAGAAGGAAGAATACTATCTTAGCTCTCCAAGATAATGATAAATCTGTGACAGAATTGGATGATGTGATACAAATGGCTACCAACTATTATAAGACTCTTTTCTCTAAAACATTTGAAAATAACAGTTTAGTTGTGAGGGATGTCTGGAATACGGAGAAAAGGTTTCTAAAGAAGAGAACTCGGATTTGACTAGACCGTTTTCTGAGGAGGAAATCAAAGAGGCCATTTTCAATATGGGGAGTAATAAAGCTGCAGGTCCAGATGGTTTGCCGATTGAATTTTATCAATCTTGCTGGTCTATTATTAAAACAGATTTGGTTGACCTGTTTAAAGATTTTTACGAAGAAAAATTGAGGATAGATAAACTTAACTATGGGCAAATTATTTTACTTCCTAAAAAATGTGATGCAGTCATGGTACAACATTTTAGGCCAATTTGTCTATTGAACTGTGTCTATAAGATTTTCACAAAAGTCTTGACTAATAGAGTGGAAGGTGCTTAACAGAATAATCTCTAAAACTCAAAATGCTTTCCTTAAAAATAGATTCATTGTGGAAGGAGTGATGGCCTTGCATGAGATTATGCATTCTGTAAAGAAGAGTAAAGAATGTGGGATCTTTTTAAAATTAGACTTTGAAAAAGCATATGTTAAAATAGAGTGGGGGTTCTTGTTTCATATGCTTCAGATTAGAGGTTTTTGATGAGAAGGTAATAAATTGGATAAAGCACGTAGTTACTTCTGGGACTTTACAGGTGTGTATTAATGGCAAGGAGGGATCTTATTTTAAGGGGAATCAGGGGGTTAGGCAGGGGGACCCTCTTTCTCCCCTATTGTTCAATGTGGTGGCTGACTGTATGTCCAAAATGATTAGGATTGCTCAGGAAAATGGAATAGTTAAAGGGTTGGTACCTGATCTCTGTGAGCATGGTTTAGCTGTTCTTCAATATGCTGATGATACAATTATTTTCCTAAAAGATGACATTGAGTCAGCTATAAATTTTAAATTTATCATGTTCCTGTATGAGAAATTGTCTGGTTTGAAAATTAATTTTCATAAGAGTGAATTATTTGTTATAAATGGTGATACTGCCAAAGATCAAACTTACTCAGAGTTGTTTACTTGCAATGTGGGGGATCTTCCAATGCAGTACTTGGGGGTACCTGCAGGGAGTGGTCGACTAAATTGTAAGCAATGGGATAGAATTGTAGAGAAGGTGAAAAAGAAGCTTGAGAATTGGAAGTGTAGTTCTCTTTCCCGAGGGGGTAGATTGGTTCTTATTAATGCATGTCTTACTAGCATTCCTGTGTATAGCATGTCCATGTTTCTTTTACCTAAAACAGTGATTAATCACATTGATAAAATCAGGAGGGATTTTTTCTGGAAGGGTAATAGTAACAAAAATAAGATTCACTTGATCAAATGGGATAAAATTACTAGACCAAAAAAAGCTGGGGGGCTTGGTGTGAAGAATCTTAGGGATATGAACATTAGTTTGTTATGCAAGTGGTGGTGGAGGCTAGACAAAGGGGATGGTATTTGGCAAGGCTTAGTCAAGGCTAAGTATCTTAAGGGGGAAACTATTTCTCAGACCAAGCATAGGAGCAGTGACTCTCCTTGTTGGAAAGATCTGCATAATTGTAAGGAGGCTTACATTAAGCAGAGAGGATACTGTATTGGAAATGGTGAATCAATTGATTTTCGGAAGGAAAATTGGTTTGAGGGAGAACCGTTAAGAATTCAGTATCCGAATATTTTCAATATTTGTATTGACCAAGAAACTTCTGTGGCAGATTGTAAGAGGAGAAACTGGAAATTAGCTTTTAGAAGATGGCTCTCACCATTAGATCAAAAGGAGTGGGGGGAACTTATAGATAGGCTGAAATTACTAGATTTGTATAGAGGTCCAGATAAACCCTTATGGTTATTAGAGAAAAATAGAGTTTTCTCAGTGAAATCTTTATACAAAGTGTAGGCTAGTAGAGAAAATTGTTTGAGGCTGAATTTGGTGTGGAATAATAAATTACCTTTGAAATATAAAATCTTTATGTGGTTTCTTATTCAAAATGTTATTTTAACAAAGGATAATCTTCGGAGAAGGAATTGGGGTGGGGATCCCAGATGTTGCTTCTGTGATGGTTTAGAATCTAATCAGCATCTTTTTTTCCAATGTCCAATTGCCAAAGCTATGTGGGGGGTAGTGAGATGTTGTTGTCAGGGTAGAAACAGTCCCAGTAATATAGATCAATTCTATTCCTGGATGCAATCTATTTGGCCAAAGGAAAAAACTTCATACTGTGTGTTTGGCATCCTTATGTTGGGCTATATGGATTAGTAGAAACAAAGCGGTTTTTGATAACAAGCTTATAAAATCGCCATTATCTATTTTACACATATCTTGTGCTCTGCTTGACTACTGGGCTGGGGCTCATAAATTGAAGCTAGCAGAAATGTTGAGGGGATGTGCTTCTTTACTGAAAAAATTTATTGCAGGTTGTGAGAAGCAACAGAGGGAAGGAGATGGGGCTAAGCAAATAATTACATTTGGTGGTGATGGAAGAACCAGCAAAGGATGAAGGTGGTGTGAAAAAGACCTAGAAAACAAAAAGCAGTAGCTGAGATTAAAAAGACGAGGAATGATTTGAGAAACTTATCATTTTGATGTAATATTTTGAATGAGGGATGTGTTCCTGCTGTTATGTTTAGTTGTCTGTTAGGCAGTGGTAGTCGCTGTGAGTTGGTAATGAGCAGAACTTTGATCTGGTTAACAATAACTTGTATCACGCTGTGATGTTTCCATTGTCTCTGATAATGGAAATGGGGTAAAATTCCCTTTTTGAAAAAAAAAGTATATCACACGCATAACATTGAACATATATGTTTCTACATAATTATTAGTCAAACGTTCTAAACATTGACTTTTTAAAATACATGCACGACTTACATTTTAGAACGGAGGGAGTATGTTTGTATGGCAAAATCAATATCATTTTAACATACCCAATCGTCTGCAGATGCAATGTCAACCAACATTTGTTTTTATGGCCACCTAGCATTGAACAATAGAATAAATCGCCAATGTATTGTGCTATCTTTTTTAGGGCAGAATTATTAAAGATTGAATCATTCAGTTTGCTGGAATGCATTTATTTTTTGGATTTGTAAACTAGCATGCGGCTGTTTTTAAGTTTGTGAGCAATCAACTACTTTTTCCAGTTTGTTTATGCTATTTTTCTACTAAGTACAATAGTGAAAATTTAATTATTCTATATTGTAAAAAATATTTACATATGTAGGCTGACAATAATTATTTTAAGTTTTTATTGATTGATTGGTTTGTTAATGATTTTGTTGGAAATTTAGTTTTAAGCGGTCAACTATTTTTTCAGTTTGTCCACACTATTTTTCCACTTAGTTTGATAGTGAAAATTGAGTTATTTCGTATTGGAAAAAAATTGCATATGTATGCCTACACTATTTTTTTTATTTTTTATTTATTAATTGTTGTTTTTGATATAATCTTATTAGTAAGTTCTTAGCTTAGCTACGTTTAGATATTTTGTTTAACTTCTATATTTTTTAGCATGTGTGTGTTTTTTTTTACTTTTTTATGATTATTAGTTGAATGGGTGCCAATAATCTTAAAAATAACTACTAGTCATTAAGTCAGTCTCTTATTTTTTTTTCTCTAGCCAATAGTCAGACATTTAAAGGATCAAGCTACACGATTATAACACGCAGGAGCAGTCCTAGCTGAATCATTCACTTCGCCGAACAATATCCAGTGCTGCTTTCTCGTCGAGCTTGCTTCCCTGCTGATGCTCCATGTAGTCTCTGTACCTGATGCTCCTGAACTCCAGGCGACGGCTGTCCCGTGCCAGCTCCGGCACCGGCTCGACGACGGCGTCAAGGTTCGGCCCTATCAGGCTCACGAACGACATCCTGCCCTTGTCGCCGTCGACCAACGCGCGGTGGAGCGCGCCCTTGTACCTTCCATTGCTCACAATCTGCAAGCGCATATACACAACACGCATATATCTCATGTAAGGACAGTACAAACAATAACAAAATGGGGGCTGTTAGTTTCAATTAATTTCAAGTAGTTTATCAGGTCGTTTTATATAGTTTTGAGGTTGTTTTTAAATAGATTTAAAGAAATGGGTAGTTCTATGTTACACCAGGTATCCGGGTCAAGACCATCATCTATTACAGCACTTGACTTTTGTGTAATCTAATACATATGTCACAAATCGTCTTTCTTATTCAACATGAAGTTTTTTTGGTTGCGAAACCCCCAAATATTTAATAGATTTATTAAGTAAGTAAAAATAACCATAAAATAATCAAAAAAATTCAACGTGAACATTTTATAATCTTTTCTTAGTTTACATGGACTATTTTTAATTTTAGTTGACATGGACTCATTTTTCTATTATATTTTATTTTAGATTTATGTTTTTATTTTTGTTGTAGTTGATAAGAACTAATTCTTCTAATGTAACATACAACTCTTATTTCCATTATTTTTATTCCATTGTTATCGACTGTATATAATTTTTTTCTTTGTTCATATGGAAAATATTTTTGCTTCAATTTCTCAAAACGATGCCAAGCAAAATTAACAAATTATTAATGACTCCATTAATTGCTTTTGCCCGTAGATGACTAACAGGCAAGCAAATTTTCAAACTGTAAATTGACTAGCATTTGTGTAACAGAATAGAGAATTCTCTGAACCATTCTTTCAGTCTTTTACATTTTCAAGAGAAGTATAGAATGTGAATTTTCAGTTACCTCTAATTGATCGCCTGCGATGACAAAGAACGAGCCCGCAGGGGGCTTCGCCAGAAGCCACTGGCCATTGTGCTTGACCTGGAGTCCATCGATGCCATTTTGGAAGAGCAGAGTGAGGAGGCCATGGTCGGAGTGAGCCGGAAATCCCATAGCCCCACCGTTGGGCCAGCGTACGGAGGGTATTGATTCCCGACGAGGATTTGGAAGCAGGACTCGAGGTCCAGGGCTTCAGAGATGCGGCCGCCGTCGAGACCCAGGCTCTCGGAGATCGCCCTCGTGAGCTGGAGCATCAGCTCTCTTGTGCAAGACGAGTACTCCATTGCAATGTCCCTGACAACGGCAAACATGCAGTCTTTCTTCAGTCAGTCAGTGTCTCAGTGAAGCCAAAGCAAACACAGCTCTGTACCACAGTCTGCATTAGTTTTGCTTACGGATTTTGATTATTAGAAATACCTCAGCTTTTGAGGCTTTGAAGGGCTGTAAAACTCGGGGTGCGTGAACATCTTCACGTAATCCCTCCAATACCTGGCGCCGTCCACGGCGTTGAAACCTGTTCCGATGCGTATAGGATCCATGGGGCCAGCTTCCATGTGCTCTGCCTTCTCCTCCTGTGGCAAATCGAACAGCTCCTTGAATGCACCGATCAGCGCTTCTTGGAGAGCCTCGGGCACCCCATGGTTAAGCAACTTGACGGCACGCCAGATTCAGAAAATGCTAACATCAATCGCCATTGAGATATTGCAAAGTACTAGCGAGTACTGACCACTGACCATAAGGAGGCAAGACAAGCTGCTGTTTATGTGGTTTCAGTCGTACCATGAAGAAGCCCCAGTCCTCGCAGGCCCGGCCGAGGTCCCGGATCGCCTGTGTCCGCTGGTCGCCGGCACCGTTGACGAGGACGGCGAGGTCGACGACGGGGATGCCGCCGTCGCCATCGCACACTCCAGTCGAATCACTCTGATTCGGAGACGGCGCTGCCATGATGATTATGCAGATGAGTTTCAGAGGGAGTGGAGCCGTGGAGGTGAGTGTGGGGCTGTGGTAAAGGTGGTTGCCGTCGCTTGCTTTGCTAGCTGGTGTTTCCTTCCTCCAGACTCCGGGACAGAATTGCACACACGGCTAGCAATTCTCGCATGGTTCGGCTAGTGAATGGTGTGATCCTTTTCTGGAGATATTTTTGCATATGATGATTTACTTAATCTCATGATGATTGTGGGGGAGTTGCTGGCACTACTAGAAAACTGGATTTAGATATCGGTCTATTAGTACCGATTGGTCACGAACCGGTACTTGAAATGATGTCATTGTTATAAATAAATTTAATTTTGTCATTGTGAACTTTTATAATCACAATTGTTCAGTTATGTACGTCAATTTTTAAAATGGGATTTGCCTGCGCCCCAGGTCGCCACCGCCGCAAGGCCAGGTGTTTGCCGCGGCTTGGTTCGCGGGTGTTCCGTGCTCCTTTCCTGCAGAAGGACAAGTGCACAGGCACACGGTGCAGAGCTGGACGTGATTGGTTTGCTGGTCAGCTGGTGCGATCCTTTTCCGAAGATAATTTCGTGTGTGATGATGCACCGAATCGATGCCCGAAAAGGACGGGTTGGTGCCTCTTTTTTAAGCAAGCTTTTGGGCAGTCGTTGTAATATCTCGTATCAGCCTCCGTGGAAGATCAATGGGACACATTATTATCAAGAAGACCGGTCTTAGCATGTACACATCGGCTGTCTCTAAACCGTCTATAAGATTTGCCATGTAGGATGAATAACAATATGGAGAAGAGACAATGCACATAGAGAGTTGGGCCATCTTCAATGTAAGAGATAACTCTATATGTGAATTAAGAAATCTTGTGCGTGATAAAGTTGCATAAAAATGTGCAGCTGTCTCTAAACCATCTCTACCATTGTATAAGTTATTTCTAAGTTATCTCTATAACTGACATAGCAATAGTTAGAGATGACTCTTGTCTCAACCATTGTACATGCTTTTAGACGTGTGATCTGGTTAGTTCAGAATCATGGTGATCCATCCGCACGACATACTCCGATGGTTGACTGTCAGAGCCAGTAAAAAATGTTGACCACCGTCCCCAACTGAACCGATGGTATAACTACGCACCACCTCCCCCCTTGGATCACCTTTGATCCGCATGTTTCACCTGTCGTTTCCACCGTCTCACAACTCTGCCCCTTCCTTCTGCTAGCTGTGCTTGGCACCATCCACCCTAAGACCGACCACTGGTGGTGATCCTCTCATCACCAACACCCAATAGTCTTCAATCAAGCCCGTGGCTCTGGTGCCTCCCACCGCCCACCCCTATCCTACCCACCATTGTGTCATCGCCGCCCAAGACTCCCTTTAAGCTTTACGGGCACAAGGAACAACTACCACCGAACCCAAACCCAAACCAAAGGGAACGGTGTGGACTATATGGGCCCCGGGTATCCTCTAGAAGGCCCATAAGGGAGCAGATAGGGGGCGACCCAAGTCGGCCTGTCAAGGATAAGGACCACTCGGGTTATACGCGCCTTGAGCTCCAAGGAAGTTCCCGAGGATATAATCTATCTCCATGTAATTAGCAGATCAACACATGCATTCCATGTAACCGCAAACAGAATTAGTTACCGTGTATCGCGTGTTATCCTGTAACTCTATCTTCCCCTACACTATATAAAGGGAGGGGGTAGAGGCCATCGGCATAGAGACATTAAGTCGTACACATACATCGCATCATCTTGCATCCCGTATTTTGATCCACCATATAATCCTAGAACACAGGAAGTAGGGTGTTACCTCCGTTGAGGGCCTGAACCTGTATAAACCCTTGTCTTGTGTTACCATTTGACTTAGTTCTTGATAAGCGTCCCCTCGTACAAATTTATTGCCGGTGGTGATTCCCGATTAGTCACCAATCGGCGCCATGGCGTGTAGGGTAGAAGCGGCGTCAAGATCATCTCTCAAGTCAGATGGCTTCTTCCAGATCGCCGCGCGTCGCCATGAGCCTAGGAGAGTCTCTTCGCTTCGGCACCCTGGACTTCATCGCCGACGGTATCGGCAATCTTCACCTCTCTCCCTCTGGTGAGATTCCTTCGCAAGGAGGCGCGCGCAATCAATGTGACCCATTGCCTTTTGGCTTGGAGAATTTAGCAAGCGCCTTCACCGGATTGACCCCTTCGCTATTCGCCTTCGCACCTCCTTCGGAGGAAGACGAAAAAGGACTTTGCGGGTTCAATCGCATGGGCGTGGACTGTGTTCCGCCCATTAACAACATAGTGTCTTCGGCTGGATTTCCTCCGGACTCGAGAGCTTCGTTGCGGCCTCCGCACGAATCTCATCTGAGATTTGAAGGAGAGATGACCAGTCGGCGAGCACGACAGATCCACTCGGATCAGATTCATCTATGCTCGTGGGTGTCATCAATGGTGGCCAATCCATCGGACAAAGCGAGCAAGTAAGCCTTTCCGTTTCTGACTCTGAATCTGACGGGAGCGCTGAAATCCGCAACTACCAAGAAGTTTTTGTCCTCGGCGCGGCGGATCATCACTCTTCTTCTCCGATTGTTGCTTATGAGGAGACCGCCACTGACACTGGCGCGAACCCAGATCCTCGCCAAGGGGAGAAACAAGATCGCGTACGTCAACTTCTCGTCCGTGGCCGCGACGTCCAGAACGAGCTTTGCGAGGTAAAACTGAGGGATCAGGAAGTTTACAACACCCCCAAGCAAATGTCATCGCTTCAAAGACTCTCGTTGAGACTATCGCGCCGCAACTTTCAGAAGGCAGCCCGTGTGTCCAGGCCCTCGCTCGAGCGACGGCTATGGTGGAGATGGCTTCCATACAGCAAAACGAGGCAATTCCCGCTCCGACCCCATCGGCTCGCAGCCGTTCAACGCGCAATCGGAATCGGGCTCGAGCCTCAGCGGCTGGCGATTCCCACCAATCGCCTGCCCATGATCTTCGTCAAGACATCGAAGCCAACCGGCGGGAGCGCAGCAACGGCGAGCGACACTCTCGTGGCCAATATAACCACCATAACGATGACCAAGCCGAGAGCACCGCCAGCCGGCGCGACCATCGCCAGGAGCAACGCCAAGACCCGCGGCGGGAACGTCGTAGTAGATCCCCAACGCGGAGGCGGCCACGACCATTAGAGGGGATTCGGGCCTTCACCCCGGATCTTCACCAAGTGTTTTGGCCGGATGGTTTCAACCTCAAAGGCATCGACAAGTTCGATGGCGAAAGGGACCCAAAGAACTGGCTGCAGGTTTACGCCTTAGCAGTCAGCGTGGCAGGAGGTGTTCAGAACGTCATGGCAAATTACTTGTCGGTCGCTTTGACCCCAACCGCCCAGACCTGGCTCACGGGACTCCCAGAGAACTCTATCAAGTCTTGGGACGACCTCCAGGAGCAATTCATCACCAATTTTCAAGGGACCTACGAAAGGCCCGCGGGGAGATGGGAGATCGGACAGCTGCACCGGCGCAAAAGCGAGACTCTTCGTGAGTTCATCAAGCACTTTACCAAGAAGAAGAACGAGATCCGGGACATTTCGGAGCAAACAGTCATGGACGCCTTCTTCACCGGATGCAAATCCGAGGAGTTAATCAGGCAGATAAACGGGACCCCCCGCGCAATCTCAAGACCATGTTCACAATGGCGGACCAGGAGGCTGAAGCCGAGGAGGCCATCGTGAATCATCGCGGAGGCAACGACGGAGGCCCTAAGAAGAAGCCAAACGATGAGCAAGGCAAACCCAAGGACAAGAAGCGGAAGGGGGAAGAGATGGTCGCCAACATGGAGCGCAACCGACCTAAGCCCTCTAACGACAACGACTACAAGAAAGTGATGGATTCGGTATGTCCCTTCCATCCTCGAGGAAAGCACTCTGCCAAAGACTGCCTTATTCTGCAGAAGTTCGTCGAGAATTTGAACCAGTCGGCCAAGAGCGGTCAAGGCAAGAAACCCGATGGAGATTACCAGGACACTGAGCTCGAGATCAACTACATCTTTAGGGGCTCTGATGCGTACTAGTCTAAGTGGAAGCAAAAGCTTACCACTCGGAAGATCAACGCTATCATGCCCACGACGCCTAAATACTTGCGCTGGTCTGAGGTGCCCATCACCTTCGACTGATCGGACCACCCGGATCGGATTGCCTTCCCTGGGAGGTATCCTCTAGTGTTGGACCCGGTTGTGCGAGGAAGCAAGCTAAAGAGGGTTCTGGTCGATGGCGGGAGCGGGATTAACGTCCTTTTCGTCAAAACCCTGAACCAGATGAATATTCCACGTTCTGAGCTACGGCAGGGGTCATCCCCTTTCCACGGGGTAATCCCCGGGACGTCCGCGATACCACTCGGAAAGATCTCTTTGCCGGTCACGTTCGGGACCAAGGATAACTATCGGACCGAGAGTCTAAGTTTTGAAGTGGCTGATTTCAAGACGACATATCATGCCATCTTGGGAAGGCCGGAGATTGCCAAATTCATGGCTGTTCCCAACTATAATTATCTCGTCTTAAAAATGCCAGGTCCCAATGGTGTAATCACCCTTCCTAGTAACGTTAAACAGTCCCTGCTCTGCGACAGCGAAAGCTGTGAGATGGCGCAGGCACTCGACTCATTTGCTGAGATGGAGAAGATCCGGCTCGAGGTCGCATCTCTTCAAGAGGAGGGAGACGTCCCCGCCAAGAAGCAGGCCAAAACATCCATCCAAGCAACCGAAGAAACCAAGAAGATGCTGTTGGACCCGTCCGATCCGATCAAAACGGCCGTGATTGGGATAGGGCTCGTTAGCAAATAGGAAGACGCGCTCGTCACTTTCCTCCGGGCCAACCAGGACGTGTTCGCTTGGAAGCCTTTGGACATGCCTGGTGTTCCGAGGGAGGTGATCGAGCACTCTCTCCACGCCGATTTAAAAGGCGGCCGCCATAACGCCTATGAAGATTTGCCCCGGATCGGAAGACGCCATACGGAGCGAGATCACCAAATTGTTGGCCGCTGGGTTCATCAAGGAGGTGTATCACCCCGAGTGGCTTGCCAATCTGGTCCTGGTGTAGAAGAAAAACAAGACATGGCAGATGTGTGTCGACTACACGGACCTCAACAAAGCGTGTCCCAAGAATCCTTTCGGGCTCCCCCGCATCGATCAAGTGGTGGATTCCACCGCCGGGTGTGAGCTCTTGAGTTTTCTGGACGTCTACTTAGGCTATCATCAGATCAGTCTGAAGGAGGAGGATTGCATCAAGACGTCGTTTATTACGCCTTTTGGTGCTTTCTGCTATATCACAATGTCATTCGGACTGAAAAACGCTGGCGCGACTTATCAGTGCACCATACAGCGGTGTTTTCACACTCAGCTCGGACGCAACGTGGAGGCATACATCGACGACGTCGTCATAAAGACAAAATCCAGATGGGATCTCATAACAGATCTGGCCGAGACATTCGAGAGCCTAAGGGCGTATCGGATGAAGCTAAATCCCAAGAAGTGCGTTTTTGGGGTTCCGTCTGGTAAACTACTCGGATTCATCGTTTCCAATCGCGGGATCGAAGCCAATCCAGAGAAGGTCAATGCTATCATCAAGATGAAGCCCCCGATCAATCAGAAGGACGTGCAGAAGCTCACTGGATGTATCGTGGCACTCAGCCGATTCGTTTCCGACTCGGGGAGCGAGGCATGCCTTTCTTTAGGCTCTTGCGCCGACAAGACGATTTTCAGTAGACAGCGGAAGCACAGGAAGCCTTTGAAGATCTAAAGAGATTCCTCACCACGCCTCTGGTGTTGGTTCCTCCCATGCCCCAGGAGCCCCTCTTACTCTACATCGGCGCAACGACTCACGTAATCAGCAGCGCTTTGGTAGTTGAGCGAGACGAGGAGGACTCCCTCCAGAAGGTACAGCGTCCGGTCTACTTCGTAAGCGAGGTATTAGGCGAGTCTAAAATAAGGTACCCATAAGTTCAAAAGCTTCTGTATGCTGTGTTACTCACATCACGGAAGCTCAAACATTATTTTCAAGAGCATGAAATTTCGGTGGTCACTTCTTTCCCACTCGGAGACATACTTCATAACTGGGAAGCCACTGGGAGGATTGCCAAGTGGGCAGTTGAGCTTGGAGCCTTTGAAATAAAGTTCAGGCCTCGATTAGCCATCAAATCTTAAGCGCTGGCGACGATTTCACAGCAGTGGATGAGGCCCAAACCCAAAGAAGAAAGGAGAATCTCGAGTACTGGACCATGTACTTTAACGGTTCCCTCATGCTCAAGGGAGCGGGGGCTGGGATTTTGCTCATATAGCCGACTGGAAAGAAGCTACGCTACGTCCTCTAGATATTGTTTCCTGTCAGCAGCAACGCCGCCAAGTATGAGGCACTCATCCACCGGCTACGCATCGCCATATCGCTCGGCGTCAAGCGGTTATTGGTACGCGGGGATTCCCAACTCGTGGTCAACCAAGTCCAAAAGGAGTGGTCTTGTATTGGCGACAGCATGGCGGTCTATTGTCAAGAGGTGCGGAAGTTAGAAGACAAGTTCGACGAACTAGAGCTTGCACACGTGCTCCGCCGCGACAACAAAGCAGCAGACGAGCTAGCGCTGATGGGATCCACTCGGGCCCAGGTCCCGAGTGGGGTTTTCATCCAGGAGCTACGCGCGCCGTCTATTAAGCTACCATCTGCGCCGGGTGAAGATCAAGGGAAGCAGCCAGAACTTGATACGGAGGTACTATCAATTACTCCCGGGTGGACTCAGCCTTACTTAGATTATCTTCTTCGTGATGAGCTGCCTGAGGATCGAAGCCTTGCCGAGTGTATCACACGCCGAAGCAAAAGCTACAAGGTAGTCGGGGACGAGCTTTTCAGAAAAAGCAGTTCCGGGGTACTAAGGCGTTGCATATCTGAGCAAGAAGGCAGAGATCTACTCAACGATATTCACTCGGGAGAATGCGGGCATCACACAGCAGCAAGCACCCCGGTGGGAAAAGCCTATCGGCAAGGATTCTTTTGGCCAACCGCGGTCACAGATGCGGAAGACATAGTACGCATGATGCCAGCCTAAGATCTGCAGACGATTCCGATCTCTTGGCCCCTTGCCGTCTGGAATCTAGACATGGTGGGCCCCCTCAAGCGAGCGCAAGGCGGATTTACTCATCTCTTCGTCGCCATTGACAAGTTTACCAAGTGGATTGAAACCAAGCCGGTTGCTGTCATCATGGCGGCCAAAGCACGCGAGTTCTTCCGGGACATCGTCGTGCGTTTTGGCGTGCCTAATCGCATCATCACCGACAATGGCGTTTAGTTCAAAAGCAGCGAATTTCAAGATTGGGGCGAGGAGCTGGGCATTAAGATCTGTTATGCCTTGGTGGCCCACCCAAGGAGCAACGAACAGGTTGAGCGCGCCAACGGATTGGTGCTACAAGGGCTCAAAACCCGAATCTTCGATCGCCTGAAGCCGTACGCAACGCGCTGGGTCAAGGAGTTGCCTTTGGTGCTCTGGGGGCTCAGAACGATCCCAAGTCGAGCAACCGGACAGACACTCTTTCTCCTAGTCTATGGCTTGAGGCGGTTCTCCCAACTGAATTGAAGTTTCGGTCCCCTCGGGTTGCCGGTTACGACGATAATCAGTCGGATGGCGCAAGATTTAAAACCTCGACCGGCTCGAGGAAGCCAGGGAAGCAGCAATGATCCAGTCGGCAAAGTACCAATAGGGCCTACGTCGCTACCATCAGCGCAACGTGTGGGACCGTGCGTTCTTCAAGGGAGATCTGGTCCTCAGAAGGAATCAGAAGCACAAGCATAAACTCTCCCCTCTCTGGGAAGGCCCCTACGTGATCGCTGAGGTGACTTGCCCGGGGGCTTACCGGCTACATCGCGAAGATGGGTCTGAAGTGCGAAATACCTGAAACATCGAGCAACTACGTCGTTTTTATTCTTAAAAGCTTTGTATTCAAGCAGCATGTAATTAGTTCCTTTCTTTTGACTTGCTACTTGGCCGTAAACGACCAAGCAGTAAGTCGGGGGCTACACTAAATAGTGTTCTGAGTCAACCGCACCCTATCTTATCAATAAACGTTGTTTTCTCTTTACATGTGTTGATCAAATTCGGATATTATGAAATTCCTTGAGTAATGGCGCTTATATGTTCCAATGACAATGTTTAGCTACTCCGTAGTTGCATAGGGAGAAAGCCAAGTGCTAATCCCTGGCGCTCGGGGGCTGGATTAGTCGCGGATGCGTTTCATGAAAAAGGATAAATCGTACTATTCGGATAAGCCGGATAACCAGTATTGAGGATCGACCGAGTGTTTCCATTTACAGTTACATCTACAAGTCCAAGTGATCTACAATGTGGGAAGCAGTCGTTGCGGACATCTTCCAGTAGAGCACAAGCCTCCTCCTCGGTACACGCAAATCCTTCCTTCACAGCCTCGATGTCTAGGCGTGGGAAGTTGGACTTCGCGATCGCAAGGCCTTGGCTAGTGCATGTTACGGCCGCCTCTTGTATAAAGACCTTGATCCGCTCGGGAACATCACCAAGGCGGGCCACCAGGAGATCAGAATCAGCCGGAAGCTCTTCTTCCGGATAAAGGCTTTGGAGCATCGGAACTATTCCTATTAAAGCGCGGCGGCGGAGCTCATGGGCAGTCTTCACTTCCTCCTCGAGGACTTGGAATTGCGCCTTGGACTGCTGCCGATGTTCTACAAAACCAACGGTATGAGACGAACCAGTCGGACTGCACGAAGCTGAGCCAGGGAGAGTCACTGATGGAGAATTACCTTCTAGCTCTTTGGTCGATTTCTCCTCAAGGGCCTTCTGCCTCGCTTCCAGTGCTACATTCGAAGACAAATCTCAAAGATTATCATACAAGGAGCGTTACTTTGGTAAAGGTTCATAGCTGTTCGGGATTTATACCTCGAATAGTGTTGGAGTCTTCTACGTGGCGAAATCGAAGCTCAGTGACCTCTCGGTGGAGTTCTTCGATTCGGCCGTGATACTGCAACTTGGCGGCGTACAGCGCGTTGTCATATTCGTCGCGGGTCTTCACTTCTCGCCTAATCGCTTTCTCCGCATATGGACTTCTGCCTCGACCTCTCTTTCATGCGCTGCATGGAGACGAGTGGAAGATTAGCGGGATTCCCCTTGTGCGAAGTGAGGATTCAAGGCATTGAAAGGTCTTAACTTATATATCACGGCTTGGGCTGCCGCCATATTGTCCAGCACCTCCCATTCTTCGGCCTCTTGCCCATCGTCGACCTCGTAGCCCTCCATCTCCTTCCTCCACTTCAGTCGGAGGGGTGGAGTGTGAGCTTTGGTAGAAGGACGAGGAATTTCCTCGATTTCTGGTTCCGAGCTTCCTGAAGCCGGAGCTGGGACCTTCCCCTTTGACGCAGAAGACGGACCGGAGTCTTGGCAAGGTGCGGCATGTTGAGCTGAGTCCTTGGCAGATTGGGGCTTGGCTTGACAATCCGGCGTTGCAGGCTTCGAGGCTGGTACTTTGCTGCCACGCGGGTTTGGTGGCTCATCATCATCATTCACAGGTTTTCTGAGAAGCATTCGAAGATTATTCAAAGATACACATTCCTTGCGGATTACGAAGGGAAAATGGCACGAGGAAATACCTCTGTGATGACATGAAGGATTTAAACCCCAGTCGGATGCCTGGGCCACTCGGGCCCGAACTGGGAGGTCTCTCTGCCCCCGACGCGGCCGATGGGTCTGCGGACTGGGGAGACGGAGGGCCTTGAGGCTGCTCCGCCTGTGTAGAGGGCGACCTCATCGCTGGGCGGCGGCGGCGCACGAGCGGAACGTTATCATCGTCATCATCCTCGTTTGAGTCCCCTGAAGCGGCCCGCTTGCCTCTTTTGGCCAGAGGAGCACTAGTCGAGCCCTCGGCAGGACGCTTGCGTGGTGCTTCTTTGTGGTGCGGAGCTTCTGGGACTGGATGGGTGGAAAAGAAGGCTTCACGTCCCTGCGACGTATCAGGTTATATTAGTTCCGGCTCTGTTCTAAGAAACCGCGGTTGAGTTGAGGAGGATCTTCTCCTTACCGCTGGTGGCAAAAAGCCCAAGTGGTATGGAGCTGGGCACTCGGCGCGAGCTATTTCCGAGCCTGGAGCAAAGAGCTCGGCCACTCGGCTGATGATTTCCTTCTGCAAAAGGTTCTCGTTGGATTCCCGAGTGGTATCTAGAGTCCCCGAGTACTCGAAGGCAAGATGCACCCTCTCCTTGATGGGCTGGATACGGCGCTGGGTATAGTTCCAAACCACCCCAATGCCGGTCAACCCAGCAGACTTAGCTCTGTGGAGAAGGACAAGAAGTTCCTGCACTTGGCCTCCCTCGTCATCGGCGAGAGGAGAAGACCAGGAGGGATGGACTGTGGGGCACTCGCCGGAGAAGGAAGGGAGGACTGGCGGAGAGTTGGCACAGTAGAACCACTCTGAGTGTCAGCCTTTATTGGAGGTTCTCAAAGGAAGATCGAAATAAAACTTTCGGGACCCTTCCCGCAATTGAAATCCCGCGCTGCCGGCGGTCTTGGGAGAGTTCTTGTTGGGAAAGGGCTTGAGGAGGTAGAGATATCTAAAGAGGTCAAAATGAGGAGCAATCCCCAAATAGGTCTCACAAATATGAATGAAAATCGTAATTTGGAAAACGGAATTGGGGTTCAAGTGCAAAACCTCGATCCCGTAAAAATGGAGTAATCCTTAGAAGAAAGGAGAGCATGGAAGGCCGAAGCCACGGAGGAAGAAGGATTAGAAGACCACTACCTCGTCCGGGCGAGGGGTGGGGCAGGATTCGTCGGCGGCGGCGCGCTAAGACACGAACCCTTCGGAGGAGAGCACGCCAATGGAGACCAGCTTCTGTAGCCTCCGTTCGGTCGTGATGGACTTCATCCACTCCTTTCCACTCTTGGCAGCCTTAGGGGTGGCGGGAGATGGTGGAGCCATTGCGATCGGAGACGGGTGGCGGCAGAGGTGGAGACGAAGAAGAACCCTAGCGGCGGAGTTCGCTAGGAGAAGCTAACATACTGGCGCGAAAAGTGAGCAAGGTGAACTAATTTCGTTCTCCTGTTCCTAACTTAACGCAACGGGCAGTGTTTCGCATTCTGGGCTGGGCCTTGATTTAGCGCTAGATGCGGCCTTTCTGCAAGGGGTTTGATAATCACTCGCCTGGCTGAGTGGTTACCCCCGAGAGGTTTGCGTCAGGCGCCGAGTGCTGGCCTAGAAGCTGACGAGCCTAACTACTCGGATGAAGCGATGTTGCGGATTCAAGATCAAATCAAGAAGAAGCAATGTAGCAGATTCAAGATTCAAAGCGAAGAGACAGACATCTGACTTCTCAAAAGATCTTCATTAAAAGGCTCTAGGGCCGGATTACATTTTCTCCGCGGCGCAGCACATCGAGCTAGGGCTCGTCGCTGGCTTGCGGAGGAGCAAAAGAAGGCTAAGTTACTCCTCCGACGACCACTTCACATCGAGGATGGCGAAGGCAAGCGCGTCTTTGAGGGGGCTGCGAGCTGGGAAGAGTCGTGGATAGCCAACGACCAGAACCCTAATGGCGCTCTGGGCGGTCCTTTCCGCGTAGTCCTTCCGCCACCGCGTCCACTCGGCGGCTGTAGCAGCTTCAGCGGCGGCGATCTGGGCGTGAAATTCGGCGGCGGCGGCTTCCTAGGGATCCATCGCCTTCCCTTGGTCTTTCGTTCCTGGGTGCCGCTGAGAAGAGGAAGACTTGAAAACTCGAAGGCTGGCGGTGAGGTAGTACTCTGCCCTAGGGATTTCTTTTATACACAGAAGAAGTTCAAAGGGTGCGCCTGGTAATCCGTTTCAGACACAGTAAAACCATCATGGCGATGGGATGGAAGTGGATACGGATATGGTTTCCCATGGAAGCGTGTGTCGTTCCGGCTCTGCGAGAAAAGGGCGCGAAAATGCTTCGCCTCCCCCTAATTGGGCTTGGGCTAAAACTGCAAAGGGCGATCCCCTTAACAGGCTTTCTTAACACGCCGCTAACGGTGGAAATGTGTTAAAATCGAGCCTAATTCGGCCTCGGTACACCCTGGAGGGCATATGACCGGCAGTGCCAAAATTAAAAGTATCTCACGGCATACCCTATGTTGGGTCACTAGCCAACTTCGCATGCTTGAGGTTGGGAGTTGGTGAGATTTGGGTACGATTTCGGAGGTATGCCCTTTATAGGGTCGCTAGTTGTACACCGCTACCCGGGTACAAATGCCTCTCGGCCAAATTGTGTCCAATCGGTACGCCCCGAGGGGCCTATGCTGATCCCTTCCCTGGTTGGGACAGGTACCACTCGGCTGAAAGGTGCGCCCCATGCTGCGCCGAGTGCTAGTCCTTACCAGTTAAGGTTAGGCGCCTGATGCTGAAACCCTTTGCAACGTCTAACTACAGCATGCTGCACGACAGAAGTTGTGGTGACGTGGCTTAAGGCATGCCCCATGATGGGCCAATCGCTGCTTTTGCATCGCAAGAGTGGGTGCCAAGTAGCCGAATTCAATTGTTGAGGCGATGTGCCCAATGGGCCGAGTAAGCTGGAGCTTGGCATTGCCGATCCAGGCGTTGCTTCAACATAAAAACTTAAGATTTCTTTAGTTCTTTACAATCTCTTTTCAGATTACAGGAGATATTGGCGAAGCCAGTCGGCCAGGCATCTGACTCGATCGTAAAGCACTCGAGGGCTACGGTGGACTATATGGGCCCCGGGTATCCTCTAGAAGGCCCATAAGGGAGCAGATAGGGGGCGACCCAAGTCGGCCGGTCAAGGATAAGGACCACTCGGGTTATACGCGTGTTGACACGAAAAGTTATCTTCTCGCGAACACACGTGCTGAAGCGTCAACTCTGTGGTTGTGTCGTAACAAGAAAAACCAAGCGTGCCAGCCAATTTGACCTGTAAATTGACAAGGAGAAAATCGTCAGTAATATGACCCTAATCGGCTTTTTAAATAGCCAGATCAGGTTTTCTATAATCGGCTTTAGTCTATCCGATTATAGGTTCTATCGGCTTAATATCCGATAGAGCAAGTAAATACGGAATAACAATTAAATTCGAATCTTGTACTTCTTTTGGTATTTTTTGTAATATATTAGCAATAAACCTTCATATCGATTGCATCGAGTAAACCAAGAAGTAGATCAAATAGGTTGGTCAAGCCAAGGCAAGATATCGAGATCCAAATTTAGATATAAACTAATAAACCGATGTAAAGATTCAAAAGCTAATATTTGATAGATGCAATACCAATCGGTAAATATTTACAGATGCAGAATCCTAAACAAGGCATACACAAGATCGATTAAACGAGACAGTTGCATACATCGAATTCGGGAAAAAGCATGTGTAATATCCGATAATCAGCATTGCAGGATAAACACATATTACAGATCGAATACATCGAGGCAGTGCAATATGCGAGAACACATTAAAGATCGGGAAATCCCGAGACAGTCTGACATGCTTTGTATACACGAGATCAATATGATGCAGCCATGCATACGGGTTACAAGGAGAGAATCGATTATCCCATCGAGATAGCTCTACCTGCGAGTTGAAGCCTTTCGACGAGGTCGATCGGATTCGAGAAAGTGTTTTGTGTATTGAGTATTAGATCTCTATTCTCGAGACCTAAAGTCCTATTTATAGTGTTATAAAGTCGATACCGATATAACCTAATTTTCCGCGACGCGTTCCTGATCACATCGTATTTCTCCCGAAGTCTTACAAATATCGGTATTCGCCCTTCTTCTTTGCCGATAAAGCCCATCTCCGATTTGGCCCAATAATTCCAACATATTCGGCCCTATCCGATTTTCTGCCAAATTTGGGTGTCAACATATGCCCCTAAGTTTGGCAATGAGTATTTCATTAGCCGAACTTTCAAGTAAAAATCGGATTTACCACGCCAGAAGATTTCACATTTTACCCTCAGAACTTCTCGCTTCGGCCCATTTGTAGAACACGATCGCCCAATGCAGATAATATAATAAAGCAGAACGCCAAAAGCGGTAAAACCCTAGTTTTACCACGGCTATAAATAGCGCACCATTCGCCGTCACTCTCACGCTCTCCTACTACAAGACGGCTCTCGCGATCGAATTTTCGAGCCTTGATAATCGGTCTTAACCAACTCCTCCAACTCTCAATCGGCATCACGTCTCAGGTACTGATTCAATGCTCGGACTCTAAAGCTTTGTATTCTTTGGGGCCAGTAGGAGACCAAGACCCATCGGATTTCATATTTCATTCCGTAAGCAGACTCCCTTTATTTGCCGATAAGCTTATTGTCAACAGTTGGAAATCGGCATTTAGGTCTTGGCCTAACCCGATCAAGGGATATAAGGACTGGCTCATTCGGGTTTACAGCCAGAAACAAGAGCAATGGGACGAACTAGGAATAACCGATGCCATCTGTCGACGGTTGAGATATCGATCTCAAGTCGCTAAGGTTCTTTAAGATTGAGATAGAGACACGCCCGAACAACCACGCAACAAAGAACGAACAGGAGACGGGGGTTTTATCCTCGTTCAGCCTCTCGAGAGATAATAGCCCTACGCCCGGCCTTTCTTATGTATCGAGATGAATACAAGAGGTGGCTCGGCGAGACTAACAAGTCTCGGCGAGATTATGGGTGTACAAGGAAGCAATATGCGATGATATGCTAAGTCTTGATCTTCTCTACTACATGTCGTAGGGGCATGGTTTATATAGTCTGAGCAAACCGACCTACCGAGGGAATATCGGCCGGCTAACTACGAGATCATAACGAACTCATACATGCCAAATACATCCCGAGGTAGATAAAGCATACTCCTAGTCTTGGGGAACACGACTCCTAATCCAATCCGGGAAACCAACGTCCAGGGTCTTCACGTAGCCGCAGTAACTCCTGCTCGAGATGGACTCAAACACGATTCCTCATTACTACGCACCACGCCAGCCCCAGAAGTCTGTTCGGGCAGATGCATATGGGTCGATAGAACTTCTTCCGGTGGGCCTCGTAGGTCTGCTCGATTGGGCCTTTCAGGAGTGGGCCATGGCAATGGGCCGTAATTTTATCCTCGACGGCTAGCCCCGAGACTCAAGTGGAAGGACTCACTAGAGTGGGGTCATCCTCTTGAGACTCCAAGTCACTTAAGAGGGTATTTTTCCTGCTATAAAGGCGTGCAACAAAGTAATCGAACATGTTGTGGTTCAACCGAACAATACTTGTTGGGACCGAACAAACCGTCCGTCGCCGAGCAACTCGCTGCGTCGAGCGAGGAACGACATCCGTCCGAGCAGAGTACCCGGCCCTCGTACGTAAATCGAAGAAGTGAGGTGAATCATCTCCTTGAGGTTGAACGTCATCAAGGAGGGATTGGATTCTTAGTAGTGAAGAGCGTACCACCGCATCCGGTAAGATCAAATCTTCCGGGAGAATGAACATAGCAAGTCGCGAGATGGACTCGTGTTGCTGCGTCCAGGCATTCAAATGCCTAGGAAAAGATAGGGGAACCACCTTTCCGGCTAGAGCTTGCCCGAGAAAATAGAGATCGCGCTCTCGAGCAAACGTCGTGCTCGGGAGCGAAGGTGATGTGCCCCGCACGTAGATCGTGTGCGAAGCGCATAATGCATACGAGGGGAAGGTGACCCGCCCCAGAGCGAGAGCTCGGCCAAGGAACCAAGTAAGGAGATCTAGTCCCTAAGCATAGAGCTCGCTAAAGGAACCGTAGTGCGACCAAACGAAGACGCATCGGTAGGAACTGCGCGCCCGGCGAAGAGCCGCCCGGTCGTAGGTGATCCAGCCCCGAGCACGGAGCTCGTCGCGAGGACCAGATCGCGTTCGGCGAAGAGCTGCCCGGCGAGGTGAATCACAACCCGATGCGCCAGAGCCGCAAGAGAACGTGTGAAATCAACGCTTTACCCATGACGTATTCCTTGCGGCGGTGATAGCGTTGTCTTGGTAAGTCAGAACCGACGCTTGGAGTGCCCGCGAAGAGAATCGGCTACGGTGGGCTTGCCCGCTATGGCGAGAATCGACTTACGGGGCGTAACTCCGCTGAGGCGCACTAGCTTGACTTAGCCGAACCGTGAAGGTCAATACCGACAAAGGCAAGAAATCATACGCGGGTGAAGTGAATCACCTGGGCATGCGCGAGTAAACCCGGAAGAGAGGATGCGATATCGGTTTTGGTGGGAAGCACCGAACCTCGCCACAACCATCACCGAGTCCGATGTTCCCTGTTCTCGTATTCCCTCGTAAGACAAACAAGAAACGAGCCGCAAGGGGGAAAAAGAGAGCAAGAACAGGCTCTAAGAAGAGCAAAGCGAGTTTTAGAAAACACGCAAAAGACGACCTACCCGCATATGACACAATTTTTTCCGGGCACGCCCCCGATAGCGTTAGTGCCACCTCGGCGAATCGCGAACCGACGCCAGAGTGCCCGCTGCGATGAGAATCGACTACGATGGGCAAGACTCCGTTGGTGGTGCATTGCTCGATTACCGTGCGGGAAGGACGTGGCATGGATAAAAAGACGCAGGCGGGCAAGTAGCTCATTGCGGGCTAAGACCTCAATCGTGGAAGGCGATCGGGACCTTAGCCGCAGCAAGACGGCGAGGCGAAATCTTATCCGAGCATGGACCCGCAGCGTTGGTGTCGCTCGCTGGTGCGGAACCAGCGCCAGAGTGCCCGCTATGCGATGAAAATCGGTTTCTGGTGGGCATGCCGTTCGCGATGAGAATCGCTTACGGTGGATGTAACTCCATCGGTGGTGCACCGCTTGTTAACCGGAGCCGCATGTGTCGCCGCCAGATAAAAGACATGCTCAGACGCCGAGCGCTCACACGGAGCGAAGACCAACGAGGTTTTGGAAACCAACGCTAAGAAAAGGAACTGAAACTGAAAATGTACCGGGGTTGCGAAATTCAGTTCAAGTCCCAATCGATCGAGGAGAGGATCCTCGAGGAGCTGGCCGAGCAGCTCAATACCGCCAACAGCGCTTGAATCGAGAGCGAGAGTTCGACCGAGCAAATTTTTCACCGCAAAAAGAGAGCAAAAGACAAGGACGAACAGAAACCAAGAGCAAAGCGAACAGCGCTAAAAAGTTTTGGGAAAACGGTAGAACGCTTAGCCTAACTCCCATTTCTGCCAGTAAATGCCGAGGACCTGAGTTTGCGAACTCGAACAGGTGCACAAGAGAAAGAGCGACGCCCTAGCCCCCGGTACGGACGATGCATGAAGACCTGAACTTGCGACTTCGAGCACGTGCGTAGAGAGTTAGAGCGACAACCGTATCCCGATCGACTCTCGTCTGTGAACCGCCGTTAACATAAGTTAGGCGATTCGAAGGTAACCGAACAAGGAAAGTGCCTCGCC
The DNA here is from genome assembly GCA_036346415.1 of Raddia guianensis. Classification (NCBI taxonomy): domain Eukaryota; kingdom Viridiplantae; phylum Streptophyta; class Magnoliopsida; order Poales; family Poaceae; genus Raddia; species Raddia guianensis. The sequence continues at coordinate 9,391,607 of CM070541.1, read as the reverse complement.
GCGGAGGGCTTACGAGAACAAAGCTTTACCAAGTGGTCGTGCCGTGAGCGCTAAGTGCCTCTGCGGAGGGCTTACGAGCGAGCTTAGCGAAGGTGGATGCCGTGTTACGCAACTCGAAGTTTAGGAACTTGTTGAAACAAGATACGGCAGAGGAAAACCCTTAAGATTATGGAGCCAAGAGTTCGCAAGACGAAGGCGACCATCAAGTGTTACCAGAGAGAAAGAGTAGTCCGAGAAGACAAGTGGTGAGAAGGGGCGCAGGGGTCATGAGCATTCACCGCTCAATGGGTTGAACTTTACATGGCGGCTGAGAGACTTGGACGAACTAAAGCGCGAAATTTAAGAAAAAGCGCCGGTTAGGAAACGAAGACCTACACGAGGAACTTACGGTGGTCGATGTTCCATGTTTGGTCGACTCTCCCGTCATCCATCGCCAGCGTAGCAGCCGGGATCCGGAAGGAGTTTGATCCGGCCCGAGCACACGAGCTCGTTATGGGATCAGACGCGCCCGGCCAAGAGCTGCCCGCGAAGAGATTGGCGCCCGCAAAGAGCTGCCGGCGTGAAGAGATCCAGCCCCGAGCAAGGAGCTCGTCATGGGACCAGATTCGAAGGCGATCAAGATCAAGGGATCGATCCGATCCGGTAGGGAAGAGACATCCCGCCTTTCCGAGTCGTAGCCCTCGTGAAGTATCTCCTGTCGCCGATAGAGTTCGACATGCTCGACTGCAGATCCCCACGGACGGCGCTTGTTGCCGACGGTTGAGATATCGATCTCAAGTCGCTAAGGTTCTTTAAGATTGAGATAGAGAGACGCCGAACAACCACGTAACAAAGAACGAACAGTGAGATGTGGGTTTTATCCCGGTTCAGCCTCTCGGGAGAGATAATAGCCCCACGCCCAAATTTTCTTATATATCAAAGATGAATACAAGAGGTGGCTCGGCGAGACGAACAAGTCTCGGCGAGATTATGGGTGTACAAGGAAGCAATATGGCGATGATATGCTAAGTCTTGATCTTCTCTACTACATGTCGAGGGGCATGGTTTATATAGTACTGAGCAAACCGACCTACCGAGGGAATATCGGGCCGGCTAACTACGAGATCATAATCTAATTCATACATGCCAAATACATCCCGAGGTAGATAAAGCATACCCTAGTCTTGGGGAACACGACTCTAATCCAATCCGGAAACCAACGTCCGGTCTTCACGTAGCCGCAGTAACTCCTGCTCGAGATGGACTCAAACACGATTCTGGCCACTACGCACCACGCCACCAGAAGCTGTTCGGCAGGATGCATATGGGTCAGATCGAACCTTCCAGGGGGCTGGGCCCTGGTAGGCTGTTCGATTGGGCCGTCAGGGAGTGGGCCATGGCAATGGGCCGTAATTTTATCCCCGACACCATCCTTCTTTCCTTGTCTCCTCCACCAGCAGACGAACCATTTATGGCAGCATCATCTTACTTCCGGTGTGACACAGCCAATGCCTTCTTTTTCCCGACTCGACCCATAAGCCCTACGCTCCTCGACGTAGCCATGTTAACCGGCCTCACCCGATGGCTAGATGCTATCGGCTTTTGATATGCTTGCCACCTTAAAGTGGTTCTCGAGAAAACTTTGCCGGCAACGCTACATCAATACCCATCGACCAAACTAGCGACGAGAAGATGAAGAGCACATCGCCTTTCTCAACATGTGGCTTGACAGATTCTTCTTCTGCGGGCAATCCTCAAATTTCAAAGAAGGTCTACCAAGGTAGCCAAGCGCTTAGCAAAGAAGTCGCAAGTTAGCAATCGGTAAATACTGCGGGAGCCACCTATCGCATGATGCATGAGATCGGGAAGGCCTCTGCTCAAGCAAAGTCGACTATTTGGTCGGAAACTTAGGCGGTCCTTTCGGTTTATCGGAATGTTCTTGAAGCTCCAAATATACAATTTCTAGGGAACTAGATTTCACCTAGAATTCCCTAATGAAAAGATTCCGATAGTAATGATCGTCCTCAGAGATCATACGGTGAGATGATATCGCTAAACTGTAACAGAAAACGCCTAAACGAATATGATTTCTCCCACTCCATGGTCGCTTTCTACACCATGTCTGAATCGGAATATGGGGCAGAGTAGTTCAACCCGTACACTGATCTAGACAATTACCCAGTACCTTCATTTTTTCGATTGGCCGACACCCTAAAGGGTGAAGCCTTATCTGCTTTCAAGGAATTCATTTCTCCAAGCATCTTCTTCGCTATTCTGAGCACGAGAACCCATATCAGGAAACCCTCCTACGAGTTCTACCACCCGGCTGTGGTTGCTCGGCAGTTTAATCTCGGGCAGGAAATTCCCGATCTCTTTATATACAGCCAACTAAACGCCAGAGAAGATTTAAACTCCCAATCGGCTTGCAGTATTTTGTCTGCTGCCCACTTGGACTTTGATGTCCCATCAGAATTTATTATGTGGGCCAACACTTCGTCAGCATTCGATAACTGGTGGGAAACTATCGCCAAAAATATTTATGCTCCAAAGGCGGAGCTGCAACCTTGATCGAACGGATCACTGGCCAGAAAGAAACTTGCAGACCTAACTGGCCAAAGATGGCCGGCATAGCTGAAGCGCCATCGGAATCGGAAACCAGCAGTTCAAGTAATAGCGATTCGATAATTCTGATGAAGATAAAGAGGAAAATTCTTCAGAGTCGGGACCTTCTTCATCAGATTCAGACAATGAAAGAACAATCTCCCAGAACCACGCATCGTCTTCTAGCAGCGAGGTTACTAACTTGCGTGTGTTTGCTAACTCACATTGTTCTTTTACCGACATCGACCTCTTGCTTACTTCCTTTCGAGCGCGCATAAGCGCCCCAAGGCAAAACTTATTGGAGAAGAAGTGGCGGATCCACGCGACGCCAAGTCAGCATCGGCCTTCACTCAGGGCTCTTCCCAGCCAAAGAAACGAGGTACAATCGGCTTACACATATAATTCTGAAATATTCAATTATTTACTGACTTTACTTAACAGGGAAACCCGAAGGCGAACCCGGCCTGAGGAAGAAGGTAGTCACTAAGAAACCAAGGCCCCAAAAGGTGCGTGACTCGATAGTACGGAATCAAGATGTGACACAGTAAGCACTTGATTTTCTTCAAACTCTTGACCATCATCGGCTTTCTTACTTATTGGATTATGATTTTAGGACACTTCACCCATCTCCAAGAAGAAAGATGGCACACCTGCTCCTCCGCCAGCGTCACAAACTCCACCGACCTTCAATCCACAAGACGTAATCGGCTTTCCCTTCATTGTATTTACGCAATTTCTTTAAAATCCAATCTCTTGTGACTTTAAATATTTTTCCAGTACATGTTCCTTCCTCGCAGCCCAGTCAAGGTAACAGTGGTGTCCACGCAGGTCATTACTTATGACGGCAGTAAAACCGACGAGCTAAACTTCTATCCCTCAAGCATGGACTGGCTCGATGATGAATTAGACTTCCTTTCATCTCCGATCAGGGCTTCACCGCCGCCAGCCGTCATCATCGATTCACCAGCCCCAGAGCCTAGCAAGAAGAACCGGTTCTCCCTGGAGACCATCGCCAAGCTCAAGCAGATGTGGGAACTGTTTGACGAGTCAGCTTTCTTGGCCAATCCTTCCGCCATACGAGAAATAGCCGATTCCATCACACAAGTCCTCCCTGAGCAGGTGGCCTCGGCCATCCAAAAAGTGCTACCCCTCGCCAAAGAGAAAGCCGATTTTGATGCCGCACTGGATCGACTCCACCAAAGGGAAGCACTCAAAGACGCAGAGGCCGAATTGAAAGGGCCAGTACAAGATGCCAATGCCCAAAATGATAAGCTCCAGCTGCTGAAGCACAAGCAGAATCGGCAAAAAACGCCGCTTCCAAAGCAGCCACGGTCAAGTCCTAGAACCGAACCGAAAAAGCAAAGAAAGCCGAAGCCGATGCCCTGTCAAGCTTCGAGGACACAAAATCAGCAGCCAAGGAGCAATATAGCAATGTGAAGGCCTGCAGCCTGGTAGTGCTGGACGCGAAGAAAAAGATTCCGATAATCCCCGGATCAGCTGAAGAAGACAAAGCAACTATCAATCGGATTCGGGATACTATGTCCAGTGCTGCTGCCGCTATTTATGAATTTTGTGAGTAATTGGCCTGCGCGCCAAATTCAAACTATTGTGCAGATCGGTAATTATACCAATTGTTAACAACGCTTGATCTTGCCCCGTGGGCGAAAACAATTAAGGCCTTCGTGCCTTTGTAATTACTTTTAGTTTCCTTATGCATTTCAACCTTCTCAACACCAACGCGTTGAGCAAAATTGCATAGTAATTAGATCTGTAGGCGATTCACCAAGAATCGGCTTTCGCTCAACAGCAACGTGTTGAGTAAAGTTATCACCAATGCGCCAAGTGCGAAAAGATTTTTGAACTATAGGCGATTCACTGAATCGGCTTTTACAAACCCCAGCTCAAGCTCCAACCCAAACGCTAGGATAATACTTTTTCAAATACTTGGCATTAATTGCTTTACCGAAAACTTCCCCATCAAGCGTTTCCAAGATATACGCATTTCCAGGAATAATCCAATTGATCTTGAAAGGTCCTTCCCAGTTTGACGACCATTTTCCGTATTTAGAATCTCTAGAACCAATCGATAAAAACGTTTTCCATACAAGCTCTCCCACTTCAAACGTTTTCGGTACAACCTTCTTGTTATAATGTCTCGCAACTCTTTACTTATCACGCTCAATATGTTCCAGAGCCTTTAATCGAACCGCCACCATGTCATCAAGCTTATCCGCCATTAATCTACTGTAATCATCGGCTTTTACATTATTTTGTTCTTCAACTCTCGTAGAGCCGATGATGGCTTCAATCGCGTAATGCCTTCTTGACCGTAGACTAGCTCAAACGATGACACCTTTGTAGCCCCATGCTTAGCAATCCGATACGCCCAAAGCGCGTCCGCCAACGTATTATGCCAACCCCTCGGCCTTTCATCGATTTTCCGCTTGATCAGCTTTATAGCACTTTTATTCAAGATTCTCGCTGGCCGCTGGCTTGAGCATAATACGGCGATGAATTTATTGTTGTGATTTCTAGGCTTCGAGCATAATCCTGAAACGCTTCTGACATAAATACCGATCCCTGATCCGTAGTGATCGTCTGGGGAATTCCAAATCGGTATATTATATGTTCTCTAACAAATTCGATCGCTTCAGTAGCAGTTACCTTCTTCAATGGTATAGCTTCAACCCACTTTGTGAAATAGTCCGTAGCCACCAAAATATATCGATGCCCCTTGGATGAGGAGGGAAATATTTCACCGATCATATCAATCCCCCATCCCCTGAAAGGCCACGGCTTCACGATCGGATGCAAAATTGATGCAGGCGCATGTTGGATATTCCCAAATTTCTGACAATCTTTGCAACCCTTATAATATTTGAAGCAATCTTCCACCATTGTCGGCCAAAAATACCATACACGCTTCAACATCCATCTCATCTTATAGGCCGATTGATGAGTTCCACATAACCCTTCATGTACTTCTCCGATTGCAACTTTAGCCTCTTCTTCATTCAAGCACTTAAGCAGTAAACCATCAAAACTCCGATAGTACAGCTTATCAGAGATTAATACATACCTCTGAGCCTTCCTTTTATGCTTCCTATCGGTTTTCCCTTTGCGGATTTTTAAGAAAACCGATAATCTCCGCCTGCCATCCCATCGGAATTGGGCATGAAATCGAAATAATTTCTAGCTCCATGATCGGTAATTTATAACCTGATGCTTCTTGGGCTAATTCATTGGCTTCACAATTCTGTTCCCTCGGAATATGATGAATTGTAAACATGCTAAAATATTTAGCCAAAACAGAAGCCTTTTCCAGATACTCCCGAAGCAGGTCGTTGTGACATTCATATTTGCCGATCATTTGGAAAACCACCAATTGTGAATCCCCAAACACCTCCACAGTGATAGCACCAGCTTGAATTAACCACTCCAATCCCTGAATCAAAGCTTCATATTCCACTTGATTGTTGGTCAACCCGAAATCTACTGTCACACTGAATCGGTAAGGAACACCACCAGGAGAGACAATAAAAATACCGATTCCACATCCCTTCTCACAAACCGATCCATCAAAGAACATTACCCATGGCAACAGAGTTGCAATATTAACGTCTTGATGATGCGTGATGAAATCGGCTAATACCTGCCCCTTGACGGCTTTTGGAGATTCATACGTTAGATCAAACTCGATGAGAGTATACGCCCACTTCCCAAGACGGCCTTTGATAATCAGAGCATTAAGCATATACTTAACCACATTGGTTTGGCAAATCACTTTGCATTCAGCGCCCAACAAATAATGCCTTAGTTTAGTGCAAGCAAAGTATAAACATAGGCAATACCTTTCCACTACCGAGTATCGGGTTTCTGGGTCCAATAGTTTCCTGCTAAGATAAAAGACGGCATGCTCCTTCTCATCGATTTCCTGGACCAGAACCGCTCCTATAGTTTTATCTGATACCGATAGATACATCTTAAATGGCGATCCTTCCTTTGGGGCAATCAGAACAGGTGGATTAACAAGATACTCTTTAACATCATCAAACGCCCTTTTCTGCTCTGGCCCCCAAACGAACTTATCGGAATTTTTTAATTTAAGCAAAGGAGAAAACGGGATGATTCTCTCCTATAAATTCAAATAAACCTCCTCAAATAATTAATTTTACCGATAAGTTCTTGTAGACGAACTTTTGAATCAGGAGGCTTCGTATTCAGTATCGCCTTCACTCTATCGGGATGAATTTCAATTCCCCTCTGATGTACCATAAACCCCAAGAATTTGCCGGCCGATACCCCAAAAGCGCACTTCTTTGGATTCATCCTCATGCCATATTTTCGAAACCGATCCAACACGGTCACAATGTCAGCCAAGTGTTGCTCTTCCTCCTGAGATTTAATTACCACGTCGTCAATGTATATTTCAACCAATTTACCGATTAGATCGTGGCAAATTAAGTTCATCCCTCTTTGATAAGTAGCCCCAGCGTTGATCAGCCCGAAAGTCATGACAACCCACTCAAACAAGCCGATAGCTCTAGGACACCTAAACGCAGTCTTGTTGACATCTTCTTCGGCCATAAAGATCTGATTGTAACCAGCATTGCAATCCAAAAAACTGATAATCCGATTGCCCGAAGCAGCATCGATCAGACGATCGGCAATTGGCATCGGATATTCATCTTTATATGTTGCTTTGTTCAAGTCCCTAAAATCGATGCATACCCGAATTTTATCAGAATCCTTTTTACCAACGGGCACTATATTAGAAATCCAATCGGCATACTTGCATGGCTGAATAAACTTCGCATCTAACAATCTCTGGATTTCAGCCTTCACTTGATCGTAAATTTTCCAATTGATCCTTCTTAGCGATTGCTTTACTGGCCGAAACCCAGGCTTCATCTTGATCTTGTGCTCAACTATAGATCGGTCTAGACCAGGCATTTTATGATATTTCCAAGCGAAACAATCAACCCGATCCTTGAGTATCTGAATAAGCCGATCCTTATATTCCCGCGGCAACTTTTTACTGATGTAAGTGGGCCTTTCTTTACCAGCGGTTCCAATATCGACCTTTTCAAGTTCATCAGCCGATATAAAACCCTGGCCCATCTTATACTCAACGCCTTCTAGAGCCGCGGTTCCCATAAAAAACCCTCACATCCTTGGGTTACCGATTGTCCTTCCAAAGTCGTTGGTTTGAACCCCAATTTACTAACACTGAGGAAATCGCAATCTTCTAAGGGTTTTCCCGATAGTGCCTCTAGATTATGATGTATATCGACACAATCGGTTTCAGCGGTCAGAGATTCTCCTCTCACCACCTCTATTTGATCGCCAATCCACTGAATTAGAATTTGATGCAATGTTGATGGAATGCAGCAATTGGCGTGTATCCAATCTCTTCCCAACAGCACATTGTAACTCCCTTTCCCTTCAATTACGAAGAACACTGTCGGGATTGTCTTGCTTCCTATGGTGAGTTCCACAACCAGAACTCCCTTGGCCTCGGTCGGATTTCCATTAAAATCGCTTAAGACCATATTAGTCTTGACGAGATCTTCAGAGACTTACCAATTTTATGCAAATGTAATATGGCATCGATTTACCGTAGTCTACTGCTCTACCATCATCCCGAAATCGGTTTACCATTCATATACCCCATGATAAACAATGGCTTGAGATGCAATCGGAATTCTCTGCTTCTTAAAGATGGCATCTTCCGCTCCAACCACCAAATTCCGCAATGAGCCTCTTCATAATCATTCACAAATTCCTGTGGAAGCATACATACCATATTGGTAGCAATTGAAATTTCATCGAATCTTTCTCAATGATAACATACCGATCTCAACTTGGGCCTCCATTCCCGCTGTCCCTAGCTGGTTTTATCGGTTTTACCGCCCGAAGAGAGCGTCCCTAAATTTCTCGGCTTCCGCTTCTTTAGCTTCCACATGTCTCTTCCGCTGTAGGCGCCGTTTCTGAGATTTTGTGATTCCGATTGGGCACCACTGCGGCAACGGCACCTTAGGAGGCCTATGCACATCGGCATTTTTGTCCCTCACGTCATCGGCCCTTTCGCTAGGAAACACTAGCCGTTCTTTTACCGATATCCTCTTGGGAGGAACAAACGTGTGGTTCATCGGGCAATCCTCCGAAGTTAGGCAAAGACATCCTTTCTTCCCAAAGAAGATTGGAAAAAGGACAATCCCAAAGGTTCCATCTCCCAACCTTTATCGTTCGAGTCTCTTCAACGAAGATTCGAATACTTGATTTAACGCCACTGCGAGGCGTTTCTCTAGCCATCCGATCGTATTTTTCCTGTAGCTGATCAAAGGTTGGCCTTGGCCTTGGCGTAGAAACCGGATTATAATTACGCCCGCGTTTCATTTCGCACCACTCACTAGTTTTCCCACCACGTCGGCTTGATTATCGGAATTGTAGTTCGGGCCTCTCTTCCACTACGATCCTTTTATCGCCAACCAGCACTTTGAACCGATTGGAACTTTCAGGATCGTCGGCCTTCCTCTTGGCATCAACCATGCCGACAAAACCGATTGGGAACGGCTCTGTATCGATCTGCGAATTTTTACCTTGATATCACAGTTGCCCATTCTCAATCGCCTTTTGCACCACTTGCTTAAACACATTGCATTCATTGGTGGCGTGTGAATAAGAGTTATGCCACTTGCAATATTTGCGCTTTTTTAACTCTTCAAGTGGGGGAATAACATGCCCTTGCTTAAGCCGAATATGTTTTTGTTGTAACAAATGATCGAAAATCCGATCACACTTGGATGTATCAAAGGAATATTTACCTTTCTCAGGCCCTTTCGGCTTGATCCATCCAAGCTCGAATTCCTTTTGGTTGTTCACCCATTCAGCAATATAAGCCCCAACCTCTTCAGTGTTAGAGTTATCAGAATCTTCAACATCATCTGTTTCAACGATATTGACGGCTTTATCTTTACTCTTGTAATTGTTGTTATTATTCCGATGCACTTTCTGGCCTGGGTAAGAGTTGTCGGAGAATCGGCTTTCATACAGCGCGATTTTATGGGCTAAATGTGAGATATCAGCAAACTCCGGTGCCCACCTTCTTTTGATTAATGTAACAAACCCTTGAAAGCCAATTTCGCGGTTCGTTATCGAGGCAAAGGAAAGGTCAGAGCATCGGTTTTCACCTCCCCCGAACCGACGCAGATAATCATTCACCGATTCACCAAATTTCGCTTAATCATCATGATATCGATGATTCTCGCCGTTCTTCCGTAATAGAAATATTCATGAAACTTCTTCTCCAACCGCCACGAAGCGACGCTGTTCGGAGGTAACAATGTGAACCGCTTAAAGCCGATCCCGATAGCGATAAAGGGGAACAATTGGCATTTGAGAGTGTCCTTGGATGCAGCCTCCCCGCAGAGCGCAAGGAACCTAGCAATATGTTCGCGCGTAGAGGTGTGATCACTTCCGCTAAACTTGGCGTTTGCGAAATCGGGAACGCGATACTTATGCGGATACTCCATTTCATTGAAAGCCGATGGATACGGCATGGTATAGTGCGGTGCAATTTTGGGAGTGTTGAACCCGCACTGCTTCATCATGTTGTAGACCAAGTTCTTTGTCATCTCTTCTAGATTCCCGTTCACTCCATGATTCATCGGTTGATAAACCGGATCTGGGACCGGGACCATAGCCTGATTATTCGGTACCATCTGAATCGGAGTTGGATTGATATTTAATGGGGAACTCAATTGGGAGGTCCCAGCATTTGACGCCCCTGGCTAGGTGTAAGCCGGATACTAGCCCCCTGGATTCACCCGCAGCGGAATATTCCGATTCATCTGGTGGGTTTGCCCAGTCATCATGTTATGAAACGCAGCATGTGCCCCTTCCTGGACGATTCGCCCTAGAACTGATGATTGATCAAGCATCGATTGGTAAACAGAGCTGTTGATCTGATCCCTGATAACTTCGGAAAAATGACCCGTGAGCAACGGATCTCCGATGGAAGTCTTTGTAACTTGGCCACTGCGCGTCTTCCGATACCCAGTGAGCATTCTTTTCTTGTTTTCTTCGTGAATTTCCACGAGCCTGTCTTCGATTTCCTTCTTTTGGTCTGGGCTCAATTCGTCGAACGTCACTGGCTCGGCAGCGAGTTTGAGCGCCTCCACTGCTGCCTCGGCATCGGTACGCGTCATGTTGTCGATTTCGACCTTTCGGGTCCCACCGAGCGTGCCAAAAAGTATGTTGACACGAAAAGTTAGCTTCTCGCGAACACACGTGCTCAAGTGTCAACTCTGTGGTTGTGTCGTAACAAGAAAAACCAAGCGTGCCAGTCAATTTGACCTGTAAATTGACAAGGAGAAAATTGTCAGTAATATAACCCTAATCGGCTTTTTAAATAGCCAGATCAGGTTTTCTATAATCGGCTTTAGTCTATCCGATTATAGGTTCTATCGGCTTAATATCCGATAGAGCAAGTAAATACGGAATAACAATTAAATTCGAATCTTGTACTTCTTTTGGTATTTTTTGTAATATATTAGCAATAAACCTTCATATCAGTGCATCAGAGTAAACCAAGAAGTAGATCAAATAGGTTGGTCAAGCCAAGACAGTATCCAGATCCAAATCTAGATATAAACTAATAAACCGATGTAAAGATTCAAAAGCTAATATTTGATAGATGCAATACCAATCGGTAAATATTTACAGATGCAGAATCCTAAACAAGGCATACACAAGATCAATTAAACGAGACAGTTGCATACATCGAATTCGGGAAAAAGCATGTGTAATATCCGATAATCAGCATTGCAGGATAAACACATATTACAGATCGAATACATCGAGGCAGTGCAATATGCGAGAACACATCAAAGATCGGAAAATCCCGAGACAGTCTGACATGCTTTGTATACACGAGATCAATATGATGCAGCCATGCATACGGGTTACAAGGAGAGAATCGATTATCCCATCGAGATAGCTCTACCTACGAGTTGAAGCCTTTCGACGAGGTCGATCAGATTCGAGAAAGTGTTTTGTGTATTGAGTATTAGATCTCTATTCTCGAGACCTAAAGTCCTATTTATAGTGTTACAAAGTCGATACCGATATAACCTAATTTTCCGCGATGCGTTCCTGATCACATCGTATTTCTCCCGAAGTCTTACAAATATCGGTATTCGCCCTTCTTCTTTGCCGATAAAGCCCATCTCCGATTTGGCCCAATAATTCCAACATATTCGGCCCTATCCGATTTTCTGCCAAATTTGGGTGTCAACAACGCGCCTTGAGCTCCAAGGAAGTTCCCGAGGATATAATCTATCTCCATGTAATTAGCAGATCAACACATGCATTCCATGTAACCGCAAACAGAATTAGTTACCGTGTATCGCGTGATATTCTGTAACTCTATCTCCCCCTACACTATATAAAGGGAGGGGGTAGAGGCCATCGGCATAGAGACATTAAGTCGTACACATACATCGCATCATCTTGCATCCCGCATTTTGATCCATCATATAATTCCAGAACACAGAAAGTAGGGTGTTACCTCCGTAGAGGGCCTGAACCTGTATAAACCCTTGTCTTGTGTTACCATTTGACTTAGTTTTTGACAAGCGTCCTGTCGGTGTAATAAATACTGTGGTAGGAAGAGTCCTCAGAGGCCAAGAGGGCCCCACGCGTCAAAGGGCGAGCAAGGCCTCAGCTGGCATGGCGAGCCCCTCAGAGGCCAAGAGGGCCCCACGCGCCAGCGGGCGAGCAAGGCCCCGTGGCTGGCGAGCCCCTCAGAGGCCAGGAGGGCCCCACGCAAAGTGGGCGAGCAGGCCCCAAATACAGGCGAGCCCCACGCCAGCCGGGCGGGTGCGTGGGCGAGCCCCTCTCAAGGAGAGGCGAGGGCCCCACGCGGCCGGGCGCGCAGTCGCGAGCCCCCTCTCAAGGAGAGGCGAGGGTCCCACGCGCCAGTGGGGCCAAGGCGAGGAGTTGCGAAGGAGTCTTCGGACGGAAGGCTCGCTGCCAAGGATGAAGCGCATTTAATGAGACATCACGCGCGGATAGACGGTGAAGACATGATTACCTTCTGATGATCTTTTGTGTCTGAAGCGGCACATCACTGTGGGCACGTAAGAATTGACCCGCAGAGAGAAGGTTTGCTTGAGGAGGCCGCCCGTGTCGGGAGGAGCAGTGTAGGCCCCACCCGCAGACTCACCGGTGGATATGCGCGGTCGAGGCCACTTGCGGCACGCTTGGCGGCGCGCCAAGGCGTGGGCAAGCGGCTGCGTTTGCGTCTCTTCGCCGAGTCGTGTCGAGTCTTCGAGAGTATCAGATCGCTTACCCCCTCGACTCTCTCCGCCAGCCTAAAGCTTGTATAAAAGGGGAGAGAGAGAGGAAGGGATACGTGCACTAGCATTCGTGCATTCAAACGCTCTGTAAACACATTCCCATTCAACCACAATCGAAAAGAGCTAAGGCTCAAGCGGGAGTAGGACTATTACCCGCGAGGGGTCCGAACTCAGGTAAATCTGCATGAGTCCTCCTCGTTGTGCCCGACGCTCAAATCGAACCGAGCTTGATCGAGTTGGCTAGCAGACTAAAAATCTGACCAGGGGTGTGATCCGCAGTGGTTGAGCGGAGAACACGCCGTCACGTCCCCTCGTACAAATTCATTGCCAGTGGTGACCCCCCAGTTAGTCACCGGTCGACAAACGGTGAGACGCCGACGAGGTCACGAGCGTGGAAGAAGGATTGAGGAAGACGAAGCCGTTGTGAGATTGCGCAGACGAGAAAGTAGGGGCGGAGGTATACCTTCATAAGGGTTCACGATGATATCCGTGACGTAGTGTTACTCATAGGGTTTTCCAAATATCAAACATTTCAAGTTTATCTATGCACTCTTTTATCATATTTACAGTTTTCTTGTCTGGTTTTTATCTCAAAATATGTCTAAAAAATCTAACAAATTAGCAGGCGAACCCTCCAAGTTGTTCTCAAAGTTTAGCTTACCATCAAATCAGGTTAGCTCTAATCAACGCCTCACCTTGTTTGAGTTAGCTTAAAAGATACGATAGATTATAATATAAAAAGTTGTTTGTTTATTTTAGGTAGCCAAAAGATTACAAAAAATTATTTCTAAGAGCTTTGATGGGAACCACAAAGATATTTAAAAAATAAACTATCAACGGTTAACTTTTTTTAAAAAATACACCTTAGCCTAAAATTTGCTTAGATAGCCCACACGTGTATGACATCTGGGCTTTCGACATTGCTTAGCCTAGAAAGGTTAACTCAGAAATGCTATTTTTGGGCTAGCACGGATTATAAGCTAGTCAAACATAATACCAATTAGGAAAAACGGTACAAGAGAGTGGTGTGTTACTGTCCCTTCTTACATAGGTTGTGTGTGTGGCACATAGAAACACATTGGATTTGTCTATCAAGGCGAGCTTTCTAGACTTTCTGGCTGCCAAGGATAACATGCCATTAAGAGGAAAGCAGCTTTCTACACTTTCTCGCGGCTGCGGATAACATCCCAAGGAAAGATTATGGTCCTGTTCTTTTAAGCTGATTTAAACAGCTGAAATGATTGAACTTCGAGATCTTCTCTAGTCTTGAGATTGAATCCACTTCGTTTGACTTGATTTTTAAAACGTTAGACCCACCTTCAAAATAGCGAAAAAAACTCAAAAAACTCAAAACATATTTTCTTTTCAAAACATAGATAAGTCATTAAGCTGTTAAGCCATTAACCTGTTAAGCTGAAAAGTGTCAGCGTATTTTTCTGCCGCTAGACGAGAAGAATCAGAGATCCGACACGGGGGGTAGCACTGTTGTGCCTCGAACCGCCCTCGAGCTCCCAAGAACAGTATGAACACGGCGATGTACCCAGGTTCGGACCCCGAGGTGGGTAATAGCCCTACTCCTGCTGAGCTCTCGCTCTATGTGTGTGTATTAGGTATGGAATGAGGTGGAATGAGAGAACATTGGACTTCTTTTCCTCCCCGTGGTGGCTTGGTCCCCTTATATAGCGTGGGAGAGCCCGAACCGACGGGGGGAGAGAAACAGGGGACATCTAGCCTATTACGTGATCATTGTACTGGCAGGTATACAATAAATGTCGTCTTTGTCGAGCGCCGCTACGCACGTCCCGCCGCTTTGTCGCGTCCCATCGGTGGCAGGTGGGGCCCATAGTCCCGCCGACCCTGCCAGCTGCTCACGTGGTCGCCGATACGGTGCGGGTCCGATCGCCCGCCGCCGCTTCGCCACGTATCCTTGTCGCCGAAGCTTGCCGCCCGCCGCGCGTCGCGTTGTCCTTGCCGGTATTTGCACGCTGCGCATCTTGGAGTCTGGTCGCGCACTGGCACGGGCTCGCCCGCGTCTTTGGGTCTGGTCGCCCGCACGGAGGGCTCGCCGGTCTCTCGGCACGGGTGCTGGTCGCCTTTACCGCCGAGACGCCTCGGCCCGATTCCGGCGATGGGGCCAGCGTGCCCGCCATCCACTAGAACTGCACCGGTCTTCACGGTCCTTCTAGATGACGCCGTCTTCTACCCTCTTCTCGGAGGAGGTGGAGAGGACACCCGGTACCTTATGTACCGAGCGAAGCCTCTGGTTCATACTGAGGCAAGCCGAAGCTTCGGCGATTGCCGACGCCGGATGCACCCCAGGCGGGCTAATTCGCCAGCAGCGCCTGGTCTTCTCCACCGGTAGGGTAACTCCGGAGCCCGCCGAGCGCCTTGCTCGGGCGATTTCCTTGCATCCAAACAGTTACCTCTCCCGCACCGGTGAGGTTATATCACAATTTTGCACGTAAAGATAAACGAAAACAAGCGGAGGAGCACCGCCGCTGCGGTATTGCCGATGAGTGTCACTATGTTGTTTTCCTTCACCTTCGGGACTTACGCCTTGCGGTCTCTTGGCGGACCAAAACATCGGCGGCTTAAGGCTGCAGGTTTCGGGTGGTCATAGGCCGGCGGTGCTTATGAGCAAGCCGCCGATGCATCGTGTGCGGACTCGCCCCGATCACCCTCCCTTTCTCGACACGAATGTTAGGCGCCCCTCTTACCGTCAAGGGGCCGTCAGGTTAGGAACACAAACAACAGTCATGCAAGACCAACGCGGCAACACACGGGCTAAACAGCTGAACGCCAAAAGCTTTAGATGTAGCGCTCGCTGAAAGTGAGCGCTTTTTCCTTAGGCATCTGGTTACTTCAACCCTTATCGCCTCTCGCAACCCGACTTAAACATTACGTGGCGAGCGCTTAGCTTGCGGAAGTGGTCTAGTCGCCGGTGCCGCTGTTGGCGCATTGCCTAGACCGAGCCGACACACCGGGCTAGAACCCGCCTTCCGTCTGCTTCGCCTCGCACCAACGTAAGTTATAAGCGTTTGCCTTTGCGACTAAGGGGCCATCAGCCTTAAGTACTTTCGCTACCAGCTTTCAACAGAATGTTTTCTAACAGACTTTTTGAGGTGAAAGCAAATGCTCACAGAGAGGCGGAACTTATCTTTATACCGCAGATGGCTTGATACGCCGTAGAGCTGCCTCCTCCCTGAACCGGAGGCCGAGGCGACCGCCGTCCCCACCTGTGGTCGGGGCTGCGGACGGACGGTCATGAAGCCTTCTTTCAAAGCCCCGACCGGCAGAATCGAAGCGTCTTCGTCGCCCCCCGTGGGGGGGGTGCGGACAGACGAGTGGTTTTGCAGAGCCCGGGTTGGTCGTCGGGGTAGCTTGGCTTGCCCTCGGCACACCTAGCACCTCGCACCAACTCGCAGGCATCCCGGAGGGCAGCAGGCTGACCGAACAAGCTGGTTCTCGCTCGTGCCTCCCAGGATATCAGAGAGCGATTGCTCCCCTCTTCTCGAGCGATACACTGCAGAGGAATCTCAGATGTAGAGCTTGGCCTTTCGCTCGTACCTCCGGTACCGACATCACCGCCGAGGACCACTTGGACCCACAGGATGGCTCGGACCGACACCGCAGACCTTCCCGGCCAAGGGTGGTAAGCGCCAAGGGCTTTCGCCGATGTACTCACTTTGCCCGACGTTTCCACCTTAACCGCCAAGCGGTTGTTCCACCTTCCTCCTCGAATCGAGGTCGAGGTAGCAATGACGCTGCCCCACCAAGCTCGGGGCTGCGACGGATGGCCGCATGTAGCCCTCTCTCAAGGCCCCGACCAAAACATAGCCGACGCCGCTCCTCCTGAACCGGAGGCCGAGGTACCGCTTGTCGTCCCCACCGAGTCGGGCTGCGACGGACGGTCGCGAAGCCTTCTCTGAAGGCCCCGATCAAACTTCTTCGTCTTGACTTCGCTGATCTCGCCAAGAATCGAGCAAGAACACTTCACATTCGACCGGCGACAGAGTCATGTAGCACGATCATCTCGCACACCATCCACCACGGCGCCGCCACGGCCATGGGCACCGCCATAGAGCCGTGGCGCATTGTCGGATCTTGGTGCCTTTGGAGCGAGAAGCGCCACGGTGCCGCTGGATCGGGAAGGAAGGCGCCGCCAGGCTGCTGTGGCAGGGCGCCGCCGGACGTGGAGGAAGCAGCCCCCACACCGCCGGCATGGACCGCCGCAGGCCTAAACCGGAGAGGAGCTGCAGGAGGGAGCCCGCCGCCGGCCGCCGCTGGAGGGAGCTGATGGAGGGGCCCTAAGCCGGCCATTGGAGGTTAAGCGCGCCCGGCCAAGGCCGAGAAGAGGAAGGAGCCATGAGGAGGCGCTATGCGCTTGCTGCCCTGGAGGAGCCCGCTGTGGAGGGCTCCACGCCGCCAGTGAGTGAGGCCCCACGGCGCTTCTGCTGCCGCCGTTAGGCGGCGCAAGAGGGGGAGCTGGAGAAGCCACCCTGCGCCGACGCCGTCGCAGGAGAAGAGGAAGGAGCCGAGGGGAGCTCCACCGTCGCCGGCCACCGCTCGGAGAAGGAGGAGGCCGCCTGGAAGCCCCGCACCGCCGCCACTGCTCTTCTTGCCCAGCCCCCGGTCAGATCTAGATCTTCTAGAAGGGGATCTGGCGCTCCCCCTTTCTTTGCTTCGCTTCCGCTCCGAACTCTCAACTTGCTCGCTCGATCTGATAGCCCGACTTCCGATTTTGAACTTCGCCGATTCTTTGGGACGAACTCGAGGGGAGGAGGATTCAACACCTACCCCCCTACCTGGCGCGCCAATGTCAGCGTATTTTTCTGCCGCTAGACGAGAAAGATTCAGAGATCCGACATGAGGGTAGCATCTGCAAGGCCGAACCGCCTCGAGCTTCCAAGAACAGTATGAACACGACGATATACCTAGGTTCGGGCCCCCGAGGTGGGTAATAGCCCTACTCCTGCTGAGCTCTCGCTCTATGTGTGTGTATTGCGAATGGAAATGAGGTGGAATGAGAAAACCTGCCCTCCCCGTGGTGGCTTGGCCCCTTATATAGTGTGGGTGAGCTCGAACCGACGGGGAGAGAGAAAACAGGGGACGTCTAGCCTATTACATGATCACTGTACTGGCAGGTACACAATAAATGCCGTGTAGTCGTAGCCGCCTGCTACGCACGTCCTGCTGCCTTGTCGCGTCCCATCGGTGGCAGGTGGGGCCCAAAGTCCCGCCGACCCTGCCAGCTGCTCACGTGGTCACCGATGCGCGCGGGCTCGTCGCCCGCCACCGCCGCTCGCCACGATCACGGTCACCGAATCGCAGATACCCTTGTCGCCGAAGCCGCCGCCAGCGCCACAGGTGTCTAGGCGAGGCGGTGCTCGTCACAGTCTTGGAGCCTAGTCGCCGCGCTGGCGCGGAGGGCTCGCTCGCGTCTTTGGGTGCCGTCGCCACTCGGCGCGGAGGAGCTCGCCGGATCTCCCGTGCAGGGTGCGGTCGCCCCTACCTACCGAGAGACACCTCGGGGCCCGATTCGAAGCGATGGGGCCAGCGTGTTCGCCACCACTCTGAACTGCACCGGTCTTCACGATCCTTCTGGATGACGCCGTCTTCTAGCCCTCTTCTGGAGGAGGTGGAGAGGACACCCCGGTACCTTATGTACCGACAAAAAGAACGGGCCTATAACACCCCGTTGTTTACTACTTTCGGTTGCATAATACTTATCGTTTTAAGTTTGTCCCAAATCAAAACTGAACTTTATCTATAAAAATTTGTTTGATTTTTTGGATTGTATACATAAAAACCATACATATATTTTCGTCTTGAAAAATACTTTCACAATATTATATTTTTCACAGATTTTATAAATAAATTTTATTAGTAATCAACAGTTAAAATTGTATTTTAAAGACCGTGTCAATATTCAAAACAATAAGCACTGTATGAAACTAGACTAATAAGAAAACCCCTGTGTGGAGACGACCGACCGTTCAGACGATCCCTCTAGGACTACTTAGCCAACAGCAAACAATAAGTAGTAATGGAATCTAGAAAACCCCATGTTTCACCAGTAGTGCAGTACAATAGAACATCAATGAACCATTTTTTATTTATAGAATTTGGCATGCAGGTTCCTTTGCCCATAAACATTCAGCAGATTCTTCAAACCTGCATGTCAGCCTCATTCTGAAACCCTGAACTGTTCAGAGCGCCCTCAGAAGTCAATTCGTCACGCCGCACTCGAGCGATGTCCAAAGCTTTTTTCTCGTTCAGTGCGGTGCTCTGCTGATGTTCCAGGTAGTCCCTGTACCTGACGCCCTGGAACTCCGGGCACCGGTCGCCCTGTGCCAGCTCCGGGACCGGCTCGACGACGGCGTCAAGGCTCGGCCCTATCAGGCTCACGAACGACACCCTCGCCTGCTCGCCGTCGACCATCGCTCGGTGAAGCGCGCCCTTGTACCTTCCATTAGTCACAATCTGAATGCACATATCACACATGTACTCGTATATGAGTTCCACCGAACAGAAGTACAGAACATTGCTCAACTTCTTGATCTTCAATTCAAGAGCGTGGATGTTCAGTCTTTACCTCCAGCTGATCACCGGCGATGACGAAAAACGCCCCGGGAAGCGGCTTCGCGAGAAGCCACTGGCCATTGTGCTTAACCTGGAGGCCGTCGACGCCGTTCTGGAAGAGCAGAGTGAGGAGGCCGTGGTCAGAGTGGCCCGGCATTCCCATAGAAGCTGTACCGTCCGATGGAGGGTAATGGTTCCCGACGAGCATCTGGAAGCAGGACCCAAGGTCCATGGCTTCCGAAAGGCGGCCTCCCTCAAGACCTAGGCTCTCGGAAATCGCCTTCGTGAGCTCGAGCATCAGGTGTCTCGTGCAAGCAGAGTACTCCATGGCAATCTCCCTGACAACGACGGTATGAGTCTGACGCGCACAAATTGTTTACAACAGTCGATGGTGTCAAGGCAGGCACGGGGTTAATCTTAATTACAAGTTACCTCAGATTCGCAGGCTTTGCAGGGCAGTGGAGCTCAGGGTGAGCGAACATCTTGATGAAATCCCTCCCGCACACGGCGTCGTCGGCAACGGAGTAGAAGAAACCTGCCCCCATACGCACAGGATCCATCGGGCCGCCGTTCATGTACGCTGCCTTCTCCTTCCTCGGTAGGCGAAAGAGCTTCTTGCACGCGTCCATTACCGCTTCCCGGAGAGCCTCCGGCACCCCATGGTTAATCACCTGGTGGATTCATGCCGGACGGACTCAGATCAAACATGCCTACTAGCTAGCCGCGGCGCCATTAGCAACCACGAAGAGATGAAAAAAAAGAAACGATTTTTTCTTTGTTTTGCTAGGGTTTCAGCCGTCGCACCATGAAGAAGCCCCAGTCCTCGCATGCCCGGCCGAGGTCCCGGACCGTCCGCGACCGCTGCTCCGCGGCGCCGCTGGCGAGGGAGCCGAAATCGACCACGGGGATGCCGTCCCCGCGGCGTGCTCCGGCGCAGCCACCGTGAACTCCGTCTGGGCGGTCAGGGGAATGACTTCGCGGAGGTGGAGGTGGAGGTGGCGGTGCCATGACTCTCTGCCGTGTGGCGGAGAAGGGGGGAGAGGCGGCGAGGATGAGGCGTGTCGAGACTGGGACGGGGCGGCGTGGAGGCGCTGCCAGCGAGGGAGGAGAGGGAGTCGTGGAGGAGGCAGGAGGCGGAACCAGAGAGGGAGATGGACGGGCACGGGAGGCGACGCCGACAGAGGAGACGTGGGGACTGGGAGGACGAACCGTCGAAGTGGAAATCGGAACTTCGGAAGGCGGCGCCGGCGATTGAGGCGGACGGAAGGGGAGTCCTGCTAATACCGTCGATTGGGCTTCGTGCCAGGTCGGGCCGAGGCTGTTAGACTCGGCCCATTTGATCAGGCAATCTTATTTTTTAGGCCTTGTTCTTTTCACTTAAATTAAATTCTATAAAAAAATGTTATTTTTTATGTACCAAATGATGTGGTATGTTGTATTAATTTTTGTAAGATTTTAAATGGTTTTTCTTACAGTTCCTTAAATATTTTTTAATACTTTTTAGACTCCCCAAGACGTCTATCGAGGAGTTACAACTTTTTCGTATTAATTTTTTGGCAACTTTTAGCTGAAAAGAAGAACAAGGCCTTAGTGAGTAATTTGAGGTTTGATTACATTCTAGACAAATCTAACTAGACATTCGAGTCAAATCTAACCAGAACATCAAAAAAAAATACTAAAGATAGAGATGATATTTAAATAATTACTACAGAACAGTTGAGGATCAAGACTTACCCCTAATAAGCAAAACACCCACGCTATTAAGAAGGAACGTATCTTATCAACCTTAACCGAAAGGCGTCGACCTTCCCTTGACAAGTATTTGTCGTCTCGAGCTAACCCTAATAGGGATTCGCTGTCCCGAGCTGTGCCGAACCTCCTTGGTTCAACGCTCTTCGAACTCCTCTCGAGATTATCCGAGCTGCCCTCAGCTCCGGTTACCTGGCTGCTTAGTACAAAGGGCAGTCGCTGACTGGTGGGCCAAGCCAATGGGTCTTGGAAGTCAAACAAGTTGACAACAGAGAACATCTCCCACATAGCAGTGACATATCATCCCTGCGCGAGCATTGCATGTGCTGACAGTAGCCACACAGGCTTCAATACCGACCCATTCCACCCACTCTCACATGCAAGATAAAGGCAAGTGGTCTGAAGCATGTATTTGCAGGAGTTGGAAGCCTATGGACCCATCGTCTACCTATAAATTGGGCTTTGGGCCCCGAGAAGAGGGAGATCATCATCCAAGGACTAGAAACCACGCAAGGAGAACATTCCTCTGTAGTGTTGCTTGTTCTTCCTACTTAGCCATTTTTTAGGCTCTTTGGTATTCCTCAGAGCATTTACTTTTCGCCCTCATATCACTCTTGTATTCACCCCCCCCCCCCTCCCCTTTTGATCAGTAAAAGGCTAGACGTAGGGCAATTATCCCATAGCGAAGACTCGAGCCAAGGTAAAATCCTTGTGTCCCTCATCTTCATGGTTGCTTCTTGAACGCCATCTCCTGATGTAAAGAAGGGTTCTAGTTGATCCTCACACCAACTAAATAAGCTCGGTTAAGGGCCTGAATTTGAACATAGGCAAGAATGGTGTTCTGATATTTAATACATAGATTTTAGTGGCCATGTAAGTCTTAGCTTTTTAATTGAGGTTACCAATCCCAATGTTCTAAATTTTTTTTAGAAAAATATTAATGTAAAAAAATAATCACTAATAAATAAGAAAAGAAAAGTGTGATTTTTTTAAATTTCTTTTTGTTACTCTCCATATTATGGTACACTTATATGCCACTCGGGTCTATTATCATTGGCATAGACTAGAACTGCATGCTAGTGAAACAGAGTGACGCATGTGTATCATCAATTTTGAGAGTGGCAAATATGCAGGTCTTTTTTAAAAACCGATTATGGGAACCGGTAGAGCAGGGGAATTTCAGGCGTATGGACGGTAGGTGGAGTAAGTTTTCAATTAGCCAGTCAACCTCCATCTTTGAATGCGATCTATCGATGTGAGTTTGGTCAAGATTATTGTCTTGCAAATTTTTGCCGATCCTTGTGCGAAATGCAGTATGTTGAAATTGGTAGCTCCTATTGCAAAAACTGATCATCCATCGTTTTACTGTCTGAAAAATTGGCATCATTTAGCAGGCTCTCTGCTGATTGAACAACTAGTCAGGTTACATGCGATTTTATCAAGAATTTTCATGTCACGTCGCATCAAAGCGTCGGATTTTTCCCAATAATGCCATTATTGCTCGGCATTTTGATGGCCAAAACTGAAAGTGAAATGTACGACTATTTGTAAAGGATTGCTGAGCTGTGCTTGATGAACTGTAGTTATTTCTTGCTTGCATTTATACAGTTGTTAACCTGCCAATATGGAAAAGCATGTGGTTGTCGAGTCAATACTCATCAGTACTATAATTTATATTTGAAACAAATAATGCTCCTCCGGCCAGTCGGCCACTGATGCATGTGAGTTCAGGATACAGTCAAAGTTTAAGAAATTTAGATATAAATAGATATTTAGATTGCTAAAAAATAATTGGTGTGCGTGTTAAAAAATTCATGTAATTTTTATTGATCGTCGATGTTTGTATTTTAGGATTGTGTGAGCGCGAAGTGTTATTCAAAATTACGAGAATTGTGACTAAACATAGTTTTGTAATTTGGTCATCCACGCCGACAATTCTAGGTTGAAAAGCCATTCGAGTGTACCGTGGTGGAACACGGAAGGGACATCCATTAGTTACGCGGCAGGCTGGTGTCTCATGATTAGCAGCTACGAACAAATGAAATGAAGAAATAAGAATACTAACCCCGCGTATATGTCTGTATGCAATTCCATGCACATTATTTATCAATTTATCAGTTTATCAATGAACTTGCTCTAGATTCACACATCTTTCTTCTCCCATCAGAGGCTTTACACCATCATCATGACTTTACATGTGCATTGAGCATTTTAACACGCACGCGTGTACACGTGTGGTGTAAGTTGCATGTATCCAAGTTCTAAAAATCCATTTTTTTCATAAAATCTCTCTAGTTTCACCTATTTTCTTCTTCATCATCCCTCACCACGCCACTATGCTGCATTGTCCTCCCTAGATTAGTGAAGTTTGGGTTTTCTTTGTGAGATTTCAAGTGAGTAGCAGGGTTCTGATGAGTTCCATGAGGCAATGACAATTTTTATGAATGAGGGGGGTTAGCACAGTTCACAGAACCGCTAGAACACCTCAGGAATGGTTTGATTTTTTTAAAAAAATAAATACATCAAGCTCTAGCGATTTTTAGCTGTTTTCGATGGTTTCCTGAAACGGTAGTTTTTTTTGGGTTATATGTATTTTAACATTAGCTGGGAGAGGCGGATTGGGAGGATAAAAATAGAGTGGTTTTTCTAAGTCTGGATGTGGTTCATAAGGCGTGAAGCTATGTATTTCCGTGCTAAACCATGTCTATAAAACAAATCCCTAAATCATAAAAGAACTAAGAGCATCTCTGATGGCGTCATAAATTAGGACGTCCCAACCACTATTCACACCTTTCGATGGCGTCCTAAGTTAGGATGTCCCAACCACTATTCTCATCTCCTTTAACTATTCATCTATATTTCTCTCTACTATTTATTTGTTACGGTATTAGAACGTTCTAAATTAGAACCCATTGGACAAGCACTAAGGGATGGACTATGGATTGGCCCTCCATCAAAAAGTAAAAAATCGAACGCTATTGCAGTTAGTTCAAATTAATATTGTATAGTACGTTGAACCAAAACATTACATCAAATCGAATTTTGTCGTAGCAAGTTAAATAAATTGCTGCAACATTGAAACATAAAAACACTGGAACTAAGTGCTGAAACATTGAAAAATAACTGTTACGATATTTATTCATTTCAATAAGAGCACTAAAACATTAAAAAGTAGTTGTTATAATATTTGAGTTAGAGAACATTTGAACGAAAGATCACTGAAAAATTGAAAAATAGCTCCTGCAGCATTTGCTGCAGCATTTGAAATAGAGTGCCGAAACATGAAAAAATAGCTGCTTCATTATTAAAATTAGAGCACCCACTACAGGAATCCAGATTATTTACGTGGGCCAAAACTATTTATAACGGCTTCGGAAAAGTCGACGTAAATACATACATATTTACGTCCGCTTCCGAAAGCCCATAGACTTATTTACGTCGGTCTCAGAAATCCCACGTTAATAAAGTTATTTACGTCGGCCTGCAGGAAAAGCCGTCGTAAATACGTGATCCATGACTCCATCATACATCAACCGTGTGCTTACACAGTATTTACGTCGGCCCTATATCTATTTACGTCAGCCAAGCCCATGTAAATAAGACACGTGGCTGTCTAAACGTATTTACGCCGGCCAAGCCCACGTAAATAAGACATGTGTCTTTATTTACGTCGGCCTGGTGAGCCCACGTAAATAAGGCTAGCCTTATTTGTTTTTGTCCCCACTACGCTTATGACAAATTTGCTAGAGGTAGGGTTTCCGACTATTCACCGTCGCCGCCACCCCCCATACCGCTTCGCCGCCCCTTGTATGCGCCACTATACCATGCTCGCCTTCGCCGCCCGCCCTACGCTGTTCTCGTCACGGCGTTCAGTGGTTTCACCACGGCGTCCTCCGTGATCGTCGCTCGGCTTCTCTAACGGATTCTTGGTCGAATTTTGGTGTCGGCAGCGGCGGCGGCGGGGAGGTCCATGGTGAAGTATGAGGGCGGGTACGCCGTGGCTCACGTAAATAAGTACCATGTCAACATTCCACGGCCGGCGAAGACCGACGAAAACATATGTACATCGGCCCCGACGTAAATACTTGTATTAACGTCAACGTAAATACATGCCACGTAAATAGCTATTTACGTCGGCAAGCCCACGTAAATAGCTATTTACGTCAGCTTTCGGCCTATTTACGACAGTTTGTGGCCCACGTAAATAATCTGGATTCTTGTAGTGACCGCAACATTTAAATAAAAACACCAAAACATCGTCCGAGGGAAAAGATGAAATGTTCAAAAAGCCAAATAGAATGTTGCATAAGAGCAAATGAGACGTTGAAGTACTCACGTGTGGATGTTTTAGGTTAAATTTGGGATTATCTTCTTCCCAATCCTGCGTTATCCTCTTAAATCCGTCCATGTTCTTCAAATTTTGAGCATCTTCTTCTCCAGTCGGACAAGGGAAAGAGAGTTGGGAGAAAGTAGATCGGGTATGTAGAGAGGAGGGAGCAAAAGGGAGATGGTGGTAGCGGTGGTTTGGGCTCCGGTGACGATGATGCTCTAGCCAACGGCGGCGACGGCGAGTTAGCGGCTTCGACGACTGAATCAAAATGGCCTCCTTGCCACACCTATGGGCTGCGGCTCCATCTCCCTCGCATGCGAGCAAAGGCATGGATCTTGGCGAGGAATGAGTGGAGCAAAGCAACGCAGGTGAGGAGAGTCTTGGAAGTAGCGGGACCCGAGCACGTGCAAGTAGGCAGTAGCAGACGCAGCAGCAAAAGCACATCCCGCGCAGCAGCGGCATCGGCAGACATAGCATGGCTTTTCGTTAATCAAATCAGTCGATTTTCTCACATATCTCTATTGAATCTTTTATGTGTATTATGTAGATATTTGATGTACGGTCAAAAAGACAAAGAGTTAAATAACTTTGGAGAGCTCTTTCGGCAACTAATGTATGTACAACATCTGGTTTACGGCCGAAAAGTGGGTTATAACAGCGGCTACAAAGACACAATCTTGATTAGAGTACTTTCACCACGTCAATTGGCCACGTCAAACACGGCCAAGTGGGAGTGGGCACGCACCGCCGCTGTCGCACTGCTGCTCTGCGGCCTTGCCGTCGCCGGCGACCTTCGCGGCCTTGGCCGGCGGGTCAGTGTCGCCTCGCCACGCCGACCCCCACGCGGAGAACGTGCGCGCCAAGAACGACATGTTGGGCCACCGGCCGGACTGGCCGAGCCGGACGCTCCTCGCGGCGCTGCCGCCGACGAAGCCGCGGCGCGTGCTCCCGTCACCCGCCGCCCGGAGCGCCTGGAGGCTCGTCGTGCGCCGTAGCTTGCCGGTGGCAGCGAGCTCCGTGAGGACGGACTCGGGCAGCCTCAGCGTGTACCGCTCCGAGCTCTCGCCGGCGCCGGCGAGCGAGTGCCCCGTGGTGTGCGAGCGCGGGAACTGCGCGGGACGCCGTCCCGATTTGTTGCGCAGCGCGCGCTTCACGCTGCCGATGCGCATCAGCTCGGCTGCCTCCACCCTTCGTGTCCTCTCTTCCTCCGCCTCCTCTGCGTCGACGGTGACCACGGCCACTTGCTCCGGCGGCGCCGCAACAGAAGATTCTTGCCCCGGCGGTTCCGTCGCAGGGTTAACTTGCTCTGGCTGCGGCGGGGGGGCCTCGTCGTCGGGGACGAGGCTCGCGCGGCAGACGGGGCAGGTGACGTGCGACGCGAGCCAGGCGTCGATGCAGTCGGCGTGGAACGCGTGGGAGCACCTGGGGAGGAGGCGGAGCATCTCGTCGTCGTCGAACTCGCTAAGGCACACGGCGCACTCGAGCGCGCCCTTGCCGGCCTTGTGCGCCTTGACGTCGGCGTAGGCCATGGTTGGGAACGCCTCGAGCACAGCCGGGTCCACCCCTCTCACCCTCCTCGACCGCGTGGCGCCCGGTGCGAACGTCATCCCCACCGCCGGCCGCCCGGCACCGGAGTACTCCCCTGGCCCGCCGAGCGGGCCGCCAGTACAGCGCCGGATGTAGATCGAGAAGAAGCCGAGGAAGAAGAAGGCGGTGACGAGCACGACGATGACGATCGCCAAGGACGGGTTCTTGGGGTCGAAGTAGCTCGGCCCGGGGCCAGTGCCCTGCTGCGCCGCCGCCAAGTCTGCAGAGCCGGCGAGCGCGACGGCGACGAGGAGAAGGAAGCGGCAGCTATTGCTGCGGCCGCCCGTCGGGCCCATGGGTTGGGGTGGTCAGTGGATGGAGGACGGTTGCTGCTTCTTTTTTGGGTGGGTGTGCGGAGTGTGCAGGGAGGCAAGGAGAGTGTTCATAAACACGACACTAGCTCGCGGGGGCGCCGTGCGTGTGAAGTTACGGTGATGAGCGTTTAATCCACCGCCGACATCAGTGTTTCTAGCCTGCATAAAGGTGCAGAGTTTTACATCCACTAGCCCGATTTCCGTGAAAGAAAAATACTAATGTCGTGTTTCATACTTTCATAACGGGTTAATAATGTTTTATGATTTTCATATTTTTATGCAGTGTTTCGTTAGTGTTTAATGAAGTATCATGTTTAAAATGATGTTTTATGACTGTGTCATATTTAATGTGGTGTTTTAGACTATACAGCATTGCAACGATCGATATATAGTGTTTTCGTGCCTCCCTTTCTCTCTGCATGAAACGTAGCCAGTTTTAATTCCAGGAGATTTTGGAATATACCACCACAAAAAATCAAAGTTTCAAAATATACCATCATGTCTCATTGACATGTGAGATTCCTATGTCATAGGTCTATAGCAATAGGGCATGGTGGTATATATTTCGAATTCTATGATCTTTGGATTGTGCCAAACAAATTATTTTTTGTCGACCTTTTCTAAATTATTCATTTTTTAAAAAATGCGCGCTTTGATATTTAGATTCATTTTTTTAAAAAAATTAAGTCACAAGTTAAAAAACACTCAACTCCAACTTTAGTTACCAGTTCATCACCTCCAACTTTTTGAACCACTTTTCAAGATTCTTGAGGTCTAGTTTTTAGTAAATGATCAAATAATTTTAGCATAACTAGAACCCATCCACATAGAAAAAACGGCTTGGAAAGCTCGAGCCATGAATCCCTGTGACCAAAAGGGGAACAGTACGTATCATAACTGCATGAACAAATGTTGCATTGAATCAATTATATAATCAAAACAGGGTTCAATAAAGTCATCATGTTAATCTTAAGCTAGGTAGAATCTAACATTAATCGAAAAGAAAAAAAGAAAGATGTATACCGTGAAATTCGGTGATAGATCTTACATTATAATGATTTATATTACAATAATAGTTTATATTCAGTACCACAATAAATAAAAGTAATTAAAAAGTTCGTATCAAACATAAGATTAGAAAATAAGTTCATCTTAAATACGAGATGTAGCCGTGTAAATACGCGGTATGTCTCGCTAACTCTGGAAGGTTGCTTCGAGTGTCTAGAGTGGGCGGCGAATCTGGTGGTGATTCTTGATTTCCTTTCGTCGAAGCCGGCTTTAAGCTTGGGGTTTTGATGCGATCAACGAAGGTCGAAGGATCGCGTACACCAGTTGCAGCAGGCATGTGAATTACATGCGTCTCCACATTATCTTTTCCCCAGCTTCCATTAAACTTTAGTTTACGCCGTCCTTCCCCATCAATAATCTATTTCGGCAGCAGGCGGTGGAGCAGAGCCAGCCCGACCGTCGATGGCCGACGGCGGATGAGCCGCCGGTGAGCCGTGAGCGCGACCAAACGACCTTTGCGTGGCTAGCGCAAAGAGCGACCAAGCGTGAGTCGCGGGGTCAAAGCGGCCGACTGGGAGGAAGGATAATTCGTAGGGCGTTGCGTTCTCTCGTGGGGATAGTTATGCGGTGTCTGGGACCGCCGGGGAGCGCGATGCGTCGTTGACATCTATGGGAAAAATCATTTCCAAACTTTCAACGAACTATTTGGTCGGTCCCCTTAACTTGCAAATAAATGCTGTATTTTGTCTTTAACTTTTAAATTTATGTAAGAAAGAACTAAACTTTCTGTATATATGGCAACGTTGTTTTCCTACCACGTACGCCTCTGTTGAGATACCTCAAAATACCCCGTTATTATGTTTCCTATTTTACATGTTTCAGCCTATAAATAGGCACACCATGTATTATGTAACCCGATCTGTCAATACTAGATTTGATTTCTTTGTTTTTTCCCTTTCATCTTAAACGGGTTTTTCCACGTTAAATTCGGTGTCCACTTTTCCTTTTAACCCTAACAAGTGTTAAAGGTTTTGAACAGAGTGAAGATATTGACTTTAATGATGTTTTCTCTTGTGTTGGTCATCACTCATCATTCGGCTTATACTTGTTATTGTTGCTTTATTTGATTTAAAATTAGAGTAAATTGATGTTAAAATAATTTTCTTTATGGTGATTTAGAGGAGATTTTCATGACACATCACGAGGGTTTTGTTGCTTTCTTTTAAAAGCATTTGGTTTGTAATTTGAAGAAATCTCACTATGATTTGAAACAAACTTCAAGGCAGTGATATGAGAGGTTTGACACATTTACGATTACTCACAATTATTCTTGAAGCAATTATAACCATTGCATATATTTCAACCTTTTTCAAATGAATCTTTTGTGCATGTGCTATTTTATATTGATGATATGCTTATGGTTTCTCATGACAAGTTATTAGTTGATCAATTAAATTTTACTTAATCATGAATTTGAGATGAAAGGCCTTGTAGCAGGGAAAAAAATCTTAGAATGAAAATTCAGTGTGATCGTTAGGTTGTACTTTATTTCTCTCTCGTAAAGGTTATATTGAGAATGTTCTTGAATGATATAATATCAATAATTGTAAGCCTGTTTCTACACCTTTTTCTTCACACTTTAAATTATCTTCAAGTCAATATTTTACTAATAAAGAAGACAAGGAGTATTTGTCTCATGTTTCTATTTCAGTGTAATTGTGAGTCTTATGTATGCCATGATCTGTATAAGACCTTATTTGTCTTATGTTAGTGTGGTTAGCATATTTATGCATAATACTGGTAAAGAACATTAGATTGTAGTTAAGTGGATTCTTCGTTATTTGAAAGGTACTTCTGACTTTGGCTTAATGTTTGACAAAAAAAATTTGGTGGAGATGGAAAAAGTGATTGGGTTTGTTGATACTAATTATGCCAATGATTTTGATAAAAAAAGGTCTATTTTTGGCTAAGTATTCTCGTTATGTGCTTTTTCAGTGAGCTGTAATACTTCTTTACAATCTATTGATGCACTTTCTACTATTGAAAAAGAATATGTTGCGGCTATTTAAGGTGTTGAAAAAACTATTTGGTTGTGAGGTCCAGTTTCCAACATTGGTATTTCATAGGATATCAGTACTATTTATTGTGATAATCATAGTGCTATTTGTTTTACTAAGAATTATATGTATCATGTCAGGACCAAACACATTGATATCAAGTACCACTTTTATCCGCAATATTGTTATTGAAGACAAGATTGTTACGTGAAAGATATATGTTGATGAAAATCCTGCAAACATGGTTACAAAGCCATTATCTAATACCAAGTTCAATCATTGTTTTGACTTAATTGGCATTTGAGGAGCTTAACGCCCTTTGGGGTTTATGGGAAATATTTCTACAAATTTAGAGTTAAGGGGAGATTTGTTAGAATATGCCTAAAAATACCCAACTATATATTTCTTGTTTTACAGGTTTTTTGGCCTATAAATAGGTGCCTCATGTACTCTTTAACCTGAACTATCAATAGTAGATCCGTTTCCCATGGATTTTTTTCCTTCCCATGGTTTCCACTTTTCGTTCTAACCCTAATAACCTCTAATTCAAAGGAAATTTTGTTAAAGATAGTATTAAGAGCAATCTCAGGGTACCATGTCCGGTAAGAAATGTTTTACGAGATAATCCGTAGGAAACATCGTTAAAGTACTAATATAGCATTTTTGTCAAATTTTATATGAAACATGTTTAAGAAATTATTCAAAGATGCAATCCATATGAAGAGCAAAACAAAGTGTTTCAAATACGTCTTTGCAAATATTTCATAAGTACACAAAAGGCTTTTCAAAGAGTAGACAATTTTTCACATGATCAAGTTTTACATGAGCAAACAAATTTCTCACAAGCGCAACACAAAATATTTCAAATATTTAGTAATAATGCTTCAAACGTATATGGAAAATGTTTCAGGTAGGTTCTACAGTGCATTTTCTCTGTTTAGCTCCTTGTGCCTCTCCTTGGCTTCTTTGTCATCTTCCCTCCAAATCTTGTGAGGCACTGCTGTTGTCTTCCTCTGATTATGACCACCCCGCATCTCGGTCCGTCTCGAAATCAGTGTGGAGCGTGACCTCACCACCAGCAACATTAAGCACCTTGAGTGGGTGTCCTTTCTTGCTACTTCGATTGGGGGGAGAAGGAGGAGGGGAAGAAAAGGCCTTCCACTCTCTCCGGCGTTGAAGAAAGAGGGAAGGGAGGAAAGAAAGAGAGAAAGAGGATGAAGGAGCTGGAGGGAGGGACGTGAAAAAGGAAGAGGAAAGCCCTTTGTTGCTCTCTTCTTTGCACACAGAGAAAGAAAGGAAGTCTAGGAAAGAGAGATGAAGCACAATGAGAATGGGATAAGTGAATTCTTTAGTGCATGTTTGGTATGTTAGGGGGAAATCTCCTAGGTAGAATAAAAAAATGGAGTGTTTTTCTTTCATTTTATTTTCTTAGGTTTCTTCCCCATCTCTCCCTGTCCTCCATTTCCCATTTCCCTGAGATCCTTCACCTACCATGCCATGGATATTGTCGTCATGTTGTTGGGGGAATTTTTCCAACAATGCACCGTCATAGAGCCATGCCACGTCATAGGGGGAGCTACACTGCCATCGTGTTGTTAGGGGAGTTGTGACATCGCCCATGCGACTGCAGCACCACATGGGAGTTGTGCTGTCGTTGTGCCATGCCATCAGGGGAGTTTCATCGCTGCCTCCTCGGTGCTAGCCTCCGCGATAGTTTCCTCGGCAAAGACGAGGATTAATGTTGGGGTTGACAGAGGTGGGTGGAGCTAGTGAGTTTGCTGCATAGGACTTGGAGGAGTCAGTAAGGGGATGATAGAGACAAGCGTCTTGCAGCTACGATGAGACAAGGAAAAGAGGTCACAAGGGTGGAGGCAAATACTTTTCCCTTGTGGAACTCACTGTGTTTGGGAAGGGATGTGCGTCTCTGATGGGCTTCCAAATGCACCCAAACATGGGCATGCGAGTTTCCGCCCAGGACAGGCCAGGAACCCAATTGTTATGATGTGGGAAGCTCTTGGCATAACATATGTAGGACTCACTCAATTGATATGATGGATCAGACGTTCATATGGCAGTATTATTAAAAATTTGTATGTATAGGATCTTTTTGAAGTTTTTAAGAAAAAGTTTTAATTTTTATATTTTCATTGCCTAAAATTTAAGTTCTAGTAAAATTTTGGCCACACTTTATATTTTAAATAAAATAAAATAATTATACATACTAGACCCAATTATATATAGAAAACGGGCAAATTTGCATGAAGTTTCACGATAATAAGTTGTCACCGGTCTTTCCAATATTTTTAATCTTAATTTTAATTTTTATAATTTAATTTTCTGATATTATCGAAATTTATATTTCATGGTTAAATATTTGAGTGAATTTCTAAATTTTAAATATATATGAAAATCTTAGACATCATTTATTTTGTTTACGAAATCTGGTTCTTTTGGGGTCCCTTTATTTTTACCCGACCCTGTCGTCATATACGAAAACAGGCGAATTTCCTTGAAATTTCGCTCAATAGTTTTCCTCGTCCCGGTCCAACTGGCGTAGCGAGAGACCGAAGGTTGATGGATGTGTTATAGGTAGCAGGGTTGGTGCTACCGACTGCTTGGATAGGGTGTGCGAGAGAAGACTTGGGAACGCCTGGTCCAACTCCAATCACACGAAAACTGCTGTAAATACCATGTACGAAACCGCAATGGCAATAATAATCACTGCAAATTTGTTATTACTCTAGCTAGTACTGCTGTTTTTCCAGGGCACTGTCAAATCGAGTACCTGTTATATGAGTTAAGAGTGCTTGGACAGCAGCTGTCAGGCAGCTGTTTTCCCCCATGAAAAAGTTGAGTTACTGAATATCGAAAAGGGAGAAAATTATCGATTGGGATCCCCTGCAGTTGCTACTGAAAATGCACGGTATGTATTTTCACCTGAAAACAGATTGTAACTTCTATAAATATGTCATACGGTATCTAATTTGTATGAAATAAATTTTGTAATTCATCTAAAATCATAACGAACCCATTTTTGAAAATTTTTTATTTTTTCAAACAGCCCAGTGCTGTAGCACAAACGAAACTCAAGAAAAAATCGATCGTAACAGAAAGATCGCACAGGAGTGGTTATAAAATTCCAATAATCCAATTCAATGCTGTGATCAGGTAGGGCTACTGTAAAAATCTATAAGGCCACCTTCAATGCAAGTTGCTTAGAGTTAGTTGCTTAATGTGTCACATCACGAAGTACCCTTATAAAAACTCTTCCTCCCAATACATCACAGCTTTCGGAGGTGCTTATAAACTGTCTTTTTAGCACCTGGATCAGGTGCTTTAATCTCCAATGGCCGGTGCCTAGCGTAGCAGGAAAAATACAATCAACCAGCTGCTCAATAGAGATGGGAAGGAAGCATCGAGGTAAGCGGCTGTAGAAAAAAAGGTCATAAGCACCGGGTAGCAGTCAATGCCAACTTAGGCATATTCTCTCTCCTCTAAGCACCTCTATTTGCTGATGTGACAAAAAACCGGTTTTTTTTCTCTAAGCATCTGCTTAACCATCAGCATTGGAGATGGCCTAACGATGCACTGCGTGACAGCTACTGTAACTGTAACGTATCTTGTTGGCTTTTATGATCTCGAGAAAAAAGAAAAAGAAAAAAGAGAGAACGGTGGCAAAGGGACGAAAAAGTGGAAGCCATGTGCAGTACGATTGGCAAACAACCGACGTCCGATCAGTGGACGAGAATGATAAAGCTCGTCGAGGTTCGTCAGTTCCCCCTTATCACTGTCATAGTGTCACTATACACGAGTGTCGTCTTCATCACAGGCAAGCTGCAAGGTTTCCTTTGAAATCCAGATAAGGGAGACCTCAGAGTAGGTTCAGCAAAGGCTGCGCTGCGTTTTCTCAATATTTTTTTTTCCCTGTTGTTAAAAGGGTTGACGAGAGAATGAACGTACTAGTTTAAGATGGAGAAAGGAATGAACCGTATGTTTTAGCAGTTTAGGACCTCTTTGCAGTTTGCATCAACTTCTTTGGATGAATAATAACGCTTTAAAATTAGACAAACTGAGTTCTTCAAAAAAAAAATTAGACAAACTGTAAGATAATCTTCTTATTTTCCTAAACGGTATTTGACTATCTTCTGGTGTTAACTTTACTGAATCATGTCAATATAGACAGTAGATACAGGAGGCATCCTGCCACAAGCAATACGCAGTTTGGTCTCTCCAGCAGTGAACCGCCTGCAAAGAAAAAGTGATTGTTAACACAACGAGGGGCACGGATACTGAGTCAAACTGCGAAAGAAAACACTTCATATATCGAGTGTATATTTCCTCAGCTACATATGAATACAAAGGTCTTCATGGCCATAAGGCCATTCGATTTGCACCAAGATGCGTGCTCAGCCCAAAGTTGTATTTTTTGTAAAAAAACATCTCTAAAACTTTTTCAAAGAATCAATCAGGTCCTTCCTCATCTCTCCCGGGCCGGAAATCGGCGCGGCCTCAGCGCGCGCAGCCTGAAAGCGCGGCGTGGCGCGGGGCGACGCCGCAACCAGCTTCGTATGCAGGACGGCCGGTGGTCATGGGCGGCGGCGGGTGGTGGCCGGCTCACCTATGTGGAGGAGAGAGACGATGATAGGAAGGACTGGTTTGAATGAGAATCAAAAGTGGAAGGTGCATTTTGGAAAAAGATTGAGGTGAGTGATCTGAGCGCGAATTTTGAAGCACATCATGTGGTCGTGGAGGTACATGTCCCTGTATGTACATGTGGGAATGAATTACCGGTACTAAAGCTCATCTAGCAGAGTCACTCTGCTCCCCAAAGCCACTTGTCATGGGGTGAGCACTTCGACCACAATCGTCGGGACAATTGATATGATAAATAGTTTGATGTAACATAGTAATATACGCCTATGTTAATAAATGGATTACATACTGATTTCGGTTTATTTAGAACCAAAAAAAATTATAGGAAATGGTTCAATTTCTGCAGGTATTGTTAAAAAAAAAACCCTTATACCAAATGGAGCCTAGATGTTACCCAAAAACAGTGTTATGTATTATTATTGTATACGATGATAGTAAATTTTTGTTTTGAAGTGATTGGATAATGAAAGAAACAATGGAGAAGTGGTGAAGGATGATGAGCTGCTTACCAATAAGATACCTGTTCCTTATGTTCCATTCGTAATCCCAGTGCACATTATTGCATCTGACTGTCCAATAAGACCAGCCAAAGGAGGCTTCCCCGTAGACCTCTAATTGGGCTTTTCCAAATGATTGGTATTGACTTTGTGAAGAGTTGGTCACATTCCATTCATTTACCCACTCTCCTGAATAATGTAATAGCAGGTAAAAAGAAAATTAGTATACAGTGTAACAATGAAATGGGGTACAAGAGAACAAAAACTTATATTTTGTATATGAAAGGTAGTTGTAAAGAGTTAAATGAATTGAAAAGTCTACCATTAAATGGTTTATACATATATGAATTTTTATGCAGAGATGGTATTACATACAAAAACATTGTTAAAATTGAGTTTGCAGGTAGCGTAAAAAAAGAGTTTGCAGGACCTACCAATGAAAACAAGAGGTCCATTTGCACCATTCAAGGCCTGAACTTGAGGAAGTCTATTCTTATAAATGAACTGTATGTTCTCTGTTGCATTAAGTTTCTCAAAATAAGGATCAAAGAGATTGTAGTAATGCAAGTCTACAACCGTGTTAGTTGCGCCCAGGTCAGCCTGATAAAGCTCCATTGGGTCTGCATTCCCTATCCTCTGGCAGAATATAACATAAGCAGTGTCCGAATAACTCCGTACAACTTGGTAGCCTGTTCTGTAATATGACACTAGAGTATCTAGTGGGACTGCACCTGCAGAAGGCTCGTTTAAAAGCTCAATACCTAAGAGAGAGGGATTCTTTGCATACCTGCAGATAAAGATACAGTACAACATTTTGAACGAAGAAGATCGTGATATGTAAGTTCTTTCTGTTCATGTTATCATACGAATGAATGTCAGTGGATCCGAAATGTGGTACTTGTTTTCACTTATTTCCTGATTATTGAACAGATTTAATATTTTTTAACATGTCGCTTAAAGATGTCTTTTTTTCCATAAATTATTCCAGGATAAGTCAATGCAATGTCAATTACTGCTCATTGTCCACTGCCTATGTTTGAATGATTTGTGAAGGATGAGAATGAAATACTTAAAACCATTTTCCAACCTGCTAGTGCCTTTGTCAACCCTCATGTTACCAATCACATGTTAACAAACCTTTCCTTCACATAAAGCGAAATTTCTGTCCAATAACAAATTGAAAAATATGCAAAGAATGCTGTTTACCTTTGAGCAAGAAAATTAATGATATCCAATGTTTTCTCAATGTTAGCTGCTGAAGGCCATTCAACTGAACCATCCCTGCAAGCACTGTGTTCCATTCCATTTTGAGATCCAGGAGCCGCATGAAGATCAATGATGCACTTCAAGCCATAAATCCTGATCTCAAAATCAGAACCTCGATACATACAAATTCATAACTCTTAAAAGGAAAATTTTGTGAAAGCAATAACCAAGAACAGTTTAGAGCTAGACCTACTGTGCCCAGTAGAATGCTCTATCAAGGGCATCCAGGGAACCACCAATAAATGGAGCAGGTGGATCAGGATCATATGCAATCCACCATCCAACTGGAATCCTGACTGCATTTATACTGTTCTGTGAGAGGAAGTAAAAATCTTTTCCAGTAATGAAGCTCTTTCGGTGTTCCTACAAATTGTGTACAACGGGAATGAACAACATAATATTCAAAGGATTGTGTGGGAGAAAAGCTCTACACTTTTAAAAAAGGAAGATATAAGACATCTTTGAAATTGTGGAGCTTACTGTCAAGACCCTTTTCGCCTGCTCAGGTCCATACCCATTTGCAAGCTGGTAATCTCCATGCAAGTTGTTGGCAACAATTGTCATATCAAATGTTGCCATATCATCATCCCATCCTGGTTGGGAGGGATAGTTTGAAGTAAGCTGATTATTGTTTGCGACCTGAATAATGTAGTATATGTCAACTTTCTCAATGGTGCTGCTGAAGATTAAGCTGTTTAGAATCTAATCAATACCTGCAAATAGCTCCCATTTAAAAGCTTGATATGAAGCAGTGTATTGTTCCTTTCAATGTAAAATGTTTCAGAGTCTCCTGGTGAATCTGCATTTGCTGAGATCACATCCCCGTTACTTGCTGTTAAGAACTGACCATTGAAGCACCGGAATTGAAATTCACTAAAAGAAATTCTCCACAGCTGAAAATAGCAACAAGAAGAATTCAATTAACCTCAAACTCACATATGGTCTATTAAAAAAATTTACAACCTAATGCATTATTTTTTCAAGTATGATTCTCTTCCCTCAAGCATGGGAAGCTTATCTATCAACTGTCCAGACCCAAAGACAAAGGACAATGAATGAAGAAGAATAAACAATGATTAGCTTGTGTCCACACATTCATTAATTCACATACATATGGTAATTATATCGTCCGCGCATTGTGAAGCCAGAGTCGTGTTAGTGACTTGTAAGACCTGATAAACTTAAAGACCTGAGTTCAGGGCTCAAATTAACCATTAACTCTCTTTAAGAGGAAAGGTTAGGGCCTAAAAATTGAACAAAATGTTGCTTTGATGTGCATTTTAATATCAGATAAAACCACTCAATTCCCTTTTGGCAAGTAGGTACCAAAGATTTGTATAATCAATTTAGATTTCTTTGGCAGTTCTAGCAAATAAGGCACCACAGGGTACAACCTTGAACGTTTCCCATGACGAAGCAACATCGTGATCCACTGTTACATTCCCGCCACCACCACCACCCGCACTGATGTACTTCTGGAGCCCCACCGACTTCAGCTGCACCTGTGTTCCATCCTGAAGCATAAAATGACTATCAAACGAGAAGAAAGCAAAATGCAGATCATTGCACGCAATACAAGCTCCAAGAACCAGAGAGCACACAAGCATGTCCCCGTTTGGGATGTCATCAAACAAAGAAGGCTTGATCCACCCCTCCACCACCAGCCAACCTCCCAAGTTCACCCCTCTGACTTTACTGAAGTCATTATCTGCGAGTACAAGCACATAAAAATTGAGCACCAAGAAAGACATCAAGAACCTTTGCACAGAGGTGGGCGAGACACCAAGACCAAGCAACGAGGTGAATTTTTCACCTGGAGACGAATGTGTCAGTCGGAACAAGCACAGGAACACAAAGATGAGGAAGCCAGAGTAGCCTGTGTAGGAAACCCTCATGTGGGCAATGCATCGAACAGCTGGTGTGCACCACAAGAGTTGACTGAAGCAGGGGAAGGGACGCTTCCCACTTTGTATACAACGAAAGGGACATGAGATTCCAATTCTATCCGGGGCAAGAAACTGAGGGCGATGCGCCATGGTCGGGGGAGCCCGCGAATCTCGCCTTTTGCGGATGCCAGTGCCATCCTATACCTTCCTTACGGCAAAGTTCATTCCAAAGAAGGATGGAGACGCAAACGAACACCACCACCAACAGCAGCAGCTCGCTTTCTTTTCCACCTGCTGCTTTTCTTGCTCCACGGCGGTGGTGGTGCCGCGGTGCCTGCTGCTCTCCGGCCGTCCGGTGGAGTCGGGAGAACGAGGACGATGGCCATCGCAGTGAACGAGCGCGTGCGCGCGAGCGCGACATACCCGCGGCCATTTCCAGGCCGCGCGGTGAACGCTGGGTCGGACGCGCTCGTTTCCAGGGGCGTGGGCCATCACGGACACGTCCGCTGCTCAATTCAGTCAATTGCAACCTCGCAGAGTCGCAGTCGCAGGGGCTGCGGCAAGGCACGGTCCTCACGGAGTCGGATGGCGAAGAAAAACGGGGCGGGGGGCGTCCAACGCGCGATAAATCGTTAAGTTGTTAAGCCATTAAACTGTTAGGTTGGAAAAAACAGAGCCTTAGCTACTTCAAGAGCTAAATTGTTACATCGCCTTTCACAATACAAAAATAGTACATCAAGCATGCATGTTTGCTCTAATGAAGCATTTGGCCTTTCTAATTATAGCATCAACTTCACTCAGGTCATCTTCATCCTGAGCAACAGCGTAAGAGCCTTATGGAGGTTCATTGCATCCATTTAGATAGCGAACTTATAAACGCCCCAATCAACAACCATAGAAATGGTTTGGATGACTTCCACCGCTTCGGTGTGCAGAGCAGACCTGGCCAAAGGGCCGGCCCGGTTCGGCCCGGTTTGTTTCCGAGCCAGACCGTTTCGTTTGGCCCGGTTCGATTTACGGCCCGGTTACTATGCGAACCGAGCCAAATGAACCAACGGGCCGGTGCCCCAGCCTATGTTCAGTTCGCAGCTTGAACCGAACGAACCGGGCCGGCTCGGATTCGTTTGGCGCGGCTTGGCCCGGTCGGCCCAATCGGACCGGTTTTCGTGTAATATGTCAAAAAATCAGAAAAATCCAAGGAATTAAAAAAATGTGTACCATAATTCATGTAAGTAATTAAAAATTCAAATATATATGGAGAAATATTTAAAATGCATTGCAGAGTTTTTTATTAATACACAATTTGAGAAAACCTTAGCAAAGAAAAAAGAGTACATCCTAAAACTCTACAATACAAGACTAAAAAATTTTGGGGCCTTCTTTAATCTTCATCAAGTTCTAAGCACCTGAATGCAACCGCCAACTCTTGATTTTGTCTCTCGGCGACGATGTTTTGATGTTGTCTTTCGGCTAATGCCCAATCCTTTGTACTCACTAGGAAAGTTCATCTCTCCTCCAGTATTCTCCCAGTGAGGCTAAAAGCGGACTCGGAAGAAACTACGGAGACCGAAACAGTTAACACATCCTGTGCTAGTATGGATAGCACCAGATATGTTCCACTATGCTGCTGCCACCATAAAAGAATATTAAACTCTTCTTCCTGGAAGTTGACGACGTCCTTTGCTAGATAGAAGGCAAGCTCGCCAACAGCTCCACATGATGCCTGTGCAGCCGGGCGAGTTGAACTGCCCGAAGAACTTGAAGTGTCCTTACCCGTGATAGTCTTTCAAAAGGACATCTTTCTTCCCGTCTGTTGAACTGGTGGTGGTTGTGGTGGACGAACTCCTGCATACTTTTCTTCATATTTTCTATACAAATCATTAAGTTTACTTCTAATTTCTTAAAAATAATTTGAATAATCTATTCCAGTAGCAGCACCAAGTTGTGTTAGAGCATTAGTTAATCTAGGAAGTTTAGCTCTAGAGTCTAAGATAAAAGCAAAAGAATATAAGAATGGAGCATCTCTCCACTATTTTAAATATTTAGCTTTCATATGGCTAACTGCATCAAATAAAATAGCATCATTTTCAAACATGTTTAACTGATTAGCAATGTAATAAATGGACATAATAATAGAAGAAGATGTAGGCTCATACACAGTAGAAACGCTAACGGTAGCTTCATAAAAAATCTCAAGAAATGAATGTAAATGAGTAAGTACTTGCCAAACCTGTGGGGTCAAAAGTGGTGTTCCATCTTGAGTTGGATACTGAGTGTTAATAAAAACTTCAAAAACATGTCTATATGGTAATATATGTTTCAACATAAGATAGGTGGAATTCCACCTAATAGGCATATCTAGGCCAAATTTCCTAGGATGAATAGATGACGCACGACAATAGTTTTTCCTTGCAGCAATTCTTGTATTAGAACTATTTAAAAATGAGATGGCATCCCGAATAACTTGGAGATAAGGTTGCAATCTTTTTAAACCACATTTAACAATTAAATTAATACTATGACATGCACAAGGTTGATGCATTAAAAATGATTCGGTGTACGTAGATAAAACAGGTTTCAAAATATTCATGGCACTAGTATTAGTTGATGCATTATCCAAGGTAATAGCAAAAATTTTATCGGTAATTTCAAATTCTTGAACAACATTCATAATGCAATCAACAATATTTTCGTCGGTATGATTAACATCAATAAGGCGAAGAGCAATTACTCTTTTTTCTATTTGCTAGTTTTGGTTGACATAATGAGCAACAACACTTAAATAATCTTCTCTCACCCTACCAGCCCAGATGTCCGAGGTTAACGACATAGAAAATGTGCAGGTTTTAAATTGTTCTTTTAACTTTAATTTGCTGGCGATATACAATTTTTTAAAATATCTAGTCGTTGTTTGACGAGAAACACTACTATATTTAGGATTATAAACAGTTTTAATATATTCTTCGAAAGCAGGAGAATCACCAAAGCCTAGAAGTACATCTTCAGAAGTAATTAATCGGCACAACGCCTCCCCAGCTACCTCGGGATTATACTCCCAGTTACTTACCGAACCATCAGGGTTATAGCTCAACTGTTGCTGCCTCATTTGAACACCTTTCTTCTTCTTACATGCCATAGCGTGTCTCTTCAGATATCCCGTACCCGAGCCCGTCGCCGCCGATAACGCCTGTCCATAAATTTTGCATTTAGCCCCATACCTCACTAGCCTGTCGTCCACAAGGTGCTTCAACTCCTCGTAGTCGTTCCACACATCCGATCGGTTCAGTCGAGTCCGCTTCGATCTGACGGTATTGGAGCCGGAAGCACAGGTTGAACCGGATCTAGAACCATAGGGATGATCCTCAGTTCCGGTAGTTTCCGTTTCTTGAACCGGTTCCGGTAAACTTTGACCGATTGGCTCATAGTCGTCCGGTGTTAACCTGAACTGGCTAAGGTGAAATTCGTCGTACGAAGAACGACCATCAACCATTTTGAAAAGCTATCTACACATGAAATAACAAAATAACACTTAAATTAAAAGAAGAAAGGACAAATTAAATGTATAGCAAACAAATATATGGATATATATCAACCTCACAGGATCATACCAACAAGTATGAAAGTCAAAAATATTTTACTGAAATATTTCGAACTTTGCCCAAATTTGCAATTAGCAACACTTTTCTAGCTCACAAATTGCAAAAACGCAATGCACACAGAGACTCAAAAGATAATGGGTTGGAAGGGTGGCTGGGTACCTATTTATAGAAAAAAATTGAGATTTTTTTGGAATTGTTTGCTATTTTTTTATGAATTTTTAAAGGTTCAAACGGCTATAAACGGCTATATTCACAACGGGTATAATAAAGCGAACCGAACGAATCGGCCCGCCCTGTTCGTGCCACATGTCAGCCGTTGCCATGCGCCACGCTGCAAGCTGGGCGGGAAACGACACGGGGGCCGGAGCGGGTCGGACACGTGGCGTCGCGGCATTGACCAGTCCGCCACGTGGCGGCGGCGTGGGGCCCACGGCGCGAACCGCCAGCAGGCAGCCAGATGGAGCGGTGGCTGGCGCTGGCGCTAAGCGATCTGGCGGCTGGAAGCGTGATGGGCGTGGGCCCTACGCTGTCGCCGCCAGCAGCGGACAGGCGTTTGATTTTCAATCTTTTTGCTGCTACAGTGAAAAGGGCCAAACAAGCCGAACCGGGCCGGTTTGGTTCACATAGTAACAAACCGAGCCGTTACTATGCGAACCGAACCGTCTTGCCCATCGGCCGCGTTCGCCCAGCGCGTTCATTGGACTAAACCTGCGCAAGCACGGTTCGTTTTGTAAGCGAACCAAAAAATTGGGCGACCGACGATAGTAACGAGCCACCGGTTCGCCCACTTGGTTCGTCCCATTTGGCCAGCTCTAGTGCAGAGTTAATAGTTGACTGTTTAATTTTCCTTTCTTGCATCCATTATAATTGCTTTGCCTTTATGATCTCTTCCAACAATGTCCCAGCTTCCATTAGCCATAGAATTGAAGAAAAACTATTAAATTTAGAGCATCTCCAATGATTATAGCCAATTGCTGGATATAATGGTTACGTGGCACATCCACCTTAGCTAAAAGCCAGCAACCTCCAACGGTTTGGCTATAGCACATAAAACATGGGGCCCACGTCATATTAATTTCTTTCTGCCCCACCCTTCTCCTCCGTCATCTTCCCCGCCGGCCTCACCTCCACCTCGGTGCGGTCTCCCCATCCTCTTCCAAGCAGCGGCCTCCCCTTCAACCCGTCGCGCCGTGGTGGCCTCACCTCCTCTCCACCTTGCCTGCACCGCTGTGGCCTCCCATCCCCTCCCCTCGCCTCCACCCCTCCAGGCCGACGAGCGAGGCCACGGCGATGGCGTTGGCGGCCTCGGCGTTGGCGGCGACGGTGACGGGGCGTCGTGGCTCTCCGCGGGCTGCAGTGACTTCGGCGGTGGCTATGACGATGACGGAGCGGCGCAAGCTCAGATCCGGCGGTGGCGGGAGCGACGACGATGGCGTGGCGTGGCATGGGCTCGGATCCGGCGACGGTGCGAGCGGCGCGAGCTTGGATCCGACGGCTGGAGCGATGACTATGCGACGCGTGCTCGAATCCGGCTGTGGTGGAGACCAAGATCCCTGTAGTGGAGGGGAGGGGGGAGAGGGGCACGTCTCGGGGTCCTCGCTAGCGCCCGGCGCTTGATGTAGCGCCGACGCTTAGCTCAGGGGCTCCCTCCCTCCTCCATCTCAGCAGAATATCCTACATGGAGGTCTTATAGCCAGCTGACCTGGCCTCATTGGAGATGCTCTTAATCCTCCTTTCTTCTAAAGGGTTCCATCTTCTACATTCATTTGAGAAAACAGGAAGCCTCCTAGCAACATAATTTTTTTTTTAACCTTTTTTAAATAAATAATTTAAAATTAACCCTCGGCAAAAACCATTTGCAGATCTAACCCCTTTGGCCGCGCCAACTTAGACAGCGCGGCTAATAGCCTCTGCCGCGCCAAGTCAAATGGCGCGGCAAAGCCTGCCACGTAGGCACCCGCGGCCGACCAGCCACTGGCGTGGAAGCTGCGGGGCCCACCCTTGACACGCCACATGCTCTGGCACGGTAAGGCAGCCTCCGTGGACACGCTGCGCGCGGTCGAACCCTGACAGTGGGCCGCTCTTGACGCGCCACCCCGCTTGGCGTGTCAAGGTCAGAACAACCCGAGCCCCTAGCCTCCTCCTCCCACAGCTCTTCTTCATTTTCTCATTTCCCCTTCATTTCCTCTCTTCCCTAACCACTCTTATTCTCCTCCATTGCCTAGATCGGGCCGAATTTGTTTGGGGGAAAGGCTTCACTTCATCATGGCAGGTAAACCCCTCTCCATTTGTGTGTTGTGG
The DNA here is from genome assembly GCA_036346415.1 of Raddia guianensis. NCBI lineage: Eukaryota > Viridiplantae > Streptophyta > Magnoliopsida > Poales > Poaceae > Raddia > Raddia guianensis. The sequence goes on along the minus strand of CM070541.1, from coordinate 9,346,837 downwards.
ATGTAAGTTTTTGTACGATTCAAATGATTTAGATTAGAGTTAGGGTTAGGGTTAGGGTTACACGTAGAATGAAGATATGTTGATTGCGTAATGGATTTGTCACCATTAATGATGAATAATATTTGGTAATGTTATTCTGTATGATGTACGTGTATTATGTATTATAGTTAGAAAGTATGGCAAATGATATATTGATTTTTTGTGGAGTACGCTTTGATAGAATAATTAATTTTTTATTTGTATTGCACTATATTGCAGGAAACGTTCCCTTCGAGGCGAAGCCATTTCTCAAGTATGGGGATTACCCTAGGGGTAAGGATGCTCCAATTCGGTCCTCTCCATTTCCGGTTCCAATTTGCGAGCATAGCATTCCTGCGGAGGTTCAACAGTCGAGGGACCCTGATACTGCCGGTAGAGCCTTCTACACTTGTGCTGTGAAGGTCAATTACTGTATGCCGTATTCTAGCCGGCCGTGTTGGTTTTTCGAGTGGATCGCTGGGCCTGAAATGTACGACCCGAGGATCCGATTGTTCCCATGGTGCTCCAAGGACACCAAGCCAATTCAGCGTTTTAGGCGTTGGGTTCCTTCTCCGCCAAACCCTTGGAAATGACAGTGGAGGAAAAGGCGGCGGCAAGTGCTAGTCGGGTGTTGAACCCTCCTATGTGTAATTGCAATTTAAGTCGATGTTAGTGCGGCCAAACCCAGGAGTGGACTTTACCTCCATCTTCCGTTGTTCCCGCAATGATCGAGTAAGTGTATTGATGCCTACTCTGTATGTGAATTACGCTTATTTGAAGTAATTCGATAATAATGTATTTTGTTTGTAGGATGGGTGGGCTCTCTGTGATTTTCAGGAGTACATTTATGGGCCCAAGTCTTGTTGGCCTTCTAGCAAGGAAGTGGAGGCCTTCAACTCCGGAGAGAAGGATTGGCCATGTGAGAAATATCCATCGACTACCTATAAGTGTGGGATACCGGCCCGTAGAGGTGTTGTCCCATCGGAGCTTGGGTACGGATGGTATTGCGGCAACTCTTATGGTGATTTCTGGGTACGCCATATGTGCAGGACACATAAGAGTATTTCTTTATGTATTGCATTATATTGCAGCTTGAGATTGATAACTCTAGGGCTTCATCTTGTAGGAGGGAAGAACGTGTGATTGGGAGAGGTATGAGGGACAAGAAGAGTTCGAAGCCGAGATTTACAATCTATGGCAACCTTACCAAGACAGAAAAGTGGAGAAGAGGAAAGAAAAGATAAGGCATGACTATGGTGTACTCATGCCGTCTGATGAAGACAAAAAAAAGGTTATGATTGACATGAGGAGGGAGCGTGGGGTACCGCAACGTGGATACTTCACCTCCTCGGAAACACTGGAATATTGGAGGAGGCGTAGGGGGAGGTATCCACCTGGTGTTGATTTCAGAGAAGTGAGGCACGAAAAACAGCTGCAGAGGGAGATGGAGAGGGAGCGTGAGCTCGAGGAGTACAGGAACAAGATGGCTCAGGGTACACTTATTGACCAGAATGCCAATTACCGTCCTAATTCGTGGCCGGCTCATTTGCAAATGATGCGGCGCAATAAGGCGAGGAGGACGGTGGAGATGGAGACCATGAGGGATCTTGTTAGGAACTTGCCTACCGTTGTGCCCGATGATGACGAGGAAACTGGGGGAGATGGAGACCATGAGTGAGATCTTGTTTGGTCGAGAATATTATGTAATGTGTTGTTGAAACTAACCTATGTCAATGTACCATGTGGTACGTACCTAAATTTCATTGAATTGTAATATGCGCACTTCCGTATGTTATTTGACCAATTTATCTATATTATGTTCGTGAGTTAGGATAAGAAGTGTTAGTATTTGTTTTACTTTTATTTGTTATGAGAAACTAAAATGCCATTTTCACGAACTACATGGTTATTTTGCATTTATGCATTTCCCGCGACGATGTTCGGTCACTTGTAAAACCGTGAAATACAAAGCAACATAATAATATAGTTGGTATAAAAAGTGTTGCCATCAAATTTGTTATACGGATTTATAAATTAATTACAAGCTTTGTGGCGCTTAACCGAATCTGGCAGCGTCGATCTTTGGGCTCCGCGCACGGCTCGATTGCAATCGTAAAGGTCCGCAATCGCTCCTTTGAGGGGAGAAGCCGGCGCGGGAGCCCACCTTTGCCACGCCAACAGGACCGGCGCGTCAAAGTTTCGCTGTCGCGCCTGCTTTCGTCTCAATCCAGAGAGGTCCTCCATCGGGCCTTTGCGGGGAGAAGCCGACGCGGGAGCCCAGGTTTGCCGCGCCACCTGTACCGGCGCGTCACAATGTGGCTGCCGCGCCTGCTTTCGTACCAATCCAGAAAGTGTGCAATCCGGCCTTTCCGTGGAGAAGCCGGCGCGGGAGCCCACCTTTGCCGTGCCAACACGACCAGTGTGTCATTACTTGGCTGCCGCGCCTGTTCTTGCCTCAATCCGAGAAGGTCCGCATACAGATCATGAAGACCGACGCTACGTAATATCAAGGCGCGTCGGGCTTGCTGCAACGAAAATCTTTGGCGTCACAAGGTGTCTGAAAATTCAGGAAATTCAGGGGAAGTTCAGGAAATGTTTTTAGGTCGTTTTTTCAGGGGATGTTCTAAACAAGTCGATGAAGTGCAGAAATGTTTTATTGTTTCATTACATGTGATGAATGGAGTATATTTGTGAATTTGATTTTGGTTGTTTTAAACCATTGCTTCGTCTCATATAGTTTGCTCATTTTGGGATGATTGTGAAATTGTCCTCTATTTATCAACCCACATAAGTTAAAGTAGCCTTTCTAGTTTTTGGCTATGCATTATTTCATTTTCCAGGGAGGTGCATATGATGATAGTTTTTGGCTATGCATTCTTTAAACCATGTGTTAGTTGCTTAAAATTTCAGGCTTGCCCGGAATGCAAGTATCATTTTTCCATCGTTTTTATAAGCAATTTTACAGATTCACTAATAGGAACTCAGCTCCAATTTCAAATAATAGTTAAAGGATAGTAGGTATATGCCAAGTACATCACAAAATACATGTCGAGTGAAGTTGTTTTTCAGGGGCAAAATACATGTCAAGTGTTCCAAAATACATGTCGAGTGTTCGAAGCCTCCAAACATTGCAAAATACATATCGAGTCCATTACATCACAAGTCTCAACTACTTCATAAGCACTGCTCAGGGGCCGTCGGGCGTGAAAGGTGCCCTAGGTCGACGAGCCCTCCCGGGATTTGTCTGCAGGATGTTCTGGCTTCCAACGTCGCTCTGGTCTCTGGGACGCCTACGCCCTTGCCTCCTGTAGACCGCGGGTGGGGTGGATCCGCCAGGGCCCTATATTGATGACATAAATCAGAGTTAGTTAGCTACACTACGAAGAACTACTACAGTGGGCATAGACTGATTACCGCTCCTTGGGTGGGTTGTGTCTGGCTCAATGGGGGAGCATCCGACATCTGGCTCAACTGAATGGTACTACGGTAGCTGGGGTCGTCGGCGGAGGAGTCTGAGTCTTGCTCCTCGCCGGCATCGTCGTCGTCCTGCGGTGTAGGAAGGGTCCGCTTCCCACGCGTCCTCTCCGCAGGAGTCTCACGGACACGTGCTGAGGAACTGGCGCCGGCAACCTCTTGTGTCCGAGCTACTGAGCCCCCCTCATGTATCGGAGGGGTTTGCTGATGACCCATGCCGCCTTGCGCTCGACCAATGTCCTCAATGTTCATATAGCTCATCTTGTGGGCCAAGCGGCAACAAACCCTGGTCACTGTCTGCAAAGAGGGGATAAATTACGATATTAGTCTGCAAGTTATATATCCTTGGAGATATGAACATGGTCATACCTCAGCAAGGGTGCGTAGGGCACCATTCTCCTGTCCACCAGCATTGGCTAGTGCGACCCCAGCCTCATTCGAGAGGCGTGCAAGCTGCGTAGCCTGTAATCATGAAGTGATATTTAATATTAGAGAGGTGTGCAAACTACCCCCTCTCCGCAGAAGTCTCAGGAACACGTACCATGTACCGCTGCAGTGGGGCTCTCTCTGGCTGCGAACCCTCCCGAGTGAGGCGATCGTACTGGTCGGCGATGTCGTCGTCGGAGTTGGTGTCACCGATGGGCACGTTGCTCAGTGCCGGTCTGAGGAAGAGTCTCGTCGACCGGTGGAGCCAGGCCAGGTAGGTGCGGAAGGCCTCATCTGTGTGCAATGCTCCATAGACCGGACGCCTCTCCTTGTTGTCCTACCGCTCAAGCGAGACCTGGTGTGTGACACGCCAGTCCAACTGACTGTACCGCTTTCTCCTGTCGAACCTGCAAATATGTTTGACCGTTTAGTGCAACAAAAATGCATTGAAAGTTCCACCGATGTAAAAAAATAGCAAGTTCTCACCGGTGTAGACGTTGATCGGTGGAGACAACAGGAGGTGGGGTCGCATGCTTCCGACCAAACTGCTGCATCACCCTACGCGGGAGGTGCCACTCGACCGCGTGGAAGAAGATCAGCGGCGTCACTGTGAACCAGAGGTCACTATCCCGAGAACACAGAGGGCTAAGTCCCATGCCCTGCACCTCGTCACGGGTGTACGGCGTCCGCATCACCTATGAGTTCATAGAAAAGGTACGTTTTAGGCGCATTAAGGAGTTCACATTACTACAACGACATATTACTTATAGTACTCACCTGCCACTGCTTGATGCAGTCCAACTCGTTCGTGTAGGTGAGGTACCTTCTATCAGGGTTTCCTCGCACCGACTTGATGCCACGCCAAAGGTACAGCAGCGTTGGTCTGCTAGCATGAAAGTTCCACGCCTACAATACAAAAGAGGTTAGAAACTCTTAAGAGATATCGGTAAGGGCTTATATATACCAATACGTACAGGCACTGCAGAACGGTGTGGCCTTCCAATTGGAAGCCGCTTCCAAGCCCAAACCTGCAGGAGGTACAGACATCCTCCCAGGCTGGCGGACACGGCCTGGCGTCTGTTTCACGACAACGTTGCCGTCTGACACCAAGCTAGTGTGGCCGACCCCCAGCTTTACGTAGCCACGTTCTCCCACGGCTCGGCAAGGAGAGGTAGTACGCTCCAGGTGATCGTGTTCCCGGACGCGTCTGCGAAGAGAAAGCCGCCCACCAGGTGCCACAGCCAGACCCGTGCGTGCCGCTCGACCTCTGCCTCCTGGGCCTGGGTTGGGCAAAAGGGGAAGGTCGCGCGCAGCCACGCGGAGCTGACACCGGACGTCCTCCTGCAAACAATCATACATGGCCATAATTATTCACCACAACAATAAAAAATCGAAATACACGGATACGGCTTGATTAGGTCTTACTTGCTCTGCTCGTGGTCCTCCTCTGGGGCTGCACACCAAGGGTGTCCGGCACCATCTGGCGCCAGGTGCCGGGATTTAAGATCACGCACACTGCAGCACCCTCCAACGGTAACCCAAGGATCATCGTTGTGTCCTCTAAGGTCACCGTCATCTCCCCGCACGGGAGGTGGAAGGTGTGCGTCTCGGGCCTCCAACGGTCTAGAAGGGACGTCAGAAGAGACCCGTCTAGGTCCGGCAGGCCAGCGGTGATGGTGCGAGCAAGGTTGAGGAAGCCGGCTCGCGCCAAGTAGGGCGTGAACCTCTCGTCCCACATTAGTACGAGCGCGTGCGTACGGGGACGGAGCGAAGTCAAAACCTGAAAAACACATTTACCATAGTCGATCAGTACAATATTGTAACCAATCGAAATGCATCGACAACAGTAAATGTTCAAACCTGCCGCTCGTCCGCGATGCGCCGCGCCCGGTGCTCCCACTCGTACGTCCGCTCAAGGAGCGTGTACTGAGGGTCCGCCATCCTGCAGAAACCAAATGACAGCGTCAATTTACAGCATAAATATAAGTTGTTTTCTGTTAATATATTCAAACAAATTATACGACGGCCCTATTACCTGAACATGTTCTGTAACGCCAATAGAACCCTTACTCTTTTTTCTGCTCATGCTCCTAGTGCTAGGCTTTTTGTTATGCGTACTCGCATTGCGCCCAATTCTGTGGCACTTAGAGCATCGGACCTCCCCAGAAATCTCGTCAAAATCCCCGGTTCCATATCTATCATCCCCGTAACCATTGGCATGGTCCATTTCGCCTCGAAGCCTCTTCTTCTTCCGCCGGCCCTTCTTATTCTTTAGGAGGGCAGGATCGGGCAAATAATCGAAACCACTATAGTCGGGCCACTGCGTGGGATCAAGGTAAGGCTCGAATGTAGGTTCCCATATCTTGAGCGTGTGTGCCTTCAAGTACAGAGGGGACATGTACTGCACACCTTTGTGGTCGACGCCTCTCACGGCGCAAGCGCTTATGAAATGCGAACAAGGGGCGTGAAGAAGCTGCGGAACCTTGCATGTGCACTCCACTTTGTCAATGTCCACTTTGTAGTTCCTGCCACTGAAACGCTCCCCCCGGGATTGGTTCCCCCGGCAGACTTAACCGTATACACCACTCTATTTGGGCCTTGTGCTTCTACCATTTGGTTTAGAGCCACCTTCTCCTCCTGCTCCAAATGAGCGGCACCTGCCTTTCCCTAAACCGTCCCTCTATCCATAGCATTCTTTGCCAAACCCCACCGATCGACAAAGTACTTGTTGCACTTTTCGAAAGAGTATTGTACTATTCCAAAAACCGGCAAGGCACGAATCCCTTTGAAGACATTGTTCCAAGACTCTGCCCCGTTTGTCGTCATGATGCCGTAACGACAACCACCTTCGTCGAAAGCAAGCGTCCACTTGCTCTTGTTCACCATCTGTTCCGCCATCCATGCCCTAGCCCGATCGTTCAACATCTTATCTAGCTCTTTCAACTTCTTCTCAAAAATTTTCTCTTCTCTAGCGCAACAAACCTCCTTCAGCTTCGCGACCACCTCCTTCTTCTTCTGTCTTCCCCATATATTAGCCGCGAAGTGCCGCATGCACCACCTATGCTCAATAGGTAGAAAATCATCGATCTCTTCTATAGCGGTATTTAGAAGACCTTGGTGACGGTCGGAGATCATGCAAATCTTTTTGCTGTTGCCGATAACATCGTGCCTAACAATCTTCATGAACCATGCCCAACTCGTGTTGTTCTCGCCCTCAGCAATGGCAAATGCAAGAGGCACCAATTGATCCTCCGGATCAACCGCAACGGCCGTCATCAACACACCCTTATATTTGCCAGTTAGAAAGGTGGCGTCGACTAGTATGACTGGCCGACAATGCTCGAAAGACTCGACACACTGTTTGAAGCATCAAAACACGCCCCTTAGCACATGCCGTAGGTTGCCATTCTCATCGAGCCTGTAGCTTCCACCCGTGTAAATATAGAACTTTGTACCTGGGTTAAAATGGTTGATTGCACTCAAGATCCTTGGTACCATGTTGTACGCCTCCTTCCAATCCCCATACAGCATCTGCATGGCGTGTTGCTTTGCCCGCCATGCCTTCGAGTACTTCACACGGTACCCGGTAAATGCATATATAGATTCTACCAATGAGGCAACTGACACATTGATATCCACCGCGACTATGCCAGCGATCATGGTTTTAAATAGACCGCTATAGCTCCGCTATAGCTTCGCTATAGCCTTTTAGAAGGCCTGCCGCTACGCTATTGCTAATTTTTTCGCTATTGCAGCTAATGACGCTTTAGCTCCGCTAAATACCGCTATTTGGTTTAGCCGCGAAATTTATTTAGCACCGCTAATCTTGATCAAGGCATATATTCATTACTCACTCTAGATAACTAGAATCTATGCCTCTTTGTTGTTTCTTTACTTCAGTGAATGTTGTAATAAACAATTGAATAATTGTTGAGTTGTTAATTGTTCGATGTTGAATGAATATGAATGTTGATTATAGCCATGGATATGTTAATTGATCGAATGACTGTGAAGTAATGGACCGAGATACACGTTCTCATGTATCCCTAGACATATATTTGAGTATTTGTGGTCATAATTTTTTCTTACTTCAATGTTTCTATGCATATAATTGAAATTTTTCATGTTTTTTTCCAAAACCGCTAAATGAAATAGCTTTCGCTATAGCCCGCTATAGCTTTCTATAGCTTTTAGATGAAGTCACCGCTAAAAGTCATAGCCCGCTATTTAAAACCTTGGCAGTGATACGACGGCCTAGGTACTTTGCCGTGTTTTGAGCATGCACCCTCTTTACCTTCGACGAGCCACATGTGTGCGGTTGCCTCACACGAGTAATCTTCCATCTCTCAGTAAACTTGTCCGACCGAGCCCACATGCTCCAAAGACATCCTTGCTTGCAATTCACAGAGTATCTGTCTATCTGACTTTCGCATCCGAATGAGTCATCGTGAAGGGCCTATGGTGCCTGACTGCATATTCCATCAAAAAATACTGCAACTGCTGCAATGTGTCGAATGCCTTCCCCTTTTGGATCTCTAGGTTCTCAGAATCGGAAAGGACCTCGCTTGAGAACAACCCGCTATGACATATTGCCATGTGAGTTCGGCTCAGATCCTCAAAGGTGACTACGGTCGGCACATCCACAGGAACTGACTTCAGCTGTCTCCTCTCATCTGCCGACATAGCACGCAATGCTTGCCGTCTATCCACCGCGTCTAGACTGGGAACCTCGTCCTCATGGCGGCCTTCTTCGTCACGTTCACCTAGAACCTCCACCTCATCTTCTTCCTCCACCTTATCTTCTCCCGCGGTCTCCTCATCTGCGGATTCATCCTCTAATTCTAAAGAGATTTGATCGACATCGACCTCACGTTCTTCCTCCTCAAATAGTCCTTCATCGAAATCATCCATGAGAATAGCACTATCGAAATGCTTCGTCTCAAATACTCCAGCTGTTGCCACCTCCTGAGTGAAGTGCTCTGCAAGCTCTTCTTCCTCCTCAACTCTCTGCACGGCTTGTACGAGAGTTACCAGCGAGGTACCCGCACGATAAATATTGACCACCACCTTCTAACAAGTAACATTGGAATTTCTCACAACCTCCTTATAGTTACTCTAATCCGACTCCGATGCAATCTTCCACATCACGTTCCACAGTCAAATCTGCATTGCAAAAACAATTCACCTTCACCCAGACCACACCTCATCATAGACCGGCATCAGAAAACTAATTCTTCATAACTTGGGCTCCTATCAAACAACACAACATCTTCCTTCATATTCTCAAATTCCCCGTTTTCTCTAACAATTCTACTATGAAACAGCCGCACTAAACGATCCATCTACAAAATTTGATTCAACAAATGCAATTTCATTAGCCCTATGATACAAGTTCATCTATTCCTTCGGGATTGCCCTAACAATCTATATACGTTTTAATCTTTTCCATGCAAAGATTACATAGGTGCTTAGAGGTTACAATCTTATCGAAGCATCTCCATAACCACCCATGCTTAGTTAGGCCTACTTCACCCCACTTAAGCACCCATGTAAGTATTAGAACAAAAAAGGATTTCGCTCCTAAGACCCTGTAACTAACCATATGTATTGTACATGTTGGGCATACTTAGCTTATTTTATATTTGACAAATAGCCCACAAAACTACATATCGTGTTCAAAGTGGCATAGCCCAACATTTATCTAAATCAAAATTTAGAGGACAAAACGATACATGCAACTAATTCTACACGTTAATAATACGGACAGAACCTCCATAGCGTATGCCACGACGCTCAGATCGAACTAAACAACCAAAAATCAAGCCTAAACCGGCATTATTACTAAAACCCTAGTTTTCAAAAAAGTCTCAAATGCGATGGATCGAGTGAGAAAATGAGGGATCGAGGGGGGGCATTACGTTGCTAGGAGGGTGAGGATCCCCTTCTTGGATGCGAGAGGCGGCGGATGCGGCGGCGACGGCAGGCGGCGGCGGCGGAGGAGGGAGGAGGGCGAAATAAACCCGAGCACGGGCTCGGGTAGCCACAACGCTAATATGTTACGACCTTGCGCGCTAAGCGGGTGGCGGCGGCGGCGCCATTATCGCGCCAGCGCAAGCGCGGCGGTATCACGGAGCGATTTTGCCGCGCCAGAGCATGTGGCACGGCAAGGGTGGGCCCCGCAGCTTCCACGCCAGTGGCTGGTCGGCCGCGGGTGCCTACGTGGCAGGCTTTGCCGCGCCATTTGACTTGGCGAGGCAGAGGCTATTAGCCGCGCCGTCTAAGTTGGCGCGGCCAAAGGGGTCAGATATGCAAATAGTTTTTGTCGAGGGTTAATTTTAAATTATTTATTTAAAAAAGGTTAAAAAAAATTTTCCCGGCAACAGGACTCTGCTCCGCTTCATCGGAAGTTGGTCTTCTTTGATTTTTTTTTGCAACAGGGTGTTGTCACCCGACTTTCATTCATTGAACGAAAACAACAATACATCTTACAATTTTTCGTCAGCGATCTCGCCGACTTTGCTACATCTATACTCTCTTTTTACATCATCTTGTAAACTCTCACAGCGCTCTCGCAATTGAATGTCCTCATCCTTTCTCTCTGGCTTTACGTGGTCCTCTTCATCTTCTCCTGCTTCGGGGTCCTCCACACGGCGTCCTCTTCATTTTTTTTCCTGCTTCGAGGTCCTCCACACGGCGGTCCTCGCAAGTTGTGTCTGCTCTTCTCTTGCTTCGGGGTCCTCCACAAGGCGTCCTCGCACGTGGTTAGCGGCAGCCGCACTTGCCCTTCTTCTTTTTTTTCCACGGCGATTGCTCCCTTCTAACTCCCAGTGGCAAATCCTGTAAATAATTACGCTGAATCTAGAGAAATAATTTCCTCCTATATGAGAACTTCGGGGTCGAACCCACGGGCAAATCCTACAAATAATTGCGCTGAATCCAGAGAAATAATTTCTTTCTATATGAGAACTTCGGGGTCGAACCCACGACAGGCCGCTCGTACCACCACGAGTGTACCAACCGAGCATCGCTCGATTCTCTGGTTGGTCTTCTTTGATTGAACTTGAATCATAAATCAGCAGCATATATACTCACACGTTTGCCACTCACAGATTTGCGTTTCCCATCCGTCAAGGAGAACATGTTTTGCAGCCTGGCCCGGCGGCCTGCGCCCGGCGCCGGCGATTGTCGGTCCATCCGCGGGCAGTGCCACTGACCAGTGAGTAGGGATGAGCATGGTCCGGGCCGGACCACCGACCCAGCTACCCAGCCTGGCTAAAAATCGCTAGTGGGACAGAGGGTCGGTCCAGGAAATGTTGGAGGCCGAGTGAGTCCAGGACCCATCGATCCATTGGATCCATTGGATCGCCCCATTCATCCCCCTCAGCAGCTCGCCTCCATCCATCCCCTCGCAAGCTCGCCTCCGAGGCTCCGCCTCCACGCGTCCCCACTCTCCAGCGCTCCAGCGGGCGGTAGCGCGGCGGTGCCTGTACCGCGGATGACCTCAACCGCGGCGGATCGATGGCGCGACGGCACATCTATCGCGGCGGTGCGGCGACGCCTCTACCACGGCGGGTCGGTGACCGCTTCCATGGCCTCCACGTCTCCTCGCTTCTTGAATCCAATCCCTTCCCCTTCCGAGCCCTAGAGGCTGGGCAAGGGGAGCGCCCATGGAGATCTCGCTCGAGATCGGCGGGCGGCTCGGGCAAGCGGGGTCCGAGCTCGCGGGCACCGTCCTGCAGCTCGCGCTCCAGATTCCGGTGCTATTCCGGTCTGAGGTCACACGGCGCCGGAAGTGGGAGGTGACGCCGCTGCCGCCTGCTGCGGTGATGCGGGATGAGGGGGAGGTGGGGCTCCCTGTCACCCTGTGGCTGTGGAGACTGCTGTCAGCGACAGAGGCCCCCTCGAGGTGGCGGCGGCTACGGCCGCGGCCGCCACTGGCGGGGCCACTGCAGCTAGTGACACCTCCCTCGCCGCTCTCCCTGCTCCGCATCCGCTCCGGTGACACCTCCCTCGCCGCTCGCCCTCCTCATTTGCATCGGTGAAGAGACCGGGAAGATTTGTGTTTTGCGGATGGTCTCCATGTGTTTGTTGAAATGGCAATGTGCAGATTAGAAACACAAATGATTTAGGGTCGACCCATTGGATCCATTGGTCCAGTCTCGGATCCACAAAGATCATTTAGGGTTGACCCATCGACCCGCTAATTATTTTTGGGTCACGCGGTCCGGATCCGGGCCAAAACTGGCAGTGAGTGATCACTGCTCCGTGGCCTTTCCGCTCGATCGTCGTCAGGCTCTGGCGCTCGGTCGTCGCAACTCGCAAGCCGAACACGTCGATCGGCCGCTTCCCCGATCACGCAGCCTCCCTTGCGTGACGCACGCACGGCCATGGCCGTCGCCCCCACCACGTTCCTCGATCAGTAGTCGCTGCGCGCCTGGCCGCCGAGCGCGGCCGCCCGGCCACTTGCCGGCCGCGCCCAGCTCTGCCGCGCGCGCAGCCAGCTGGCCGGCCGGGCTAGCTGAATCTTTGTCGGAATATTACTAGCTCTAGGTAGGCTGTCACTGGGTTTTGTCTCTAGCTAGCTAGCTAGACGATCAGCTTCACTGAGTACTGTGCGCGCGTCGCGCCATGCCATCGGCGTGCAGCAGTACCACTCACTCTCCGTGCTCAACACCTAGATTTGAGTATTAAGCACACTGTTGGCAATTGACAGCGGTAAAACCATATTTCTGGCCATTATTGCTGCGAATGGAGGAAGAGGACGAGGAGATCACTGCAAGAATGCGATTAATGTAGGCCCATCCCACCTATTTTCGTCGGCTTGATTCCTGGCCAACAAATATACCTTTATATTTATTGCCTTTTTCTCTGCCGGTGAAATTATGCGACTATTTGATTTGTTTTGACTGACGAAAATAACTTTGGCCGCCAGATTCCAGAATGCTTCGGATTCTTGTCGTGAGATGCACTCAAGGTGTGTAATTATTCATAGAGCTTGCAGTATAGGTTTTATTCATCATGTTAGTAGACGATATTTTCATATAATTCAAAAAAACAAAAGATCTACACCATTGGGGTCAAATTATAATGGATTTAATATAAAGAAAGAATTTATATCAATTACATTAAAATAATATCAATTTAGAATAAAAGGTGATATAAATAAGAGTCCATATCAAATTAAAATTAAAAGTTCATAACAAATTAAATAAAATAGCATAAATAAAAAATAAAAATAAAATAAGTCCAAGCGAACTACACAACTAGAAAAAGAGTGACCATGTAAATTACAATTGAAAATAATAGAAATTTAAAATAGAAATAATATAAAAAGGAATTGGTATTAAATTTTATTTTTATTAAATTTTACACAACTAGAAAAATGTCCGTATAAAAAATATTAAATTTTGCAATAACAATAAAGAGTCCGTATTGACCAAAATATAAATATTAAATTATATTAAAACATATTAAAAAGGACTCCATATCTATTAATTATTAGATTAAAAACATGAGCCAAAGGTGCCACCACAAATGCGAACTAAAGGAGAAGAGCCAAGCACCAGAGAGTTGTAGCTGGCACGATGAGTTGACACCATAACTAATCTCTACAATTAAAAAGTGTATTATGGTGATCTCTAAGCGTTTACTAATGAAGGCTACTTAATCTTGACCATCGGTCCATTCATCAATGTTCACTAATTCTATTTTAAAATAACAAAAAAATAACAGAGGCACCATATTAATTTTAAAATACTAAAAATTCCCATAATGATAGAAAAAATAAAAATTTAAAATACACCGTTGATTATTGTGTCTGAATTACAACGGCTTAGGTTAAAACTTACAATAATAAAACAAAGACAATTTAAAAGGAGTTCATATCAAATACAAGGTTAGAAAGTAGTTCACATCGAATGCAACATATAGCTGTGTACATGTGTGGGACATCAGAACTTATTACTTATCAATGTTCACAAGTATAAACATGCAATTGCACGTTTCACTTCTTCCTAAACAGTACGTGAAACATTCACCGCACACAGGGCCACAGGCACACAGCATATACTGATATGTACGTGTCGTGTGTATATGTACACACATTTCAAGGCTCTGCCGCTCGGTCGCGCACGTACGGGCCCTCGCGCGCGCGAGCCGGCGAATCATGCATCCATGCACGCAGCGCATGCTCACTACGGAGAAAAACGGAGAGAAACAAGCGCGGCAGGCTCCGGCTTGCGGCATGCGAAAGACCAAAAGCGTAGCTGCGACAGCTACCACAGGTAGCGGCAGCAGCCAGTAGGTATAAGAAAGAGTGTCGATTTGATTCATGAATTTTGGTTCGAGCATCAACTTAATTTCAGAGATACAAAATCGGTTGGATTCGATCTCTATAGTTTTGAGGTTTGGGAGATTTGACTTTGAGACGGTAGCAATTTTACTTTTTTGACCGATCAAAATATTTCCGTGAGTGGTTTTGTGCCACCTAGTTCGGTTTTGATCATTCAAAACTATCCAAAAAAAACGGTTTTGATCAATATAAAAACTAAAATGGTACTGCTTCGTAATCATATAGATCGATCCCACCTAGTTTTTCACATCAAACACCAAATTAGCACCACGAAAATTTAAGCTTTCTCACACTTTTTTCAGTAACGTATACGCACAGCTCGCCAATCCCAGCGCGGGCCGCGGCTCGATGATCTCGCCAAAACATCTCTCTCTGCGCGCATGTGCGTGCGTTTCGCCCAGTGCGCGAGCGAGATTTGTTGGTAGCTCTGAACACGTTGGTGTGGTTGCAGACAAAATCCTACGAGCAATAGTGAAAGTCAAAGTCCCACAATGCTCTTGATTTTCTTAGCTCTTTGCAAGCTAGGTTCTTGAAAAGTGAGACGCATAAGTGTTTAAGGTATTAGTGCAATCCAAGTATCCAACAGACCAACACTATAAGATTCTTAAGAACCAGATTATGCAGAAATTTCGTCACTTTGATGTATGAATATAGGAGTTTTTTAGCACGCACCCTAATTGTTTTGTAGCGTTGATCTAATTGAGGCCCTCTTTGATAGCTTGTTTAGTTTTAGTTTAGTTTTTGTTGGTAAAATTTAACCACCTTTGAAAGTGGTATGAAAAGGTTAAATAAATTATTTTAAAAATATTTTTGAGATCTTTAAGAAAAACCCTACAAAGTTATAAAAAAATTATTTTCAAAAAAAGTGAATGGTGTATATAAAAATAACAAAAATTGCAATCTCAACAAAAAAAATAAACTAGAACAAGGTATCAAAGAGGCCCTGAATCCAACAGTGTCTATAAGGTCTCAACCCCCCACTCTTTTGACTTCCCATTGACTTCCTCGGATTTCAGGTCTATTCCCGACCGTACGAGCCATTTTTGTCGCGTTTGTTGCCAGCGTAGGGCGCCACGGCGAGCGGGGCGGTCAGTTACACCCATCCGAGAGAAACGATAATAAACATACAATGGCACAGCCAACACATTCACGAGTATGTCGGGTTGGTTAAGTGATCGCGGTACGAGCCTACAGGTTGCAGGTTCGAATTCTGATAGCGCCACGCTTTGTTTTGTGCCCTTTGTGCGGAATTTTCTGATTTTTTTTTTGCGTTGGCGCTTTTTTCTGGGATTTTGGCGCCCTGCGTTTTTTTGGAATTTTGGCATGGGCGCGTGCACCTTTTGGATTTTGGCGCTGGTTTATTTGGGGCATCAATTGTTTTAAGCTTTATTTCATGTGTTAATTAATTACACATTTATCTTAGTATATACATGTGTTGCTTATACTTTAACCATGTGTCTCCAAAGAACGATTAATAATTTAATTTAAAATCGCGCAACTAACCATTCAAACTTTTGGCATCAAATTGTTTTTTGCTAAAGTCATTTGCAAGTCCCAAGAAACTCCCTAATTTTCTAAATATTTTTATAAAACTAAATCTATTTTATCCTATAAGGAAAATACATTATTTCAATTTTTTACGGAATTATATCCCATAAATACCAACTTTTATTCCACATTTAGGTTCTCCTCAATTTTATGAATTTTTAGAATCCTATTTCTCATTTTTGTGAACTTCCAACATTTTCCTACAATATTGTGAAGTCAAAACAATTTTCTAGAATTTATCGTTAAATTCGTGAAACACCTTTCCTTCTTTTGGAAATTTCCTTAGAGTACGCTTTCCTTATTCGAGTTACGTCTTTGACATCAACCTTTCCCCTTCCTATGGCAGCAACCTAACCCAAAAGCCCACGGCCCATTCAACTATCTATCCCACCCAACCACTTAAAGTGACCGCAGACGGTTCGAATCTTACATCTTGATCCGATTATCCATCTTTAGCCACGTCAACCTCCACTATTTGACTGCATACCGGTTCAATAAAGCAAGTTCAACTTCCGTACAGTCCCATCTAGATCAGACGGCTATGCGACATCATCAACCTCTGGACGTCATTGTCACCCAACGGGATCACGGTGACGACGCTCGCTAACATCTTCGCTCTACGTTGTTGTTGTCGACCTCGATCTCAACGTCAACAACTCGACGTCATCGCTACCCAACGGAATCACGTTATCGATACCCTCCAAACATCTTCTGGCCTGATTACAACCCCAACAAGTGCCACTCACCGCCGCCTAGCTCGTGCCATCAACACCAAAACCCGGCAACCATCGGAGCGTCTCCATCCAGGCAACCCGTGATGTCGTGACCCCAGTACTTGTAATGGGAATCCAGCATCACGAGCCGATACTAATCCCAGTTTAGTATCTCGTAATGGACAACACGGTGAAATCATCACAGCATATTTAATTAAGGTAAAATAAGAGTAAACCATAGTGTTTTATTACAAAGAAACGAACTGGCATACCAGTCGATAGTCCAATACAGAATTTAACATCAAACATAAACATCAGAGTCTTCCAATTAAATAACTATGATAATTCCAAGGTGTCGACCCGAACACCTTAGCTAGTCTTGCGCTTCCTCGATGTGGCCTTCCGGTCCCGCCATAATCTGAATAAAAATATGTCCATGAGCAATCTAATGAGTACGCGGCTACCCAAAGAAGATCCTTAAACATGAATGCAGGTCAAAGGTAGGGTTAAGGTTGTTTTACCCAAATCCTACTTCTAGTCATATTTTAGTTGAACCAGTCAAGTTTTATTAGTGTGAATGCATGATTAAATAACTCCAATCTCAAGTTCAACAAAAGGTGTATCTCACATCAGGCCGATCCCAGCCTAAACTAGTCAGGTTTAGTTATTGAAAAGGGGTGATTCTACATGTGCAAACCTTTCCAGACACGTCCATAACCGCGGACACGGCTATCATGATAGTTTTAACTCTGCAGAGTGTGTACAAGTTTCCCCACAAGCCCCGTCTCATCCACTAGGAGAAACGGTACAAGACTTTTTCAGCCTACTACGCCCACCACTTCGCCACGGCCCTCTCTTTAGGTTTCCCGGCCCGCCGTGTTCGCCTGAAGAGGGCGCCTACTACGCCTAGGCACCACCTGTATGCTCCCCATTTAAACCATTCGGTCTCAGAAACGCACCTACCCCTCAAAGGAGATTGCAAGCCTCCTCCTAGGGCAGTAGTGACGAAACGTAACCAGACGACCCCACGAGCGGGGTTAGTGGGTTTCATAGTGTACTAAGCCGGGCGAAGGCACAAGTGGTCAGACGGTAAGATTCGGTCCAAAGAATACACAAGCTTGAGTCCTTATTAGAGGAGACCGTCTCATCTCCACCACAATCCCGGAAACATCTCTGCCGGGTCTCCCCTAAATCAACTACAACTTTTAGTTGTTTAGTTTTTTTTACCACAAATACCAACATGAAGCAAAAGCCTCACCCAAGCTCATTTTTATAGTGAATCCCAAATGCAATCCTACACATCTAGTCAAGGATAGGCCAGGAAATATTCAACGGGTTCACAAGGTGGCTAAAGCATATTAATTGATGATTAACATGTATAGGTACTCACGCCTAATTACCTGCAGGCAGGTAATTCGTAAAAAAAAAAATAAACAACAGATAATTATATTGTAAAACTAGGATGTAATATGAAATTAAGCTTGCTTCGAAAAACTCCGAGCTTTGCGAGTCCCACTGCGGTTCCAGGCAACAATCCGGACAACACTCGCAACCACCGTCTAAACATACATCAACAAACAAATAAACAGCAACATCAATACAGAGAAAATAATTATCGAATATACAGAAAAATTCTAGGATTAAAATGTGATTTTTAGGCTCCAAAATCATCCAATTTAGAGTTACGGAGCTCCCTAAACAATTCGGGAAGTTTGTGTTAAATAGGAAAATCTAGGAAAATAGAAAACCCGAATAACCTAAGTGGGCAGATCGACGGAACGGCCCAAACCTCCTCACATGAAGGCCGCCCAATGAGGCTCCGGCATGCGGCGGAAGCGGCTATCAAAGGGCCTCACGGGCGATGGCGCCAATGGTGGTGAACGGCCCCACCAGACAGAGGCAACGGCGCGCTGGCGTGGCGGTGACGCGGCGGCGACGTGGTAGTGACGTGGTGACAGGTGGCCGTGACGTGGCGTGACACGTGGTGCCGACATGGCGGGCCACGTGGCATTTGGGTGCGACTATGGGTGACGTGGCATGACACGTGTCATGCCACGCGGCTCTTTTGCCGACGCAGACGGCGGGGCTCACGCCGTCGATCGTGGCGTGATTCGCGCGGCGTTGCGCGTACGCGAACACGCGCGTCGCGCGAGGCGGCGGCGTTCTGGCCGCTTTTGACTAGCGGGTCCACGGATTGGCCGGGCCCGCACGTCGCCGCGGTGGTGGATGACGCGGCGAGGCGGAGCGGGTAAGATCGGGCGGGTCCCACGGACACGCGGCGCCACGGATTGGGCGATGCTGACGGATCGGTCCAAACGCCGACCGTGGCGGGACCCACGAGACGGTGTCGCGGCGTGAGTGGCGGGCGGCGGCGGCGCGGTCAGAACGGCTGCTGCGGGTGGACCCCCACCGAGACGCGTCATGCGCGATTGGTGGCGGCGCCGCAAGACAGCCCCACCGGACGCGGTTTATGGACCCATGGGACGCTGCGTCGGCGGCGGTTGGGCGGCGTGTGTGTCAGCAAGGCAAGCGCGGCGAACGACGGTGCTAGGGCGACGTGGCGGCGCGGAATTGGCCCCGGATCTCCCGCCGGTGCGGCAACGGCAAGGATCGCCGGCGGCCGTGGGATCAGCAAACTACAGCGAGCTCTAGCGGGCGGAAAACGGCACCAAAATGGGCGATCCGCATATGCATTTTGTTCGTCTCGACGAGATCTATCTACTGGTACCATCTATAGTACGAGCTACCTACAGGAAATGGAGATTTACCTCGAAAACGCCTCGGGAGAGAGTGTCTTGAGCCGTAGGGTTTAGGTGTAGGGGTGGGGAGTGGAGTGGTGGCAGGAACGATGAGGTTAGGGTTTTATAGGGGTGTAGGGCGCAGGTAGGGGTCGGTTGGGCTTCTTGGGTGGGCTCAAAGTGCTAAACTCTCCAATATGGGCCCTTAATCGCATACACTAATAACCCATTAGCACTTAACTCGAAATTAGACTGATGCTAAATGCATAATGAGAAGAATTACCTAGGTTTTCTTTTGGAAAAAAATTGGGACACCTAATAATTTTATTAGGATGTCACACGTGAGTACCACCGCCACAAACTCATCGTCTGGTCCACTCCAACTACATTGTTGTTGTCAACCCCGATCTAGACGTCAACCTCTCATTACTGGAATGCATTTGATTTTGTGGCAGCAGTATAGAGGAATGGACAATTACTATGTATTACTATGCCGCCACTTGCAATACGCCTTCATAGCATAGATCATCCAACGACAAATACTTGCAATAAACAACAAAATTTGGGAATGTGATATAGCACAGATCATCCAACGACAAACTCTAATTGAATTTGAATTGCTGGCAACGTCTTAATATAGACAAGATCCATCATACTTAGATAGTACTTACATAGGTTTACAAAAATATGCATGTCCATCACCAACACAAAGCATGTCTAGGCAAGACAAGTGAGCTAGAACAACCAGCTAGCTCATCCCACTGAGCGCTGCAAAATTGATGGAAAGGGGAATAGGGGATCCATCTATCCTTCAGATTCTAGGATTGCTTTGCTCGCCCTATTATTCTCTATATAGTAAGTCTACTTAGTGTTACAGGATTTTGTTTAATAAAACTTGAAGATTGTATGGAATTGTTTTTCGATAAAGGGCATCAGATGAAAACTGTTTGGAGAATCTTGTTACCAACCACCTGTAAGAACCAAGCAAATGACTGTTAATTGTCTTTCACAACACTGAAATAACAGTTAGAGAACAATTAAAATATAAGTATGACTACAAATTCAAGACATCAAACAAGCACTGTACCTACATTTATTTTTTAACTGCCGCCACTTGCAATATGCCTTCTTTCGAAGCACTAATCTCATTCAATTCACAGGACAATAATGCATAAGGCATCTTCTTTCGAAATGTCTCCATATCCTTTTGAGAGAAGCTTGATGTCATTTCAGCGCCATTCCAAAATTGCATGTATTTTATGAAAAATATTCCACATGAACACTTGCACGTCAAAATCAGCTAGCCTACAATTTTCATCAACTCCCTTATGCTCTGTCCAAACATTGAAATTCAGTTTACAAAATTTAAATGGGGAAATAATTAGTTTCACACATTTAATATATACAATAACGCAATAATAATATTTTAGCATGCGACTTATTTATCCTTACATATCTAGAACAACTGACAATACTATATGTGATGGTAATGCTTTTTCCTCCCAAGAGCACCTAATGTAGTTAAGAAACTTCGACGGAAGAAATCTAGAATTATGTCATGGTCTATCCACGGGTGTAAGTACATGACAAATGAGCTAATTGCACTCAAGCTATATCATTTCTTTCTCCTACTAATTCAGATGGTACAACAATAATTATATATACTCTACTTGTTAGAAAAATTCAGGAAATAGTCAACATTTGATTGCGGTTTGTTTAATGACAAGCCATTCCTACTTCCCAGTGGTGTGGCCGAAATAGAATTCCCCCCTTTTCCTCCAACACCTTGGCAATCAAAAGGGCAACCAACCTTTTTTTAAGGCCAAAAAGAACATACAACCAACCTAACACTAGATGATCAGCAAATTTGTCAGCCTCACTCCGTATGAGCTAAGACATTCCATTACTTCCATATGCCAATACTCTAGAACAATTACCATCTTGTTTATCTTCAAGTTTACCAAACTATAAATTAATCAAAAAGTAAGAAAGGACATATATTTCCAAGAGTGAAGCACCTCAAATCAAGAAGACACAAACTTTTGCCCTTTTTCCAATGTAATATATGCCTAGGAGGCTAGGAACCAGCATCAAACAGACAAACAAACCAATGTTGTGCTTGTGCGTGTGCCAAAAACCGCGCGAATCGATACAAGAAGCTGCAGTGCGTGTGCCACAAATGTTGAGAATTTCGGGAAGAAGCACGAACCGCACCGGCAAGCCGCGTAGGCGCACGACAGCGGGAGATCCGGCGAAGCTGCGCGACGGTTGTGGAAGCTCTGGAGTGTTCTGGAGAGGGCGGAGGCGCCGCGCGAAGGATGACCTAGGTGGACCAGCGGGCAAGCCCACGCGGTCGGCCACGTCGCCGTCGCTGTTGCCGTCGGCCACCTGCTGCCCATGCCGTAGGCGTCAGCTGCCGCCTCACCGTCGGCCGCCTGCTGCCCGTGCCGTGGCGCCGTGGATGGCCTGGCACGCGCGGCGAGCGGTGGCCGCCGTAGTGCGCGTGGCGGCGAAGATCGACGAGAGAGTGCGGCGGCGGCTGTCGCAGAGGAGCGCCCGGCCGAATCGAAGATGCAGGCGCCGACCTACCCTTATCCAACCAAACCGCCGCGCCATCGTCGTTTCGAGAAGCTGAGAAATCTCCGCAACCCCGCACAAATCGCTGCAGCTTCGCAAGGGGATAAGGATTACTAACAGAGAATGTTGAAAGGGAAGAAGGATTTCTAACCCTGGAAGTGATAAGCATTCCAAAACGAACCGAGGATTCTAATCCTAGTGTATTATTTTACTGAGATTCATATCAACCGTAGGATAAACAATGTATGGTCAGTAATACTCTCAGCCCTATGGGGGTTGAGAGGGAGTACACTAGAAGCACCCATGAATATATTAGTGCTCTCTAATGATTTGTTGGAGATAATTGTTAAGAGTGTTTAGTCATTTGTGTATTGTAAGGGTAGGATAGTCTTTTCGCTTCTCTAGGTTTTCCCTTTTGTACTCTTTATATTGCCCTTTGGGCTGTTCAATAGTGATTGAACTATTGCACACATTCTCCCCTCTCTAAATCTAACATAGTATCAGAGCAGAGATCTCTCTAGCTCACCACCGTCTTCATTGCTTGCCACCCCCGGAGGAGGCTCGGCCTCTCCCAGGCGGGGCCCTGTTTGCTCTGGCCTTTCCCGGAGCCCTCTTCCTTTCGTCTAGTACAAAAGCTCCAAAGAAGATCTCTTCGTTCAAGAAGAAGCAGCTTCTCAGATGGTCAAGAAATGCGGAAGAAGATCTCCGCCTTCCCCTTCTTCACGATGCAACAAAGAAAGAGGAAGGCGTCTGTCTGTCTAGATCCGGGTATAGTCACCACCAAGAAGAATACTCGTTCTTCCACAAGCTCAACAAGCTCCTGGTGCACCGGATTAGCCCTGCTTTGGGCCTAGCAGCGACTCCTACAGCATTGCAGCAACATCATTTCCTCCGCCGCTGCTACTTCTTCTTCAAGCACCTCTGCTATTGCAGGCTCTTTCTCCTCCCAAGCTACGAGCAAACAGCAGCCAGGCATGGCCACCATCTCCCTCGCCCAGATCTGAAGGCTCCAAGCCTGGATCTGACCGGCATAGGTCGGCCTAGGCCGGATCTGGCCTCCCGAGCATCACATCCAGCTAGTGACGGCCGGCGCATCGCCGTGGCCCGCCCACATCGCCATCGACCTCACCGCCACGAGCTCCTGCTTCAGGCCAGATCTGCACTCACCAAAAGGGGGTGTCCTCTCACCGCGTCATCGTCGGAGGGGAGGGGCGGCGCCACCTCTGGATGAGCCACCACTTCGTCTTTGCTGCTTTGTTCTTCATATTATAGGCTCCTCCTCTTTGTGCTTGGCATCAATTGGCAGAGTAGCAGCTTCAACACCCTTGCAAATTGCCATGCATTAGCATCTCACCAGCACCACCATATATCGTTGAGCCATCTGTACAAGGCTTGACCTTGTGTCACTCTTGATCTAGAGTATCCTGTAGCCTTATCAACCCTTTCATTTGGGTTTAACACAAGCCGATCTTCCTCGTCTCTCACCACCACCAATTTGGCATCGCCATTTTCGAGCATCCCGACTTCTTTCATATCCCGACATTCGCTGGCACCGTCATTGTTGGGTCTTATGCTGCACATCTGCTCTACACCTTCCTTGGATCCTATCTTAGACATTGGTGCCTTCTTGGTGCTATTTTGGGTTTTAGCTGCTTGCTACCTTAGGCATGTATCACTGTCCTTGCCATTTTGCTTGCTGTCTTCGCTGCTTGTATCTCACTGCTCGCTGCTTGTATTCATGCATCTTTTCTTTTCTAGCTTCCGTTGTGTCCATCCAAGTATGTTGCTCTTTTGTGTCAGTTCATCGATGCCGTGTGAGTCCACCATTCCATGTCAAATCAGCTGATTCTTTGCTAGCTTCTCTTTTCCCATGGTAGCTGCTGCCGCGCCTTGATCTTCTTGGACGTCATGAGCTCTTCATAGCGCATCACGTCCTTCTCTTCGTGATGATGCTTTCCATGGTTGCGATCAATCACTGCTATGCTTCTAGCTCCTTCCTCAGCTTGATTTGACCACTCTCTATTTTGCCAATTGCATCACTCCACTTTCAAACTCATCCTCATAGCCATCCTCTAAATCCTCTACTTACATTGCTTGTACTACCGGAGATCCTTACAGATTGTAGAGGCCTTTATCTTCAAAAAGGCATGGCCTCGACTTCTCGTTCGTTGCTCCTTGGTCCTTCTGGACGTTGTGTCTTCCTTCTTCGCGACGCATCACGTTCTTCTTTTGTGATGATGCCATTCAAGGCTATGATATGTGCCACTTCTCCTTCAAGCTAAGCATTGTCACCGAGGGTTGACCCAGATGGTTGACTTCTTCATGGACTTCGGTTTATTTTTCTTGAGATGCACTCTTCGACGACATCGCAAGACTTGGACTTTGGATCTAAACTTGATTAGAGTGTGTGTTTTCCTCCAAATGCAAAGCTATTGCATATGCCTTGCATTTGAGGGGGTGTGTTAAGAGTATTTAGTCATTTGTGTATTGTAAGGGTAGGATAGTCTTTTCCTTTCTCTAGGTTTTCCCTTTGTACTATTTATATTGCCCTTTGGGCTGTTCAATAGTGATTGAACTATTGCACACACTCTCCCCTCTATAAATCTAACAATAACAACACTTTCAAATTTAACTTAAACCTAAAATATGACATGACAAACTAGATGAACTACTTAACCAAGTCGAATGTGCATAAACAAGATATGTATGAAACCACGACATGCAACCACAGAGGATTAATCCGCAACAAGAAACAAACTACGTTCAGAAATTAACCAGAAGGTTAGAGATAACGTGTATTAATCTTCCATAGAATATAGGGAAGATACAAAAACAACCCTATCACGACAAAGGTGTAGCCAAAATTAAGCACATATCACAATACCGTTGTGAGTAATTACGCTTGGCACTTCCTAAAAATATTATTCACCATCTAGTTGTGCGGGATATCGACATTGATGTGTTTCAAAGATCTATTCCCGTTCTCTAGTGCACGCTGAAAAAACGAGACAGAGCAAGCTATTTTGGGGTAGCACCGCAGATGGAGAAGGCAAGAACTAGAAGCTCTGCTCTAGTGTGGTGCTCATAAAATATTTTTATGAAGATTCAAGGACGGGCATCCTCGCAGCGGGTTAAAATGACCTCTGACGGCGTGTTCTCCGCTCAACCACTGCGGATCACACCCCTGGTTAGATTTTTAGTCTGCCAGCCAACTCGATCAAGCTCGGTTCGATTTGAGCGTCGGGCACAACAAGGAGCGACTTCAGATTTACCTGTGTTCGGACCCTCGCGGGTAATAGTCCTACTCCTGCTGAGCCTTAGCTCTTTTCTGATTGTGGTTGAATAGGAATGTGTTTATAGGGTGCTTGTGAACCGAGTGTGTTCGAACCTATGCTTGTGCAGCGTACCCTCTTCCTCTATCTCCTCTCCTTTATACAAGCTTTGGGCTAGCGGAGAGAGCCGAGGGGTAGGCGATAAGATACTCAAGACACCGACAAGACACGACAGAAGAGATTTAAACGTGCACGCCCCGCGCCGCATGGCGCCTCGCTCGCGTGCCGCCGATGGCCACCCACCAAGACAAATACACCGGTGAGGTGCGGGTGGGGCCCACTGCTCTCCCGGCGGGCGGCCTCCTCAAGCAAACCTTCTCTCTCACGGTCAATTCTTCTGCGCCACAATGGCGGCCGCGCCGGACACGCAAGGGTCATCAGAAGCGGTAATCATTTCTTCACCGTCCATCCGCGTGATGTCGCGTTAAATGCGCTTCGTCCTTCGCAGCAGAGGGAGCCTTCGTCTGAAGACTCCTTCGCACGCGTTTCTGCCGGCCCCCCCCGACGCGTGGGACCCTCGCTGGTCTTGAGAGGGGCTCGCCCACGCGCCGCTCGGGCGTGGAGCCTCTCTGGTCTTCGAGAGGGCTCGCGCGCGCCCGCTGGCGCGTGGGGCCTCGCCTGGTCTTCGAGGGCTCGCCCACGCCGGCTGGGCCCGATCGCCTCCCGACGTGGGACCCTCTTGGCCTCTGAGGGGCTCGCCACTGTGGGGGCCTTGCTCGCCCTTTGACGCGTGGGGCCCGCCTTGTCTTGTTGAGGGCTCTCTCTTACGTTGGGGCCTTGCTTTCGCTCACTTTGACGTGGGGCCGCTTTGTCTTGTTGAGGGGCTCGTTCTGTGCCATTGGGCTGATCGCCCGCTGACGCGTGGGGCCCTCTTTGGTTGAGGGCTCTCGCCATGTATTTGGGGCCTTGCTTTCGCCCCTTTGGCGTGGGGCCCGCCTTGTCTTGTTGAGGGGCTCGCCTCTGTGGCTGGGGCCTTGCTTTCGCCCCGGCGTGTGGGGCCCGCCTTGTCTTCTCAGACTCTTTGTACCCCAGATTTATTACACCGACAGTGGCCGGGTCCACCATGATACGTGAACCGTCACAGACACTTTTTCCGTTTTTGTGCGGCGGAGGCGAATCGTGGGGCCCACCACCTACGGCGGCCAGACGCCGATTCTCCATCCGCACACGATCTTCCTTGGGGAACTACGCCGCTGGAAACCCAAACGCTGGGCAATGATGGCGCCGCCGCGTGAAGCGGAATCAAACCGTCGTGCTTCGCGCCCACGCCTATAAATACTTCTCTCGTCATTGCGGTCAATCCTTCGCACGCTAAGTCTTCACAACCGCCAATTGCCTCTTCAGCGCCACCACAGAGCCTTCTTTCTCTTCGCCAACTTCTCCATCGCTTTCCAATGGCGCCCAAACGCAGCAAGGATCGCCAGTGAGAGGCGTGCCGTCGCTGGGCAGTTTTCCCACCTCCGCCGAGCGAAGATGCGAGGCGGCTTCAAGTGTTCAGGCCGCCAACCGCCGCCCGGTTCGCCCGGCACCATGGCGCCGAGCCTCGCGACGGGAGATTATCACCTTCGTCTGGCGGCGTGGCGGGCTCATCCCGCCGACTCTGAATTTTTCTTGGGGTGCTCGCTTTCACGAGATCCAAGGTGCACCTTCCCACCAACTCCATCATTCTTGCCGCCATCTTCGCCCACCTCTGCGAGATGTTCGTGGGGGCGATGCCAAGCCTCCCACTCTAGAGCCGGCTCTTCGTCGTTGACGCGAGGCCGCGCCGAAGGGGCCATCGGGGCTGCTACTTCACGCCCGCTGAAGTCGCCGCCTTCATCCTGTCGCGCCCAAGTCCAATGGAAGGACGGCACCGACAATGGTCAGACGTGGAGGACTCCGGTGGCTGCGACGATCTTTCTCTCCCGAGGTCTGCGGAGCCCACCGCTAACTGGGGGATTGCGCCCGACGACTCAGCAGAGCTGGATTTGATGCTGGCGCGCATCGTCGATCTTCGCCGCGCGGCTCACCGGAACCCTCGTCGGCGGATTTTTTGCGGCGCCTCTGCCGCTCAAGATGAGGACTCGCCCGCTGGATGTACTATGGCGACAACGATGGAGTCGCGTCGCCCTCGGCGGTGAGTGCTCTTTTAGTCTTTTGGGTCTCTTGTCTTTCTTGGAATCTTTCCGCTTGCCGACCTTACGGCTTCCTTTCTTTTTCGCCAGAAGAGGGAACGTCTTCGGACGACGTAGCCGGATCGGTGGCGGGACTATCGGCCCCACCGACCGGCGACGACACTTCGCCGCGCAGCATCCTCCCCTCTCGCGATCGATCCACGGGGCGCAACCAACACTGCGCGCCGCCCCCATAGAGGTCTTCGGTCCTGCGGTCCAAGTGGCACGGGGCCACTAGAGATCCGCGATCGCCCGGCGACGCCCAAGCTTCGCGGCCGCCGCTACCTCCTCCGTGGCGGCCGACTCGACCGCGCTTCGAAGCGCCGCCTCATCTCGCCGTGGACGACGACGAAGAGGAGGAGAGACGAGCCCAAAGAGGGCTCGCCTCCAATCTGAAGCTTCGCCGCCATCGCGGCCCCCTGGGGCGAGGGCCTGCTCACGCCGCCGCTCCGCCATCGGGCGAGAGCGGCGATTTCAGAACTGGCGCCGCTGCGCCGTTTCTTCCGCCCTTCTACGCCGACGCCTCTCTGGCGGCGCTTGCCGACGCTGGCTGCCTCATTGCTGCTATTGGTGCTTCTCAGACGGCACCACTCGCGCCAATACCGCTTGACGGCGGCGGTGACGCGACGGCGCCACCACCGCCTCCGAATCAGCGACTTGGCGCTCCCCTTCAGCTTTCTCTTTCGTGGCACGCCACTTCAGTTGGCTTTCCTGCGCTTCACGACATTTCGCATTAGGGTTAGCATGCTACACGCTTTGCATACCGAACCTGTTTGTCCTTCTTGGAACAGGCGGACTGGGACATCGAGCTCGCTCGCGACTCGCCAAATTTCCCCGCTGCCGCCGCTTCCTTCGACGGAGGTCGCTCGCGGCGGCAGAGAGTTCGCGGCGCCGCGGCGGAGAACCCTCTAGCCATCGCGTCATTGGCGCCGCCGCCATCTCGGCCGTGGACCGCCGACGAGGGCTCTTCTTCGAGGCGCTTCGCACCCTCTCCCATACCTGGGCAACGCGGGAGGAAGCCCTTGCTTTGGCGGAGCGATCCGCCGGCGAGCTGCGGCGGGCCCTTGACCAAGAAACCGTCGCGAAGAAGGCGATGACTCATGAGGTGGCGCCAGAAGACAGCCGCCACGCTCTCATTGCCAGCAAATCAAGACCTCGCCTGAAACACTTCGAGCGCCACCGAACCCTTACCGACATGCTGCGCACCGCCTACCACGGTTTTCGGGACGCCCTGCATCCACTGGGCGCTACCTTGTATTCCCTTGCGGAGGAGACGGTCACAAGAAGACGCCGGGCGCCGTGGGACGAGCCGCCAAGCCTCGCGCGTCTTCGGTGGCGATACGGACGTGGGCGATCGAAGACGGTCGCCAAGGCGCTCTTGAAGCAGCGCGGTTCATCTTGGGCAACTGTCTTTCTCGAGACGCCGCGTTTGGTCTCGACGCCGCCACCGAGGCGCCTTCGCGCCAGCTGGACCGGATTGAGCAGGCGCGGGTTGACACCGCCGCCGGCCACGTATCCATGATGGGCGGCGCCGCTCCAGCGGAAGACGAAGACGAGGAGGAGTAGCGAAACTCCCCCGTCTATTTTGCCTTGTAAACGTTGCCTATCAATGCAAACAAACTTTTGCTCTTTTGTTGTTTGTCTCATTTGAACTTCGCACAATTTTAACTTGCGAAATTGAACTGGGGCACTTGACCGCCAAAGGCTTTAGACTGAGCGTTCTGCCGTAGGTGAGCGCTGTTTCCTTAGGCATCTGGTTACTTCAACCCTTATGGCCTCTCGCAACCCGACTTAAACATTACGTGGCGAAGCGCTTAGCTTCCGAAGTGGTCTAGTCGCGGTGCATTGTTGGCGCATTGCCTAGACCGAGCCGACACACCGAGCTAGAACCCTCCTTCCGTCCGCTTCGCCTCGCACCAACAGAAGTTATAAGCGTTTGCCTTTGCAACTAAGGGCCATCGACCATAAGTACTTTCGCTAGCAACTTTCGTGAGAATGCTTTCTATGAGACCTTTTAAGGCTAAGCACCGATCGTAAAAAGCTTTAGACAGAGCTTCGCATTGAAAGTGAGCGCTTTTTCCTCGAGCATCTGGTTACTTCAACCCTTATGGCCTCTTCTTGAACCGACCCTAGACATCGCGTGGCGAGCACTTAGCTTCCTAGTGGTCTAGTCATTTGGTGTCATTGTTGGCGTTGCCTAGACCGAGCCGACACACCGAGTTAGAACCGCCTTCCGTCCGCTTCGCCTCGCCCAACCGAAGTCGAGGCGTTCGTCCTTGAACTAAGGGCCATCGCCTTAAGTACTTTTTTTCGCTACCGACTTTCAATGTAATGCTTTCAAACAGACTTGAGGCGAAAAAAGAAACAGATGCCCACAAGGAGACAGAACTTATCTCTTATTGAAGATGGCTTTGTACAATGCAGCCCAGAGGCGGCGGTGAAGGAAGAAGACCTCGCCTTTCGGCTCCAAAGGAAAAAAAAAAAGCTTCGAACTGCTACTTACGGTAGAACTTCCTCACCGCCGACGCTCCAAGTGTTCGCCAATTCGCGACCATCCTCGAATGCGAGCTGACCGAGCTGGGGGAGATCGAGACCACCTTGAAGGGCCTCCCATGTGGGAGATAGCTTTGTTGCGCCCACTGCGCTTGGATTTTGCGCAGAAGCAGGTCGCCCATCGCCGATGTTCTCACACACACCCGCCTTTGCTTGGTAACGCGCGCAGGTTCGCCGATATTTGGCGGCCGGATCGCCGCCTGTCTCGGATCTCCTCCAGAGATTCACTTCGCCCCGACGCCCGGTCGGTCTTTGTCTTCATCTTCTTCGCCATGCTAACTGGTGGTACCCGAGTACGCATCCGTAGCATACCGCCGCACCCGCCGTTGAGTCGACGATAAGATCAATGCGGGGCGTGGTACGGATCCTTCGAACACGCCTTGTTGAGGTCGGTGAAGTCCACGCACATCCTCCAACGCCCGTTGATTTCTTGACGAGGACGGGTTCGCGAGCCACAGGATGGGCGACATCGCGACGCACTTCGCCTTAAGAGAATGTCCACCTCTGGCGGATAACTTCGGCGCTTCCACCGATCGCCGGACCTTCGCAAGACCGGTCGCTCGCCGGGAACGCCGCCAATTTGTGCTCAATCACCTCCTCGGGACCCAACCATGTCGGACGGTTGCCATGCAAACACGTCTGCGTTAGATCGAGGAAGGAGACGAGCGCGCCTTCCTATTTGGCGCCGAGAGGCGCCACCGAACGGTCTTCGCGGGTCGACTTCGCTCAGGAGACCGCCTTAACCTCCGCGGACAGAACCGGGAGGCACGGTCTTCCGAGGAGCTCCTGAAGTCTCGCTCGCCTGGCACCGACGCTTCGCCAAAGCGAGCGTCCTTATCGCAGCGGAGCGCCCCGGCGTCCACCTTCAAGACGATGGGGCCACCGCCCCGGATCTTCACCACCATGTACGATAGTGGCAAACCGCCATCAACTTGGTCGGCCGGCCGACCTAGTATGGCGTTGTAGGGAGGTCAAGTCGCCACTCGAACTTGAGCATCTCGGTGCGGAAGTTGTTGAACCTCCAAACGTCACCGAGATCGACGCGCCCGGCCGGGCGGACTCGGCCCGCGCGATGTCAAGAACGGAGTGTTGGACGAAGCTCCTGCCGCCGATCTCGAGCGCCGTGGCGACCCGGGCGACAGAGGTTGAGGAACTCCTCCGTCTACCAAAGACCGCCCTAACTTTACATTCCGGACCGTGGCGCAACCACGATCGGGAGATGTCCAGGTCGCGATATTGGCCGGGTGATCGGCTTCGATCGAACGCGATCGGTCGCTTCCGACCACGCCACCGCTTGCCTTGACCTAAAGCCGCACGCGGCGGCGACACTTCTCATCGCACGCTTAAAGCTAGCGTGGGGCGGATAGGTGGTCAACCGCCGTGGATGACGGCAACCGGCGCCCGCTGCCGAAAACCAAGCGTTGCCGTCTCCTTGCCCTTGCCATCGCCGGACGCTGCTGCTGCTGCTGCGCCGTGGACTCGCTTGTCCATTATCTTGCTAACGACATGGCAATCCGCCAAGTCGTGGGAGTTGTTGCGTGAATGGGACAAGAAGGCCTTCCGTCCCACTCACGGGCGACGGTCTCGCCCTCGTCGCAGCCGCGGGGGCCGTCGCGCCACGGCGATCGCCATGGCCGCCGCCCGCCGTCCCTTACGGGACCGTACCGCCGGCGCCGCGCCCTCCTCCTCTTTTCGCTCGCCGCGACCATTGCGCTGGTGGTCATGGTCGTCGTCGTCGTCGTGTTATCGTCGTTGCCGCTTTCGGCGGCCATGACCTGTCGGTCTCGACCGCTTTGCGCTTCTTCTTGTCCTTGCCGCGGGGTTCTCGAGGTCCCGGCCTCGCCACCCGCAGCTGTCCCGCCAGCGCGGCCGGCGGATGCGAGCTCTCACTTTGGCGATTTCAGCGCCAAGGTGAAGAGCTCCTCCGCTGTTTTGATCTTGCGGGTGGCCATCTTCTCCTTGACCTTGGGGTCTCGGCGCCTCTCACGAATGCCGTAACCACGGCGCCGATGGAGATGTCGGGGATGGTGTTGCGGACTGGTGAAGCGCCGAATATAGTCGCCAGCGACTCTCCTTTTTCCGCTTCCACGTTGTGGAGGTCGTCTTCTACTCCGGCTGCTCGAAGGTGCCACGGAAGTTGGTGATGAAGAGCTCCGAGAGCTCCTTCCATGACCCCACGGACCGGGGCAGTTCATGAGCCACGAGCGGGCTCGCCGGTGAGGACCGCGGGAAGTAGTTCGCCGTAACCTTCCCGACCTCTCTGTCGGCTTTATCACCGCGTGTAGATCTGCAAAAACTCATCGGGGTTGGTGGAGCCGTCATATTTTTTCGATGGGGCCGGACGAAACTGTTCCGGCCATCGGACGCGCGCAGCTCCTTAGAAAGGCGCGCACTCGACGCCGGAGCCTCGCTGCTCTGGACGCGGTCTCTCGCCCGCCCGCCCGTCGCTTAGGCGGCGCCAAGAAGCGCCACCTCATCGGCGGGCAGCTCTGCGGAGCCCTCTTGTTGGTCCTCGCGGCGGCGGCGGACAACATGATCAAGGCTTCGGTCGCGCCATCGCAGAGCTTGTCACGCAGTCTTCTCCATGCAGCAAGTGGCGGTCCTCCGGTGGGACCGAGATCACGGCCACCAGACGCCGCCGGCCGAGCCCCGTAGGGTCGCGCTTTTGTCGTCTTGGCCCGCCCCGTCACCGGGAGATCTGCGAGAGGAGTGCGAGGGCAACAAAGAACGGGGAAGCGGAAACACCGGTTCCCACGCCCGAAACTTGCACCACTCGCCGGCGGCGGATCGACGAGCGAGCCAAGCCGACCAACCACGGAGCCGCGGGAGTCCGAGTCACCGGAACCGATGGGTTCTCCAAAGAAGGCCACGCCGCATGGAGGTTCTGCGTCGGAGTGCACTCCTCCAAGGCCAGCGCCGCTTAGCTTGGCCGGGCGGTTGCTTCCGCCAGGTTCCGACCTTAAGCGGCGGCTACCGCCGGGTGATCCACCGCCATTGCCGCTGCCGACTCGTGGCGGCGGCTCTAGCGGCCGCTTCTGCTCCATCGCGGATCGCTGCTCCGCCATCGCCGCCAAGAAGGGTCAAGAGTTTGAACCGATGCTAGCGCACTTAATCGGGCGCGCCATCGACGGCGTGTTCTCCGCTCAACCATCATGCGGATCACACCTCTGGTCGATTTTTAGTCCGCCACCAACTCGATCAAGCTCGGTTCGATTTGAGCGTCGGGCACAACAAGGAGCGACTCGCAGATTTACCTGTGTTCGGACCCCTCGCGGGTAATAGTCCTACTCCCGCCGAGCCTTAGCTCTTTTCCGATTGTGGTTGAATGGGAATGTGTTTACTGTGGTGCTTGTGAACCGAGTGTGTTCGAACCTATGCTTGTGCAACGCACCCTCTTCCTCTCTCTCCTCTCCTTTTATACAAGCTTTGGGTCATGGCGGAGAGCCGAGGGGTAGGCAAGATCAAGATACTCAAGATAATCGACAAGACACGACAGAAGAGAGACGAAACGTTACCGCCACGCCATGGGCGCTCGCCTCGCGTGCCGTCGGTGGCCACCCACCAAGACAACACACCGGTGAGGTCTGCGGGTGGGGCTCACCGCTCCTCCCGACGCAGGCGGCCTCCTCAAGCAAACCTTCTCTCTGCCGGTCAATTCTTCGCGCCACAGGATGTACCGCTTTCAGACACGCAAGGGTCATCAGAAGCGGTAATCATTTCTTCACCGTCCATACGCTGCGTGATGTCGCATTAAATGCGCTTCGTCCTTCGCAGTTAGGGAAGCCTTCGTCTCAAGACTCCTTCGCAACGTTTCGCTGCGCGGGCCCCACTCGACGCGTGGGACCTCGCTGGTCTTGAGAGGGCTCGCCCACGACTCGCCTGCACGTGGGGCCCTCGCTGGTCTTGAGAGGGCTCGCCCACCCACCCGCTGGCGCGTGGGGCCTCGCTGGTCTTCGAGGGGCTCGCCAGCGCCGGCTGGGCCCGATCGCCTCCCGACGCGTGGGACCTTCTTGGCCTCTCGAGGGCTCGCCACGCCATGGGGCCTTGCTCGCCCGCACCGACGTGTGGGCCCGCCTTGTCTTGTTGAGGGGCTCGCCACGCCATTGGGCTGATCGCTCACTGACGCGTGGGGCCCTCTTTGAGGCTGAGGGCTCGCCATCGTATTTGGGCCTTGCTTTCGCCTACCGACGCGTGGGGCCCGCTTTGGCGCTAAGGGGCTCGCTCACGCTGGCTGGGGCCTTGCTCGCCCGCCTGACGCGTGGGGCCCGCCTTGTCTTCTCAGGACTCTTTGTACCCCGGTATTTATTACACCGACAACCTCAAAGTAACTTAAAGACAAACACCGCCAACTTTTGTATTGCTCCAAAATGTTTTTGCTAAGTAGAAAAAAGATCATGCAAATAGATAACCCTCCGCAAAAACAAATGACGCGTAGCTTGTAGCAATGTATAATAAGTCGCAGTCGACATGACAGGGAGACAGGGAGCTAACATGTTAGGATGACCAGTGCGGCGACATAAAACGAATCACATCTCTTTTGTAATACCAACTCTCGAACGACTAAATAATAATCCACAAGCACCTATGCAAACATAAGTACCCGATTTTGACTGACCATTCATGCAACAGGTGTCGTGCACCCGCCCCACCTTGCCCATGTTCGATGAGGCGAGTAGGTAGGCATGTTCTTCCTTTTCCTCTCATTCCCACATGAGCTAGTAGGGGAGAAGCACACTACATTATTTTATTAGCATCTCCCACTTCCCAGTAACAATATGATACTAGAGTTTCCACACTCCCTTCCATACATGGACCTTTGAGATTTTTCAAAAATTAATTCTCAAAGAAATGGGGTAAAAGCCCATATATTATTACAAGATCTTATTTTTTGTGTTTCTTGCTGCACCGCTTTGCTACTCCCAACCTAGTTTTCTCTAAGCCCAGAAACCACAGTAAAATTAAATCCGGTTAACACAATGGCCTATCCTAAACTCTAATCAGTGGTGGAGCTCTAACCACAGCGTCAAGAGACATGAAGTAGGTCGAGGTAGAACGCATAAATCGAGGACAAGGGAGATAGATGGACCGTTGATTTAAGATCCAAAGGTCCGGATCAACGGCATCGTATCAAATTTATGTCCACTGAGATTATGAGAGGAAGCAAAATTGTTTTAAAATTTTTCTTCTCTCTCTCTGTTTTTTTTAACTGGGGAAGTGACTTCGAAGGAGCATTTGCTTTGAATAACTATTTAAATTGCGTTTTCCAACGAGTATAATAGTTACACAGCAGGCGATCGATCCGGATCGGCCCGACAGGCAGGTCCGCAGGTGGACACCGATATTTCAGTAGAAAGCCTCTCTTTTTTCCTCCCTCGTAGTCGTAGTGGAGCTCACAAGATGCATATAGGGTGCTCAGAGTAGACCATGGGACAAGCTAGCTACGTCTGCGTCGAATATTAGCCAAGCAATTTCCCGTGCCCCTAGGCCTTGATAATGACAAATCGTTGCCAGGCCAGGAGCTCGTAGCCTTTTGTCAATCATCTTTGCAGTACTCTCCCTGCATCGACGTAGTCATTATAGGTGTCGCCCTCCTTCTGCATGCTGCCCTTCTCCAAAAGGCAGCCACGGCGATCTCAACTCTCAAGTTCACAGTGTTCTCTCAGAAAATCGATCACACACTACTAGGTAGCAATAGATATTGCGTGCGTATGGCAAAGAGAGAGATGCGACACGAGAGGTCAGATAAAAGGCAGCTAGGTTTTCCGAGTGCGTGGTTCTCAGTTTGACGTCGATCTCACTCTCCTCGGATTCCCAAACCTTCGATTCAGTATTCTGAGAGCAAAGCTAGCAGCAGCTTTAAAAGTTGCTGCAAATTCTCATGCTACAAATTTATAGCTTTGCTGCAAACATCCCTTCAGACTTTACACTACACTCTAAAAAGATTCCCTCACCTACCAGACACTCTATACGTGCTGCAAATTTAAAACGCCATTTAGAGCTTCTCCTAGCCATGCTCTGAGCAGCTGGTTCTAAACATTTCCCGGCCAACTTCTCTCTTAAAAGTACTAGTAGTATACTACTCCCTCCGTCCTGAAATATAAGGATTCGAAGCATTCAAATCTTGTCCTGAAATATAAGGATTCCTACCATTCAAGTTTTCCCTCCAACCATCATTCATTCAAATTTCTTCCCATCTTACCCCCAACCACTTTCCCACCCACCACATACTACCATTAATTGAGGGGCATTCTAGTACTTTCCCCTTCCTCTTAATCTCTCCCAAACATCCTAAAAATCCTTATATATCAGGACAGAGGGAGTAGTATGTATGCAGCAAACAAAACTTGGAAACATCAACCTATTAAAAAATATTGAAAGAAATGGGGATGATGGAGTAATCAGGCGAGGAAGGACAAGCCATAATCAACATTGGGACTCTCCACGCACTTTTCTCTATTCATCACATCAAAAGTTTCTTTAGCGCATTCCATGCCCTCTTGAGTCTTGACATCAGAATAGTATTAAAAAAAGGAGCTTCCATTTCAAAACTTCTGTTGGTGAAAGCAAGGTGCACCATAATTGGTCTATATATATCGCACAATTGCTAATCCACACCTTGATCTGTGACGCAAATAAAAATACCGGAGAAAGTGCACAAGTACAACAATGCGGTTTGTTAGCCGACATGCACTACGTAAAAAAACTTCTTTCTTGATGGCAAAACCATCAGCACAGAGCATAAAAACACTAACACAAGTCGATATTGACGGTCGGCCATTGATAATGTGCTGTCAGCACAAATATACCTATAAACGGTTAAATCATCGGCAATAGTCTTTTTCAATGGCTAATATTGGACTGTCGATACATCTCTAGCAAGTGCCATATTCTGTAGAAAACATGATGTCGACAAACAAACGTTCTGTTGTTGATATAT
Organism: Raddia guianensis; assembly: GCA_036346415.1. Classification (NCBI taxonomy): domain Eukaryota; kingdom Viridiplantae; phylum Streptophyta; class Magnoliopsida; order Poales; family Poaceae; genus Raddia; species Raddia guianensis. The sequence goes on along the minus strand of CM070541.1, from coordinate 9,310,017 downwards.
CGCCTCTCCTTTCTTCCTGTTTATCCATAGTCACTACCACCAACTAGGAAGATTCAGGGTTCCCCCAGCATGAGTATTGACATGCATGAAGACAAGGTGACATCAAAATCTATAGGTGATCAAAGATGATGGTGTCCTAGATGGAAGCTGCCATCTCCAATGATGTCCGATATGCTTTTGGAGAGAACCATCTATATATGCACTATCAAAATTAGGACAGTCACCTAGAGACCGACCATGTTCCTATGATACATTGATCTAAACCAATGCAAAAAAGCCACATGAGGATAAATATATACAAAACAGTCAAATTTGCATGCGAAGATTCCCTTTATGATATACATTGTATGCATCATACATGCACACATATTTTGGGGAGAACTAGAAAGTTGGAGAGGAAGAGCGCAACAAAAAAAGAAAGTTAAAGAGGAGGATACTATAACCGAGAGTAACTCGATGTTCTTGCAAAGGACTTGCAATCATTTAAAATCATTATCTGGAATCATTTAAAATCATTATCTGGTTCTAAGATGATATTTGGAGGCACCCTATAACTGTCACAGTTACTCGGTGATCTCGCAAAGCACATACAATTATCTGACACCATAATCAAATTCAAAGATGTCGTGATGGGCTATCTATCGAAACAACCAATCCAAAGCACAAGTAAGAAAGAAAAATTTGCATGCATTCTCATTCTTACGAGGAGGACATATATAATTATTTTGAGCTTTCGATCACATCAATGCAATTGCATTTTGATAAAAGTTCAAGTAATCAACCAGACAAGCAAAAGCACTAAGGCCACAAAAAGTGTAGCAGGGTGGAATCCTTACATGACATGCTAGTTTTACCCTTATTTCATATTAAAATCTAATAGTAAAAAATTAGATATGTTTTTAGCAGAAAATCTAATCGAAGTAGACTGATAAATCTAGCCGCATAAATATACGGTCATCTGCTAGTTAATTTTATGAGAAAGCAAAATGAAATTCATTTGTCATACATATGCTGCCATGAACTTAACGTCAACCCTAGTTACATCCTTATTCCTTAGTATGTGTATGTACACACATTCCATTTTTCACAAATCCGGCGAGCAAACATATGTGCGTGACCGATCGAAGAGTTGCAGGGATCCGCCGAAAACACGCTAGCTCGCTAGGCACAGGCGCAGCCGCACGCGCCAGGGCGGCAGAGCCCATGCATGGCAAACCGCACCATACGTAAAAGGGCAAGCTCCCGTGCTTGACAACGTAGTACGAATGCATGGCCGCCACGGCCAGCCTCCGTGACCGGCAAACAATTCGTCTCCCACAGTGCCGCCTGCCCCGCCTAGGGATGAACGGATCGGATAGGATCTCCGCAATGCATATGCTCCAAGCCAACCCCCCCTGTAGAGCTAAGCTATCACTGTGCACGTAGAGCGACGGACGCTAGCTAGGCAGCATCGGAGTGCGGGGCACTGTGCTTCCCTTCGCACTGTGCTCGCTGCCGTCGCCGCATGCCAATGCCAGCATATTACGCAGCTGATCGCCGGCCGGTGGCCGGGTGACTGACGACGACTGACGAGTGCATGCATGCAGCATGATGCATTTGCTCGGAAAGTTACCGCGTGGCGGCACTCTGTTACCGTTTTACCGCGAAGTGGTGTGGAAGATGACGCATGGCACGGGCGGACGCGTGCGTGGCGGCATGTGGCGTCGCGCTTCCCAACGCCCTCCCCCACTGCAGCGCCTGCCGTCGCGTCGTCGGTCTCCATTCTCCACCGTGCCACCCCGACCAAATCATCGTGTAATAATCACACGGAAGCCACGTAACTGTACGCCTTCCCAAGCTGGCCTCGTCCTCGTCGTAGTCGACAAACGGAGTGGTATTCAGGGATATATACAGTAGTAAATGTTTATAACACGAACCATATTAGCACTAGACAACACCAAATATATAACATGTATAAATACATGAAAACCCAGGCAAAACACAAAGAAACAATATGGCGCAGAGTATTAGATTGTTTCTCTGTTCCTTTCATTAATGGAATGAAATATCTAATAAAACACCCGGTAAAATATTTGAAATTAATATCTAATGAAGCGCTATTAAAATATCTGACGAAACACATGAAACACACCATGACGGTATAGAGATTTTGTAATAAAAAGGTCCCAATACAATGTTGAAGCCTGCATTAGGATTTCGCGCAACAAAAAATTCTAAATCTAAAGATTAGATCAAAACAACACATTGATCCACCCCAATTAAGCATCAATACGTAACTTAAACAGAGAGAGAGAGAGAGTAGCGCCACAAATCTAAAATCGGAATAGAGAGATGTGAGGAACTTTAGATCTAAAACGTATCTACTGATGCCACCTAGCCAGAAATGTGCCACCGGTGGCAGCACTCCACACCATAACTTAAGATTTGGCTGGACATGTCCATGGCAACGCCACCATCTACTTCCTCGTGGGTGCGCATGAGCGCAAAGGAGACAAGGAGGCAAAGAAAGCCATGGAGAGAGAGGATAACGGTAGGCGTGGTATGCCCTAAGGTTGCTAGCCATGGAGATTGGTGGGAGGAGCTCTATAACTAATTACTGATAGATGGGGTGACGAAAAAACCGCTTGGACTGAAGTGGATCAAACACGGGAGCAACAGATCACGTGCATGGAGCGACGCTCCCTGTGTTGTATAGTTATACCATCCAAAGGGTAGAGAACAATATGGCATCGTATAGTATTCCTACAATAATAAAGATGGCTTTAGATAGCTAGCGGGAAGCATTATACATTCTATTAAAGTTTACGGTATGGGAATGTTTCGTGGCCTCCAAGAAACCAAACATAATCGATCCCTACTGCTCGCCTAAAAATAGATAAAATCTCAATCCACGTATTTACACTAGTAAATACCTAAATTTACATATGGCTTGATATTGTAAAAAGTGTACAATTTAGCTTAAGAAATTTTACATACTATTTTGACACGTATCTTCGGTTCTATAATAGCCTTTTGTGTATATTGTTTTTTAATGAACTTGCAATACTAAAAACTAGGGACTGACTATGTAGTAGGTGCCTGCATTTGTAAGTTTTGTGCAGTCGCGTGCACTATACATGTAGGCCCTCTTTGATAGTTTGTTTAGTTTTGGTTTAGTTTTTGTTGGGAAAGTTTGACCACCTTTGAAAGTGGTATGAAAAGGCTAAATAAATTATTAAAAAAATATTTTTGAGATCTTTGAGAAAAACACTACAAAGTTCTAAAAAAATTATTTTCAGAAAATAAAGTGAATGGTGTATATAAAAAAACAAAAGTTGCAATCCTAACAAAAACTAGAACTAAACAAGGTATCAAAGAGTGCTGTAATGGCAGTCAATTTACGAGAAAACACACACTCGCAGCTAACACAGTTGATTAGGGGGAAAGTTACAATGGAGAAAATCAAATACGAGCAAAAAAATCTCTCTACATGAAAAATAGAAAATAAAATAAATCTATCATAAACAGAAAACAAAATAAATTTATAATAAGGGACCCTCTATTTATTAGTCGACTGATTTTCCTCTATCCATCAGTCGACATTCTAGACCGTTACATCTCAATCCAACGCCCAGATCAACCCCGCCCTCCCCCACTCTCTCTCTTACTTTCCCTCCACACTTGCCGACTTGGCCGCCACGCCACGCCTAGCCGCCCCACCGCCCGACCTCCCGCCGCTAACGTTGCCCGCCTAACCTAACCCGGCTGTCACCTTCACCCCTGCCGCCGCCGCCCCAACCGCCTACCCCCGTCCCCGGCCCCGGCGTCGCCCCCTCCGCCACTGCCCTCACTCTATCCCCAACCAACCGCTGGGTCGCCCACTCCCCCGACCATCCCTCTAAGCCCGGCGACATCCTAAACTCGAACCCCACCAAAACCCTAACCCGAATCCATGGCGGCGCGGCGGTGGAAGAGGAGGATTTCACCGGAGGGGAGGAAGACAGCGGCGGGAGGTCCCAGAGCGGATGAACTCAGGGGCGCGCGGGTAAGTGGGAAGTCGACTGAAATTCCCCCGGATTTCAGTCGATTAATGATTAGCAATTCCCTTATAATAAACAGAAAACAAAATAAATCTATAATAAATCAGACTCGCGCAAAAAATTCTACTATTGTGAAACATTTTTTTTCCAGTAAATGAAAATGTAAAAAACAATAAAAGTTTAGTGGAATTTTTTGCGCCCGCACGATTTCGCAAATTGCAGGTGCCTGTGAAATAGCAAACCCATAAAAAATATCACTTTGTTGCACCTTTTTATAACATCGAGCTACTCTCCGGTATAAATTTAGTTATTACCTTGTGTAAAAAATATTAACAGAAATTTCCAATATTTTCAGTGGAGTTACTTTCAAACCAAAAGGCTCGTCTCCCATTCTCCCCTTCCTTTTGCTCCTCTGCTCCATGTTACGTGCTGCCTCCTCGCCTCCCTCCCCTCTCTTCACGTGTCACGCCGCCGCTCCAACCTGGTGACACAAGTAAGCTAGCGCCAAGCGGCTGAGGACACCTCACCGATCGATCGATTGATCTGGCCATGGAGGAAGATAAATTAGCTTAGCTATAGCTTGTCTGCTCGATCTGCTGGCCTCTCGTCGGAGGCATGGCATTGGAGGCCGTGGTGTTCTCCGAGGGATTCTTCGGGCGTCACGCCATGGCGGCGGAAGGGGGAGGAGCTTGGAGCTGGAGCGGCCATGGCCACGGCGGCATGGAGGGGATGGTGGAGCTCGACGGGAGCAGCGGCGCCGCCTTCTGGGGCACTGGCGCGAGCTCCTCCGTCGTGGTCCAGGGGCTTCAGGAGCTGGATGGCGGTTCTTCCGTGGCGGCGCTGCCGCCGGTGAATGGCGGTGGCCGTGGAGACGCGGACGACGGTGCTGTTGCGGGGGCGGCGGCGGCGCCGGCGCCGGGGAGGAGGAAGCGGCGCAGAGCGAGGAGCGTGAAGAATAGGGAGGAGGTGGAGAGCCAGCGGATGACCCACATCGCCGTCGAGCGCAACCGCCGCAAGCAGATGAACGAGTACCTCGCCGTGCTCCGGTCCCTCATGCCGGCCTACTACGTGCAAAGGGTACATTACTATAGTAAACTTGCTAGGGCTTGATTAATTACTACTTCATTTACTACGCCTCGGCTCTTAACCCACACTGTTAATCTTTAGCGATTATACCAGCATTTGCCTAGCTGCTTGACCGATTAGGTTCTGCACAGTTAACTTCTTCCTAAAAAAGAAAAATCATGCGCACATATAAAAAATTGAAGCATTGTCTGTTTGGATCGTGAGTCGTGACAAAGATGATCGAGATGTGTGTATTATCGATAGGGCGACCAGGCGTCCATAATTGGCGGCGCAATCAACTATGTCAAAGAGCTGGAGCAGCTGCTCCAGTCACTGGAGGCGCAGAGGCACGTCCGCCGTGAATGCCACCTAGCCGCCGGCGACGCCGCCGCCGCCGGCGCCACGGTGCCCTTCGTGGGCTTCTTCACCTTCCCGCAGTACTCTATGGCCAGCGGCGCCGGCCGCTCCCCACCGACAAAAAATGCTGCCGCCGCCGAAGACGGCAGCGGCGACGACGCCGACGGCGGCGACTCGGGCTCGAAGCAGTCGGCGGTGGCGGACATCGAGGTGACCATGGTGGAGAGCCACGCCAACCTGAAGGTGCTGTCGCGGCGGCGGCCGAGGCAACTGCTGAGGATGGTCGCCGGCCTGCAGGCGCACCGCCTCGCCGTGCTGCACCTCAACGTCACCGGCGCTGGCGACACCGCACTCTACTCTCTCAGCCTCAAGGTACGCGACGCGTCCCTAGCATCTTCGATTTTCTTCGAGACCAGTCGCTTGGCAACGAGCCAACGACACGCCACGCAAGCAGAGCAAACTAGCCAGCCTCGTTTTGCGTGCATTGTCATGGACGACCCCAAACTCCAACCACGAACGCTTGATTAGTTGAATTGGCTGCCATGCAGTTTTACCATGTTGATTTCAATTTAATATAGACTTAACAATTAACTCAAACGTCTTTCGAAGCCTAGCTTTTTCTTTTTATACAGACATCTCTGAAAGCTCTAAAAAATAATAGAAACAAAAATACATCACCGTTAAAAAACATGTTCAAAATTATCCCAAAATGCATCTACAAAATTCAGCCTAACCAGATTACCGAGCACGAATTAGAAAGAACTGCCCTCTTCATTTTTGATACGAGATTATATCCTACGATTACGATCGAGCGGCACCTCCCTAGTTCCTTATTTCCATATGAATGTTGCTTTCTCTTGTACACGGACAATAGAGCACACAGACCAAACGAAGGGAATGAGTACGTGTGTTTGTAATCATGGGAAAGTCGTCGTGCCTTTCATCCATCCATATTTTTGTCTGGATACATGCATGAACGGCTCTGCCCGGTTGATGGCTGCTGCAGGTGGAAGACGACTGCCAGCTCTCATCGGTGGACGACATCGCGACGGCGGTGCACCGCATCGTCGAGACGATCGAGCAAGAGGAGCAGCAGAGCTGTAGCGAGCTTAACCGCTGATCATGGGAAATGAGCGACGCGCCGACGTCGCCATTTGCGTATGCATGCATGCACGTAACGAGCCGGATTGTCTAGTACGTACTAGTATAGTACTACTTACGTAGGCAGCTAATTAACCGTACCTTGTTGCTCCAATTAAGTACCCTAGCAGCTTCTCATTCTGTACTCCAGTGTTTTATGCATCGATCGATCTATGGGTTTCTCTTCGTGACTGCGTGGCTATGCGTGCATGGCCGGTTGAAAATAAAGACTAAAACCAACCTGCTATATATACTAGCAAGTAGCAAGCGTGCACGTGTAAAACACGTTGGAACAATGTTGACATCAATAATTTGTAGAAACAAGTAACAATTATGACACATGCAATTTTTTCTATTTGTCTATGTCTATATAGAGTAGGTGTAGGAGCATTACTTATTGCATTGGTCGTCTCATTTGGTTGATATTGTCTTGGGTCATCTCATGAAACATCTGAACAAGCAAAAATAAATAACAGAAAATCAATATATAGATATAGATTAATTAATGGGTGCAATAACATGCAAATAATTGTTTTTTATTAATATATCAATTCTGTACATGGATGCACGCATAAATACGCGTGACAATTATTCATTTAATTAAAAGTAGCGATGCGTTCTCTCGATGGGCCGGTCAAGTTATAATTGTAATTATATATGTGCATCACAATTGTTATTTACCGCCCTGCAAGCTTAATTAACAGGTTGTATACGTCCGCACGCATTGACATGGAGTGGAGGATACTGGAGCGTATTCTTAACAGAGCTATGTAATACTCATACTTTTATATGGAGTCCTGAATTTATTCCACCGCCCGGCCCGGGCAGACGTTTCGTATGTATGAGTATATATGATTGGGGCGTACGTGCCTGCCCCGCGCTATTTATAGTGTTATTGTCTAGTCTAGGAAGAATTAGAAAAAATTATTAGAAAGATTTATAATGGGAGAATAAAAATTAATTCTGTGTATATATGGGCAAGAGTTCGTGATCTCTAAGGGTGCTAGTCTGTTAGTTCTAGTCTAGAAAGAATTAGAAAAAATTACGAAGATTTATAATAAGAGAATAAAAATTAATCCTGTGTATATTTATATATGGGCAAGAGTCCGTGGTCTATACGTATCAGGTTATGGGAAAGAGTCTATGGTCTATACGTATCGAGTCAAGAGTCTGTGGTCTCTATGTATCGAGTCAATCCGTGGTCTCTACGTATCGAGTTGATATCAAACTCCTATAAAATTATGGCTGTTGGATGATGGATGAAGAGAATAGACGGATGTGATCTGTAACTGGATCTAGGTCAACATATATGGGCAAGAGTCTGTGGTCTCTACGGGTGCTAGTTTGTTAGTTCTTGTTTAGGAAAAATTAGGAAGATTTATAATGGAAGAATAGAAATTAATCCCGTGTATATGTATATATGGGCAGGAGTCTGTGGTTTCTACGTATCGAGCCAAGAGTCTGTGGTCTCTACGTATCGAGTTGATGCCAAACTACTGAAAATTATGGCTGCTGGATGATGGATGAAGAAAATAGACGGATGTGATATGTAGTTGGATCTAGTCCAACTTCTCAATTATAGGGTAGTTTAGATTTAGATAAGCATAATAATTAATTTTAAATGCTAAAATTCTGGCGTTAATAAAAAAATTAAAAGTTCTCATGTTAATCAAAGAAAAAAATATGCACAGTAGATTATAGTGGACTAAATTATCATAGTTTATATTAAAAGAAAGAGTCCATATCTACTACAGTTATTAAATAAAATATTAAAAATTTGAAATTAAAATAAGAAAAATAAGAGTCCATGTCAAATTAGAACAAAGACCTTGTATCCGTTACAACAAAAAAAATTGGATAAATTCATAACAAAAATAATGTCCATATAATGGCTAAATATTGACACAAAATCTAGTCGTGCAAATGCGTAGGACAACCTGCTTGTATATAATTAAACCGGGGTCAAACAGAGCCATCACATTAATCCTATAATACTAGAAAATATCGCATTAATAGGAAAGAAAAGGAAAGATCTACACCGTCGATTATTGCGGCTTGAATTATATATAACGACTTAGATTAAGAGAATATTTCACATCCAGTACCATAATAAAATAGAAGCAATTAAAAGGGGGCCATATCAGATACGAGAAAAGTACTCCAGATCAAATACGGGATTAGAAAAAGAGTTCATATATCAAATACAAGATCTAGACATGCAATTGTGCAAGACACCTTGCTTGTTATAAAACTAAAACATGGTCCAACGAAGCCACCAAATTAATTCTAAAATACTAGAAAATACCACATTAATCGGAGAGAAAAAGAAAGATCTACACTGTCGATTATTGTGGGTCCGAATGATAACAATTTAGATTAAAAGAATAGTCCACATCTACTACCCATAACAAAATAGGAAAAAGTGTACATCAAATACAAGATTAGAAACGGAGTTCAAATCAAATATAAGATTAAAAAAGTTCTGAAAAAGAATACATGATTGGAAAAGGAGTTCAAATCAAATATGGGATTAAAAAAAGTACAAAAAAGACCATATCAAATACGAGATCTAGTCGTGCATATGTACGGGATACCTTGCTTGTTTAAGGTCTTGTTCTCCTCAGTTTATCTTATCTGACTTATCTACTTATTTGACTTATTACTGATTTTACTTGTCTTCTTGATGTAGCCTCAAAAGTCTGATCTACTTTGTTCAATTTGTGTTTTAAAGCTTTCACACATGTTTTTTAGATGGAAAAAAAAGGATAAAAAATTTAAAAGGAGATAAGTAAATAGAAAGATAAGCCAAATAAGTCAGATAAGCCTATAAGAATAGACCCTATAATGAAAATAGAGAAAATTTAAAAGAAATTGGAAGATTTCTCGAAAAACCAAACCTAACAATTTTTCAGTCTCAATTTTTCGATGAAACTGAAGCAGTTTTCAAGAACGCCGATGAATTTTATTTTCCGCTCACTTGTTCGATTCAAATCTTAGAAATCAATTTTTTGTTTTTTCTTAACAAAAATCACTAGAAATAAAAAAGCTGGTCCAAATAGAATTTGGGACCGTCTAATGCACTATCTCCTGGACATAAAATAAGTGTCTACAGAATTGCATTGTAACTATAATAAAGTTGCACATTATTAACATGTGTAATTTTAGTTCATCGATGTGCAATTTTAGACAAAATGAAACAAACACGATAATTTGAAACATTGGAGAAGAAAAGTATGTGAACACGTGTATTTAACAAATCTACATAGTAACAAATCGTAGAATATGAGAGGATGAAATAGATAATTGATAAACAACGGTTTCATATATACTAAAATTGTACCTTCGCAACCGGTGCAATTCTAATGTTATCTACTAGAGCGTAGATTTAAAGTGACGGATAGTTAATAAAAATTTAGATACCTAAAAAATAGTAAATCTGATAGATTAATTTTACGGAACGCTGGCGCCCCACGTCCGGCTGGTGTGACGCTAGCGCAAGACGCTGAAACGCGCAGGCAGGCGTGACCTGATGCCATGTAGGGCGGGGCCCACCGGTTTTTTTTCGGCGACCATATTTTTTGACTGGGTGCTCCAATCCACAAACCGTTTGCGCCAACGTGTTCCTCATATTTTTTCGAACAAAACAAGATATATGTTGCCATATAACTCCTCAAACTTATCTGGTGAAACTTGGGTTTGGCCTACTGAAACTTGACTTTCATATTCATTAAACTTGCCGAACTGTCAAGTTTCATCAGGTTTAATGCAAGTTTCAACAAGTCACATACAAGTTTCTTCAAGTTTCATCAGGTTAATTCAAGTTTCAACAGGTTTCATCCAAGTTTCATCAGGTTACATCAAAGTTTCATCCAAGTTTCATCAGGTTTTATCAGCACACGGTCAAGTTTCATCAGCACACGTCCAAGTTTCGCTAGTATAGATGTAAGTTTCATAAGTGCTTCTCCTGGTTCACATCAAAAAATTGTAAAAGTGAAAATAATCAAAAAATTCAAAAAGTATTTAAAATGGGTTGCTCTCAATTTTAGAAGAATTATGAAATTTATTCCACGCATTTTGAACACTGTTTGAATTTTGTACAAAAATAAGAAGTTTAATCAAAAGTTTAATCAAACGCACAGGTTGCACTACTGCTGGCTAGTTGGCTGAGCACACAGGACGCGGGCGCGCTGTCGTGCGTACGATTGGCACGGTTGTCATTGATCCAGTGGCTCGGCTTGGTCCGGCGCGAGCGCCAGGTGTCGGATAATTTTCGGGCGAAAATGAGATTCAAAACCTTTCACACCTCCCAGCCACGCGAGCGATGCAGCGAAGTGAGCGAACGCCCGAGTCTCAGAGTCGATCGAACGTACGTACGTGGACATTAGCGCAACACGATTGACAGGCACAATTATCTGGGGGTTTCCAGCCCCCCTGTTTCCCGCGTGAAGAGCCGATGTTTCGTATCAAACGAGAAAGAGATTCCGATCGAAGCTGCCTCTTTGCCCTTCCACGGCTACTCAATGGCGTCGGGGCCGCAAGGATTTGGCGGCCGGCCGCCAGTGACACCGACTACCTCTGCTCCTTTTCGAAATGCTACTTCATGCTGAAATACTTTGCTTCCAAGGCTTCTAGAATTAGTGTTGAAAAGCCAAAACGTTTTATTACGGCATTGTTTGAAGATCTTTGATTAAGAAGGTGAAGTATTTGTCTAAGAGAAGCGGTGCATACGAAAACTGGATGTAACAGAAATATGTCATACAAAACAAGGCTTTGGGATGGTCTTAAAAGTTAAAACATTGATAGGACCTAGGAATCTAGGATTAATTGTGATATAGTATTCTACAACACCATTGGTAGCTCTAATAACTAGCCAACCAAACACATCCTCTCTCTGTATGTATATGAAGTGCTTTGTCGAGTAGATGGAGAACACCGTTCATGGTTAATTGTAATGTATTCTTTAGGTTAGAAATAAATAATTTAGACTGGTGATACAAATGCATCATTCAAGCACTACAATAAAATATAGCAAAATATTGTTGCTACATTGCTTACACCGCATATATTAAATCTACCTGTGGTTGGGTTAGTAAACTTCTCAAGGTAAGGGATATACCATCCCATGCATGTATATACAATTAGTTCTTCGGTTTTTTAATTGGCAATTGCCAAGACTATGGCCATCCACCCTAGGAAATTTTGCCTCCGTTATCGCACACATTCTTCCTTCACCTCTCTTCCCTAGAGGTCTAGATACTTTAGATTAGATTAGATCACACTTTAATCTGACCCGATCTTGCCCACATTGGAGATATTCCCATGTGCTCACCCAGATCCAACTCGTCAGTGCCTCAGCCACCCTTGGATCCTAGGAGAGAAGGAGATCTCGAGAAGTGAATACTAACCTTAGGAACTTAAATCGCAGAAATGAGGGAACCACTTACCCATTGTGTGCCACCATGAAAAGGAATGGAGAATCGAGGAAGAGGGTTGCTGCATGGTAAGCCACTATTGTCACACTGATTGTGGTTGCCATCAAGGGTCTGCATGTGACGCGTGGTGATGCAACGAGGTGGTTTAGGGTATGAGGGGTTCATTGACTGCAAGAGGGAGAGGAACGTGATGAGACGGCGAGGGAGCCATCTACCATGGCGATTGCTAGTGAAGGGTGGGGGTGGCGATAGAGGTGCCCAGAGCCGCCATTGAAGTAGCAAGGCGACGGTGGACTGCCAATGCCAGTTAGGTATAGTAACCCCTTGTTCTAGTGTGTCAAGTGTTAACGTTGCATTCAAGTTTCAAGCCACGGTTGCACCAAACCACATAAGATGACCAGAGATGGATCTGCGTAAGCTAGGAAGAGTTGACGATCCATTTCTGTGGAGGAAGAACGGGAGGGGTTCTATGGGGAAAGAGCATGGGCGGGGTAGGGCGAGTGCCTGCTGCTCTGAAACGCTGGAAAGCGAGGTGATGGCGAGAGCCGGAAATGATAGGAAAAGACGTGCTGTTCGTGTCGTCCCATTGACCCTTGGGAAAAGATTTTAGGACAGAGCCATCGGCCTTTTCTGTCTTTGGCATGATTGATCCAATAGTCGAAAGGACCGGTGAAATGATCAGACTCTCTCTAGAGATGCTTTTCATCTGGTGATTGAACCAAGGTCACAGGGCCGCTGGGCCGGTGCACGTGGTGCGTGTGCTCCTCACCGTCCAAAGTCATTGGCCATCTGAGCTAAAAACAGAGGATGAATAAGAAATTATATGATCATATAGACCATTGTCCTCTTTTTGATTTGCGAGATCGAAAGATCAGATAAGAACTCATGTACATTTTTTTTAAAAGTTTTGAACAGATGTCTGGATGTGGTAGGCATGTAGCGAGGGCAAAAACCTTTATATATGAAATAGCTTATTCTATTGGTTAGAAGATTAAAATACGTCGTGACCACTAAATTTGCATTGGTTTTCACCTGACCTCTTAAACATCTTTTAACAATAGAAGAGCTATCTCCTTATGCTCTCCTTCCAACAACCTCTCCCATCTTTCCCTTGGGGCCCTCCCTCTTTCTCTTCGGCGAGGAGAGTGAGGTGACATGTGCTCCTTCACCACCTCTTTTCCTTCCCCTCTTGGTCGTCCTTTAGTTCCCCAAGCACTATACCCCGCAACTCTGATGTCCGACACCCGGAGGAGGAGGAAGGTTGGTTGACCATCGATGGGAACCTCCAAAATTTGGAATTACTATGTATGCTTGGTTGGTTCTTCCTTTGAGCATGTTTGGTCCATGAGGTTTTGGGCGTCCTTTGTGGGCGCGCATTGTCGTCCTGGCCATAGTTGCTAGATCTAATGTGAGCGCAGTTCATTGTGAGCGGAGACAATCAGACTTACATGTTGGCTCCAATGGTCGCTGGATGATGACCTATGGTGGTGATTCCTGCAATGACGGTGAGTGGCAAAAAGGCGTTGAAGTGCGAATTCGGAGAGAAATCTCAATTTCTAGGTTTTTTTAGTCAGATTCAACAGTGGAGACACTTGTGAGCGTTGTTACCTTGCTACACGCACCATTAAGGGACATGGTTCTTCCTACTAGATTGCATCTTAGTTCATTGATTGAATGGTATGCTTTGGAATTAAGTTTTGTTATTACACTTGGTTTTAACCGGTCAACATTGATCCTGAAGAATAGTTGTTTTTACTATTGTCCACTTTCTCACTAAATCATTTTGGGTGATGCGACAAGATTTTGCCCTTGGTTGCTCTTATGAAATCACAGAAGAACCTCATGAATATTGATGATCATCTTCTATGTGAGGATATTTAGAATTATAACCGTCAAGATGTTTGGATCGTCTGGTTGTTATAAGACAGAAGTTTGTTACTTTTTTGTTTTATTTTTATTGCTTGCCTTAGTGCGACAATTGTATGTCATTTTACTTAAGTTCAAGCTTTTTTAATAAATGTTTGCAAATGTCATATGCATGATGCATCCCTAATTAGTGTAGAGGTTAAAAGTTTTTTCCATTATCTAAAAACTTATATTTTACTTTTTGGACACTCTGAGCTTGTCTCTATTGCATGACTGCGCTAAAACAGTTAGGGCTCCCACTAAGTGCTTAGTGGTCACGCATGTGGTTGTTAGATGCTGATGTTTTCATTAAATATTGACCTGGCTAGCCACCTATGCCTCCACATCATTGTCATCACCGTTGTCGTCGTCGTCGTCATCATCTCTGCATGGCTGATGGCTCCCTCTTTTCTCCCTCACATTCCTCTCACACCCTCTCAGTTCCATCACCATGGAAGAAGAGGGCTCGAGCTGCCACCGCTATGGAAGAGGAGGGAATAAGTCACTATTACCAAATAGAAGGAGCTCAGGCCTTCGTTGCCTTGAAAGAGGAGGAAGTGGGCTCCCCTCATGGAAGAGAAGGAGAGAGCTTGATCTATTGCTCCTTTCCCGTTCCGTTACATGGGCGTGGCTTTCTTCTAGAGGACTAGATGGGTCGGGTTAGGTTAGTATCGCCCTGCTCCAGACTTGACCTGACCCGCTAGTTCCCCAATCGGCCTCGACCTATGCTAAGGTAAGGGGAGGATAAGTGGAGAACTTGATCGAGGGGGAGGGGAGGGCGTCGTTGCTGTCGCCACAGTGGGGCTGGGGAGGAGAAGGTGGCTCATGGTAGAGGAAGTCGCCATCGATAACATTGATTTGCTGCCGTCATCTGGGAGGAAACTGCCTTTGTCATGACCCCCTGCGTCTCCACAGGGAATCCAATACCATGATCTGATACTAGGCCCAGACTGGTACCTCGTGATGGACAATGGTTATCATCGCTGGCATTCCATAATTATTTAAAATAACGGAGTACTTCAAGGTAGCATCATATGCTATTACAATAAAACAAATATTACCAATTATTAAGAACAAATAAAAATAACATCGAGAAAATGATGATGACCTTCAATGACGATATCCAAGCAATTGACCGGACACCCATGACTAGTCCTCAAGACACCGAGTTCGGACCCTCCTAGTCCTGATCAAACTTGCTACCTGAATAATAAAATTATCCGCGATAGGTATAATGAGTATGCGGCTATCCAGTAAGCGGTCCTTAACAATGTATGCAAAGGCAAGGATGGAGGGCAGAGTTATTTTACACAAAACCTATTACTAAACAAATTTTAGTTGCCAAGTTTTAATTAAGTGAATGCATGATCTCAAGACATTACCAACAATCATCAAAGGAAGGTGCATCATCGCACCAGGCCAATCCCAGCCTACACTAGTCAAGCTTAATTATTAAAAAGGTGGGACTACATGTAAAAACCTCTCGCCCCGTCCATGACCGTGGACATGGCTATCATGATAGTTTTAACTCTGCAGAGTATGTACACGTTCTCCACAAGCCCTGTCTTATCCCGAAGGAGATACGGTACAAGGCCTTTACAACCTACTACGTCTACCACTTCGCTTGCCCTTTCTTTTGGTTTCCCTAGCCCCGCCGGTGTCCGTTGCGGTAGGGCGCCTACTACTTCTGGAGACCACCTGGAGGTGTTCCCAATTTAAGCCATTCGGTCTCAGGAGCGCACCTACCCCTCAGGGGAGATTGCATGCCTCCTCCTGGGCAAAAGTGATGAAATGTAACCGGACAAGTCGCGAGCAAGTGGTTAGTAGGTTTCGTAGGGTACTAAGCCAGGGCCGAAGGTACAAATGTCCGTACTGTTTGGTTTGGTCTAGTAGTTCACAAGCTTGAGTCCTTAGTAGAGGAGACCTCCATACCAAAGCCACAACCCAGAAACCATCTCGACTGGGTCTCCTCTAACCAACCACACATTAATTTTAGTTGATTAGAGTTTAACCAAAACAATTGTTGAAGCCTCGGCTTTGCCGTCCCATTTTAATAAGTGATCAACCAATGCAAACCTAACATCTAATCAAAGGATAAGCTAAGGAACAATAGAAGGGTTCATCAATCAAGGCTACAACATGATAGTGAAAGACTAACACGGTCAGGTACTCACACACTAGTCTAATATGTATGCAAGAGTAGCAATTATAACATAAATAAAGTGGAATTGTAAAACATGGAAATTCGGAGCATTGCGAACCTCCTATAGAAATTCCCGGCAACAATATCCAGTTTCGAAAATAAGTTATCTACATGTAGATCAAGGAAACCAAAGCAAACAGCCGATCCAAGTAATGAAAATATAATAATAAAAATATATTAAAATTCTAGAAATTATTTGTAATTTAATGGATCTGGAATCACCTGAATTGGAGCTCGGGAACTCTCTAAACAATTCCGAAAAGTTTTACAATAAATAGAAATTCTCAGGAAATTGTTAAAGGGTTTAAAACACTAAATGGGCCTAGCCCTACCTTTCGGCTCAGCTCCCTCTCTCTCCGCCCAAACGGCCCAAACGCCACGCGGGAGCTGGCGCCGACAGGTGGGTCCCACCCATCAGCGGTGCGAGGTGCTGACAGGCGGACCCCACCGTCCAGACGGGGTGGCGGCGGCGGCGGCGAAGAGACGCGTGGCAAGCGGCGACTGGGGCGACGACGGCTGTGACTGATCAACTGGACCCACAGCTTTGCCGGGCCCACTCGTTAGTGACGCTGGGTGAGACGGCGCGTGGTACGGGCGGTAGTGGCGCCGGTGGGGCGCGGCGGCGGCGTCGTGTGCCAAGCGCCCGCGCCTGCGTGGGGTGGCACGACAGTGGTTGGTTGGCTCCGCGTTTCGCGCCAACGGAGCAGTCCGCGAGGTCACCGATGATGATGTCGGTGGCGGCGGCGACCGTGGGAGCAGCAGATCTTCTGCGAGGAAACTCGGGCTAGGGACCTTGGTTTTGAGTGCTCTTGGTACCGTTGGATTCGTCTCGACACGATCTAGGACGTCCTAGATGCTCACAAAACATGGAAGTTAGAAACCGGCGAGATTTCTTCGGGAAGTTTTGTGGAGGCTAGGGTTTTGTGGCTAGGACTTCAACTTGAGGCTCCAAGAGTTGTGAACGTCAAGAGGGGGTCTTGGGGGGTTTATATAGTGCTGGGGAGGGGTAGATTCGGCTGGGATAAATTAGGAAAGGATTAGGAGTTCGAATCCGACTCGGATTAGAATTCGGGGTTTGCCAAATTGGGAATCCGACTTCCCATGCGATATTTCAGGTGAAACATGGAGGATAAGCCGGTTTGGGCATCTAGAAGGTTTCCTAATTTGTGGGGATTTTTAGGAAAAGTATTTCTCATTATTTCATGTGAAATACCTTCCAAATAAGGCCTTTTTGGCTTAATCCGAATTTTCCGGTTGCCCAAAATTTAGGAAAAGGTAAGACATATATTTGGGAACCTAGGACACGTGTTTACACTGTCCTATCCCAATTCTAAGCAATGTTTTATCATAAAATAGCATATCGGACCATAACATAATAGCTGTAATAGGTTTTCTCATAGACAAATAATAAAACAAATTTTACCGTATGTTTTATCTCTTTAAAAACACTTGGAACACCTAATAATGTTATTAAGATGTCACAGTCTTTTATATGGGAGGCCTTCTACCCCCAAGTGATAAGACTCCATGAGAAGACACTACTAGGTTCCTAACTTTTTTCGAGGATGGAAAAACTATCGGTTATTAGTAAAAACCGTAGGCCACATGAATGGACGAGTGTACACCGTCGGCCATTCCCCCTCGGCCACACGTTGTGGGGAAATGGTATGATTCCCGAGGGTACTTAGGGCACTCGGTATTTGATGCACATTAGTGAGAGGTCTGCTAAACCGTCGGTTAATATGAACACTCGTGTATAACATGGGTGAAAGTTTTAAAACCCCGTCGGTGATTTAATTTGTGACAGTTTTTGTGAAACCTTCGGTAAATGGAAACGCTCACACATTGCATTCGTGACAGTTGACATAACTGTCGGCAAGTGTTTTGTCATGTGTTCTATGAAACCCTCGGTTAATTATTTACACTCGGTTAATTACATTGTTAATGATGGTTTGCACAACCATCGGGAAAAACTTTTACCATGAGGTTCGCTAAACCGTCGCCCATTAGTAACCCTTGGTGAGACATTAATCCGAGAACCATTAAACGCTTTTCTTGTAGTGATATCGCTCATAGCGTCACAGTGTATTCATCACAAATAATCACTTTTCTTGTAGTGATATCGCTCCCTCGCGGCGACGGGATAGGCAGCGTCCACACGGGCGCACCGCGCACGTCGCATGGGATTGGGGGCGGTCGACGGAGAAGGCGAGCGCCGAGGTGCCCCAGCGGCCGGCGGCGGCGAGGACACCACCCTCTGTGTCCGACAGGATCCAGGCGAGCGAGGCGGCTACCCCTCCGGCCTCCATGGCAGACGTCTCGGGCTAGGCTCCACGCCTCCACCCGGTGGGGAGCATCATCGCCTGTTCGAGGTCCGCTCCCCCCGCGTCTTAATCCATCTTAAATTGTTCTAGACTACTTGATTTAATGGCTGTCAACGGGTGGATATGCAAGGATTTAGGCCAAATAAGCTAGACATGGGGAATGATTCAATTTCGGTGTGGATTTGGGGATTAGGCTTGCCCCACCTTGATTTTCATCCTGCGTCCGCCACTGATCGCGATGGGTGACCCCGATGGCCAACGGAGGTGATCCAAGCCAGGACGATTAAAGTTAGAAGAGCACGCACTGCCGTGACGAACTGATCTGCCGTCTGCCGAAGAGGTGAAGTGGTGAACGTGATTAGATGAACTATCAGCCGCTGTCGCCTGCGTTACTGTGTTGGCGTCTACTCTTCGTCTCTTCATGAGCTTTGCTTAATGGGCCTCTGGAAAGGCTGCGGCCAGGTGTTCATACAGAACTAATATGACATCTTTACTTCAACATACCAATATCCATGGCCACCTATTATTTGATCTAAGGGCAATATAGAAGAACTCATACTTAGCCGAGTGCTTGCCTTCCCCATCGGTAATAGCATAGGATGGCCGAGTGTTCGGCTCACCCCCACGGTAAATGTGTTTTCTCATCGGCTATTGGTTACGAATATCCGAGTGTGCTTCTTCCCCGTCGGTAATTTATGCAATAGCCAAGTGTTACAACTGTACACATGGTAACGTGTATTTCACCGTCGGTAACTGTTTGCAATGACCGAGGGTTGTACTTCCACACACGGTAAAGATTTTCCCCTGTCGGTGATTTCATCAAATGGCCGAGAGCCACTAACGCACTCTAGGTAAATGGCCTGCCCCGTCGGAGAAAGTAATAATTACCGAGCGTTCTCAACGTAACCGTCGGAAAACTACAAACCGTCGGCCACTTTTTTCTTTACCGAGGGTCCTTAGGATTTGCCTCTTTACGCTCGATAAATGTTACATTTCTAGTAGTGAGACCGCTCTAGATGCCCATTTGTCCCAGAGAACACTCTAGGTCAAAGCCTCGTGCGGAGTCTTTTTTCGGAGCGCCACGCGTCTCGGAGACCACTTCGGGCTGTAGTCCCGTATGGGGTCCTACCTTGACCGCCACTTGTCCTGGAGGCCACTCCGGGCCGAAGCCCCGCATAGGGTCATTCCCGGACTACAATCATTGATATGGGCAAGAAAATTGGGATTCCCACCAAAGACAACAGTAAAAAAACTCAGAATTCAAAAATGCTTCGTGGTTGTCAAAAACTAATGGCCCCTGCAGCTACGATACAAAGGGAGGCGCTGCAGTCAGTCATAAACAAAGCGGAGGCAAGCAAAGTGAACCGTTGCTTTGCTTCCATCTACGAAGGCTACAAAAGGTAGGCAAGCAAGGAAGAAAGATGGACATGCCCGTACTTTGGCTATTCGACCAGGGGCAAACAGGAGATGTAGAGGTAGAATTATCACTATGCCCCCAAGATTTTCTGTACTTGTGGGACAAAGTAGACAGTAAGGTCAAAGTTGTATATAACCTTGGCCATAGACTCCACGAGCAACAACCGGCTCATAAAAAATTTATCCATGGCCCATCAGACAACTAAATTTTTAGAGGTAACATGGCAAGATCAATTTGCAGAACTAACTCGATGGAACACGAGACTTTGGGGGTCCTAGGCATATTTTTTTCAGTGTATTAATTATTTGATGCTTCCAAACTAAGGCCAATAAGTTGCGTTTTTGTGTGCCCTACTAATTTTCCCTTGAGAGGGCCTATGTAATATCGATATTCAGCTGCTGTTCGAAAAGGAATCGCTTGAAGTAGGCCCAGAACATCCCTAATAGACACGACAAGAATAACTTGACAAAAATGATTCCTGCATCTACAATATGTCGGGGATGAAGTATTTCCTGCGTACTGCCTGCACGAAAAGAGTGCTTTGGCAGGCTTAACAGGGATGTCGTCATATTGGATACAGTTGAATATCACTTCCATCGTAGTTTTTATTAGATACACAGATATGTCGAAGAAAAATGCAAATCCGAATAATACATGATAATATTGGTTATGAATACGGAGCGAATTCAAATTGGAATGAATAGTTATACGGATATAATTAGATGGATAACTAAAGTTAAATTTAATTTTTTTACAAAATTAGTCTAAATCTAAATACAAATTTAAAAACAGAAAGTTGTAAAATTAAGAAAAACAAAAAAGAGTAAAATACACGGGCGGTTTCTAAACTATTAGTCGATTCTCATCTAGGTCCCTATTCTATAAAACTACAGTTTTGGGTCCCTAATCTTTTTAAGTGGGTCCGCCCCGGTCCAAACTTACCACGTGGCAGCCCTAGAGCTGACGTGGCGTTGACATGTCACGTAAATTAGTTTTAAAAAGGGAGACATCATTCAAAACATAAAAAATATGGAAATCATTTAAAAAATTAAAAATTAAAAACATAAAAAGGAAAATCATTAAAAAAAAGGGAAATCAATAAAAACATGGAAAATCATCAAAAAAAAAACATATGAAAAAATCATAAAAATATTAAAAGAAACATAAAGACAGTGTGGTCAACTTTAGTCCGGTTATAGTTGTAAGCTCAAGATCTCTAGCATCGTGGCGTATGGGAGCCCTCAAGTGCTAATTTTTTCTAATTTTTTTTTATGAATTTTCCTAATTGTTTTATGATTTTCCTTTTTTTATGAAATCTGAATTTTTTTAAGTAATTTATGTGACATGTACGGCCATCTCAGCGCCACATCAGCTCCATGGTTGTCACATGGCAGGTTTGGACCGGGACGAACCCACTTAAAAAGATTAGGGACTCAAAACTGCAATTTCAAAGAATAGGAACCTGGATGAGAATCGACTAATAGTTTAGAAACCGCTCGTGCATTTTACTAAACAAAAAATTAGAAAGTTTGTACATGAATATTATTAGATTGGTCCAAATGCTAAAAATTCCAAATTTAAATTAAAATTTTGGGAAAAGATCAATCAAAATTGCAAGAATTTCGTACAAAATTTGAGAGATATATCATATTAATTTAAAATTTAGAAAAGACACCAGAATGCCATATGCCCTTAAAATCGCATGACGTAGTAACAATGATAAGAGTCAAAACAGTAACAAATCGTCAAAGGAACAATCGTAACAAGTTTGAGTTAACTGCTAAGTTTCAGACATCCCCAACGTCTATCGAGCCTCGGATCCTCACGCCGATTAAAGTCCATCATCCACGTCATCCTTGCGGTCCCTAGTTCGAGTTTGACCGTCCCACGCGATCTCCTTGCCCTTTCTTGCCGTTCTGGACCCTCACCTAAGTTTTCGATGCCCTCGGCCGCTTATCAAGCCTTGGATCCTCACGCCGGTTCAAGTCCATCATCGACGTTATCCTTGTGTTCGCCAAATTCGAGTCCAACAGTCCCGCGCGACCACTTTGCCCCTCCTTGCCGTTTTGGACCCATGCATTCGGTTCGACTTAACAGTTAAGTTCCCGACGCCCTTGACTGCCTATGAAGGCTCAAATACTAACACCGATTCAAGTCCATGGTCAACATCATCCTTGTATTCCCCAAGTTCAACTCCAACTATCCCGCGTGACCTCCTTGCCCCTCCTTGACGTTCTAGACCCTCGATCCTACAGTCGCCCTCGAGCGCCTATCGAGCCTCAAAACCTCACACCGGTTCAAGTCCATCATCCACGTCAGCCTTGTGGTCCCTAAGTTTGAGTTCAACCGTCCCACATGACCCACACGTCGAGCCTAAAAGACCACCCGATAAAGGATAGATCAAGTCGGGTGGATGAGGACGGGTACCACTCGGACTCTAGAAGGCTTGCCAGGCAAGGAAAGAAGTCTATTCCTAATTAATAGGGAAGATATACTTGTAATCTCAGATAACTATGTATCCGGCTAGAGGATAGAGATAGGACTCCTACCTCGTAACCGACCAGGACTCTATCTTGTAACCCTGCCCCCCACTATATAAGGCGGGCAGGGAGCCCCTGGTTCGGCATCTTGAAGAACATCTCCACACCCGTCCATGGAGAGACATCTTCCGATCATCTTGTACACATATACATCATATAATCCCAGAGCACAGGAAGTAGGGTATTACCTCCGCCATGAGGGTCTGAACCTGTATAAATCCCTGTCTTGTGCTACCATCGAGTTTGGATCTTGTGCATCGCCCCATATATAATCATGGCCGACGGTAACCCCCAGTTAGCCACCAGTCGACAGCCTCCCTGCCCCTCCTTGTGGTTCTGGACCCTCAATCCTATAGGCGCCCTTGACCGCTCATTGAGCCTCGGATCCTTCACGCCGGTTCAAGTCCATCATCCACGTCGTCTTTGTGGTCCCCAAGTTCGAGACCGAACATGCCACACAACCTCCTTGCCCCTCCTTACTATTCTAGACCCATTTAGCAGGTTCAACTTAATTGTTAAGTTTTTGAAGCCCTCGACCTCCTATCAACACTCAGATCATCATGCTGGTTCAAGTCCATCATTTATGTCATCCTTGTGGTCCCAAGTTTGAGTCTGATCGTCCCGCACGGACGAATCCTACGAACATCCTCGACCCTCTATTGATCCTTGGATCCCATGCCGGTCAAGTTAGGATCCTCATGTTAGTTCAAATCCATCATCCACATCATCCTTGTGGTCCCCAAGTCTAAGTTCGACCGTCCAGCGCGACCTCATTGCCTCTCCTTGACGTTCGAGATCGGAGCCCACTTGACACGCGGATTAGTCCATCCAAAATTCAAATTTACCTTGATCCTTATATTTTCCCTATCTGTATCTTATTTTTCTACCTTTCCATATTTTTTGTATGTTTGCTATTTGTATCTTATTTTTCTGCATTTTAATAATATTTTATATCTTTCCTATTGTATCTTATTTTTCTATCTTTCAAGATTTTTTTTAAAATGTTTTCATATAAAATTATGAATGATGGTTATGTGGCCGATGATCATGGTCATAAGACATGAAACCGATAGTTAAAAGGTCATAATTTCGAAGAAATACAAAAAATATTTTCTTCCTTGAGTCTGGTCTTGTTTCATTTGAGAAAAATGTAACTAATGCAATGGTGAAATCCATTTGTCAATCTAGCGTCCATTTAGAAATTAAGAAAAAGAGAGAGAAAAGAAAGTTTGCATGGCTAGTTAATGGTGTGGTTTGCTTACCTGCATAGTTAATTCACCCTCCCAAAAAAAGTGGACGTATATATATAATAGTCACAGCATGTGCGCCTGTGGCTCACGAGCCCAAGAGAGCGCGTGGGCTCGCGTCCACGCGGGAAAAAGCGTGGGCTGGCGCGCGCGTGGCGGGGAAAAAAAAGGAAAAACGCGACGCATACGGGGGATTGAACCGTGGGCTGCTGGCCGAGAGCTGGCTCAGCTAGCCAACCAGCCAAGCAGCCCGCTTTGTTTATAGCTACACGAAAAAAAAATCCTTTTATAGTTAAAGAATGAATGGACGACCAAATCTGACCGACGCGCGCGATCGAACAGCCGGAAACGAACATCGCGACGTGGCACACCGGCGAGCTGGAATCAACGACGCGTGGCACGAAGGGGAGCCTGTAACCCGGCTTTGTATATTTAAGATGCAAATGGAAAGATTTTTTTCGTACCACACTTTATCTCGGGCGTACCTGCACTCACGAGTAGTGTAGAGCCACAAAGTATGTGTTTGTATACATGGTAGCGCTGTAGGTGCTGAATTAGTGTTCAAAGGTAGAGCGGTGGTACCCGATCGTAATTTGTTCTAGCTCTACGATTTCATCAGACGATAAACTATAAACGTGTCTTGATTAAAACTACCAAACCAACGTGAAAAAAATATCAAACATTAAATGCAGCCCGCAACACGTATGAATGTATTAAATATTCATCTAAACATGTTTTCAAATGATTGACTAACAGTTTGTTACTTGCCGATAATGTTTATTAAAAACAGAAAAATATGTACAACAACAGTTTGTGTTTTTTACCTTTTGTTGTACGTATTTTTCTATAACATTGCCGACAAGTAACAAAATGTAATTGTCGGTAATAACAAGATTTTTTATTAGATATTTTTTGTCGCACATTTTACTGGATATTACTAGGTAGTAACAAATCGTGATAGACAGTAACAAGCATTAAAATCGACGAGACCATTTTAAAAATAAAATAAATTTTTATGCCGAGTTTGATAGTAGTGTTCCGTTCGTAAAAATGTCAAGATCTCAACAGTGAAAACCAATAATCAATCATTATCTCCGAATAAAAAATGACAGTGAAAAACGAATGGAAAACATGTTTGAGTAGAGCTATCGAATGCATCCTATAGTTAGAGAGATTGTCTCTCACGAGATATAGTCTGCATGCAAATTCTCACAATATTTTGTAAGTAATCATTAGGTAATGCACGTTGCAGGGCATGACAATTGAGTTGTCACGTTTAGCAACTTTTTTAGTGGTCCTAAAATTTTTTAGTGTTTTTTGTTAAAACAGTGTCTATTGTTTGAGTTGATTTTTTTCCAAAATCTCTTAAAATATAGGAATAACAACCTTTAGAGCTTTTTCCGGGGACGTTGACGTTCTAAGCCAAAAAGCATGTGGTTGTTCCCGTGTGATTGTTTGACGCGTGACCAAATTCTTTTGTCTTTCTGATTTCGTGTTCTCCCAGCAGGGCGCGGTGGGTGATTGGAGGTGTGGTGCACACGGTGCTGCCATTTTACAAGAGAATCAGGCATGTTGAAGGTATATATACCACATTCTCAAAATCAGATGTTGTCTGTAATTCAGTATCCGATTCAGTCATTCATAATCATCCAAGAAAATCCTAGTCTCTGCCACTCTGGTCTTGAGTTGAACCCTACGAGTAATCGTTGTGCTCCTGTGGACTCATGTGTTGCTATGAAATAGAAATTAGATTGCTAATGGTAAAGAAGTTTCAACAACCCATCCATTCCACCCCGTCAAACACTATTCATATACATATGAATAGTGTTTTAGAGGGTGTGACAGAAAGGCTATTGGTGATGCTCTAATGTGGCTAACCATCTTGCTGAGGATGGGTCTCTACAGAATGCAGTGGAAAAGGTTAAGCACATTGCTGAGATAGTTGATAGGAATGCAGAGAAGGTTGAAGCCATTGTCAAGAAGGTTTGATCCCATATTTTCTTCTTCTTGAAAGCTTGATGCTAATTTTCAATTATATTTCCATTGGTGTTGTCTAAGCTCAATTATATAATCGGATGTGTTTTATGGTTTGTTGGTAAAATTAGAGATAAGTGAATACAAGTCATTTTTTATGCCATTTAATCTTTGTGGCTATGTGCACCAAAATATTAGTAATTATAATATGTATGAGGAATAGATATATGCAACATTTTTTTTTAGAGTACTGAGAACTCCTACCTTTGCAATTTCTGTCTATTTCAGTCATTTGGGCTGGTGAGCATTGACATTTGGATTAGTTGTTTTCCCAATTTCTTCAAAGATCCTAGGTCGGTTTCAATATTCCTAATAGTAGGAACTACTCCTGTCTAAAAGCATGTACAATGGTTGAGATAGCAACTGTATCTAACTATTGCCATGTCACTTAGAGAGAACACTAGATACAACATATACAACATGTAAAGACAACCGCACGTTTTTATAAGTAATTTACTCAGACACAAAGTTTCTTAATTCCCGTTTAGAGTTGACTCTTATTTAAGGAGGCAGTCCAAATATCTATGCACACTCTCTCTCCTCCATATCATCAATTAGCTGACATAACACTGCTTGGATATGATTTATAGACTGTTGAAGTAGCAATCCGGATCTCCTGCAGTAGCAAGTATAAATGCACGGTGTGTATTTTGACATGGAAACAAATTATAACTTCTACAAATATGTCATATGGTATCCAATTTATACGAAATAAATTTTGTAATTCATCTAAAATTCTAAGAACCCATTTTTGAAACTTTTCATTTTTTCGCTTTTTTCTTTCAAAAATTCAAAAAATTTGAAAAGTTTTGAAAAGTTTCGAAAATGGATTTGTTTAGGATTTTATATGAATTACAAAATTTGTTTCGTACAAATTGTACACCGTATGACATATTTATAGAAGTTATAATCTGTTTACAGGTCAAAATGCACACCCTCTATCACATCTTAATCTCTAAGTATCCACATCTTAATCTCTATCACATTCCTACTCCCTCTATCTTTTTCTCTAATTTTTTTCTAATTTATATTACACTTTAAAAAATTCTTCCTTTCATCTATCTAAGAGCATGGCCGTGACCTCAATAAATTATCAGTGTCGCTGCGTTTCCACTTTCTTTGTTTGAATTTTCTGCAGGGCATGCATGCATGAGTGGATGTAGATCATTGTTTCCCGTAATGCAGGCCAGCAGATGGGGTAGGTGTTTGTCGTGCTCAATGTAACACCCCTGCCCAACCGGCTCGGAGTATTACTAACTCTACGAAAAATTACAAATTTTGATAGCATCTCCCCAGAAAATACTCTAATCCACAATCACCATTTAACATATAAACATAGGTATAATCAACTCCCGACATCAATTTGTAATCAACGGTAAACTTAAAACTCACTCGCGGGTCCAACTCAACAAAGCCCATTACCAAAACCATCTACTATTACCTTTAAGAATGACAACAAAGACATTTAAGCAATAAACAAGTCCATTGACCAACAAATGGAATAAATGCAAAGTTCCACACAAAACAGGAATAATAAAAGGTTCTCTAATTGGTTTAGGTTTAGTTAACTAAATTTGCGAAGTCCTGCAATTATGTTAAGGTATGAGTGAGCTTGTGCCGAAAGGAACTGTGCTACGACCCTATGCATGTCGCCTTTAAAGATCACCTAAAAACCAAATAAAGCAAGAGTGAGTATCGGAGAATACTCAGCAAAGTATGTGCATAAACATAAAGGGCATCAAGATCTATTCGACAATTACAATAAAAAGAAAACAACTATTACATCAACCACTCCATCAAACTTACTCTCCCAACATTCAATGCAATGCAATGGACATGCGTCTGTACTATGAGCTCATACTGGTATAGCTAGGTGTGCACCCGTCGATGCCACACCTTGCCCGTCCTTTTCGGGCGGGAGCCAATTACTCCACTCCCGTGGAGTGCCTATCAAGTAGGACTTCAGAGCACTCCGGACTTGTTACTTTTGACTTTTTCACCGACATCACCGGACTAGTCAAAAGTGACTTTCTCATCGACCTGACTCATATGCACATGATGCAACATGCTCTTCTTGCATACCGTCATCACATACTTCCATCATATCAATGAATATCAAAATACTCAATTTAATCAACATATAGGCATTAGAATTACTCATTCACAATTAAAGGTCCAAGAACATAACACTATCTGTTTGACATATACTTGCCTTTAATCGCGAGGACTAGCACGATCAATTGGCACCGAACTCGCACCACCACCTACGGAGAACAATGGAATTCAATATAATGCTCCCATAAGGAAGATAACAAATTGCACGTATCACGCCTACCATATTATATCTCCTTTATTCCCAAATATCCACTCCTCTATTGCTACTAAAATCCAGAAATCCATTTATTAATATAATTGGACAGCAGTATTAAAATAATCATAACTCCTACATCTTTCGTCCGATTTCCACATTCTTATAACCAAAACGAAGATAAAACCAATATGCACAACTATCATTATAAGACCAAATGTTGATTTCCAACCTAGACATACCAAAACTTCCTCGAAGGTTGCTGCATATAAGATCGATCTACTAATTCTTTATCTCCACCAATAATCCCGTCAATTAACATCTAACATCCGAGATGACACCATAGGAACGTCCCTAATGACACCACAGTACCATGTATAATAGCAACTTAACCCAAGACAAAGAACAAAAATCCCACTGTAAACTTTTACCTTCCTTTCTTCTCCCTTACTTAGGCAATTCCTCAATCCTCCCAACCGGCCACCACTACGGGCAGCACTAGCTAATCCAGCACGAGCAACAGTGGAGAGTACGTGTGACGACGGTGCCAATCAATGGCGGTGCGATGACAGCACGTCGCAGCCACGACGGCTACACAGCACGGCGGCGTCGGCTCCCTGGCGAGAACACGGCGACGCGTTGGTCGCACTGGCGAGGGCACGGGACGGCGGCGGTCTGACCTGAGGACGGCGGCGTGGCTTGGCGACGGACGGCGCGGCCATGAGGTGGCGGAGCGGCGGCGAAGGCACGACGGCACGGCCACGGCATGGCGTGGCGCTGGAGGCGGCGACAGTCTTGGCGGTGGCGGCTGGCTCGGCGGCGAGGATGGCGACGGGGACGGCGGGGAGGGTAGGAGGAGATGGGGCGGTGGCTGGGGGAAGGAACCGTCGGGTTCCACTTCCCCCCACTGCCTAATAAACCTGATTAGTGGGCCGGGCCCATGGGCTATAACACTCAAACCCTGCATTAGCAAGTATATTTGTACCGTGTGTATTATGACCTAGAAACAGATTATAACTTTTATAAATATGTCAAACGGTATCCAATTTGTACGAAATAAATGTTTTAATTCACTAAAATCCTAAAGAAACCATTTTTGAAATTTTCATTTTTTTCAATTTTTATGATTTTTTGAATTTATTTGAAAAGGTTCAAAAATGGATTTGTTTAGGATTTTAGATGAATTACAAAATTTGTTTCGTACAAACTAGACATCGTATGACATATTTATAAAAGTTATAATCTGTTTTTTAAATCATTTATACTTTCTACTCGGGCTATCCGGATTGTAAAGCTGAATATCTCGAAGCACCCGCTACGGATGCTCTTGTCACGCGCGCAAGGTGAGGCCGTGCGGAGGGAAAAAAATTTGGTGGAGCCGGTATGCAAGGGCGCGGCTGTGCATACCGGCTCCCGATTATTGCCGCGTGGAGGCCCAGTCAATCGAACAACATCGTGAGCGCAGCTCGCCAGCTCCCAAACTTCTCCCTGCGACGCTCGGCTCGCACGCCCGACGGCTCGCAGCATCTCGGCTCCCACGCAACGAGAAGCTCCCGTGCGGCCACGCGAAGACGCGTCTCATCCAAAGTTATCGATTAGTTTGTTTCGGCAGCACTGATCAAAAATCCAATTTTGAAAAATGGAGAGGCACTTTTCATGTTTGTACCGATATTGATTATGGACTTGATCATGTTTATAATTTACAAGTATAAACTTGAAGCTATCAAATGCAGTTGGTACATAGGCCTTCTACATTTTAGCTTTCCGTAGCCTAGCGTAAGCGTTCAAGAAGACAGTGTTTTTGCACCGGTTAGTGCAGTGGAAAGTAAAATCGAGCAACCAAACAACACTTGGTGCATCACCGAACCAGAGCTCGCCACGCATGGACAACCAAACGACCCATTAAATAAGGGAACGCTCTTGTGCGGGTGTCCGTGGAAAGCGTTTCATCCGGACGCCCAGCAATGACGCTGCGGTATGTATGCGAAGCGCGGCACATGCAAGTGGATCCCACAAGCATTTTTTTTAATGGCCATAAATTTTGACTGTTGCTTTAATCCACAAACCGTTTGCACCAACGTGTTCCTCGTATTTTTATGAACAAAACAAGATGTATGTTGCCATATAAATTCACAAACTTACCTGATGAAACTTGGGTTTTGTCTACTGAAACTTGAGTTTCGCCTACTGAAACTTGGATTTCATATTCGTTAAACTTGTCGTACTGTCAAGTTTCATCAGGTTTAATCCAAGATTCATCAAGTTTCAACAGATCTCATACAAGTTTCTTCAAGTTTCATCAGGTCAATTCAAGTTTCAACAGGTTTCATCCAAGTTTCATCAGGTTATATCGAAGTTTCATTCAAGTTTCATCCGCACACGGCCAAATTTCATTAGCACACGACCAAATTTCGCTAGTATAGATATAAGTTTCATAAGTGCCTTCAGGTTCACATCAAAAAATGAAAAGTAAAAAAATTAAAAAATTAAAAAGTATTTAAAATGGGTTGCTCTCGATCGATTTTAGAAGAATTATGAAATTTATTCCATACATTTTAAACACTGTTTGAATTTTATATAAAAATCATAAGTTTAATTGAAAAATTGATCAACTGCAACGGCTAACAATGCGGAGCGCAGGTCGTGTTGGATCCATGGCTCTCGCGATCGGACGGACGGATACTGGTCGGCGGCTAATTAGCGTCCGTCCGGACGTCCAAGACTGGCGCTCGGCTTTAAATATTGTAAAAAAATAATTTAAAAATAGTTTTAAGATCTTTAAGAGGACTACTAAAAACCTGAGAAAAATCATTACAAATTATTACACCAAATAGACTATATAAAAAAGATAAATTTTACAGAAACGCTACGCTACACTAAGCTGAAATGTACAAGGCCATAGTGTCCTGTTCTTCTTGGCATTTTTTAAAATATAAAAGGATTCTGACATATCCCTTTGCATCACTTAATTCTGACATACAAAACTGAACCAGACAAAATGGCTAAAGAATTTTGGCTTCAAAGTCATGCTACATTTGCAGTGGCTGCACGGGAGCTTCTCGTTGCGTGGGAGCCGAGCTGCTGCGAGCCGTCGGGCGTGCGAGCCGAGCGTCGCAGGGAGAAGTTTGGGAGCTGGCGAGCTGCGCTCACGGTGTTGTTCGATTGACTGGGCCTCCACGCGGCAATAATCGGGAGCCGGTATGCACAGCCGCGCCCTTGCATACCGGCTCCACCAATTTTTTTTCCGTGAGGAGGGCCTCCGGGGACGGACAGCGAGACTGGTGGCGAGACACCGACGTGTTTCGACGTCCACTTGGGATATTTTGCCGTGGCGGATAAAACCCAGCGAGCCTCGCCGCGCCGCGCCGCGCCGCCCGCTTCCTCGCGATGGCTCTCCCCCACGTCCGCCTCCTCCTCCCCTCGCTCCCGGCGTGCCAGCCGCCGCTCAGCTTCGCGAGGCACTCCGCTCCGCCTCGCTCCGGCCACATCTCCCTCGCTGTCCCGACCGCCGCTTTCCCCTCCAGAGAGCGCCCCGCGTTCGCCGCCTGCGCCGCCAGTGCCTCGGTGGCCCCCGCACCGGCGCCGGCGCCGGCGCAGCCGGAGGAGGAAGAGCCCGTGGGGCCGAGGACGCGGCTCATCGCGCAGAACATCCCGTGGGACTGCACGGCCGACGACATACGCGCGCTCTTCGAGAAGCACGGCACCGTTGTCGACGTGGAGGTAATCGTCCGCTTGCCCTTGCATTGTCCGCTCGAAGAACTAGACGTTGGCGGCAGATGGCGAGTAGCGCCCGTAATCCGGTGAGATTTTGGATTTTTTTTTTCACGGATTCAGCAATTTCCGTAGGAAGCGATGCTTTGTGGCGGCTTAAATCAGAAAGGTGGAATGAATTTGGTGGAATAACCAAATGCATTCGGTTTGTTAGACTGTCGAATGAATTTGGCAGAGTAACCGAAATGCATTCGGTTTGTTAATTGTTAGACTGTGGCAACTCGACAGGAACCTCATGGTCCATTTGCCTGCAAGTGCAGTGAAGGGCAATGAGTTTAGACAAGTGTTCACTGAAAACATGGCTTTCCTCAAGTAAAAGCGATATAGTTGAAATGGTTCTAATGAAGTGGATGCATTCTTTGTCATCCTAGTTTCAGATAATGAACTGAATTAATACACAAAGCTTGTGAATCCTTTTTACTGTTGTTGCACTGCACAAGAGGAAATATTTTAGCATGGATTTGGGAAACAAGCATCCCGACTAATATTAATCTGATGCAAACTTGTTTACTTACAAACAACGTAATTCAATGTTTTAGATGGGCACATGAGCACATCAGGAATTCAGGAGTTTGCCACGTCGTGTATTTATTTACGGACAATGTGCCGCAGTGACATCATTAGTGATGACTTCTCTTCTTTTTTTTTTTGATTTGCTAGCTTTCAATGTACAATGCCATTAAAAACAGAGGATTGGCATTTGTAACCATGGGTTCAGAAGAAGAGGCTCTGTCAGCACTCAACAGTATCAATTTAACTGTAAGTTCTAAATTTTTCTGGAAAGAAACTCTCGCTTGGGCATGTGCTGCTTACTTAAATCAATCATTATCTATCTTTTTCAAGAATAAAAATCGATATTTATCTCCCTTCATGCATATTTTCCTTTTGTAGATTTTAAACGATAGAACAATTAAGGTGGACTTCGCAAGAGCTAGAAAGAAGCAGCCTGCTGTTCCTTCATCAGCTCCCATGCCAAAACATATTGTGTTTGTAGGAAATTTGACATGGAGAGTGAGATCTCGTCATCTTCGGGAATTGTTTGCTTCAACCCCAGGTGTCCAATCAGTTGAAGTTGTCTTTCAAACTACCAGTCCAAGGCGTTCTGCGGGTTACGGTTTTGTTTCCTTTTCCTCAAAAGATGAGGCAGAGACCGCCATATCCACCTTGAATGGCAAGGTGACTACTCCATAATCCATATAGCATATACAACAAAACAGATGTGGATTGTTCACATTCTAGTACATGCTAGTGTTTTCTTGTTATATCTGATCATCTGTAAATTTTCTAACAGAAAATGATGGGACGGCCCATTAACATGATGTTCAAAGATGACAATGCCAAGAAGAATAAATCTTCTGTTCCAAGCAAAGAGGAGCTGGAGGCAGAATCATCTGAGCAGAGTGATAGCTAATCATTAATTGTTCTGAGAACCAAAAGGCGAAAGCACAATGAATGACTTGATCTGCAAACATATACCAATGGTTTTTTTTCAGTAAAAACTCTTTCTCAATCCTTTTCCTTAGTCATATTTATCCTGTGTACATATTCAGTTAGGAAAACAGGAAATTATATTTATCTCGCGAGAAATGAAACAACATATCTGTTTATTTTATTTGAATGTTAAACACTATGATTTTGACCATAATCAAGCAATTAAGCTTATGGTACTATATTCTGGCATCGGTACCAAATAGGTTTTTCAAAACATATGCAGACTGCCTTTATGTTGTATTTTTTGCTGTACTATTCCGTTTGACTTCGGGTTTTCAATCCTAGCAAGTGGTGCATTATTTTAACCATTCAAGGTACTAGGTACTCATATAGCATTACCATTACAGCATGAAGATGTTAGTGCAGCATTATCTTAATTATGAACTAGCAGGGTGATCCGTGCATTTGTTCGGCTAGATTTATTAGCCCACAGTTTAACCAAATACCATCTATTAGATTTTCTACTAAAAACATATCTAATATTTTCACTGTTAGATTTTGGTCGGTCTCTAGGTGACCGCCTCAGTTTTGGTAGTGCATAGATGGTTCTTGCCGATGGCATATGATCACTTGTGGATTTTGATGTCACCTGTCTTCATGCATGTCGACACTCATGCTTGGGGCTTTAGAACCCTGATTCTTCATGATTGGTGATAGTGACTATGGCCCTCTTTGATAGCTTGTTTTAGTTTAAGTTTTTGTTGGAATTGCAACTTTTGTTATTTTTATATACACCATTCACTTTATTTTTTGGAAATAATTTTTTTATAACTTTGTAGGGTTTTTCCCAAAGATCTCAAAAATATTTTTTTAATAATTTATTTAGCCTTTTTATACCACTTTCAAAGGTGGTCAAATTTTCCTAACAAAAACTAAACTAAAGCGAAACAAGCTATCAAAGAGGGCCTATATATAACTATAGGGATAAATGGGAAGAAAGAAGAGGCGAAAATATATCAAAACTTTACTTCCATCTTGTTGTCTATGATTGCTTTGCACATGCTAGTACGCCATCCTCCTACCAACTTACGATGCATGTTTATGTACATGTTGTGCACTCTATCTCCTCCTTTGGTTATCATGGTGTTCTTCTGTACTTTTATCTAATGTATTGCAAACGCAATACTTGTAGGTTCCCTAATTCATGGGTTGGTCATGACCGCGATGTTTTAAATTTCTTATGGACTTATTTTTATTTAGTTAATACAAACTCTTTCTTTTAATATAATATACACTTTTATTTCTATTACTTTTATCTAAATTTACGTGTTTTTTATTTTAGCTAATATTGATTTCTCTGACATGGACACTTATTTATTAATTTTATTCTGAATTTTCTTTTCAATTTTTGTTGCAGATGATATAAACTATTTCTTTTAATCTCACAAAGACTCTTATTTCTATTATTTTTATTCTATATTTCTATTATTTGTATTTTTTGTTGCAACTAATGCGATTTCTTTCTCTTAGACTGACATAGACTATTATTTTTTTTTCTTCGTCTAAATTTATGTTGTTTCTATTTTTATTGTAGTATATACGCTACTATATCTATCACTACTAGTCTACTATTATAGTTATGTTGATTTGTACGTTGTTCTCTGTCATCTTTGTTGGTTCTGGAGCTGAGCTACCTTGTCGTGCCATAGGGAAATTCTACTGTCTTACTCTTCTTCTCTAGATTGCATATATGCCTTCGGTTTTTTAGTGCTTTAATAATATACTCGATCCGTTCACAATTTTTGATTTTTTGACTTTGTACGAATCTCTGAGATGCAACTTTGATGACTAATTAACATTAGAAATTATTTTGAAAACCCACTAAAATATAGTATCATTAATGTATCTTTTGAGACAAACTTACGTATATCATGAACATAATAATCTCAGACATCGATTGACACGTATATCAGACATCAATTATTTTTCACATCAGGGAATTAGATAGATAAGATGGTGATTCATTTTATATCTAAAATCAAACAAGTACTCCCTCCGGTCACAAAAAGAAGTCGCCGTTGACTTTTGGACACGTCTTTGACTATTCGTCTTATTTAAAAAAGTTATATAAATATTATTTATTTTGTTATGATTTGGTTTATTATTAAATGTATTTTAAGTATTACTTATATTTTACATATTTGAACTAAATTTTTTAATAAGATGAACGGTCAAAGACATGTTCAAAAGTCAACGGTAACTTTTTTTTATGACTGAAGGTAGTAGTTGATTAATTTACCATCTAATTCTCAAGCCAACCAGCACCTAAATGCACGAAGAATGAAGAAACCCTGCTCCACAAAGCACGCGCGTCTCGTGCGCAGGCGCAGAGCTAGGGGTGGGAATGGATAGGAGCGGTTCGATCCGCTGCCATCCACAGTGAACCAAATAGAAATTTAGGGGCAATGGATCGACCCATCTGATATAATATGAAATGAACCCAACGATACACCAGTTTATAGGGAGAATTTTTTTCCTGCCACTCAATTGTGTCTCTAGTTTCCAAAAGACACCAAATTGGTTTCCAATTTCCAGTGAACATCTGATTCGCTAATTTTTTTGTTTTATAACACTTTGCCACTTTTTGACACAATTAAGGCATGTGATGGTGGTTTTGCCCTTTGTCATCCTCTCTTCTTCTTCCCCCTCCTTTTCTTCCTCCCACCTCCCACCTCGCTGGAGCTCGCTGCGTCCCCGAGCTCGCCGCCGCCTCGCGAGCTCACGCGCCGCCGCCGCCGCCTTGAGCTCGCGCGCCGCCGCCTCCTCCGCCTCCATGAAGCGCGCGCCGCCGCCGCCGCCGCCTTAGCTTCCGCTCGCGCCGCCGCCGCCACCTCCGCGAGCTCACGTCACCGCCGCCTCCTCCGCCAAGCTCACGCCACCGCCGCCGCCTCCTCCGCTTCTTCGCGCCGCCGCTGCTGCCGCCTCCTCGCGAAGCTTCGCGCGCCGCCGACGCCGCCTTGCCGCTGCCGCTCGCGAAGCTCACGCCGCCGCCGCCGCCTCCTCCGCGAAGCTTGCGCCGCCGCCGCCGCCGCCCGCTGCCGCCTCTCCGCGAGCTCACGCCACCGCCGCCTCCTCCGCGAGCTCACGCCGCCTCCTCGCTCTTCGCGCCGCCGCCGCCGCCCTCAGGAGCTCGCGAGCCAGCCGACCGCCGCCGCCGCCGCCTCCGCGAGCTCACGCCGCCGCCGCCTCCTCCTCCATGAGCTCACGCCGCCGCCCTCCTCCGCGAGCTCGTGCCGCCGCCGGAGCTCACCGTCGCCGCCACCTCCTCCACGAGCTTCTTGCTGCCTGCCCCGCCGCCAGGAGCTCGCCGTCGCCGCCGCCGCTGCCGGGGGTTCTCGCCAGCCGGCTTCTTGCTTGCAGCGCGAGTGACGGGGAGCGATGGAATCATGTCACAAAGGTGAAAAATCATTTGGCTGAGGGCATTTTGGTCTTTTTACCTACCAAAATTATGTTATCTTGGCTTAAGTATTCTCAAACTGAAATCATGTCACAAAAGTGAAAAATTAATGAATTAGGTGTTTCTCAGGAATTAGAAGGGAATTTGATGGCTATTGGCAAGAGGGGCTAGAAATTGGTGTCATGGAAATAAAATTCCCCAGTTTATATGGCTCGCTCCTAATTACCACTTTTGTGCATATGCTGACACAACTATAAACAAAAAAATAACTCCACAAGCATCAATTATATAAGAAGAAATTCAAATTAGCTGAATTCGTATGAACCGCTCCTAACTACCACTTTTGTGCATCGGCTAACACAACTTAAAAACAAAAAATAACTCCCAAAAACATCAATTTATAAGAAACAAACTCAAGTTAGCTGAATAAATCAAGAACAAAAGCTGAAATACTTAGCCAGAACAACATCTTTGATAGCAAAATTTCAGGCCTTATAAATAGCCCCCAAACAAAGCATGGATTTTCCCCATTTGCAGCCAACCAACCTCGGATCAGCTTGAATCAAACAAAAAAGAACCAATAAGGTGAGATCGCTGGATCTGTTTCTTGGAGGTATTAAATATACAAATTTCTAATATAAGAGATATGTCGGAATGACAATATTAACTCTCAACTCTAAGAACATGGCTAACGGTGACTAGGTATTAGACGACATGAGTGGCTTCATAAGGTGTTCAACATGAATAGCCCAGCTTTCATCTGCAAAACATCAATAGGCAAACTACCGTTAGTTTTTAGCAACAATTTTGTTACAGATTATTATCACTAAGAATTCCATCATAAAAAAAAATAAGATGCTGGTTTTCTAAATAAATATAACTACAACAATATGTCCAAATTATGCAGCTCAATATATCACATATATACTTTGTTGTTGCAGTATAGCTGCATGCTTGGATATGGATCTGATATGGATGTTAGTTAGAAGTAGCAGCAGCCAATAGCCACCAGCACTAGTAGCAGTTGGCAGGTACTGGTTAGGACCGGCCTTGAGCTACAGGGACACTCTGAGTAACTGTGTTATATTAAATCTTAAGAACTCTATGGATGATTTCATCTGAAACTATGTTCACAAGGAATTACTAATAGCATTGTCTACTAAGCTTAGAAAAAAACTATGAAGTGGCACAGTATGTGTTTGTTTCCTTGGTGCAGTAAAAAATGGGACCATATGGTGCAGTAAAAAAGAATGTCAGGTTGTTCGACTGAAACATACTGGTATGTCAATGTATCGGGCAACAAAATAGAAAAAAATCAGTTGATTACCAGCAAGTATATTCACATAAATAGTACCTTTAAGTCACATGTGGAGATCATTTAGCTCAATGGGGTCATGAATGGAATCCATCCTAAGCTGGCAAGTGCCTATGACTCAAAACAAGGAAAGAAGAATTATTGCATTTTTGCAACATTAAGCATTATGAAAAATTGATAAGGGTTAAATTTAATGTTTTACCAGATACTCTTAACCAATCTTGGAGGTAAATAAGCACTTCGGCCGTCTCAGGAGTCAACCGACTTCGAAAATCAAAGGTGACTCTTTGACCGGTGCTAAAGGTTGATTCAGATGCAACCGTCGAAGCTTAAGCACAGCCAAAATATCCTTTGCCATGCGACCTAGATTCGGGTACTCGAGAGAGTTCATTCTCCACCAGTTCAATATGTCAAAGTTACCACCTCGAGAGAGTGGGGCCTTTGCAAGATATGTTTCTAGTTCTGAGGATGCTAAACTTGTTGATCGGACTCTAAGGTTAAGGTGTTGATCCCAATTTGCCAAACGATCACTATCATTTGCACCAACGCCATCACCACTTCCTTGATGTTCATACTCTAAGTCGGCACTATTCAAATTAGCATACTCATTGAACAGATCGGTGAAAACTTTCTTCACTTTTACAAATTTCGATGTTGTTTTATTCTCGAATGCTTGGGGATAGCAAAACTCAAGAAATGCAAACTTAAATTTTGGATCGAAAATGACAGGGATTGATAGAGTCGTCCACGATAGTTTCCAATATTTTTTGAATTTGTCCTGCATGTATGTAACCGTGTCATGAATTCCAAGGTCTGTCATAGATCCTTCCTTCTCCAATGCAAGCTTTATTTTCCAAATTTCATGAAACCATAGATTTGTGGTGGGATACCTGGAGTTAGAAATCACGTGTTGCATCACAAAACACTTTGAGCAGCTTGCACACCACTTCTGCCCTTTCCCAGTCATCAAAACTTGGTGTATATGTGTAGTTTGAATCTTGCAGCCCTAGACAATCAAATGCTCTTCTAAATTCCATAGTGTCGGTGTCTGGGCGCCGCGCTCCTGAAGAGCAGCGAGACCACGGACCGGCAGACGAATTTGTAGTTGGTATGAGGCCCAACGACCACCCTTTTCAGCAGCCCGGGGCGGCGGCCAAGCCTACGAGGGGCTAAGGCCGCGCTGTCTTTCCGGACAAGGGCCTGGTGCAATTCGGTGATCCGGGTACAGATCCTTCGTATAGCGGAAAAGAGGAGAACGATACGAACCGTGAAGACACAAGCGATTTACCCTGGTTCGAGCCCCCACTACCGGGTAATAGCTCTACTCCAGTCTTGTTGCCTATATGGTGGAGAACAGTACAAGGGTGCCGAGACCGGGCTTGAAGGCGCCGATCCCGAGCTTACAAAGGTGGCGACTAAGGACTAAAACTATTGCTAAGGAAGCTTCGGATGCAGGTGTTGCTTGGGTGCTTGGGGTTGTGTGTGTTGGAACCCTCCTTCCTTCGAATGTCCAGAAATCCTCCTTTTATAGGCGCGGCGGGTCGCCCGAAGCTGATGCGGTGGGCCCGCGCCGGTCGTTGCTTTAGTGGCGATGCTCTTGTCTCGTTCTAGGACTTTGTCTGGTCTCGAGCCTGCAGAGAGAAGCTGTTCGGGTTAGTACTGGACACATTTTTGTCTTAACATGCCGATACAGGGGAGAAAGCCTCTTTAGGGAGAAAGTACTTTCCCTTTATCCCCAATGTAGCATTGACTGGACCGAGCCAGCCTCGCGCCGTCCGTTGGGGGGCGTCGCGTAGCGTAACAACCGTTCGCTGCCTGCCAAGGAGGGCAAACGACAAACCAGGCTGCCCGCGTGCCCTTCCCCGGGCTGCGGGTTCCCTGGGAGACACAGTTCGTTCCGATCAAGGCTAG
Organism: Raddia guianensis; assembly: GCA_036346415.1. Taxonomy (NCBI): domain Eukaryota; kingdom Viridiplantae; phylum Streptophyta; class Magnoliopsida; order Poales; family Poaceae; genus Raddia; species Raddia guianensis. Next base: position 9,270,141 of record CM070541.1, on the reverse strand, counting down.
AGAAAGTACGGTGGGGCACGATAGTTGTAAAGGCCTGTCCACGAACAGGCGGACCGTTCGCGGAGCATTCCTCCGGGCTAAGGGAAGCCCGGGAGGTGCGCCACGCCCTTGGCAGAGACCCAGGACAACGTGGTTGACCCGGTCAAGCTCGGGGCGGACCCTGGCGGGCTAGGCGCTTGGCCTAGGGTGGCCCTTTGGACTTCCTGCATGCGTGGTAGGCTGATACGGAATCAACCCAGGCCCATCTCGAGGTGGGCCGCTTATCAATCACCAACACATAGTTGTTGCAATTAGATAATAGGTTGAGTTCCATCTAGTTGGAACTTCAAGGCGTGGAAGCATCAAACTTGAAAGGTCTAGCAATGTGACTATCTCCTCAAACTTTGCCTTTCGAGATTGTGATCCTTGAATGTACTTTACGCTCTCTCGGATCTTGGTGACAATGGGGCTACAAAGTTGAGGCCAACTTGGCATATTAAGGCCTTGTTCTTTTTAGCGTATCGTACCGTTGCGTATTACTGTAGCAATTTTTGTTATTTTTATATAGCCTATGTGTTGTCATAATTTGCGATGATTTTTCGTGACTTTTAGTAGTCACTTCAAAGATTCTAAAACAATTTTTTAATTATTTTTTCTATAATCTTTAGATCATATTTTGATGGCTCTCCAATTTGCTACAGTAATAACCAACGCAACGATACGCTGAAAAGAACAAGGCCAAAGTTTAGGACATATGCTGCACAACGCTGGTGCAAAAATATTCCTTGTCCAATAAGCAAGTTCTTTGCTAACAAATTATCCTTCAAAGACCGACTAGAACGCAGGCGCCTGCGTTTTGCATTCGTCTTGACGATCTTTTTTTCAAGACGATTGTGCGAAATTTCACCATAAATCTTGAAAAACAATTTAAAAAAAGTGAAAAAAACTATGTAAGTCGCTAATCGAGCAAATCGAGAGGTAGGGAAGAGTAGATCAACGGTCGTCGGCGGCGGCGAAAGCAATGCGTCGGCGGCGCAATGAACCACATCGGCCAAGAATAATGGCGTCGGCGGCGTGATGAAACAACAGCGTCGGCGCAGAACTTAAGCCACATCGCGCGGCGCAAAGAACGGCGCCGACGGCGGAGAGAAGAGGCGTCGGCGGCGTCGACCGACGAAGCGAAGCGCCAGCGCCCAGCGCCTGCAAGGCCATGACGAACGAGGCGCCACGACGGAGCAAAACCGTATCCTTTAACATCTTTGCCATTGCACCATTACTACTAGCATTTAGGCCTGCAAATGGATTTGTATCCAGCCACGTCTCCAACCCAACCCACACGTCCTCTGGCATTTTCTATGCCCAAACCAATCCACCCTATTGTACTTCTAAAGCCAATCCAACCCAGTCCACGAGCTTTCTGCATCCAGTCCGAACCAAACCACTCGGTTATTTTGGATTGAACCCATATTTTTTATTTGGATTCAATCCAATTGAAGGATCGGGATCTGCAGTGAAGCTAACAAGCTGTAATCAATCCGGCGACGCGCTAGCGTGGACGATGGCTGCACTGCTGCGGCAACGCGAAGCTTCGATCTGGTGGGAGCAGTCAAGCAGCCAAAGGTTCTCCAAGGGTTTGAACCATGGACCGAAACCATTTTGATCCAACGAAATTAGGATCCAATCCAGTCTATTCCAAAACGATAGCACTATGAATCTAATCCAATCCAAACCATTTCAGACCTCACACCATTAGAACCCCATCCAAACGAGCCTAACTCAAAATCCAAACCGTATTGCCCAATTCTAACCAAACCATTAGCAGGCCTACTAGCATTGTCTAATGTGACCGCATATAGTTAGTTTGTTTTCACATTTCCAGTCTTGTAAGGACTTCAAGACAGCATCGAATAAAGCCATACCGGTGTGCGGCGTCTCTATGCAAGACACCGACCCTGTCCGTCGCTCTCATTTGTCAATGTCTCCATGCCAACTTTTCGGTGGCGAGTGGCGACGGTGAGATTCCCGATTCCGCACGCGATGGCTTGTGTGGGAAACGCCGTGCCCGTTCTCGCAAAGATTGCTCTTTTTAAAACACGCCACGAGCCCACGAATTGAAATCAACAAGCCGAGACCCTCGGCATCGGGAGTTCGGGACCTGACCGAGGCGTTGCTGCGTTGCACCGCGAACGGCCGCGGAAAGCAAGTACGGGAGGCTCTTCCCAATTCCAAACGCGGCGTGTCACGCCGACGCAGCGGCGAATTCTCCCCGATCCTCTCGTGCGCGCGGCCGAGTGGTTCTCGCCGAGCAGCAGCGAGTTGGGGAAGCGAAGCGATGAAGCAACCCGCACAAAAATTGGTTCCTCCGCGGTAGGTAACGTCCCCTTCCGTCCCACTCACGATTTCTTCCTCGCGGAATCCTCCGTTTCTTGCGCGGTTGCGCCACGCTTCACAAGCAACCGTCCCCGCTCCCTCGTCTCATCCGCAACCACCTACGAAAACCCAGACGGCACCGCCGCCAGCGCCTTCGATGGAGGCGGCGACGGCGGGCGAGAAGAAGAGGCGCTCGTCCGGCGGCGGCGGCGGCTGCGGCTGCGGCGGGTGGGAGCTCGAGCAGGAGATGATGCTGATGGCCGCCGCCGGAAACCAGAAGCAGCGGCACCGACGTCGCCCGTTCGCCGCCGACCTGCTCCAGAACTGCGACCTGCCGCCTCCCGCCAAGCTCTTCGGCCCGGTCCCGACTCTGCGGAGGTAAACGCGGCGCCGCCTTTCATCGGAATTTGCGAGATTGCATTGGGTGTATGGCTTTAGAGGGTTCGATTCGTTGCTTTTGGTGCGAGGAAGGTTGGAGAAGGCGGCGGGGACGGAGCGCAACGACGAGGTCGACGGCGGCGGCAACGGGAGCTTGCTGCGCGCGCTGCGCCTGTCGCAGTCGCGGGCGCGGGAGGCGGAGGAGGAGCTGGCCGCCGCGGGCGCGAGCAACGGGGAGCTCGCGGCGCTGCTGGTGCGGGACTCGGTGGTGCTGTCCGCGCACCGCCGGTGGGTGACGATCCTCGAGGCCGAGAACTCCGTGCTCAGAGGAGGGTTCGCCGCCGCCGCCGGCGGCGACGGCGTAGAGCATGACGAGGAGGCGGACGGCGCTGGGGCGGGGCCCGCCCTGCACGGGGTGGTCGCGTGGTGGGTCGCGCTCGCGGTGTGCGTCGGCATCGGCGGCGTCGGCCTCGCGCTGCGCAACCTCCTATTCTGAAAATTACTAACTCTTTTTCATATTTTGTTTTGTAAAGGGGAAAAAAGAAGAAGAAAAACTACTGCATCAGCCATCAGGCGTCTAATAGGCTATTTGGTTCGTTTTCTCCGTTGAAGCAAAATTTGTATAAAATTTGAAATTTGATTAGAACAGAAATTTGAGATGATCTGAAATGGTTGTTGTTTGATTAGGTGCATGAGATTGTACGGGCTGCGTAGAGATGTTGTTTGGTTAACTGCACTAAGGAGAGAATGGCATGGAGAAATTCAAAAAAGAGATGAAACATATTAAAAAATAAATTCTAGAAAATCAAAATTCTAGAAAATCAAAATAACAAAAAATCAATTACGAAAATAAAAAATTTCAAAAGAAAGTCTCGTAAATAAATAAATCCAAAAAATGAAAATTTCAAAGTTTTTAAACTTATATGGCAAGTGTGGTCTCGTTTTGTTCGAAAAAATATCAATAACTCATTTTTGAAATCGGTTTGGTAATCGAAAATACTAGTAAAATGATATAGCAAATAAATAAATCAAATGTGTCGCGTATGTGTTTGTTGCTACATCCACGGAGCCTGGCGCTAGCCGCTAGGGGGTAATTGCATCTGGAGAGGCTGATTCAGATGGGTGAAAAGACAACCAAACATCCTAGTTTTGTATCTTTAGATGGAAAACTCCTTAGATATAAACAACCAAACAGCCTAGTTTTTTATAATCATCCTCACGAGCAGCCTTCAAACTTTTCGTGCATACGAAAATGTACTAGCCATTGTGTGTAAAACTGTAAACATTGGCATCTGAAACATTTCAATGCAGTCGTTGGAGATGAAAGAGAGAAAATACGAGAAGAGAGATCAAAGAAGGCAGAGCAGCTGATTTTGTGGTGGGTACTGTACGCAGTGTCACAGTCACATAGCATGCACATCACACCTTGTATACTTGTATGTCCCCTAAACACACGCTCATCAGACCCAGAGGCTTATCAAAGGTGACACTAATGCGAGCATGCACCTTATCAGTGACCACTTACGCGCGAGTACTCTTACTAGTCTGGAATCTGGATAAAATAGGGTAGATGATGTTTATGGGTTAATCCCAGGGATTATAGCAGCTGATTGGTTAGCATTTTTAGGGGAAGCTTAGGGGATTGGACCGGAAGCTGCATGTCCATCTCTGTACGCTAGCATGACCATCAGTGTGGGTTACATAGATGCATGCACGTAACTTGGTTTTTTTTTTTGAAAGAGCGGAGAAGCGCAGTCTATTTCGTTGATAAGAAGGAAAAAAAAAAAAAAAAAAGGCCGTGCAAAGCACGAGTACAACCGCTACATGGCTCATTCCGCAACTACAGTAAAAGCAGACACACCTCCGGCCACCGCCGGACACAACACCTACAGGGGAGAGAAAGGAAAGCAGGCCCCGTAGCTTGGTTTGGATAATTGCATTTTCAAGTCAATAGCTTAAGGTTTCCTCGTAGAAAAAAAATAAATAGCTTAAGGTTACACTACCTGATCCTAAAAGGCCATTAATATGTGCGGAGGGCTGACTGTGACTTTTTGCCCGGTAATTGTATAGTGCAGGATACAGAGCAAAGGGGCAAGAGTGAAGATTTGGTGTTCTTTTTTAAAAAAACAAAACAATGCAAAAGGTTTTACCATTTAACCGAGCCTTATAAATCCTCTGTCGCAATGGCACTGCCGTTACCGATAGGTGAGCTGGGAGCATCTATCTATCTATCTATAATATGTATAAAGGAGGGGGAAAAGAAGCCACCATGTTCGTCCACATCATCTATCTATTATATATATAAAGGAGGGGACCAAATTATAACGGCCAAGATCAATCAAAGAAATTCTCACATAAATCAAGAAAAAAAAGATCTATGCCGTTGATTTTGTAGAGCCGGATTATAACGGCTTAGATTAAAAGAAAATATTAGAAATTCGAATTAAATACTAAAGATGATATAATATATTAGAGATAAACTCTAAATCCGATCTGATATATTAGAGATAGATTATGAGTTAGAGGTAAACACTATATGACAAAACAAAGAATTAAATACTAAAGATGATATAATATACTCCCTCTGTCCTAAAAAGAATGCATTTCTGGTTTTTCTCAGACAGATTAGTGTGAAAGGCAAATGACTAATCTGCCCCTAATTAATTACATGCACAAGCGTGCTGCTGCTTTGGTTTCCAAAATAATTAAATGTGCATGCGTCTTCTTTGGTGGGGAACGGATATAGAGAGAGATGTGAGTGGGGGAGTTAATGGGCTGCTTCTTCTTTGATGGGCCCCACGTGTAAACATGCACTCTTTGTGAGACAATTTTTTAACACTAAAAATGCACTCTTTGTAGGACGAGAGGAGTATTAGAGATAAACTGTAAATCCGATCTGATATGTTAGAGATAGATTATGAGTTAGAGATAAACACTATATGCCAAAACAAATCTAATCGCGCAAACGAGCGGACCACCTCGCTCGTTATCTTTAATGAAGAGGACAAGGGGATGTGAACATTAATAAATGCTGAAATAAGCACCACAGTATCATTTGACCCATCCAAATGAAAAAATTTCAATCTACAAACGCCTGAGGCACCAGCCAAGGTTTAATTATCTTGATGAGCTTCTGTTTACAATCCTGAAACATTATGGTACCTTGTGGGTTCTCGATGAGAGGAGTTTGTTTCTACAAAATATGCCACATGTTTCGATTGCTGCTTCCTATGGGGCTATATTACACGAATTTTTTTTCGTCATCATGCTTCTATGATCTTTCTGCAGCAGGGATCGTCGTGCTTCTATAATCTTTTAGGAGCAGTGACCATCGTGGCCCAAATGAAAGTCAAAAGATCTTTAGATTGGACTTGTAGTCTATAAGTATATATGGTCCCAAATTTTTATTGAAAAATATAAAGATTACCCCCCTAAACTTTAACAACGTAAAAAGTTCATCCATCAACTCTAAAACCGGTTTTTATACATCCGTCAGTTATGCAAACCAGATAGAATATACCTTGGTCCTAAGTTAGAGCGGTTTTGACCTTTTTTACATCGTTTGAACTCTCTACACCTCCATCACATCCTCAAATTCTCTAAATTCCAGATCCTCAAAACCTCCTAAAGCATAGGGTTATGGGGATTGAATTAAATACTTGGTGGACTAGTCAACTCATGTACCCCCAAAGTTTCTTCCTAGCAAGACTATGTATGAGCTAGGCGCAGATGAGCGAATTTGGTCATCGTGGGGCTACCCTGATCAGGGCACGTACACGTGGAGGAACTACCCACAAGTACCTACTTGTTTGTACCGTTGCCTGCTCATTGAGGACCGATCAAAGATGTTAACTATCATACCCTATGGAGAGGGGCACGCTACCATGTAAGAGTAACCATTGCTCCCATGATCCTGGAATAGAGGACAATAACTGACCATTCAACACGCGCCACGTTAAGCAACAACTAAAGCCTAGATACCCCAAGACAATTAACGTGAATTGTTTGCGTGTTCTCCTTGTACAGGTGTTATATAAACACCTCCCCTTTAGACAAAGACACAATACTAGTCAACTTAGACAACCCAAGGCCCATGATCGCACCTAATCCAAGGCCCACGACCCACTTAGCCAACCCAGCCTGCTGAAGCTTTAAGTGGCTACAAATGGTTTGGATCCCTTCACCCCTGATCCGACAATGTGGTGCGATGGCACGGCACCCTTCCCGGTGAAAGGATCTCTATGGCCTAGAGGGGGGTGAATAGACATTTTTTAATTTCTTTTTGGTTATTATTTGATTAAGCAACGAACTTAAGAGTGACTCAATTCTATGTTCTAGTGTCCTAGCAACCGGAAGCAATTAAAACAAGTCGCAATAGTAACCTAATCCATCCATTCAAAGCACCCAAGCAAACAAAAGCAATTCAAGTGGAATGTAAATGGGAAAGTAAATAAGATAAAGGAGAAGTGACACGATATTTGTTTCACCGAAGTTCGGAGCCGCAACTCCTACTCTCCGTTGAGGCTAGCCCTTGCGCACAAGGAGCGGCTCCCTCTCGAACCACATGCCTTACTTACTCCCCGGTAGTCATTCCGCCACTCCGACAAGGTGGACTTCGTCATCTATACACCGACTTGAGAGTAGCCACACGCCAAGGCCTACTCCCAAGCCCACCCCTCCGAGAAGAACACCGTCTTCAAGAGTAATAAGCCCAAAAATGTCTCGATCATGCCAAATTGCAGGTCTTCCATGAAGCTCGGTTTTAGGGAAAGCATTGGTTGGTGAAGTGGTGGAGGAAAGCCTCAAGAACACCCCTTGAATGAGTAAGTGTTGGCTCTAGATGAAATGGAGTAGCAAACCTCATAAATGGCTGCCTACCAAATTCAATTTATACCCCCGGAGAGAAACTAGTCGTTGGAGCTCGGGAGGGCTCCAAAACTAGTCGTTGCAGTGCCTGTTGGACCCGGACCCGGTCCGATGGTTGTAACCTAGTCTCAAAACAGCCGGAAAACATACTGTCGAACTCGGTCCGACGGTGGTCGGACCCGATCCGATGGAGGTGAAAGTGCAGGGAGAAGGAGCCGTTGGACCCAGTCCGACGGTGGTCGGACCCAGTCCGATGAACACTGAGAATGCAGAGCTCGGGGATTTTGAAAGATTCACTCTTCTTGATGTCTCACTTGGACTTTTAGGTGTTTATAGGATACTTGTGAACTAAGAGAATGCTAAGGTTTCATGTAAAATGATAACTTAGTATGATCAAACCAATTAGACCCCTCTTTAAGTATGGGTAACAAAAAGAAAAACCTAACTACGCCTAATCTACACATGATCTCTCCACTCGCCCGGTCATGTTTAGAACAGCTTGGAAAAACTCAACAGGTTGCCGATGCCTCGCTAGGATTCCATGAAACACCAAAAACCCCCTAGCAATGATCATTGTGTTACTATCCACGTCATCAATACCACTAAAAAAATTAGTGCTCAACGACGCTCACACCCGGGTCACTTTATATCGGCTCAATATCAATGAGATCCGATGGTGCATGTAAAATCGATGCCCGATTGGGCGGCGCCCGCTCGTCGTCAACCTCAGGATGACTCTGTTTCCGCCCAAAATTGGCGACACCGCTTTTCTGCCGCGCCGCCCACCAGAGTTTCTCGGTTTCTTCCCTTCCAAGCCACCCCCAGCCCATGGATTTTCCTCCCTTTGGATTACTCTCTATTGTGGCATCTTTATATGCCATCAGCGAGTCTATTCATCCGCGTCTTGCTACCAATCCACCGCCGCCCCCTTGCGCTGTTGTCATTGCCATGACCGGGCATATCATGCACAACACCCTTGTTGTCGACCTATTTAGACATCGGTGGGGACTCCGTAGCATACCAAGGCCTCGTCCCTACCCCTTCTTTCTTCCTCCGCAGCCAAAGAACATCCACATCGCCGCCTTCATCCCTAACTCCAATGAACACCCACTCTGGCACTCCATGTAACACCAGGCCCGACACTAAAGAAAAAGTTCACGCACATGGCACCCTGAAGATGCTTTCATCATCCTCAATTCCTGCCAACCACTGGAGCTCTGTCCTCGTTGCAACTCGCAAGCGCCGCCGCTACCCCCGAACCCCATCAAGGCCTCCCCCAGGTTCATCATTGCCCCAATTGCATTCTTTTAACATCCGAGTCCGGCCTTTTGTTGCCGGAAATGACGACCACTCCAGCGATCCCCTTTCTTCCCTTTTTCTCTCGCTAATAATCTTGTTCCATCGGTCAGCCTCTGCCTCTTGTCCACACACACACCTCCCCTCTCCCAGCCTTCCAAGCCCCACACACCAGCCCTTGCCCTTTCATAGCACACGCCTCTCCCTCTCTCTGCACACAGGTCCCGTGCGCCAGCCTCACAGACCAAAAATGGGTCGAGCTCATTACTGTTGGCCTAGGGATAATTAAAACTATTTTAAATTTCCTATATACCTAGCTATACTGTTTCAGTTAATTTAAGATAATAAAATACATCCAAAAAATTATGTAAAATTTCATAAATTCTAAAATGTTAAAAATATTTTATAAAATTATAAAATCCAATTTCAGTAATAAAATGGTATAAATAAATCATTTTCCTTCTCTTTATTATATGAAAAATCCATTCAAAATTCTGAAAATATTTCCAATAAATCCTAAATTCTTTAAAAATATATTATATCTCAAATAAATAGTTAAAACTTACTTTAAAGGATTTTCACCCTATATATTCGATGACTTCCATCTTGAAACTCCAGCAATGTAATTGTTGTCGACCCCGATCTCTAGAAATTTGTTGATCCACATTTATATTTATGACATACACTTGAGCTAAATTCTTGCTACCAAAAGAATTGCCGAAGTATTGCCATAATCACTCTTTCAACCCCTTTCTAAAGGGATTTTTTTTCAAAAAAATTCAAAATCATACGGCCCATCGTCATTCAAGTCAATTCTTGCCTCTAAAATTTCATTTTCTCTACACTCATACTCTATGCATCTTAACTTGGTTAGAGCATCCCAGTGAGGCCTTTAAAATCTTGTAGCTACTGAGACTCATGAGTTCAAAATTTAAAAGCTCACGAGACAATGACGAAGCAACACACAAGCTTCAAAAATTCAAATCGCTGATGGGGGGCTTGATAGGGGCCCTGATATACATGCTCTTAGTAGTTTGGATATTTATTGGGCTTTGTATGCTTTTTCATATTTGCAACGAGTAGAAGACGAAGTAATCACTTCCGTATCCACCGACGGGTACTTGAAATTCCATCAAAAATCCAAAAACATAGCTAAAAAATGTAGGTTCCTATCCTGGATGCACTTCAAATTCCTATTTATTATTTATTTATTGCATTATATTCTAGTTATATACATACAAATTGTCTTTTATTTGAATTATGATATTTATCATTTAGATAGATTATCCAAGCCCCATAGCCAAAAGCCCCTCCCAAAAAATAAATAAAATAAAATAAATAAATAAACCTTGGCACAATATATATCATAGGTATATCTACGATATATGTATTTCAACAGGTAGGATAGTTATAACATTGTTCATACAAGAAGGCAACTTATTAGATATGAAGGTGAGCGAGAAAGGTAAAAGTGAATAAGGGACGACGCTAGTTTTTTGTTTTAAGAAAAGAGAAAGGTATAAGGGATAAGGCGCTGTATGATTTTTTGCAATGGCTAACATGGATGGTGATGGTCCACCAAGGGATGGTAATGGTCCAATGCATTTAGATTAGTCTGATAGAAAGATACATTCCCTGCCTAGCCGTATAACTGTACATTATATGGGTAAAGTTGGATAGATTTTGCAGAATCATTAAAAACAAATAATCGATGGACCATATTTCTAGGATATGAAGTTGTATCACGGGGTGATACCTATTCTATTAGAATAATTCATTCTTTATGGAAAGAGACATATGATATCACATTCAGATTGATTAAGCATTCGATGATGAGGAGTTATATGATTTTATCTTCATAAAACTTCTTAAAAATGTTTAAAAAGCTCATTACAGGATCCACAAATATAGGCTGTAGAAATGGTGTTATTACTGCATTTATTATTATGTTATTTACAACCTTTGCCTTCCTTTGATTTCTAAAATATTTAGGTTTGTTTGCTGCAATATTTTGGTTAATTTACTGTAACATCATTCGATTTGGTGCAATATTTTAAATTCAAAAACACTGCAATATTTCCGAAGAACTAACACGGCGTCCGATTTTTAGATTTTTGATCGGAGCTCCCATCTGTAGTCCATCCCTAAGAAAAAAACCAAGCTAGCATGATTTGAAAATCATTAGGTTCCTTACTGAGGAGACTGGAAACCTACTCGACGCAACAGCAATACAGCATACGTGTATGCTGGCACGATTATCCGCAGCTCCGCACACCCACCGGCTATGATGTAAGCTTCTTCCTCCCGGTCAATGCGTTAGGTGAAAGAGAAAGGCATTTGTGTACATGCACACCACCGGAACGCGAGACGCGGATGTTGCACGAGAAGAGCCAATGATTTGGTCAATGCGAGTGTCCGCCTCCACCACGTAATCCGGATAAGAAACCCAGTGAACGATCAGTGTGATACACGATCTAGCGTAGCATCACAAGCTTGCTAGATTCTTTCGGTTCTATTCTTTTAGACTGACGAGTAGCTGAACAGCTGAAATGAATTTCGAGAGCTTCTCGAGACAGTATCAAGATTTGGAATTATTTTATTTGACTTGTTTTTTAAGCGTTAAGTTCCACTTTTAAAATAGCAAAAAAACGGACTCAAAAAACCTAAAACACATGTCTCTTTTTAAAACGTAGATAAAATGCTAAGCTTGTTAAGCCGTTAAGAAGCTGAAAAGAACATATCCCAAATTAGCCAGCATATACGCTGGCAGCCTGCCATGCTAAAAAAATTTGGGGCGCATTTAAACTACGCCAATTGGCATCAATTCTCTGGGCTAAAAAAATCAGGTATAATTTCAGACAATGGCAATTGGCACCATTCCCTCAACCACTTTTCGGTGTGCCTTTGAATTGATTAATCCACCTTTAGTTGCGTTGGTGAGCATTGTGAGCTCTGGTACTAGCTAGAGGCAGGCAGGTCAGGAAGCAATTGGGTGCAGCCTATTCGAGTTTGTAGAAACAGAGCCATCTTAAACAATTCCGTTGAACCAATCTTCATGCGTGCAGATGCATGGGTGCTGCCTGATAACGATCATTGACGGCGACCCACCTACAGTCCATGAATTCATACGGATGAAGAACAATGAGATGCTAGGACCATGATGCATGAACACTACTACTCTTGCCCCCGACGAATCAGCAAGCATGGCACTTGGCAGCATGTATCTCCACAGTGCAAAAGGATATGCTTTTCTGAGTTTGTTTAACACAAGAAACAGAGCCACGTTTTCTCACAGGTCATCGTTCCATTCTCTTCACACACTGAAGAAAGCATGGAGTGATTAAACAAGATGAAACGTTAACAAGAAGCACGAGGGAGTGAACAATAGTTGATAGCACGTACATAAACAAATCATCGAAGAAAGCCAAGTTTTAAAGTCATTTAAAATGTAACTCAAGGAAGACGACCTTTTGTGACAAATTTAACGACACAACCGTTTTCGTAGTACTTGAGCATACATATCTGATCAAGACTAACAGCATTTTGGTCGTAGTCTGAGACGGACGACTTCCTTCTCTGACCAGATAGTGCGTATCACAGGCCTACAATTTCTGAAGGCAAAGGAAAAGAAAATGAGCTGCCAAATTCCAAATAAACAAGAGAAAATGAAGCAAAAACGCTGAACAACTACGTGACACCCTGTCATATCCAACCTAGCGGATGAACCTCAACCTCCCCATAATCCCAAGCCATGTGGTATGTATGGCTCTATAAAAGGGACCCTTCAACCGCCCGGCTGTCCATTCATCGTGCAACCCACTTCAGTTCAGAATTCGACCCATTTCGCACATACATTCCATCTCTTCTTCGTCGGTGTTCCGAGTCTACACCTCGGCCATGGCCTCGTCCTCGGCTCTGGCCACCGCGCTGCTCGCCGTCCTGGGCTGCGCCGCCGCTGCCTCCGCCGCGACGACGTACAGCGTCGGCGATTCGCAGGGGTGGACCACCGGCTTGGACTACACCACCTGGACCAATGGCAAGACCTTCAACGAGGGTGACAAGCTAGGTGAGTGAGTGAGTCCTTTCTTCACGGGCAGATACACGATCATCCTGATTTTCATGGAAATCAAACCGTTTTCGCGTGAAATTTATGTGCTCCAAACGGGGCTCGATCGGTTTTTGCTATAGTGTGTTTTTAAAATGTTGTTGAAAAAAAGAAATTGCAGAGCACCTAGCCTCCTAGAACAGTATTATTACGCTTTGACGCCTTGCTCATAATTTGGGCATAGCCAAGCACACTAACTTTTTTGGGCTCACCAAGCACCTTAGCATGTTGATTTTCATCTTTTCTAGTATGATTGTACTTATGTGTTTGCTAATGATGAGCACAATAACTAATCACGCATATATCACCAACTAATTAAGCATGCTTAGTCTTTGACAGCTATCTAAACAAAAACAAAACAAAATGGCTTTGTTTTGCAGTGTTCAACTACGCCAGCCAAACGCACACGGTGACTGAGGTCCCCAAGAGCAGCTACGACGCCTGCGCCGGCAGCAACTCCATCAGCAGTGACAGCAGCGGCCCGACCACCGTGACCCTCACCGCCGGCACGCACTACTACATCTGCACCGTCGGGAGCCACTGCTCCAGCGGCATGAAGCTCGCCGTCTCCGTCGGCGGCGGCGGCGCCGCTGGCGGGACGCCGGCCACCACTCCCCCGTCCGGCGCGTCCTCCCGCCTGCAGGCCGGCGCCGCCGCGGTCTTCGCAGCAGCCGCAGCCGCCGCCCTCCTGTTCTGACCGACCTCGCGGCGGCGCGCCGGGGAAGAGGCAGTGCAGCGGCGGTTCGTTCTTGGAAGGCCGCCATTGCCGTGCGGTTTCAGAGTTCGCACGGCGACTGCGAGCAGAGCAGGAGCACGTTGGTTTTCTTCTACGGTAAAGAGTGGTTGGCTCCCACTGGTGTACACTGATTGATCGGTTGGTTTCGTGTGCGATTCTGCCGGTGTGCTTGTTGTAGTGGTTGGTGTGACGTGTTTAGTTCTCGGAGCTGTATGATTTACTTCTGGTGCATCTAATATATCTTGGGGGTTAAATAAGAGATTTCGGTTGGTCATGCTGAGCAATGCACGGTTGGTTTCGGGTGGGAGTGATTTGGGTAAATATCCAATGGATCTTAACGTCTTAACAATAATCTGGTACCATCGGATCTATAAAAAATGCTTAGGATCCTGAGAGATGAAAGCCCTTTTCTCACTTAAACACTTTTATGAAAACCCCTGATTTTCTAAGTCGGAAAGGGATTTTCACCTTTCCAGATCTTGGCCACTCCTCGTGGATCTAATGGTATAGATCTGTTGTTAGCATGCTAGCACTCAATAAACATTTGCACTAGATATGTCCGTACAGTAGTAACGCTACTATAACAATAAAGATCATTCAGGTTCGGAGCCCCATCGAAGACAGTTTTGAAACCCTCTGTGATAGTGATAATTGTCTCGTTCAAATATATGTTATCAAGGTGTAGTCCATAAAACGTTAGATGGTCTCACTGAAGTATATCGTTGTCTGATTTTTAATCAAACAATCCTTCTGGTAATTTCAGAGGATACAACATCTATGGTGTTAGTGCGAGCGCTTATATATATTGTTAGTATATACTTATGTAAGCCTCTTATTTATGGGATAAAAAGTAGTCTTAAACGTTTGTAACGATCTCAGGAACGCACTAAGATTTTGTTCTCTATCCGACCTTCAGTACACGGTTGTAAGAATGAGATAGACTTTTTTATCAAACAAGAATGGACAAACTGCCGAAAGAAAATAAAGAAATAAGAGACTAAGCTAGACTAGACCATATGAAGAAAGAATCGAATAGTTGGAGATAACACTACAAAAGGATGGGGGCAAAAGCAGTTTGGTTTGGATGGCTACCTCTCATTTCAAGCCCCTCAATAAATTAAGAACAAGAAGCAGCAGCACCAGAAGTGCCAAACATTTTTCTGCAACATCTTTACAAAAAGCAAATGTAAAAGGAGGAAACCAAGACCCCTGAAATGATACTCATTTGACGGTTGGTTGACACTGGTTTCCAGCGTTCCAAAGTTCAGAGTTTTGAAGTTCTCAACCAAAAAAAAAAAGAAGTTCAGATCTCCTTCAGATCAGCAAGGAGTTTCTGGCGTCAACCGGCCGCCGTCGGAATGCGGCGGTTGGGGAAGCCCATGATCCTGGACTGCGAGCAAGTACAATCAATTGCGTGTCTGACGCTGACCTCATGGAGAGGGCAGGCAGGAGATGGCAATGGAATGGACACGAAGGCGAGCGATCTGGAGCGTTTCTTCGGAGCCATGGTGGGAGCAGTTGTGGAGTAGGAATACACGTCTGAAGTGTTACATCAGGTAAGGTAAGCAGACGAGTTTCACCGAAAGGGATAGACCACCAGCATTCTGTAGTGGCGACAGTTCGACGATGGTAGAGAACGCCTTGCTTAATTGACGGGAGCTAAGAACAAGGACATTTTTCTAGTTGTTTGCCGGTCTTGGAGTTGGGTGTGAGACTAGATTATTGGTTTTCACCGTACTAGTGTGTCAAAAAAGCTCAACTCTTGCACACATCTCCACTTTGGCCAAATTAAAATATCTTGCATGGTTTTACAACAGTTTAGGTTCATGTATGGCTAGATCATCTCCCTAACCTTGACCAAACAAGTTTCTAAAAAGTTACATGCGGATGATCAACTAAATATCGTGGACAATCCGACAGTTCTTTTAGTTCAACCTCATTTTCTTGTTGTCTGCCCTCAATACACATGCCGGCTATCATCATGTATATCTGTGACATCCTAATAAAATTATTAGGTGTCCCAAGTGTTTTTAAAGGACATAAAACATAAGGTAAAATTTGGTTTTATTATTTGTGTAGATAAAACCTATTACAGCTATAATTTGATGGTCCGATAGACTATTTTATGTACAAGCCTTGCTTAAAATTGGGATGGGCCAGTGTCATCACGTCCCCAAGGTTCCCAAATATATCTCTTACCTTTTCCTAATTTTTAGGCAGCCAGAAAATTCGGATTTAGCCCAAAAAGGCCCAATTTTGAAGGTATTTCGCATGAAATCATGAGGAATCCTAATCCAAAAATTCTCCAAAAACAGAGGAGTGTTCTAGAAGACCGAGGTAACCTGGTCACCAAGTTTCGGCCACAAACTCCCTTGGAAAGTTGGGTTCCTAATTAGGCAAGTCCCGAATTCTAATCCGAGTCGGTTTAGACTTTCTAATTCTTCTCCAACCCAACCTGGCCGAATCCACCCTCTTCCCCAGCACTATATAAACCCCCCTAGGCCCCCTGGTCGCAGCCACCACACCCCCACCCCCGAAACCCTAGCCGCTGCCTCGTTCTCGTGCAATCCCGAGTACCTTTTGAGGCATCGCTCTCTGCCCCGAACCCAAAAGCTATATTAGAACCACCATGTTGTAGAGCTCGTCGAGACGATCAATTTGCATATATGGATGGTCCAATTTGGTGGAGAATTGCATCCGGAAAGCCTCGCCGAAGTTTCTCTCTCCTCCCTGCCCTCCGCCGCCGCCAACATCGCCTTGGCGTGAACCTCGTCCGCCGCCCCAGAGTCCATGCTGCCAACCCCGCGATGCCACACTGGCCTACATACCGCGTCCCATGCGCCGCGCCGCCGCCATCGCCACATTGCGCCATGCGATTCACGCTTGCATGGCCATTGCCGTCGCTTCGCCACATTGTCGCCGCCGATTAGCCGCCTACCGCGCCGCTCGGCCACTGCCGCGCCGCCCACGCTGCGTCGCCCGTCCGTCAGCGCCGCCAATCCGACGCCCGCGTGTCCCGCTCGCGCGCATTGCCGCCAGTAAGCCGAGCCGCCGGTTTCGTCGGTTTGTGCCGGTTTAAACGGTTTATTCTTTTCCTGGGATTTCTGATTTTCCAGAAACTTCCCGAGATTGTTTAGGGAGTTCCCGAACTCCGATTCAGGTGATTCCAGAGCCATTATTTTCTAAATAATCTCTAGAATTTTAACATATTTTTATTATTATATTTTCATTGCTTGGATCTGCTGTTTGCTTTGGTTTTTTTTATCTACGTGTAGATAACGTATTTTTCGGGACTGGAGACTTTTGCCAGGAATTTCTGTAGGAGATCCGTAAAGCTCCGACTTCTTCGAAGGTAAGCACTAGTTTACATATTTCTATCTCATGTTTACAATTTCACTTTATGTATTTATGTCATAACTGCTACTTGCATTCATTCTAGACTAGTGCGTGTGTGCCCGACCATGCTAGTCTTCTACTATCATGTTGTAGCCTTGATTGATGAACCCCTCTATAATTCCATAGCCTATCTTTTGACTAGATGCTAGGTTTGCATTGGTGATTCACTTACAAAAAATGAGATGGCGGAGCCGAGGCTTCGATATGTTTTGGTTAAAACCTAATCAACTAAAATCAATGTGTGGTTGGTTAGAAGAGACCCGGTTGAGATGGTTTCTGGGTTGTGGCTGTGGTATGGAGGTCTCCTCTGCTAAGGACTCAAGCTTGTGACATGCTAGACCAAACCAAACAATCTGACCACATGCCTTTGGCCCCGGCTTAGTACCTGCTGAAACCTACTAACCACTTGCTCGTAGGGTGGCGGTTAGGGTTCGATACTTTTGCCCTAGGGTGAGGCTAGCTACTTTACCTGAGGGGTAGGTTCGTTCTTGAGACCGAATGGCTTAAATGGGGAACGCCCGGTGGTGTCCAGTAGTAGGCGCCTCATCATGGCGGCACACCGGCGAGGCAGGAAAACCAAAAGAAAGGGCGGGAAGTGGTAGGCGAGTAATTTGGAAAGGCCTTGTACCGTATCTCCTCGGGATGAGGCGGGGCTTGTGGGAACGTGTACACACTCTGCAGAGTTAAAACTATCATGATAGCCGTGTCCACGGTCATGGACGGGGCGAGAGGTTTTCACATGTAGTCCCACCTTTTTAATAATTAAACTTGACTAGTGTAGGATGGGGTTGGCCTAGTGCGAGGACGTACCTTCCTTTGATGATTGTTGGTAATATCTTGATATCATGCATTCACTTAATTAAAACTTGACAACTAAAATTTGTTTAGTAATAGGTTTTGTGTAAAATAACCTTTCCTCCATCCTTTGCCTTTGCATACATTGTTAAGGATCGCTTGCTGGGTAGCCGCGTACTTATTTATACCTATCGCGGATAATTTTTATTATTCAGGTTGCAAGTCTGATCAGGACCAGGAAGGGTCCGAACTCAGGTGTGCAGGACTAGCTACGGGTGTCCGGGTCAATTGCTTGGATATATCGTGAAGGTCATTCTTTGCTCGATGTTCTTTTATTGTTCTTAATATTTTGTAATATTAGTCTTATTGTAATAGCATATGATGCTACCTTGAAATACTCCGTTATTTTGAATAGTAATGGAATGCCAGCGATGATAGCCGTTGAATTGTCCATCATGAGGTACTAGTCTGGGCTGGTATCAGATCATGGTACTGGATTCCCTGTGGAGACGCAGGGGGTCGTGACAATATCATGGATGATTTGGCAAAGAAAGGTGATGATAGATCTTGGATCGCTTCCGATGCGTACCATCAGTGGTGGACCATCAGCAATTCAGCATATAATGGGTTCACCGTCCACATGTGGTGCAACAGCTAGTCTATGATATTAAATTCAATCACTAAGAGTAGTTTCCTTCTAAGTATTTTTGTCCACAAAACACATGTTGGCCGTTTGCATATAAAGTTCTATACATGCAAACCCCTCAACGGCCAGAATTTTGAATGAGGCTATAAATACCCCTTCTTGAACGAGTCTCGATCTCTTGGCACTCCATTTTCGTACACATGGGCTATTGCAATCCTTCCCTTCTTTAGAGCTTACATTCCATTCCATTGAGAGCAAAATTGTATTTGAGTTGCATTGATGGCATCAATTGATATCAAGTGATTATTATTGACTTATTACTCTTGGTGGTTGCCGCTTGTCTCTCCATTGATCTCTCCATTGAGAAGCTTGTCGGAGAGTCCCAATATCGGCGTGAATGTTAGAGTCCACCTACTTGGAGCGGGAAAGAGCTACCTCTAGTGGATTATGGACGACTCATTTGTGCGTGAAATCGTTGATTTGTTCAACCTACTTCAACATGAAGTCGGGTAGGCTTCAAGACAATGGGAAAGTATTGTTTGTTCTGTGTGGTTAATCTCTTTGTTCTGTGATACAAATTAATGTTTTTCTCCCTAGAATATCCGGTGTGGAATTTCCACCCGGGGTTGAACCAGATCCCGGGCGGGATTGCTTCCCAAACAATCCTTCACTCCCTCACGGGGCATCCCTAGCTTCGGGGAAATTAGGTGTATGACACCGAATTAGGCTGTCTTGGTAAAATTGACACTCAATTCGTTTCGTTTTTACTCAGTGACATCCAGACCACAAATTGTTTCAGCACATGACATTCTTATACTTTTTATTGCCTTCTCCTTTCCCCTCCCATTTAAGCACAGTGAACTTCTCATTTTGCCCTCGAACCATGTATTTCACAAAAATAAAATCATGCATGATGCATGTCTCTTGTATTAAATAAAATATTTTAATAATAAATATTCTAAAAAGCAAAAAATGAGTATGTTACTTGAGAAATGATTAATTTGGTCGTTTCGGATTTAACTAAAAATCTTAAAAGCTTTTAAGTTTGCAGGTAGATATTTGTGCTTTTTCCAAAATTAAAAATTATAGTTGGTTTTAAAATAATTTTTAGTTATATTAAATGGGAAAATGATTTAAAATGTGTTTAAATTGTGAGTGAACCTAATATTTTATGCTGTAAATCCCTCTCACCTTCCTTGGACCCATTTGTCATTTTCTCACCGTTTCTTTCTCCCCATTTTTCCTCTTATCCTTTTCTTATTTTCTTTTCCCTCCCTTGTCCATTCTTCCTGTGCAGGTTTTTCCATGCTCTTCCTGCATGCACAGCGGAGAGGTTTCTCCCCCAAGTAATTGCTCCAATTTCCTTAATGGACATAGCGTGGTGTTAATACTGTGATTTCTATGAGATGATCCGAGGGCAAAATGGAAAGTTCACTTTGTTTAAATGGGAGGGGAGAAGAAAAAGGTAAAAAAGTTGAAGAATGGTACTACCTCTTTTTTTTGTTTACGTATTTGACTTTTCGATGCACCTTTGACCATTCGTCTTATTCAAATTATTTTTGTGAATATCATTTATTTTGTTGTGATTTATTTTATCAATAGAGGTACTTTAAATATGTCATATTTTTTACGTCTTTGCACTAAATTTTTGAATAAGACGAATGGTCAAAAACGTGCCAAAAAGTTAAAGGCGTCAAACAAAAAAACAGAAAGAGTATGTGCCGAAGTAATTCGTGATATGAGTGTCACTCATCAAAAACGAAATGAATTGAACATCAATTTTTAACATGGCAACCCAATTGATGTCATGCAGCTAAATTTTCTAGGAAGACTCAATTAGAGTGCGTTGGTAAAATTAATACCCAATTCGTTTCGGTTTAGCTCAGTGACACTTAAACCACGAATTGCTTCGGCACACGATATTCTTGGATATTTTATTGCATTTTCCTTTTTTCCTCCTATTTAAGAACATTAAACATCCTTTTATTGCTTTCTGCTCGCTGGCGCAGTCGATTTTCTCACCGCCGGCGAAAACGATGTCATCTTCGATTTCCTCTTGTACGGTGAGACATACTCCGAGTCCTCTCATCCCGAGCATCTCTAGAGCACATTTAATCTTCCCTTTTGCATCGCTTGTGCAAACGGTTCGACGAAGATCCTTGGTGCCGTGAGCTCCCCGTCGTCCCCTGTTCGAGCTCCACGGTGCCAAGCCAATGCGGCATCTCCCTGTCCAAGAAGACGCCTCAGTGAGCTCACTGTAACGTCCTCATTTTTATAAAAATGAAATCATGCATGAAATTTGCGTAATTAAAAATGTGCATATAAATTTTAAATCAAGAAAACGAATATGTTACTCTAAAAATAAAAAGTAATTTATTTTCATTTATGAGCAAAGGCTATTGTATTTGTGAAAATAAAATTTATAGTATTGGGTGACTTGTTGAAAACTATATAATTTCTTTTTGATAATTATTTTCCTACAATTGTGTAGCCCTTGGTTAGATATGTTCAAAAATGATAATTATAAAATAATAAAACAATATTTAGAGTTTATTCAAATATTTTATTTGACAAATAATTACTAGAGTGGAAGATAATTATGCTAGTCCTATTATTTAATTACTTTCTCATCTATTTCTCTTCATCTTCTTTTGGGACCCACTTGTCATTCATTTGCCATCTCATTTTCTCTCTTTCTCTCTCCTCCTCTTTCTTCTTCTCCATTGCGCATGCCCTCTATTCCTCTTCCAGCATGCATGCAAATGGAGGAGTTTATGCTCAATTGTTTCATCTTCTTTAGTGGCCATCAAGAAGGATATTATGCCATCGGTTTCTTCTCAATTTAATGGTCAACATGGAGGAATTGAGCAGCCACATCCCTTCATCTCCTTCCTCTTTCTCTTTTCTTTCCCTCTCCTCTCTCTCCCTGTCCCTGCGCAGCGAACTCTCCCCTCTCTGTTCTTTACTGCAGCAGCCTCTCCACCTCCCTTGCTGGTTTAAATTCCATTGAAACCCCTCCCTAGTGCTCCATTGGCAACAATTGATGGCCATAATCCAGTGCTGGGCGTTTCTACTGAGTCATGGCCACTTAGTGCGTGCTAATTGCCCACTAAGCGCTGCAGTTACCTCCTCTAATCGCCTATTTAATCCCCAGCCGAGCCCTTCTCTCTCCTTTGGCTCTCTCTATCGATTCAGCTCGGGTAAGCGAAGCTTTGCCATTTCCTTTTAAGGATGTTCGTCATTTTCCCATCCTTGACGATTCACCTATGTCAATTTGGAGGAACTTTCACCACGGGAGCCGGATTAAGACGCCGAAGATGTTGCTGTTCATCGTCGCCGCGTTGCAGGGAAACATCGATTTCATCGACATCATTCAGTAATCCTCTGCCATCTCTCTATGATCACCTCTAGACATCGTGGGTCATTTATTCATGGTCGATTTGGCCGGAGCACCCTCGCCGGAGCGCCGCCACGGCCTCCTCTGCCGACGCCGCTGCCCCCTCGTCGCGCCGCCGCACCTATACCTCCCCGGCCGAGCCACCGCCGCCATGAGCCTCCACTCACCCCCACGAAGCTCCCCACCTCCTCAATTTGGCCGCTGCCGTCGCCATTTGCGCCGCCGCCGTCAGCCGCCGCCGGCCGCCGCGCCGCGCCGTCGCGCCGCCGCACCGCACCGCCTCCGGTCTTGCCGCCGCTGCTGGCGAGGTCGCCGCGCCGCCGCCGCCCTCCTCGGCCTCCCGCCGTCGCCACGCCGTCGCCGGAGCCGCCGCAGCCGCCAACCCGAGCCACGCCTCCCCCTTCCCTGCTTCGGGTGAGGCTGGACATGGCACAGCCCCATGCCCCTCTCTCCCCCAGCTGGGCCACAGCCCAAGCTGGGGCCAAGTCTGCCCAGTCGGCCTTAGGGGATTTTTCCCCGTTTTCTGCAATTTCCGAAAACACCCTAGTTTCAAATAATTGTCAAATATTCTCTGTAGCTCCAAAAGTCATTAAACCAATTTTAATATGTTCTAAAAATATTTATTATTTTATGGTGAATTTTGGTACTGTCTATGCACAATATGATTTATTGTCTGATTAATATTCTAGTAATTTTAGTAATTACTATAAGTACGTAAAAATTGTAAAACCAATTTTCAATGAATAGAAAATTACTTATTTCTTGAGCATATGCATTCATCATAATTTTGTTTTCTCACTTATGCAAATTCTTTTCGTTATTTCCATGCGGTAGATTCGAGCGACGAAGGAAGGTTTGTTGATGTTTCGAAGAAGTCTATCTGTTGCATTTATAAAGGCAAGTTATCTAGAACCCGTGGGTGTCACATCCACAACATGCCGTTAACCATATTTTTGAGATGTCGGCTAGAACGTTATGGTTGCATCTATATAAATATAGTTGGGCTAAGAATATTTGGATAGTTCTAAGTATGTACTTGATTGGCATTATCGAATCCATTACATGGTAGGACTTGATTATTATGTTAAAACCGCACCTTGTAGCCATTTGTAATACCTTTTAGGCCAAGCTTTGGTTATAGAAGGGCAGATCAGTTGCTTGGGAATTGGGACATAGCAATCATCACTATTCAAAACTGCTATCAGGACTTGGATTGGTTATTTGGTATTTAAAAATTAAACAACTAAAATCTAAGTGGCGTGTGTCGACTCAGGGTGACGTGATAGGTAGCGAGGGGTCGTGGATCCCCGCTACAACCAGGCATGTGGTGAAGCATGCAAAGATTTGCACCGTGTGTATTTGTGTATGTGGTGTATACCGCCTTTCAACAATGAGGGGTGGCTATGACTTGTGAGGATTCCAAGGCCGGTAGACCACTCCGGTTGGGCGACTTGCGGGTGTGGCATAATGCCATTGGGTGTGTACATACGCTTCGACGATAAGGGTGGCTATGACTTGTGAGGACTCCAGGACGATAAAGACTCTTACGCGGCGATGCGTGTGTGGGACGACGATGAAGGAAGCATCTGCGAGTGTAGTGATTGCCACGAGTCCCTTAAGGACCGACTCTTTGTGACTATTTACCCTCGCCTTACAAAGATGTACGGATGCGGATAATGGTAACGCCTAGTTCACCGCTTTCGTGAAACTAGTTTGGGATCGTCTTCCACATAAGGGATGATTCACGTCTCGTGTGGTGAATCCGATGTCGGTGGGTCACTCCAAGTGTGCGGTCTCAAATTAGCGGATCCGGGTAGTGGCTTTGTTCTATTCACCAGTTTACTGGGAATACGGTTCCAGGGGTAAAGTGTACACACTCTGCGAGTTTAGTTAAATCGTCATGGCGGTACCGTGCTCACGGTCATGAGCGGCAAGGAGGATCTCACTTTGGTAGTCCCACTGTTTTCATTAAAACGGTTGTTGAGAACTGGTGTGGTTTGGTGATACCCGAGTGGCAAAGCTCGGCGGGGTTTTTGGGATATTCCGAGTGGTGAAGCTCAATGTATTCTAAGTGTTACGAGTGGTGAAGCTCGATGTGGCTCTAGGTGTGGTTTGGGCATTAGGCGGTGAAGCTCGTGACATGAAAATACATTCGGATTAGATGAATCTCATAAGTTAGCTAATTTATGAATCGCTTTGTTTTAAATTTTGAAAGCAGATAAGTTAGGAATTTATGATGGGTAGAAATAATCACCTAACCTATTGCTCTCGCATTACATTTTAAGGATGATAGCTTGTTGAGTATTCGCGTACTCACCCCGCCTTTCATCGGGCCGCTTCATTCCAACGAAAGCGAGTTGCTGACGAAGAATCTTATTTAAGAAGGGAGTTTGGCAAGATGAGTTTTCAAGAAAGCGATTTACCTTTGGAGTTCGTGACTAAGGCTATCCAGATGCCTAGGAGCGCGCCTCTACAGTTTTGCTTGTGGAGTTTATTTGGGTCTTCATTGTTTATCAGTTGTACTTTGTTCATATCTAAAGACTTCCGCTTTTGTAAGGCTGTTGAGCCAAAACTATGGTATTATTTGCCATGTTTGTAAGCACTCTGATGCAATAAAGTTTATTTGTCGAATGGTCATGATCCAAGTGCTGTATATCTGTGTGTTCTAGCTACTTGATCCAGGGACTAGAACATGTAAAGCACAAAGGAGACTCGACTCCATTTTCGGGTCCTCACACTCACTCTACATCCCTAATAGCTCATGCGAACATCACATCACCTCGAGTAGGCCTAGATCGTCGGTGCTCCATGCAGCCGTGGCTGTCGCCGCTAGAGCTCGTTGTGCCGCCGCTGTAGGTCGCCATTGGCTATACCGTCGGTACCTTTGGATGCGCATCGGCGAGGAAAACCCATTTTAGCCATCGTACCTTGTTCCCATGCCCCCAAGCGTCGCCTGTCAAGCTCGTCGGAGCTCTCCCATGGCCGCTGCCTGTCAAGAGGTTGAAGATGATGGCCAACCTGTATATGGTGATGAGCCAATGACACGCGGGTTCTAGTTGTCAATAAGTGGATACGTAATTCGGAAATACGCTTTCATGGGGCTCCCCTCAGCCCCTGCGCCTATTCTCAGGCGTTTACTATGCTTAAATGGTAGGGGAAAAGAAAAATGTAATAAAATGTCTAAGAATGTCGCGTGCCGAAGAAATTCGTGGTTTAGGTGTCACTGAGTGAAATCGAAACGATTTGGATGTCAATTTTACCGACCTGTCGACGATTAGGATATCTGTCCCAAGTCAACTAAGGTTCTTGAGAAAGGGAGATAGAAGACACTGCCGAGCAAGACAAACAACAATCAACGAGCAATAGGGAGACACAAGGTTTTTATCCTGGTTCGGGTCTCTCCGGGGAGATAATAACCCTACGTCCAGCACTTCTTTATATGAAAGAGGATTACAAGGAGGAAACTCGACGAGACGAACAGGTCTCGGCGAGATTATGTGTGTACAGAAAGTAATACGCGATCTTGGACTTCAAGTCGTGCTGGCTTGGCGTCAAGTTCTGCCCTCTACACGCCATAGAGGCCTTGCTTATATAGTGTTGAATAACCGACCTACCGAGGGATAATCGGGCTGGGCTAACCACGAGTCCGTAACGAACTCGTACTCATACCAAATACATCCTGAGGTAGATAAGGTATACTCCAATTCTTAGGGATCACGACGTCTGCTCCAATCCGAGAAACTACGTCCGGGTCTTCATGTAGCCGTGCGGAACTCTTGTTCGAGTCGGACTCAAACAGGAATCCTAGGCCGTTACTCACCGTGCTGCTTAGGAAGGCATTCGGCAGATGCACACGGGCTCGATAGAACCTTCTAGGAGCCAGCCCAGGAGGTGATTCGATTGGGCCGTCAGGGAGTGGGCCATGGCAATGGGCCGTGATTTTATCACCGACACGACCCACTTCAATTACTGCTAAACGAGCGAGGTGGCCCGCGCGTTTGCGCGGCTAGATTTGTTTTGGTATATATAGTGTTTATCTCTAACTCATAATCTATCTCTAACATATTATATCGGATTTAGAGTTTATCTCTAATATATTATATCAACTTTAGTATTTAATATGAATTTCTAATATTTTTTTTAATCTAAGCCGCATAGATCTTTTATTTTTTTCTTTGGTTAATCTATCCCGTTATAATTTGGTTTCACGATTGATTAGACGGATAAAATAACCATATTATATCATTTTTAGTATTTAATAATCCAAATTTTTAATATTCTTTTTTAATCTAAGCCGTTATAATCCGGTCCCACAAAATCAACGGCATAGATCTTTTAATTTTTTTTCTTGATTTATGTGAAAATTATTTGATTGATCTTGACCGTTATAATTTGGTCCCACCGTTGATCAAACAGCTAAAATAATTTGGATGATGTGGACGAACGTGGTGGTTTCTTTTTTCCTCCTTTATATATATAATAGATAGATAGATAGATTTCCCGTTCTTCCTCGTTGTCTCCGCCTCCGCCTCCGGCCTCCTCTACGTCTCCCTCGACTCTCGCCTGCACCGCCTCCACGTCGCCGCATCCCTACCTCGAAGCGCCTCGTCCTCGCCGCATCTGTCCTTGATTTCTCGTCCCTGCCGGCGCCGTTTCCTTCCTCGAGATCTCCGACGACTGCAGCAGGTACGAGAATCTCCTCGCACATCCCTGTGAGCCCGGGCTGCTACCTCACTTGCCCGGACGGTGGTTCCGTCAATGGATCAGTGCTTTTGACATTAAATCTCAAATTTTAGTTGTTACTTTTTGAACAAAGGGCAGGAGAACTGCCTTGTATTGATCAAAAGGAGGGAAAATTACATGATGGGGGGATTGCCCCTCCCCCAGGGGGAAACAAGGTAAAAAAACTACTCTTAATTACACGAGAACTAAGGTGGCACCAGCTACCTCCCAGAGATGCAGCCCGTCGATCAGATGCTGTAGGGACAGAAGGCGGGGTTTCTCTTCCGAACGGAAGATGCGGTTGTTACGCTCGATCCAGAGGTGCCAAAGGGTGGCAGAGATGATCGAGAGGATTCCGTTATGGGTCCCGGATCGTAAGGCAATGCGTTCCCACCAAGCGCTCATGCAGACCTCTCCCCACGTGGCTGGATTGAGTGCGGGGTTGTTGAAAATCTCAGCGAGCCTGCTCCAGATGAAGGAGCTGAAGTTACAATGCAGGAATAGGTGGTCTGGAGTCTCCAAGTTCCTTCGGCAAAGGGTGCAGAAATACGAGTTGGGGAGCTGCCGTCATTGTAGAGCATCCACGGTGAGTATACGATTCTGCAAGAGAAGCCATAGGAAAAACTTGCATTTTGACGGCGCCCAGATCTTCCAGAATTTAAGCAGTGGTGGGGCGGGGCAACGACCAGCGAACTGCAGCCGGTATGCCGAGCGCACGGAGAAAGAACCGTCTTGCGAGAAGCGCCAGGTGCGCTGGTCCGGCTCGCCGTCGGCAAGGGTGACGCGGGATAATCTGTCGAGAAGCAGGAAGAGCTCGGGGGCCATCTGTGGCAGCCTCTGTGGCAACAAGTTTTTTCTCAGGTCGTGTAGCCAGTTGTTGTTGGAGAGAGCGTCTTGGACTGATCTTGACTTCTTGGTCGTGGTTGCGTAGAGTTGTGGCGCCAAATCCTTGGGGGCACAATCGGAAAGCCAGCGATCCTCCCAAAAGGACAGAGATGAGCCACTATGCAGGGTTATAGAGGAGCCCAAACGTAGTAGGTCCGAGTCCGATTGGGGAGGAGGGGCTAGAAAGTAAGCCCAGGGGGCGGGGACGGGAGACTTGCTCAACCATAGCCAGCGAGTACGGAGCGCTCTGGCGAAAAGGCTAAGGTTGAGGACCTCGAGGCCCCCGAGGGAGGTAGGGGAGCAGACGATGTTCCAATTGACTCGACAGTGACCACCGGTCGTGGAGTTGGAGCCCCGCCAGAGCCAAGCTCTCCTGATTTGATCAATCTTCTGGAGGACGGACTTCAGAGGACGGAGGACGGAGAGAATGTAGGACGGCATGGCAGAGAGAACTGCCTTGAGTAAAGTTAGTCTGCCACCCTTGGACATGAGGGGACCCCGCCAACCGGCCAACCGATTTTGGATTTTGTCCAGGAGCGGTTGGAAGTGTCTGATCTTGAAGAGGTTTAACGGATAGTGGAAACCAAGGTACTTGATTGGGAAGCGAGGCCCTTTCGCCGGGAAATCTTGGAGGATGATATCAAGGTCGACATTCTCGCAGCGGATTGGGGCTACCTGGCTTTTGGAGAAGTTAGTATTTAACCCAGTGATCTTGCCGAATTCTTTCAGTATGGTCGATAGGCTGGACACGTCTTCTTTTGTGGGGTTGAGGAAGATGGCCGCGTCATCCGCAAACAAGGATACGCAGAGGTGGGGAGCGGAACCACGAACTGGTGAAAGCGCACCAAACTCAGTGGCTCGCTGAAGGAGGATGCAGAGGGGTTCAATGGCTAGGTTGAACAATAGTGGAGAGAGAGAGTCCCCTTGACGAAGGCCCCTGGAATGAAATATGATCTCCGAGGGGTGGCCATTTAAAAGAACACGGGATGAGGAGGAGGCAAGTGACAAGGAGATCCAGTTACGCCAGCGGGAACCAAAACCACAGGCCCGGAGGTTGTCAAGGAGGTAGGGCCAGGCAACGGAATCGAAAGCCTTTTCGAGATCTAGCTTTAAAAGGAGGGTTGGGTTTCGTTTTTGGTGGAGATATTTGGCAGAGCCCTGAACGAAGAGGAAGTTAGCTTGGATGTGGCGTTTTTTTATGAAGGCGCTCTGGCAAGGCGAGATGAGGTCCTCCATAAAGGGGGCCAGTCTGAGGGAGAGAATCTTTGTGAAAAGCTTCCCCAAGCTATGAATAAGGCTGATCGGGCGAAAGTCAGCCGGAGTTGAAGGGTTGTCTTTCTTGGGGAGGAGCACAATGAGAGCACGATTAAGGATCTCAAAACCACTACCGCCGAGGTTGAAGAGAGCCTTCTCGCAGGGCTGCTAGGAGGTCGTCGGAGATGACGTCCCAGCAGGTCTTGTAGAAATCCCAGGTGAATCCATCTGGACCCGGGGCCTTGTCATTTGGCAGGCTGAAAATTACCCGGCTAAGCTCTTCAGAAGACAGGTCATCTTCCAACGTGGAGAGGTCGGGGGAGGGGAGATCCAGGAAGTCCCAGTTAAAAGAGCGAGCAGGCGAGTTGGGGGTTGAGGTAGCGGCCGTTTCCCCGAAGATGGAGTTGAAGTGGGAGAGTAGGATATCAGCTTTGTCCTGGTGCTCCGTGTGGGAACCAGCGGGCGAATCCAGTAAGTGAATGAAATTCTTGCGACGGCGACCATTGGCCCGTAGGTGGAAAAACTTGGTGTTGGCATCCCCAAGCTTTAGCCAAGAAATGCGAGAACGCTGCTTCCACTTTAGACGTTCGACGACAGAGAGCCCGAGGACCCGAAGCTTGAGCTTCCGCCGCAGGTCTAGTTCGCCTGCAGAGAGGCTGCGGTACTCCATGGCCACTTCGAACAAACAGATGACTTCATTAGCCACCGCCACCAGAATTTGGTATTTAATGAGGTGCGGCTCCATACTCAGAGTGATCTAGCCGTATGGGTGAGCTTGTGGTTTAAACGGAGAAGTGGGTGGGTGGGGAGGTTTGGCGGTGCCTCAGACCAGGCCTGATTGACCACATCAAGAAAACCGGGCATCTTAGTCCAGAAGGATTCGAATTGAAAACGCCTGGGAGGGCAGGGGAGGCGCTCAGCTGTGAGTAGTAGTGAGGAGTGATCTGAGGCGGAGGAAGAAAGCGGGATCAAGGAGCAAGAGCGGACAAGAAGTTCCCAAGCGGAGTTGGAGAAGACTCTGTGAAGCCTGACCATCGTGGGATTGGCTTGCTCATTACTCCAGGTGAAACGACGGCCCGAGAGATGGAGCTCTTTGAGGTGGCAGGAGTCTAAAAATGTCCGAAAGCGGGACATTTGTCGTCGGTTGAGGTTGAGGTTGTTTTTATCGGCTGCTTGATAGATGAGGTTGAAATCTCCAATCAACATCCATGGGCCCGAGAAGTGGTTGGAGATGGAAGTGAGCTCTTGGAGAAAAGCTTCTTTGTCGGCGTTGATGGAGGGACCATAGACGTTTGAAATAACCTAGGAGGACTGGTTGCTTAGTGAAGTTACCCGAGCGAAAACGGAGTGCTGTAGAATGAGCGGGTCCGACATTTGAACAATGGTGTCATCCCAGAAGAGTAGTAAGCCACCCTTAGTTCCAATGGCTGGGAGAGCTAGGTGGTTTCGGAGGCGGTGACCAGTAATCTCCAAAAGCGTCTAGGGAGATGGGGCTGCAAGCTTGGATTCTTGGAGAGCGAGGATGGAAGGGTTGTTGGATCTGACTAGGTCAGCAATCACAGCACGCTTGGCGGCGGTGTTTAAGCCTCGAACATTCCAGCTTAGGATCTTCATTGGGAAATACTGAGGGAAGCACGAGCCTGTAAGAGGTAAGGCTGAAACGGGTCCCACAGGCCGCACACAGGAGGAGGAGACCCGAAGGCAGGACCCGGCCCCCACAAGGGTAGGGTAGCCAAAGACGCACCGCGAGCAAACGGTTCAAAGAACGGTCCACACGCAGGTGGGCAAAAAAACTCAACGCTGCACCGGGTAGCTGGGGGAGGGGGTAGGCCACTCGCAGGAGGCTAGGGTGGAGCGGCGAACCCAAACCCACACAGGGGAGGGATAGCCAGGGGCAGGCCGCACGCAGGCAGAAGGAAAAACAAACCACGCGCAGGTGGTTGGAACTGAGAGAAGGCACCACGCGCAGGTGGGCCGAAAACACACGAACAGACCGCGGAAAGCGAACAACGACGAAAAAGGCCCAGCGCAGGTGGGGAAAACAGAAAAAAGGACAACTACCCACGCTTAGGTGGGGAAAACAGAAAAAGAACAACTAATCATGGGGGCGAGGTGGCACGGAGTAACGGGTCAAGGGGCGAATTAAGGCGCTGTATAGCAACCCCCGTCTCTCAGCAGTCGGGGCCGACGGTGGAGAGGTCGAGAGCTGGCCTCGCAAGGCCGCAAAAGTCGGAGACGAGGTCTATGGTAGGAGCATCAAACTGCGAGGAGGAGAAAAGGGACTGGAGCTGGGTGGCGAGGTCATCGACCGCCGAAGGGGGAGGGAGACTAGCTTAAGGGCTAGGAGGCCCTGCGCCTTACGAATGGCGAGGACCGAGGAGGAGCCTGCAGAGGCAAAGGAAGGCCTAGCTGAGGCAATCCGGATGCTACGTCGCACCCTTGAAGCTGTCTGGACGCGCTGGTGGGGGCGTCTGGGCGGTGGGGATGGAAGTAAGGGCGCCGGGACACTATGGTGGCCCTGGCGAGGAGGGCCTCGACAAGGGATGGCAGAGAGGGGGTGAGCAGCCCGGCCTCGAGGGACATCGGGTCTAGGGCGGATGCGGGTGGTGCTGGGGGGAGGTGTAGCGGTAAAAGAAGATCCCCGGAAGGATCATACAGGGGTGGAATGCGGGCACGGCGAGGAGATGGTGGGGCTGCGGGGTGAGAGAGGGATGCAACTTGGGCCTGGGAGGGTGAAAAAGCAGGTTGGCCCACTTCGGGCTGGGGGGAAGGTTGCTTGTGTGGGGCGGCCCAAATGGGGTGGCTGGTGGTAGAGGAGCTGGTGGTGGGAGGGGGCTAGGAGAGCAACCAAGTGGGCCGAAAGAGGGTGGGAGCGGCCCAACAAGGCTCCCTGCATGAGTGGAGGAGGCAGTGAGCGCCAGTGGGCCCACCGCTGACTGGGAAGCTCCCGATGGGCCCGCCATTGACTGGGACGGGCCCTGATATTTGGAATGGCGCGAGGCAAGCAGGCGCCGCCGCCGCCGCCGCCGACGGAGGCATGAGTCGAGTAAGCGCCTTAGGCGGCGAATGGCGAGGTCTGGCGGTCGCCGGCGATGGTGAGAAGAGTTCACGAAGGCCGGACTCGCGCTTAGCGGGCGCGAATGAAGCATGGAGGCGCCGGACCGGCGAGAAGCAGTGCGGGAAGCCTTGGGCGCTTTTCTGGTCGACGGTTGGCGGGATCTGCGTCGGGGGCGTCGTCATCCTCACTGTCGGGGTCGCGGCGTCTGGCAGGGACGAAGAGTTGGCGGCATGAGCGTGCAAGCTCAGGCCTTGTTGACGCGAACGGAATCGGGAGCCCCAATCGCGAGAGACGGGGTCGGTCACCGGGGCACCACCGCCGAGGCGAGCGGAAAGCGAAGAGAAGTCTTCCACTTGGTCGACGTGGAGGATGAGCCGGTGGAAGGAAGCGTGAGGGCGCGCGCGCGCGCGCGGTAAGCTGGCGGACGAGCCCCACCACGACGAGCTTCCATGAACGGGGAGGGCTCGACGAGCTCGAGCTCCACCTCCAGCGGGATGGAGGCTGGATCACGGGTCCAAATCCAGACGCGGAAGGTGGACGTGTCCAGGCGCAGGCGAGTAGAGTCTTCAACGATGTCGAGCCTGCCGGAGCCGGCGAAAATGAGATCCGCCACGGCCGTGGACCAAGCGTGCAGAGGAAGGCCTTCGACGAGGACCCGCACACGAAAGCGCACGGCGCTGGCGTCACCATCAGCATGAGGATCCAAGGGGATGGGGGCCAAACCGAAGTGGCGGCCGTTCACCCAGAAGGAGTGACGGGCGGCGAGCCGAGCCTGCTCAACCAGGGTGAAACGGGCAAGGAAACGAAGGTGGGAAAGGTGGGTGAGGCGGATGTCGTGAATTGGGATGTCGGTGAAGTGGCTGATGGCGCGGGCGACCGAGTCGGTGTCGTGATGAGGACCGCCCGAGACAGTGACGACGACGCCGCGGTTATGGAGTTCGGAGACGTCGGAGCGCATGGAGTCGGAGACCTCCACAGAGATCCGGATGGAGGGTGGGCGGTGGGCGGCAAGCGCGGAGCGGCGCGAGGGGGCCATGGCGAAGGAGGGTGGTGGAGTCGGTAGAAGCGCTATGAGTTGGCGGTTTGTGCTGGCGAAGGTGGCGGCCTTGGCGGTTTCAGTGGAAGCGGTTCTTGGTGGCTGGAGCGGCGGACGGAGAGGATGAAGCTCGGGCGCGGCGTCAAGGGCGACGCAGCGGCGACGATCACGAAGCGAGTGGCGGAGCGGAGGCAGAGAAGGCAGCGCACCGGGTCACGGCAAGCGGTCGCTAAGTGATCTCGAGCAAAGCACCGGATGCACCGGCCTTTAAGGCCGGCGAGCTTGGCACGTGCTCGAAGAGGGAGGCTGGGCGCCATGAAGTTTGCCGGAGAAGAGGAAGGGCGCGGACGGGGTTTCCTCTGCTTCCAACGAACACAGGTCCAATTCGGGGGCGGCGCGGCAGCCGAGGGAGCGACGCTGATGGACCGGAGCTGCGCCGGACGGCAAAGCGGCGGCGTGTGGGCAGGAGAGCCATCCCGAATCGGCAAGGAAGCAGTAAATGGTGGGGAGGGGGACGTTGGGGCGACGATGGTGGTTGAGCGGCGAACCGC
Source organism: Raddia guianensis (assembly GCA_036346415.1). Taxonomy (NCBI): domain Eukaryota; kingdom Viridiplantae; phylum Streptophyta; class Magnoliopsida; order Poales; family Poaceae; genus Raddia; species Raddia guianensis. The sequence goes on along the minus strand of CM070541.1, from coordinate 9,236,671 downwards.
AGCTGCGTAGGACCGAGTAAATGCGGAGGGGGAGGGTGAGTAATGGCGGCGAGGGGGGGACCAACGGTCATGAAGGATGGGGGTGGAGGCGGAGGCAGGTGCGGGAGCGGCGGAGCTTAGAGCAACGTGCGCAAGGCGTGCGGCGGAGCAGAGCGCAGGGCAGCGGTAGCCGCTGCGGCCGGAGAGGCGAGCGGCGGAGCGGAGGCCAGAGCGGAGGTCATCCTGATCCCGCGAGGTCTTAGTTGTTACTTGCGATCATCTGCATCAAAAAACATGAGAATGTTCGCAATATAGGTCGAAGGTATACCAGTACAATTTAGTTGTTCTTATGTTGCTGTTAATTTAGTAGTCTAATATGCTGAAATGATTAAACTTTGTAGATTTAGGAATAAGCTCTTGTGGGTTTTGATCTGAGCTAAGATTGTGTTGTTTCAACATTTTTCTTTTTGAATCCCAGTCGTAGGAATTGCCTTTAGCGATCAAGTTGTTTATTCTGCAAGTGTGTAGGGTTGTGCTCCAAGTGATGGCATGCAGAGGTGGCTTGGTGTGGTGTAGGTCCATCCTTTTTTTTTTTTTTGGTGAGCCGTTATTTCCACCATGTGGACATTGGCCATATATATGTAACAGCATGCATTGAACTTCTGTGTACACTAGTAATTTGCCATTATGCTGCTTGCTGTCCAAGTGTAGACTATAGAGGATTACACGTTAGAAAACTACTACTATGGTCATGAACTGATGATGTAGCCAGATGACAAAGCACATAGCGTGCTGCGCCGCACGAGCTAACTGTATAGCACATATAACTCCAACTGAAGTATTCTAACTGAAAAAAGTATGTAGGAGATTTAGGTAGTCTATAAGGATCAACCAATTAATAATAGCTGCTTAATCTATTGGGGTGGGGCTCCCTATTTTTTTTGCTAATAGGGTGTGTGTGTTTTGGGCTCTCCTAGAGATGCTCTTACAGAACTTTCTTTTCCCCAATCCCCCTTTACCTCCCAAGGCCATCAGCCCCGCTTCTCATGCCAACTTCGGCCGGCAGTGGGACCACCGAGCCAGCCAACTCAATATTTCGACTGGGAAGCGATGGAATCTGCTCTAGTGGACCAAGAAGCCGAGCGGAACGGTAGCCCTAGCCGCTTGTCATGCTTGAAGCGGGCGAGTGTCGGCCATCGGGTTTCATCGACTGGCTGAGGTAAAGCAGTGAGGTTCCATTTGTTCTATGCAATTCGAGGATGTCCACGCTGCATGTGATGTGATATTCAGGCTGGTAACTCTAGGGTTTATTTGTGTGAAGGTGGGTTATATTAGACCTGGAAATTGTGTGTCCACTCAAGTTACCTGTATGAATATCACATAATTTTAGTTGGTCTCTTCATCTGAAATGGGTACTGATTTTCCAGGGTGGACATCCTGTTATCTCAGACTCCTAGAGCAAATGTTAATATTTATTGCTTCAGCTTGCTGAAACTGCATCCTAACCATGGCATTGTTTCTACAAAATAGTATGATGCTGTCATTGTAATGTTAGTATGGATCTATGGACAAATGCCCTTATAGGCCATAGACATAGATTGAGTGAATGCGATTAGTCATTTTGACCATTTTTAACCAGCTGTTAGTAATGTCTCACTTAGTCTATACTTGATTGCATTGAGGATGGAAATAAAGTGTTCCTGAATAATGTGGAACTTGCTTATGTTTAGAGCTGATATTTCTATTCTCATGACTTTAAGAAATGTCCATGTCAAATGTGTAATTACTTCTTTCTTTGTCAAGCGTTGTAGAAATATCCCATGTCTGATTACAAGTTTATTCTGGACATCTAGTGTACTGATATTTCAAAAGTTTAAGCCTTTTGAGGACACATATGGCAGACCCTGAGTGGGATGTTTTTTTTTTTCATCGAACATTTTATTGTCTTCAATTTATTTCCTACCAAAATTTATTTCCTAAGCATAGTTCATAAAAATCTTAGCCACACTTTAGTTAGCCTAAGGGAATTTTGCCATACTTTTCTCACTCACTTACGTATATGACCTACGTAAAAAAGAAGAAATCTTGCCACAAGTGTGACTATGAACCAAACATATGTCTAACTTGATCAAACTTGCCTAACATAAAGCGTGACAAATTGCGACAACCTTTAGTCACCAACCAAATAGGCCCTTAGTTGTGACAAACTATGACAATGTTAGAACTCAAACCAAACAGGCCCATGTAACCTATGGTGCTTTTATATGTGTGCTTTTACTTGCATCTTTACACATGTTGCCCTCGTCAGGTCTATTTTCTTCAGTGATTGATACCAAGCGGTAAGAAGATCCATCCATTTATTACGAGCATCTTGGATATCATATTGTTCTAGTTTTATGTCCAAAGGAACATAGGGTACACCAATTTAGATCGAACAAAAGCACACAGAATATGTGAACATTCATTGAAAGAGCAAATCAACATACTCAACAGAAGGCAACTTCTGAGGTAGCAGAAACATGGAAGGCCAAATAGAGCAAATTCTACTTCCGACTATCACTAGCCAAGGATGTTCTTTAGGCGACACCAGAGGCGAGACCATGCAGTCCTCCTAAACACTTTCCAAGAACATACAACCAATCCTGTCCTCAATTCAATTACTTTCCCGGCTTACTGAAATCTTATCTTCCTTAATAGATAATGTTAATCCAAATGCAAGTTGATGTTGCAAAGAAAAACCAAATCATCGTGCTAATACAAAATTTTCGTTTCATTGTCTTAGGTTACTTCTCTATGCTCGTACGCTGACGTCAAGTAAAAGAGCGAATATCTATCCATTGCTAATCTCCTAAAGAACAAGATATTGCATAACTATTGGATATTAAGCTGATCTTGCTTCTTTGGTTCCACTTTGTGAATACATAGAATCTTAGGCCATCACCTGAGGTCAGTCAGAAAAATATGCCAACATACGAACTCGATCAATATTATCTATTCACTTCGTCACAAAGCTAAACTAAAGTAGACTGGAATGGAGACAATTCCACGTAATAAAAAAATTAAGCTTAATTGGTGGGAGAGAAGGAAAGGGGGCAGTTTCAGCGTCACGGAGTTATAAACTTACTTTCGGTGACGAGATTATTTTCCGACACCCCGACAACAAGAACATGGTAACGGAGGTAACGACGACGCGAAGAAAGAAGCCCAAAGGTGATGTAGGTTGTACAAGGCAGACTTGAGACTTGTACGAGGAGGAAGGGTTGTGCGCGCTCATTGGAGAGAAGAGAGGCAGTTTCAGCTTCATGGAATTTAATTTGCTGCGGGTAGTGAGATTATTGACAGACACCTCAACGATGGGGTCGCAACGTTGTGGAGAGAGGATATCAAGGAAGATATCGTGGAGGTGATGGAGGTAAACAACTGAGAAGCAAGCACGTTCAATGGGTTTTAACTTAGAATAATTCAGACGCTATTCAACCATTATTCATATATCCTATCTAAATTTACTACTTTTCACTATTCATATGCATTTTTCTTTATTCTATTTTATTTGCAATAATTTTGGGCTATCCTAATAGCATTTTCAATGAGTCCTCAGTTAAGTTGTCTCGGAAATTATTCACACATCTTTTTACTATTTATCTAAAATTTCATCTCCAATTGATTCTTAATTAGCATGTCCCTGACACTATTTACACCTCATTTTCACTCATCTCAGACACTCTTCACACCTTTTTTCACTGTTTACCTACATTTAAAATACTATTCACATCTTCTTTTCACTATTTATTTGCATTTACATTTCCAATAAGTCTTAAATTAGGATGTTTAAGACACCATTCACTCCTTATTTTCACTATTCATCTATATATCTCTATATTTTATTCACCAGAACATCCTAAATTTCTCTTAAATTTTATTCGCTAAAACGTCCTAACTTAGAATCCACGAGAGATTCTCTCTAAGTTGGCACCCATGAGAGATGCCCTCATGGCCCTGGCCGGCGACGAAGAGGAAGGGCTAGTGCCATCGTTTTGCTTGACGGGAATACGGGATAACATCGGTCAGTATATCTTTAAGGGCTCATTTGGGAATGCTAAAACCCCACGGGGATCCCAGCCTTTTCCCCGGGTCGCAGCCCTGCGTGGGAAATCTCCACGAGGAAGTTTTCGTGTGCGTTTGGAAGCCCATGGGCCCTGGGATGCTCGTCTCCTCCCCCTCCTGTTCCACGGGGAAGTCGTTGGCTCTAAAATTGATTTTCGGAATGACTCCTGTGTGGAGGATATTCCTTTCAAGGTTAAATTCCCTCACATTTATGAAATCTGCCAAGATCAAATGATTACTGTGCGCCAGTGTGGGGAAAGGGGTTGGAATTTATCCTTTAGAAGGTGGATGCTGCCGCAGGAAAAACAGAGTTGGAAAGATCTGATAAAGAAGTGTAAGAAAGCGGAAGCGGTCCTGTGTGATGGCTTTGATTGCGCAATTTGGACCCTGGAAAAGAGAAGGGTTTTTACAGTTAAATCTTTGTATATGAAATTGAACAGTCCCCCTGGTAACCATAGGCTCAGAAGTATCTGGAAATCCAGAATGCCACTTAAATCAAAATTTTCATATGGTTGTTGCTTCAGAATTCTATTCTCACTAAAGACAATCTTAGAAAAAGAATTTGGGGAGGAGATGCAAGATGCTGTTTTTGTAACAATAATTGACCATCTGTTTTTCTCTTGTCCAAATGCTAAAGCCATATGGGTGTAGTTTCTGCTTGTTATGGGTTGCGTTGTAGGCCTGGGAGCCTCGCGCATTATGACACATGGGTGAAGAAAATGTTGCCGGGTGTGAAACGTTTGCATATGTTTTGTCTTGCAGCACTATGCTGGGCTGTCTGAACCTATAGAAATAAAGCAGTGTTTGACGATTTTCTAAACAAATCTCTTACTATTTTACATTTGATTTGCTCCAATATGAGTTATTGGGCAGGGATGCAAAAAGAAACTGATGTTGAAATGTTGAAAGATGGTGCACACCATCTGGGTATTTTTGTTGCAGGGCTTTCAAGGAAAGACTCTGGAGATGACAGAATGAACTCAGGTGCTCTTCAAAAGTGCGTTTGAATAGAGGTTGCAACATGAGCTTGGTCCTTTTGCTTGGTGTCAAGATTCTGTGCTAGAAGAGAGATGGATAAAAAGGGGGATGCAGGAAGCTGGGTGTTTACAGTCAATCTGAGGATGTGCGTGTCTTGTAATGGTTGGGTTGCAAGCTTCCTGTAATTGGTAGTTCCCGCAGACTTTTGCTCTTTTTTTGGAGACCCGTTTGTGGATCATCTCAAAAAATACTTTGTTGTGTTTCCGTAGTCAATATGATAATGGGAATCAGGGTGCCGCCCCTTGTTGAAAAAAAAAAAAAACATCAGAGAAAAGAAACTGTACAGTGCACTGACAATGAGTACTTTTGTCTTGTTTTTGCAGCTCGACAAAAACTACTGATAGCATTTCTGTTTTATAACACTTCTCATGACAATTTACATCCACAATGATAATAAGGTGCCTATATCACTTCAATTTATTTGTCTATTAACCTCTAGCAACCTGGAGTGCTACAGTAAATTGCCTCCTTGGCAACTTGGAATTCTGCAAGAACACATTGATCTGAACTTGGAAGGTCGAGAGCATTTGAGAGTTAACAACATGATGTTGAAAATGGTCCAATTACTTGAAGAGGTCAACTACAATGCATGAATCTTAGCCAATGACAAACAAAATATTAAAGTTGTCATCAATTTTCTTGCATTTTCTAAAATAGTATTTTACACAATAGATAAGGACTGAAATGTTCTGCACAACAGACAAGGACTACAAAGTTCATTTTTTAAATTTTTTAATTTTTAGGTGGTTGGATTGGCAAAGTACATTTTCTAAATATTTCGGATGTTTGGATTCTTGTGTTTTCAAATTTTTTATGTTGTCATGCTGTATATAAATGGAAAAATACCCGAAATAATCAACAGTTAAATAGAAAATTAATAAAATAATCCACTGTAAAAGGAAATTACAAAAATATCCTCGGTCCCCACACTCGGTGGTTGCCACATCGGCACGGCCGCACATGAGTTGCCGCCACCCGGACGACCAGAATGAGCTACCGCCACTGGGGTGGCTGGGTGTTGCCGCCGCCACCTGTGTGTCATGACAGTGCTGCCCTTCCCCGCCGCCTCATGTGATAATGTATATTGTGTATAGTATGTGTGTGTGTGTGTGTATATATATATATATATGTGTGTGTGTGTGTGTATAAATATGTATAGTGCATGTGTTAATATGTATACTGCATGCCATTTTACTAATATTATGTATAATATTATATTTTAATATAAATATATGATAAATATATACTAAATTATTTATAGTTGTCCAAAAATATATAGTAGGTGGCGTCTAATTTTATTGATAAATGATTAGTAAAATGGCATGTCTAAAATAATTTACGTTGAGAGGTAGGTTTCGTTCGAAGAAAGCCACCCGCAATTTTCCCAGTGCAGTGAGCTCGTCAGATCACAATCACATGAACCACGATCACACGCATACGCTTCTCGCTGCACCGTCCGCTCAATTTGCTCCCGTTGACTGACCGAGACCAAGACCACAGCGACCTAGAGCTTCTCCCATGCCACGTTACATGTACGTGGCGTATATTTATATACACATGTGACCGGATAGCATACGGCATATATACATTATAATATATGTATAATATAGATATATTTATATACACATGTGACCGGATAGCTTCTCCCATGCCACGTATAATTTTAATATATATGATAAATATATGGGCGAAGTAAAATTGGATACATGTATAAGCATGTGAATATACATTTTAAAACTCAAAATTGTATCTAATTTTACAAAAGTGCAAATTTAAAATTTTAGCAAGTGTTAATAGTCGTTTGTACGGCAAACTAAAATTTGTAAAGTTAGAAGCTATGAGATAAATAAAAACATTAAATACACGTAAAGTGAATCTTGTCATGTAAAGTGATTTAGAGAATGTAGCGTAGTTCAAACCATACAATAGAACACAAACATCAAGACGAAAGTATCGAGTTCAAACCATACAATACAAGCATGAAGACCTTATAGTCGTTTCTTAGGGAATTGAAAAGTACGACGTAACATTTGCGTGGCGACTAGCTAGACGCGTCGCCTCCAACATGCGAGTATAAGCGTTCGTGCGGACGTGCATCTCTAGGGTACGCCTTGTCATTTCGAGACGATTTTCGAGATCTGCGATCCTTGCGTGGAGAACCATCATGTATGCATCTGCTGCCATTGGAAAAGGATCATCCATCCACGATGCCATACGACAATCATTTATCTGTTTTGCAGGATATGAAGTTAGGTTACATCGTAAAAAAATTCGATCTATATGAAGGTAAGTAAACTCACACAGTATCACGGGACATCGATAGAATCTCCGTCCGGTCCAACCAGAGACAGCCTATCGAGGTCCGCACCATCGCATCCATTCCGCAGCACACCAGGCCATCCCAAGATAATGAGGGCCGGGCCGCAGCATGATTGACTCCGTCAGGTAGTTCTGTTTCATTTTGTTGGGCAGGTCCTCCGATGGGTAATGGATGTGGCCTTCTAGGCCGGACGATTGCCACCAGCTTGGCCTAATCCATGCGTTGGTGGACCTTTGTTCGGCCATCCTACTACGATGACGGCATACAGTATCACATGTCGTGCATAGACGTGTCAACGGCAAGTGGTAAGTGCGAAGTAGTAGTAAATGCAACGTCACTAATCGCCATAATGGTAAATGCAATGTCAATAATTGTATGGAGAATAATTTTATGGCCAAACCGCCGAATGCACATAATAACATAAGTCCATCAATTACATTATTACACTTAGCGCCGACGACCCCTTGTCGTGTATACACTTGGGGTGTAATGGTCAGGTGGATGCGTCGTACGCTGTCCAGCAGCCTGAGAAGGTCCAAACCGAATTTGATCCTCAGTTTGGTCTGCGGTCGGGATATACCCAGGCTGTGAACTTATGGCGTACGCAGACCCACCAAAGTATGGAAAGCCCCCATCATGCTTTGTTCATAAGAGGTCGCTTGGCCGTGCACAACCTGTGAAGGGACCGCATACGGGGTTTGCTCCCCATGTTGCAAATTTGAAGGGACCCTATGGGGAGTTTGCCAGTTAGACCCCCCAGGCTATGTCGGATCTGGTACAGGAATGTTGCATCCGCCCAAGATATCTTGAAAGCTAAGGTTGGATGCAAATGCACTATCCAGCATTGATGCTCCCATATTTGCCCAATTTGCATCAAATTGGGTATCTTGTGTGCTGCGATAGTCATCGTAGGTTTCTGAAGACGGCGCTACGTTAATATCAATCCCCTCCTCGTGACTCGCCCATTGGAGTTGAAGAATGGTGGTATTTGTATTGGAAGGGTGTCGATGTAGAGGCTCGGGAGGTTGAGATTGTCGGCGTGGGCTCGAACCGGTGGTGCACTTTGTCCATGGATCGTGATCTCGCAGAAGCGGCAGACATCGGAGGAGGTGGTGACTTCGGTTATGCAAAGGCATGATTCTTCTCGGATCGGGTATCCTTTCGCGATCTGGCGCGATCTATGCCCGCCGACCCCTAATCGCTCCGTGAAGCGAGATCCCGCCTTCTAATGAGGGCCCTCAATGAATTTGAAGAAGATTGGCGGTCATTGTGTTTGCGATAGAAGCTTCGTTGCATGGCCATGCAACGAATCGACCCTCGTGTTCCGCATCAACCATGTCATATGGTATTCGAAGGAGGTATGAAGCACGCAATATAGATGAAACTATCGAGAGCGCACGCCGCACTGCAACATGGACTCGTTGGGCATAGCCGTCTGGTTGTCGGAGCGGTGCTGCTGCTGCCTGTGGTATCGCAAGCTGACATCTGGTCCTTGGGCGGTACAATTCCATGTACCCCCAAATATCAGTCTCCTGCGCGGCTCCATCAGGGTACCACACTTCGTCAGTAGCTAACTCAGTCCACCGCTCGATGTGGGCGCTGTGGACGTGGGCCCAATCACGGTTGCGCCCGGTTGAACTAAGCCTGAAAAAACACTTGTACGTTACATTATGAGTGGTAGAAATATATTCGAAATATTTAACTTATGATGCGTACCCATGAGAGTTGCCCGGATGCCGAGAAGGTGGAAGTGGAAATATTTGCCGGTAGCCAAATTGCCGTTGAACGCGTTCCGGCGAGTATCCTTCCACGGCATTCATGCAGACTAGATAACAGGTCGTCATCCAATAGTCTACACTCTCAAGACACGCTAGCCGCCAAGCCCCCGTGGCAATATCATAGGTTGCCAGATGGCAGAATGGTTTCCACGTAACTTGGTCATGTACCAGAAGGTCTAGGTCTGACACAAGCCGCGTGTAAGACGCCCTGTCTACTAATTCTCTCAACCATCGCAACCTCACATGCAACCATCTATATCCCATTGTTGGTCTACATGCCGGAGGGTCAAATCGGCGTCTACATGAAAAGGATAGTATCGTACTGGCGTGTTTGGACGATTTAGTAGCAAATAACTCCACGACCATAATTGGATGAGGAGAGGATAACCCCCAAACACTACATTCGGGGCTGTCCGATGGTATGCGACACATAACTCCCGGTATGTATCGTATCTACGGCAGACCCAACCTGTACTGACTCGTAGTCCTCATTAAATAAAGCCGTTGCATAGCTCTCGAGCCACGAAGACTAGGTGAGGGGTATCTGATCACCGTTGCCATTTGTGAACATGACGCCGTGAGGAGGTAGTACTGATACACCTCGTAATGCCGCAGAAGACGATCGCCTCTTCAACATTGATCGACACGGACCCGACCTCGCCAAGGTGCTCGAGCCATGAGATCGAAACACCCTGGTCGCTTCCATTATATTCAACTTCAAACCTACGCAGATTTAGAATAATATTTCATAGGCTAAATTTATGTACTAATTACAAATATGCAAGTGAAAAAGTAGACACTCACCTTTCTTCAACATAATTTTTCCATGTTTGTCTGCTTGGTTTGTTGACAACGAAGACCCGTCCAGAGATGGGCAACCCTGTGAGCATGGCCACATCCTTCAATGTAATCGTCATCTCACCGACCGGTAAGTGGAACGTGTGCGTCTCAGGACGCCAGCGGTCGACCAGTGCGGTGATAAGGCCCGGGTCTAGTCTTAGTAGCGGTGTTAGACGGTCATTTCCTTGTGGGACCCCATTAACAGTGAGGGCCCACGGCAACAGTCCGGCACGGGCAAGGAACATCCAAAAGCGTGCATCCAATTGTTTGATTTGTCGTGATGCCCTCAATCGTAATGTTTGCATCTACAAATAACAATATCATAATGTTAGCTAACCATATTAATATGAGATAATTTGTATGAAACATGCAAACACATTCAAAGGTTCTCACGCACCCATTTCTGCGACCTATGGCGAGTCATCTCGTGCGGAGAAGAACTGTGGAACCTCCATTGTCTATACTGCAAGAAAATATTATAGTTATTACATACGACAAATATTAAAACATCATGTGACAGTGACGAATACAAGTCTTTTATTAAAACTTACAAGTGACGATAGCCAGAATAATATTGTACGACAGTGAAACAAGAAGTGAGGATATAACGAATACAACTCTTTTATTAAAATATGACAGTAAACAAGAAGTGAGGATATAACGAATACAACTCTTTTATTAAAATATGACAGTGATACAAGAATTGTCAGAATGATATTGTAGGATTCATCCCTGATTTGGACAACGCCTACGGTCATGTCCTGGCTGTTTACATAGCCAACAGCGACGCAAACCATTTCCTCCATCGGCAGCATCCATGTCACCTTCGAAACGCGCCGTATGCGGTCTACCTTGTGCAACACGCTTCGTAGTGGGGAATGGATGGAAGGTAAGCCCTTCGAGTTTTTATATCCCCCTCGATTAATTGGTCGCATCTTGGGTGCCCATGTTTGCCTAATTGCATTCATCGAATAGTACGGAGAGCGTATTGGGTGCCATCGTTGCAAGAAGATCTCGACATGCCGCCATGACGTGCGAGCATGGGATGTGTTCGGGCGGGTTTATTGCAAGTGCATACAACCTCATAATGGCCAAGTTGGCACTTTTGTTGATTATCTCCCGCGCTAAATTCTGTCATGTTATTCATACGGTCATATATTGACGTGCGGTGGAATCGAGATTTCGTCGACGCCTCAGAGGATGGCTTCGACACGAGGAAGAAAGTGCTTGTGATTTGCATGGCGCCATTTCTCGTCGTGGAAATAATCTCTTGTCCTAAAAAGATCATCTCAATGATAGTGCATATTGGCGGGCAGCGCAGACTCCTCGTAGCACATTATTATACTGACTTCGGCTATGTTGGTCGTTATCACCGTATCCGCAATACGAGACTTCTTAAATTTACGATCGAACGGAATGGAAACTAACATTGTAAATAAATCTACCGGTTCTCGGACGCCATCGTTGTCATGTACGAGAGCCCATTTCTCCGCCGGTTTTGCGCTATCCATCGAGCAAAAGTAATTTTACTGGCGAGAGTCGATTTGGTCGCCCCTAGTATTTGAACCCCTGATGTGCTTTGCTCTTCGGCGACCATTTTCCTGGTACGTTCGTTAATATCATTGAAAAGCGCATTGAATTTGCGCTGTTGGTTTTGCATGCACATTGTCTTGAACTTCTTCACTAGGGGCTTATTCTTGAATGCAAGTATAGATTCGCCCCGGTGACGATGCACCATCGAGAACTAACGTCCGCCACATTGGGGCATCACCGGTGGACAATACAGTTACACCATGTAGGATTCCCGGTGACGGTCGAAATGACGACACTCGGGGCGATCCATGACAACGTGAATCTTCAGAAGAGTTAGAAACCACAACCAGCTGTCATTGTTCTCGCTCTCCACAAAAGCAAATGCGAGAGGCAATATCTGGTTGTTCCCGTCAACTCCAAGTGCCGTCAGTAGAGCACCATAGTACCTGCCGGTGAGGAATGTCCCATCCACACAAATGACAGACGACAATGCGGAAGGCCTCTATGCATCGCCAAAAGACCAAAACAAAGATCGTCGGGTAGAAGTGGTTGGGTGCGACACTTCCATCGGGAGATATCTGACCTCATAGGCGTAAACATAGCATGTCCTGTGATTGGTCTCCTGTATCTTGCGGAGGAGACGGGGAGCCCAGTTGTATGACTCCTTATAATACCCGAACAACAATTTGAGTGTCTTTTGCTTGGCTCGCCATGCTTGGTGATATGTAATCGACATGCCAGTGCGGTTCTGCACCTCGGCCATTATGGAGTGTGGTTTCATAGAGATATCGGCTTGAATAGCAGTTAGCAACATCTGCGCTATGAACTTCGAGTCCACATTACTGCTAATATTGCGTACCAACTCCTCCGTACAAGTGTGCGGCTCGTACCTACTGATTATGAAGTGGTGCTCATGTTTTGGGCGATGGGCCCGAACATGGAATGAGCATTCCGGCTTCTTTACGCACTTCACCTCGTACACGACCGGCCCGGATCATGCCACGGAGTGCTCGCACCGTGTTGTGACACCAAAGTTGCTGATGAAGTGTATGACCTCATCCTTCGTGCTAAACTCTTGACCCACTGTTATGTCATTATGCATATACCCCCATCGGAAATATTCGAGTGATCCCGATCACCCAATTCAAGCATCCAGAGCGCGATAATACGCTATGGCGGGCATCGGGTCGTCCTCTTCTTCGACATCGTCTTCACCCCCTTCATCAAAATCATCCCCTAACGCATGTGCATCTATCTCTGCTTCCTCCATTGAGATATCCGGATCCGTGCCCATGCCGAATGCCTCGACACCGGGCGATGCCATACTACCAATTGGGTCCTCCGCATACCCTTCCGGCACTTCCTCATGTGCACTCTCTTCTACGGTGTTGCTAGGCCCCACCTCCGATTGTCTTGCCTCAGGCAGCACGTACACACCTAAGTGGTACCCCTCTTCTATTGCCTTATTAACATAGTACGTCCAAGCAGACTTATTTCTCAGTGGCCACAGGTTGTATACGTACATCGAACTATTTGGAACCTGACATGGCTTAACACCGTGTAGAACAAGTTTGTATTCATGACGGTTTATAAGGAGATTTCGAGCTATAACCCTCGCCAGCATTGGCAGCTCTATTGGCAATGTTATTGTGGTCTGCAAATGGCTGCATGTGTGCATGCTTACAAAATTTCCTTGCATTGGCGCGGGTGCATCTCCGTAAAAAATAGTCAGTGCTGTCTCCATTTACGTCTGTAACATGCACGTGTTCAATCATATTAATATTAAATATAAGTTTGTTTTTATATTTAACTATTATTTCAAATATTACATAAAATGTTAGCTTACGTGTTTAATACATAATACGTGTAAATAAGGGCTGAACATACAATATAGCAACTCCACTAATACTCCAAACACCCTAATTATTAAGTAAAATGTCACTAAAATACGTACAATTGTATTACTATTTGCATGCAAAATATAGATTCATTTCCCTATTATGTTTAATTAAGCTAACAAGAAAATTACTACATGAAAAAATATAGTCACTCTTTTTAAGCACGCACACTAGCGTTAATTTGTCGCTAATTATATATAATTTTTTGCTGACGTGCAATTAAAATTTAAACATTCATATATTACATGCCATAAAAATTCACTAATGTCCATTATATTTGTACATCATTTTCTCCTTACGTAACTAATTAATCACTAATCATATTTTAAGTTAACCTAACACAACAAGTTTATGTTAACTATAAAATGCGACTGACAGTTATAAGATCAATCGGTTCAAAGTTCTGAAAAAATTAAAACAAGCGTGTAAATTACACGTAATATACGAAATTAAGTGGTCATATTAAACTATCACCGTATGTACTTGTTACCTTCAGAATTGGTGCATCTTACACGCTTACAAAGATTGGTGCGTATACGGTGCTTATGTGCAAAATTAATAACAAAATAGAAGCAAGACCTAAGTCTTTGGTGCTTAGTTTAATTAATTAATTATGTGATGGTGATTAGTTTAATTACCATTAGCAACATACTATGCCAACATCAGTATAGTCAGATAGCCCTCACATATCAAGATTATCAAACTGTGTATATAATATATACATACAATATTAAGTACTAATATGGCAAGATTAGCATACAACAATGCAAATAATATTAGCATAGAATATTATTATACCAAAATTAACTCTTGCATATACGTACCGCAATAACACTAATTTAGCAAGTACATCAAATTTAAATTCCAAAATATTCCCTCACGCTGAAAGCAAAAAATATCAGCGAAGTCACACTCCTGGTGAATCCTCAACCGAGGTATCGCCGAATAATATACCGAATCGAACGAATCAAAAGAACTGAAAGCGAGAGTGAGTGTGTGAAGGCTGCTCTCGTGTGAAGCTCGCGTGTGTGAAATGAACTGAAAGCGAGAGAGTCGTGTGTCAAGGCCGCTTTGCGTGTGAAGCCTCTGGCGTGTGTGAAATTAACGAAAGCGAGAGTCTTTGCGTGTGTGAAGGCGAACGGCAGGACGCGATATATATAGAATCAATTTTGTGATCACTGTGACCTCTAATCAGTATTAATTAGCGTAAATCATGCAATTACTATTTGATTAATTAAAAACTCAACACTATTTTGTCGGTGAGGATTATTTTATTATTTTTTGGACACTATTTTGTCGGTGAGGATTTTTTTATTATTTTTTTCGACACTATTTTGTTTGGAAGATTATTTTAATATTTTTTACGACCGTATTGTTGGCAGTATTATTTTAATAATTTTTCCCGCACTTGCATGCAACGCCGTAATTAGGGAGCCGATCGGAGACAATGAGGCATGACCACCGGGGTGTGGCAGAATGAGTCTATGACCACACCGGGTGGCGGCAACTCGATCTTAAGCCATCCGGGTGGTATAAGAATTCATTGCGGCCGTCCCGGTGGCGGCAGCTACACATGCCGCGTGCGTAGCGGCCGCCACCCGGGGTGGCGGGACCCGAGGATATTTTTGTAATTTCCTTTTACAGTGGATTATTTTATTAATTTTTATTTAACTGTTGATTATTTCGGGTATTTTTCCGTATATAAATTGTTGTATCTTGCGGCCACAAAAGCTTTCACAAATACTTTGGTTGTAAAATTTATTTAGCCCATAATAGCTCAGGTAGCCTATTGCTGACTTCCGCTTAGCTCACTCAGCATCCACGGTCAACGCGTGTGTTACTATTTGGCTGCATTTTGGCCTTGTTCTTTTCAGCGTATCGTTGTGTTGGCGTAATACTGTAGCAAATTTGAGAGCCTTTGAAAAGTGACCTAAAGATTATAAAAAAATAATTTTAAAATAGTTTTAAAATCTTTGGAAGGACTACTAAAAGTCACGAAAAAATCGTTACAAATTATCACAACATGTAGGCTATATAAAAATAACAAAATTTGCTACAGTAATACGCAACGGCACGATATGCTGAAAAAAACAAGGCCTTTATCACCGGGGAGGTAAGCATGTGGGGGGGTTTTCTCTGGGGTCTTATCGACGTGGGGGGTTTTTCCCCTCGGGTCTTATCGAGCCACTAAAATCCTAGGAGGAAATTTTGTCCTTGGGGTTCATTGATATTGATATTCCTAGCATAGTAGATGCTATCACACATACAGTTATTCTCAATTCGATGGAATTGTTTGATCTTAAAAGGGATTTTCTATATTTTCGCACATAAGGGGTTATTTTTTGATTTCGTCTAGTTCCGAATCGAATCTTTTTAGAAAGATCATCTTTTGTCTCATGATAGCCTACTCTAGTCCCCTTTACGAAACTCTTGTTATTGGGTTAGCCTCACACTTCACATATTTCTAGCTATTCATATGGCATCATCAAATGATACAAGTCTTGATAAGAATCTACAACGCAGCCCATACGGAAAATAGCCACAACAGGGCAGAGACGCTGAGGCGGTAGACGTCCACCGCCCTCGCTATCAGCCGCGCCACGGCGCCGAGCACGTCCGCACCGAAGCCGCCGTCCACATCACGCAGAAACAGCACCACGTCCACGAGCACGACACCTCGCCGCGCGCGTCCTCGCCCGGCCGCCACATGCCACGCCCGCACGGCCGCACCCAACCCAACCGCCGCCCGCGTAGCCGGTACAACTCCACGCCAGCACACGAGTCACGACACGCTTCTCCGTCACGTCTCAGCTTTCAACCCCACCACCCTCGCGTGCTGCTCCCCAGCTGGCCGCCGGCACTGAAGAACCGACGCAGACGCTCACTCTCGCTCGCAAAAAGCAGCAAGAAAAAAAAAAACGGTGTGATCCAAACATATACTTGCTGAATGATACCGGGGGTGAGGAAAGGTGAGGAATTCGAGCGGATCTGGCGAGATGGAGCTTCCAGCTCCCCAGATCTGCACAGGAGAGCACAGATTGATTGAGCAAAGCAAAGCCAAGCCGGTAAAATAAAGGAAATAAAGAATGCGCTACAGAAATAACTGGGGAATTATACAATGGCGAGAAACAACAGTAGGGTGTCACTATGATCTCTCTCCCACGCACGCACGCACGCTAGATCTGGGAGGTTTCCTAGGCTAAAACCGAATGGAATAAGCATCCAACGCAAAAGGAAGAGCAATAGCGCTAATCAATATTAATATAATAATAAATAAACAGTGCTGATGGTGGCGACGGCGAAAGAGGCGAGGAACTCGTCTCCGCTGAGGCGGATCTGATCAGTAGAAGACAGCGACGGCCGCCACGGCTGCCGCCGCGGCCCAGGCGACGGCGGGCGACGCCGGCCGCCGCGCTCGGCGGCGGAGGAGGCCCCGGGGCCTCCGACGGAGGCTGGGAGAAAGGCGCCGGCGCCGGCGGTGAGAGAGCGGGGTCGACCCGGGCGGGGGCGGTGGCCGCCGGGGACGGGGCCGGAGAGGCGGGCTTCGGGGCGGGCGTGGGGGCTCTGGTCGTAGGAGGCGTCGCCGGGGCTGCGCGGGAGGGAGCACCGGCGCCACGGCCGGAGGAGGGGTCGCCGGAGGCTGGGCCCTGGGGGCGGGCGTCGGGGACGCGCCGGGGGCCTGCGCGGCGGCGGCGGCGAAGAGGACGGCCATGGCCACGGCGACGAGGTGGAGGCGCGCCATGGCAAGAATCGGCGGCGAGGCGGCGCGCGAGAGAGCAAAGCAAAGCAACTAGGGTTTGGGTTTTGAGGGTGGCGGTGGGTTCGCAATCGCAGGTGGGGGAGGCGCGTATGGAGGGGCCGAGGGGTATAAAAAGAGTCGGAAAAACACGATACGCGGTAGAGAAAAATGGAAAGTTAAAAGAGGATAACGACTAATAATTACGTAGTGAA
Organism: Raddia guianensis; assembly: GCA_036346415.1. NCBI lineage: Eukaryota > Viridiplantae > Streptophyta > Magnoliopsida > Poales > Poaceae > Raddia > Raddia guianensis. Next base: position 9,219,230 of record CM070541.1, on the reverse strand, counting down.
AACGTAATCGTCCGAGATCAGTTAGTCGGTGAGCGCGTGGCACGAGCGTGGCCGTCGGATAGAGATCCGTCGTGGCACCGAGATTTTAGTTGTGCACGCGTGATGGTGGGCGGTACGGTATAAGCTGGCATCCACCATCCAGTACCAGTAGGAAGGCTGTACTTAAAACTTGGTATTTTAAGTTGGATAATCATGCCTGGTTTCTTCCTGTAAATTATGCGAGTATAATGGTCCTTCCGACGTCGTCCAAAAATAGTTGACGCGTAAGGTGGCCCCGGTCCTTCTTAGCTAAGCAAAAGAAAGAAATTCGTGAGCGGCGGCAAATCGGACTTTAGGCTATCTCCAACAGCACACCCTAAAGCATCCTCTACCCAAAATAGGGGATGAATTCTTCCCCTAGGTGCTTCAACAGCTCTCCCTATACCATTCCCTAAAATAGAGTTTTTCTCTCCATTCTCTTATATATAGGGGTTCTCTCTCCTCCCCCTATACAATTCTTCATATAGGGGACACTGTTGGAGATGAGAAAAATATAGGGGGTGGATTTTGTTTAAGGGAACCTGTATATGAGGCTATAGGGAATGGAGTTAAGGGATCACTGTTGGAGACAGCCTTATAGGATGTGAAAAAATCCTTGGAAAAGTAATTATTTTGTCTATTGGAGGTTGTCTTGAGCATAGCTAATAGATTATTCTCAGAACCCTATCGATATAGGCCGCATCAAGAAGCAACAGACTCGGAGAATGAAGGCGTGGTTGGACATGTGATAGTTAGAGTAGGTTTTTTGGCTTTTCGTTTTTGTCGTCTTAGACAAAAGAGGTTCAAAATGCTTTGGTCTTATTGGATCTTGGATCATCACGGTACACACTTGTCTCTTTTTTAGGTTTTTGAGGCTAAACTTAGTGTCAAGAGAATCTGCAAGGTCGTTGTGGGATAGGGTTTGGAAAACCGTTAGTTGTTGTTGTTGTCGACTCCACCAAACTAAGTCCGATGGAGGCTTAGGTGTGTTGAGATAGAGTTTGCTCTGCTCATCGGACTAGGTTCGGCAGTGGCCAGCCTTGGTCCAGTGAGTTCTCCCCTTCTCCTTGTCTATGGGATGGTTCCTTCGGACTAGGTTCAGAGAGGGAGTGACTTTGAATTGGTTTTGCACGTGCTCTCCTCATATGGTGTCCGGTGGGCGTTAGGTCGAGTCCGGGGCAGGACTTGCTTGCGTCTCCAGAATTGGTCTGGCCATCCCCAAACCGGGTCCGGTGGCCGTGGGCAGTGTAGCTGTGTGGTGTCAAGTGCCATCAGAGTTGGTCCGGGCAAGTTCAACCCTAGGGTTAATTTGGCCTTTATCGGACCGGGTCCGATGAAGGTAGTTTATGTAGAAATGTGTCATCGGACTTCATCATGTGGCTTCGGACCCTCGTTTTGTTACTCCACCCGATAGAGTCATAACGGCTAGGTTTGGGGGATTCCTTTCTCCAATGGCTAGTTTTGCTCGGATAGACTATAAATAGGGGGTCGTGGCTGGATTCGAGAGGTTTTGGGCTACCCTTAAACTAAAGCAACTATTCTACAGCAAGTGAGAGAACTAGAGTGTCCGCTTCCATCCATTTAGGTGTTTCTCTCCTCTCCGACTGTGTGCATCGTACGAGATGCTTGATTAGGTGTGATCAAGGCCATTTGGAGCTTGTTACTTTTGGAGAGCTTGCCTTCAAGACAGCTGGTGGTGTGGATTTGAGTAGCTCACCTTGTTATTTGTGGGATCCTTCGAGTCAATGTACAAGGTGTTGGAGTTTATCTTGCCGGAGTAACAAACGACTACCACGAGTAGAGACGAGACGCATGGCTTGAGAGGAAATCGGTCCTTGTATGCAAGGGCTAGCCTCTGGGGAGTAGGAGCTCAGCTCCTAACCTCGGGAAAAAAATCGTCTTGTCTCCCATTTACCTGTCGTATTTACATTTCTGCATTTTACTTTCGTTGTTTACATGTTTGTTTTTTGAGCAAAGGTTGTTTACATGTTTGTTGTTTGTTTAGTTCTTGCTCTTCTAGCTTGGCTTCCATTAGTGTAACTTGGGCCACTCATAACCTCTCATGGTTAGCTCGTGCATAGGGGCTATGCTCATCGGATCTGGTGGAATTGTGACCTTCGGATTGACAAAGAATGGATGACCGTAGGCACGATCCCTTTTTGATTCAGCTTAAACTAGATTAAATTCTACTGTTTCAAAAGTTGAGGATTTCTAAAAAAAATAACTTAAAAGGTTGATATATATATATATATATAAAAATAGTTTTAATTTTTTTAGAAAAACAACTAAAAGCATTAAAAAAAAATGACCACAAACTGCTACAATATCTGATTTACAAAAAAAAAAATCAAGCGATAGAATTAAATCCGATTAAAACCGAATTAAACATGTCCCCAAACAAGAAACTAAATGGACACGCCGCACAAAGTTCGGCTTCACTTTGGACGATCATTTGAAAGCAATTTCAATTTAATTTAGCCATTTTGTTTCTTTATAATTAAAGCTGCATTTCCAGTCATTGTTTCTTACATTTTGAAATAATTTCAAACTTTGAATTTCCGAAACTCGACGATGGCGTACAAGGTTTATGTATGAAGCAACCTTTTTTCATGTCATTCACGCTATTAAGCAGATACGATGGTCCAGCCATTCATTAGTCGCTACCCACCAACACATTGTGGCCATATAACCCGGGTTTGTTTGGTTTAATTTTGACAGTGATGATCAAATTTAGTTTGTATTTAGATTACTATCATTCATTGGCAAGATTTTCTTTTCTCATTGCCAACTTTTACTATTTTAGTTTATTTTTTATCGATGGTTGACCAACTCACTTACTATAAAATCTGTAGCTTTTTTAATGGTCATGTCAACTTTTGTCAAAACCAAATAGGGTAAAATTGGACATGAATTAAACACACCCGCGGTGTGATTAGGCCACCACATGCACATTGGGCAGTATCTCCGTGTGGCCTGTTAAGACAGCTCGGCACATCATGGCCTTGTTTGTTTCAGAATAAAGTTGAGTTGAGTTTTACTGTAGCAAATTTATGACCCCCTCGAAAAACATTTCAAAAAATTCAAAAAATTAAGAAAAAATTATTTTATGAACTTTAATAAGAACTGTTTGAAACCACAAAAAAATGACTACAAGATATTATATTGTTTGGCTTATAAAAAAGACAAAATTTTATTTCATGTAATTTAATTTAATGCGACCTGGCCTACTTGACCAGCGTGTACGAATAAGAGCACCGCGAAATTAATCGCCGGCAGGTCTCATCGCTCGTGCTCCCGATGTGCCTTGTGCCGGCTAGCTGACCAACGTGACGGTGGCACGGCTGGAGTTGTACTATTGGGTAGAGGCCCATGGGCCGATGGGCGGGACAATTAGAATGTGCTTCGTGACTGTGGATTTTCTGTTCAAGATTGTTGTGCCTGTTTATACATATACGGAGCTTTGTCGTTCTTAATGTTTTTTAAAATTAGTTTTGAAAAAGTTTTGACTTTAGAAGGTAAGGCTCAGTTCTTTACTACCTATCTTATTTGATTTATTTACTTATCTGACTTATCTTCTAATTTCGAAAGGTTTTAAAGTGAACTTGAGAGCCAGGTTTCTATTGTTCAACTTGTTTTTAGAGAATTTTAGACACGTCTTCAAAATAGAAAAAACAAACTAAAAAACTAAATTAATTTTATTTTAAACAAAGATAAGTAGATAAATCAAGTAAGTCAAATAATCTAGAGTATTGGGCCTTAATCTCTTAAATCTAGAAGCTACAAGATAAATGGCCTTAAATCTAGTTTTCATTATCAGTTTTGACTTCTCAAAATTACCTTTTAAAGCTATGAAACTTCAATTTCAATAAATGGCGAGCAAGATGTATTGTGCATTTACGCGACTAGATCTTGTATTTAATATGACTCTTTTTCTAACTTTTTCTGGAGGATTATCGGATAAAGAGAGAGGGGAGTCGCACAAAGGAGGTCCCCCCGATGGTGAGGTGTGGTCCCCTCTCTCTCCCTCCCCTCCCCTCTCTCTCACTTAGAAACATGCGGTAGCACGTGAGAAACATGTGATGTGTTTCATCGGTTTTGTCTATCATGTTTCATCATCTTTTGCCTATGTTTCAACATGTCCGTCCATGTTTCGTCATGTTTCACCGAGCAAATCTTCCTTGTTTTAACGCTATTGACATCAATGTCATGTTTATATCCCAAAATCGTATGTTGGAAAAGCGTCTGATTTTTTGTTATGCATCAGACGCCCGATCCGTAGCACTAACCATAAATGAATAACAATTACCACTCGAACACTCGGTTGGAGTGATATCGTGAACCGTGGTTCGTACATTTGTTGTCCATTGAAGAATGATGGCCCTCTTTGTTTTGCGGTCAGGTACAGTTCTCTTCGATTGAGTCAAAAATTTAAAACTTTTAAAAAGTGGTACGAAAGATTTAAAAATATATAAAAAATATTTTTTAGATCTTTGAGTAAAACCATAACAAATCCCCAAAAAATCACCGAATAATCTGCACAAAAAATAAAAAATTTTGGGATTGACTCCCTCACAGATCTCCCCTCCCTCTCTCTTTTCTCCCCATCGGCCCCTCCCGCCCCACGTCTCTCCACGTGTCTCTCACTCTCGGTCTCGCTCGTGCCCCTCCTCCTTCACCCCCACCGCCGCCGCCACCGCCACGTGCGCCGCCCCCAACTCCCTCCCCCCGTCGTGCCACACCGTCCACCCTAACCCGGCTGATGCCTTCACCCCCCTCCACCATCGCCCCAACCGCCTTCACTCCTCTCCCATGGCTCCGGCGTCGCCGCTGCCGCCACCGCCGCCCTCATTCCATCCCCAACCAACCGCCAGGCCGCTGCCTCCCCAGGCCATCCCTCTAAGCCCGGCGGCACGGAGATCCTCACCCCCAACCCCGAACCCTAACCCTAACCCGAAAACTCATGGTGGCTACGGCGGCGGCAGTCGCCAGCGAGGAGAAAAATGTTACGGTCGCAAGTGCTCTCCCCCCTCCCCCTCTCGGTGCCCCCTCCCCCCAAATTGCCTGCGCCGGAAGCAGAGGAGGCAACATAACCAAACTGCGAACGAAAAGGCTGATATCATGCGAGGAAGCAAGCTGGCTTCATTCTTTGGACACGAAACAAGCGACCATGTATTCAGCTGATGGTTACCCTGTCGCATTTCCTGGGCTGCTCCCTGAAAGTTCGTCGTTGCTAACAATCGGCCGAGCATCATCCGTGTGAACCTTGTGGTTTTGTGGAAAGCGGTCTGAACAAACTAAATAAACAAAAAAATGAATTTGAGGCACAGAGATGGCATGTAGGAGCAGCAGCATGTACCATTGTGCTAACCTTCGTCTTATGGAATTTTACCATCCGTGGTGCTCGGAAATCCTCTCTAGATCCGGTGGCAATTTTGCACATCCTCGACGGGTGTATCAAATATAAATGTCGGCGAGGTGAAACCGCCGGCATCCAATTTGGATCTAGCAGTCTAGTGCCCATGGTCCTTGGTGGCATTCCTTCCATGGTAGGTAGCTACGCAAGTGTCCACGGGAGCAACCGAGGAGAGACTTTCCGAATTCCGATAGGACCTCTTCGGTCTCGTTTTCTGGTGAAAGATTTTTGCATAGTTGAGACGACAAGAGGCGGCGAAGAGGCATCATATATCTTCAATCATCAGTTTACTCGAGAGGGGCGGTGCCATCAGCCCATCAGTTCTTCCCATTGCCAACAGGCAACAGTGGGGCGCCCTCAACATTGTAAGGGTCTTTCCTGTAAAACAGGTTTACTCATTCTAGAAAAACAGGATTAGGCATGTGATTGAATATAATGCCCTCTTTTTTAAAAAAAAAACTTCTGTGAAGCAAAGATAAGAGCTAGCTCGGCAAGAAACTAAGAACCACAAATCGCATGTAAAATACCAGCCACTCCACCCTTCCGTCCAGCCACATCCATCGGCAAGGAAGCTGGTGAGTTGCCCCCACATTGAAGTTACATGTTGACAGTTTCGACAAGAAAAAAGAGGAAAAAACATATTGGAGTTACATGAGAACAGATGATACATAGCATCTCACTTGGATATTCCTCTGTCAAAATCTGTACCCTACATCCAAGAGGAGCTTGGACATTCAACTTCTATGAAATGGGCACACAGCACCCGTGTATATACTATATTAAGTATGAACACAATCTACAAAAGTGCAACTTTGGGAAGGGTCTTCCTTCGCGTTCACCACAGGTATACCAGTCACACAATGCTCGGTTACTTACTGTAACCTTTGTAGCTCTGTTTTCCATCAGCATGCCATAGAAAGAATATTCTATAAATGAAATGAAAACCCTCCTCTGTCCTGTCCTAAAACACTACAAGGGTGAAAAATGAATCAGAATATTGTCGCAGCATAACTACAGTCCAATTGAATATTTCTAGGTTTGAAAAGACCCAGAAAGGAAGCAAGTTCCAAGTATTTATTTGGAAGAAAGGTACATACTCCGATACCAATACCCTACTTCAATAAGTTGAGCAGTGTGTTCAAAGGTAACATGAATGCAAGCGATTGTTGAAAACAAGGCAGAAATCAAATGCAGAATCATATGTACGATTTGAAATATTTACTTACACTTTACAGTAAAAGCAACCGGAAGTATACTTGTCTCCATCTGTACATGGTTAGCTTATTTCACTTGGTCCCCTCTTGCACTACCTGCCTCTGCTATTTCGTCATTACTGCCTTCAGCAACTTCCATTTCCTTGACTTTTTCAAGCTGCCTGAGGAGATCTAATCTCTCAGGGGCATACGTGGATGGAATCTACACAATATTAAATGCACAATTATACTTGCATATTGCAACAATGGAGATAATGAGGCGGCCAAAAAAGAAGTTACAAACCATGGAGGGCACATATCTCTGGATGAAAGCTAAAATAGCAGCATGCCCAACAGCAGTGACCTGGGAACGAAGGAACTTGTTTGACATACAATAACAATGGAGATATTTACACTGAATAGTAAATTATAAGCTATGAAAGACAATTTTACTCTTGGAGCACAGAGCAAAATCCTTGACCGCTGAAATATGGACACAATGAAATTGGGCTATCTACAGTCAATTTAGATGACAAAGACAACACACTTACACTATTAAAATCAAAATAAAAAACAACGTGGACCTAAAGAGCCTTACACAAGTTCAGTCAACAGGAGTCCAGGGACAAAAGACTTACTGGCAGAAGCATAAGTATTCCTATAGGAACAACAGAAGCCAAATCAGTCAGGGTTCTTTGAAGAGCCTGCTTTTCCTTCTGAGTTAGTTCATCCCCAATAAGAGCTCTTTGTATCAGGCCCACGGCAGCTCCTGTATCAATTGCTAAGAGTTGCGTACCTTGCAATACAGTCTGTGGAGGAAAACAGAAAAATGACATAAGTTGTAGGCCTGCATTTAAACTTTTGGTGATAATGTAATGGAAAGAGAGAGTATTTAACCTTTGCTAATAATTTAATGGTATTTAACCTTTGGTAATAATTTAATGGAAACAAGTATTGCAGGCCCTAGTGCTAATTGCTAAAGAGGTTTCTTCATAATTAATTATGTTATTGGAAAAGGTCTACTTCACACCCTCAACTATGCATGTCGGTGCAATTAACACCCTAGCCTGCGAAACCAGGTATTCGCCCCCACAGGTATACGGAGTGGTGCAAATAACCCTCTGTGGGCAGTTTCCGGAGTGGTTTTGCCATCAAGATGGTCCACGTGGAAAGCTTTTGACACCTAGGCTACACAGGTGGACATATTCTTTATTAAAATAACTTTTCACCGTTGGACCCCACATGCCATCCCCTAATTATCCATCTTCTCCCTCCCCTCTCTCTCATCTATCTTTCCCAGATGACTATGTGCTTGCATCGTCAGGGCCAGAGCAGAGGATCTCTGCCTAACTCTCCGATATCGTCTGCGCCTCCATACGCAACCACACTTGTCATCACTGCTGCACCTGTCGCGCTGCTCTTGTCATCAACACACTGTGCATGCCTTCAAGAATCATTTTTTTTTTTTGTTATCAACAGAATCAAAAGCTGGTAAAGCAATCCACATTTATGATATTAAACTATACATGCTTTTCTTACTGCAATTGGACCAATTAAATTTAAATGGCCATACCGTTGTAGTCTCCTTAACCTTCTCTACTGATTTGGTGATAACATTTTCTTTCTTGACAGGCGGACCAGAAGGCTCTGACACAACAGGGGATGGGACAGAAGCATCCATTGTTTCATCTGGGACAGTCTCCTGGAAAATGGAAGATTAATAAATAAGTACCTCTTCAGAACAAATGGAACTTTTTTAACAATGAAGCTAGCCGTTAGCAATCATCACAATATGCGGCAGAGTTAAGAATAAAATATTGAACCAATTAATGCTCACAGCATTTTGAGCATTGCTGCTGAGTTCAGGTTCAAGCTTTAGCTCAAATACCATTGGCATTCCCATTTGCTATTTCGAACCAAATGTTAAACAGGCATACCTCTTCCTTTTGAGCATCATCTGCACTCTTCTGCACTCTTTTTTCTAACTCAATCAGTTCATGCCTCAGCTGTTCAAAGCGGAGGATATCATTTGACTCCATGTCTTTGTTATCCATACTGGCAACAGATGCCTTCCACAGAAAATTGGGAAACCCAAGTCAATACATTAGAAACATGATGCAACTAGATAAGATAAGATTAGCTGGTAAAGATCTGAATTATTTCTCTGTAATTATACTGAAGACACGAGTATCATACTCGGCATAGTCAGTAAATAGATGAATTCCATAATCCCTTCACTACTAAATGTAACAGGTCAAACATTTATTGTAAAATGCCCATTTTCCATATTTTTCATTCAGGGAGTTGTTAACTGCATAAAAAATGGTACAATCCATACATCTTGATCTGCAACTTGTTTTGCTTGCTCAACATTTCTTCCCGAAGTCCTACCAAATAAGTCCCAAAATGGTCTGCGTTTGTTCTCCATCCTGGCAAAAAAAAAGAAGTATTACAAAAAAGTTGACAGCATCTATTTTTTCGCTGAAATCACAGAAACTATAACAATCATGTTTGATTTAATACAAAAGATTATCACCTGTTTGCTGGTTTTTGTGGCGTCAAAGCCTCATTAGCCCTGGTACCTGTCATTCCACACACTTCCTCACCAGTAGGAGATAATGGTCTGCTATTAGCATCAGCCTAGTTGACCAACAAAAAACTTTAGTAAAGCTATCATTGATAATGCTTAGGGGTCCGACTGCCAATAGGAAAATCAAAGGCACCTTTCTATTATATTCCATGCAAAATCAAAGCATCCAAGTATGATTCACTGACTCAGTCAAACTATTGTCAAAACATCCATTTAGAAGTGATAATACGAAAATTAAATGGTGAACAGGTACCTTTACTGATTCCAAAACACTAAGCAATGTTAATTTCTGTATATTTTCAGATATATGTTAATTTCTGTATAATTTCATATATTAGGATTAGATGAATCAAACATACAAAAAAATTAACAATAGATATGCAAATAATTTTGAAAATGTTACTTCATGGCTTATTGAGGTATGGAGATGTCTTGGAGACATACCGATAAAATGGTTGACCAAATTATTTAACCATATTTTTCGCTCAAACAAGATGCCAGAGGAATGGAGGTGAAGTACAATAGCACCAATCTTCAAGAATAAGGGAGATATTCAGAGTTGTACCAACTATCATGGAATTAAGCTGTTGAGCCACACAACGATGCTATGGGAGAGGGTAATTGAGCATCGTTTAAGAAGGACAAGTGTTACTAAAAACCAGTTTGGTTTTATGTCTGGGAGGTCAACCATGAAAGCAATCTTCTTGATAAGACAACTAATGAGAGGTATACGGAGCAGAAGAAGGATTTACACATGATTTTTATTGATCTGGAGAAGGCCTATGACAAGATACCAAGGAATGTCATGTGGCTGGCGCTAGAGAAACACAAAGTCCCAACGAAGTATATAACTACTATTAAGGATATGTACAACAATGTTGTGACAAGCGTGCAGACATGTGACAATGACACTGGCGATTTCCCTTCCCTATCAATATTGGACTACATAAAGGGTCAACCATTAGCCCTTATTTATTTATTTTGGTGATGGATGAGGTTACCACCTTGGTGTTGTTAGAAGTGGTGAGAATTGCAGCTTGTATTACTTGGGCCCAAATGGGCTAGGTATATACATGTACAAGAGAGGGGAAATATGCACAAGAGCCCCTATACATGTTCTATTTTAACACCCCCCCTCAAACTCATAGTGGGTCTACAACACTGAGTTTGGAGAGATGAACATCATGCTGCACTCTCGTCTGTGCCTTCGTGAAGAAGTCGGCAAGCTGAAGATTGGAAGGCACGTGCTGAAGAGCAACCACCTGTGCCTGCGCCTAGGACCGAACATAGTTGGCATCAACTCCGATGTGCTTGGTGAGCTCATGTTTCAGCGGATCACGAGCAATCTTGATGGCACCAAAGGTCTTTGTCGGAGAGGCGTGGTCGAGTAGAGACAGCACTCCTGTGTCGGCGAGAAGCCACCGAAGCCACGTGACCTCAGCTGTCACGGAGGCCAAAGCACGAAGCTCACCTCGAGATTGGAGCAAGAAAGCAAGAGATGGCGCTTGGTCTTCCGGAGATCAGGAAGAACCAAGGAAGACCAAGATATCGAGATCGACTTATGCTCCACAGGATCGCTAGCCTGTAGCATCCTAGTACGCCTGAAGCTGAAGAGGACTGGAGCTCGAGAAGAACAAGCGACGGTCAGCAGTGCCTCGAAGGTAGCGAAGAACACGAAGTAGGTGACCGTAGTGCACACTAGTGGGAACAGCCATGAACTGGCTAAGGATGTGCACAGCGTGGGAGACATCCGGGCGAGTGATGCCAAGGTAGACAAGGCTCCCAACTAGGTGACGGTAGCGAGTGGGGTCGTGAAGGGGAACCCCGTCAGTGGGTCGAAGCTGAAGGTGAAGCTCCATCGGGGTGTCAGCAGTGCGGTCGTCACTGAAGCAAGCACGAGCAAGGAGCTCCTGAATGTACTTGCGCTGAGAAAGGTAAAAGCCCTCAGGTGTGGAGTGAACCTCAATCCCCAGAAAGTACTGAAGAGGTCCCAAATCAAACATCTGAAACTGCTCACTGAGACAGGCTTTGACAAAGGCAATGTACTCAGGATCATCTCCAGTGATGAGCATGTCATCCATGTAGAGGAGAAGAGTGCGACCCCGAGGAGAGGTGTGAACAAAGAGAACAGGGTCATGCGGACTCGAAGCAAAACCAGCAGCAGTGACAACCGAGGCAAAGCGCTCAAACCAAACACGAGGGGCCTGCTTCAGGCCGTAGAGAGAGCGGCGAAGGCGACAGACATGACCATCAGAAACACTGTAGCCATGCGGTGGGTGCATGTAGACCTCCTCACACAGCTCACCATGAAGGCATTCACATCGAGCTGGGAGATGGTTCACTGACGAACAGAAGCAACAGCCACAAGAGTGAGCACAGTGGTCCTGTGAGCCACTGGGGAGAAGGTCTCACCGTAGTCAAGACCAGGTGTCTGCTGGAAGCCACGAGCAACAAGACGCGCCTTGAAGCGCTCAAGAGAACCGTCCGAGCGAGTCTTGATCTTGTAGACCCACTTACAAGTGATTGGACGGACTATGGAAGGACACGGGACAAGATCCCAAGTTCCAGTACGCTCGAGAGCAGCAAGCTCCTCGGCCATCGCGAACTGCCACTCAGGATGAGCGACAGCATCACGGTAAGAGGTAGGCTCAGAGGAAGTGGTGACAGGAGCAGAGAACCCATATCTGGCAGGAGGAAGGATCTTGCTCCGGTCACGAAGAGCATACCAAGGTGAAGTGGTAGTGTCCTGAGAAGGAACCGAGGAAGTGGGGACTCGAGAACGGGAGTAGTGAAACGGAAGGGGTGGTAAGAAAGGTGGCGGAGACATGACCCGTGAAGGTGGAGGTGAAGACACGACCGAAGAAAGTGGTGGTGGTGGAAACACAACCTGGGAAGGCAAAGGTGGTAGTGGAGAGGGAACTGAGGAAGGTGGTGTAGGTAAAACGGAAGGTGGTGGAGAGAGGACCTGTGAGGGTGGTGAAGGGATGGATGGGAAAGGTGGTGGAAGGGAGACAACCGGTGGAGCGGAAGACGGAAGGCAAAATGATCAGAAGGCGAGAAAGGGAAAGACTCAAAGTGAGACAAAGTGTGAGGGAGTCAAAGGAGCGAGACTCGTCAAAGAAGGGACGCGACTCATCGAAGATGACATCCTTAGAGACCGAATCCAACGACCGAAGCGGATCCCAACAACGGCACCTTTGCGCCTCGAAGTCGTAGCCAAGGAAAGCGACCTGACCGACCGAAAGCGATCAACTTGGTTCGCTCACGAGGCTGAAGGAGAACATATACCACACAACCAAAGGTACAAAGGCGAGAGTACTCAGCTGAGTTACCATATAGGCGCTCGAGAGGAGTGGCACCCTGAAGAGCAGTGGAGGGCTGAATGTTGATGAGGTAAACAGCCGTACACACTGCTTTTGCCCAGAAGTGTGGTGGGACGGAGGCAGAAAGCATCATAGCTCTAGCAGTCTCAAGCAGGTGGCGATGCTTGCGCTCGGCAACACCATTCTGCGCATGAGCACCAGTACACGAGTACTGAGGAAGAGTGCCCTGATCAACAAGAAACTGGCGCAGAGCAGTAGAGAGATACTCGCCAGCTGAATCAGCACGGAACACACAAACGGGGGAGTCAAACTGAGTGCGAACCATGGCTGCAAAGGCCTGATAGGCAGCCAACACCTGATCATGAGACTTGAGAAAATAAATCCAGGTGAAGCGAGAGAAATCATCAATGAAAATCACATACCATCTATTTCCCCCTTTCGAAATAAAAGGAGCAGATCCCCATACATCAGAATGAACCAAATCAAAGGGACGAGCCGATACAGAGTCACTAGTAGCAAAGGGCAATCAGAGGCGCTGCAAGCTTACTGACCACAGCGAAGTGGGAGGTATCACGAGACCTTCCCAAGAACACCACGACGCATAAGAGAACACAACTGACTCGGACATATGACCTAACCGACGATGCCATCGAGCAAAAGCTGGCGGAAGTGGTGGTGGCGAAGACGATGGCATTGGACGACCGATCGATCGGGGTGGAGGAGGTGGTTGTGGAAGCGGAAGCGGAGGGAAGACGAAGCCAGTTGAGAGCCCACAACCTGGGAGAGTCACGGGTCCGCCGGCCAAGGCCAACAAGGGTCCCTGTACTGCGAGCCTGAATAAAACAAAAGTCAGGCTCAAGAGTGATGCTAAAACCCATATCGGTGGTGACCGAGAGATCAATTGCATAGTAAGGCGAGGCACATAAGAAACATCTGGAACAGTAAAGGAAGATGTGTGAAGAGTGCCTTGCCCGAGAATCGAGAGAGGAGACCCATTAGCGATCTTGACAAAAACAAGAGTGATTGGAGACCATGATGGGTGAAGGTGAGTGGAGTCATATGTCATATGGAAGGAGGCGCCAGAGTCAAGGTACCAAGCACTGAATCACTAAGGTACCAAGCGGTGAGGAGCACGTAAGTTGTGGCAGCGAGACGGTGGGAGTCCGAGTGTCGAGGCGAAGCTCAAGACGCGCAAGGCGATCAGTGAGAGCCTAAGCCCACACCGAAGCCTCTGGAGAAGCAGAGACAGGAGCGGAGCCGACAGGGATGCCACTCTGCTTCCTGAGGCGCTTCCTGCACTGCTGGATCGTGTGACCTGTCTTCTTACAAGAGTTGCATGAGCGAAGGCGCTGGGCCTCCCCGAGTAGGAGCGGAAGTGCCCACAAGAACCAAGCCTCCTCTTTGGTGCGCGGAGAGAGCAATGACAGAGCCACTGGGGTTGGGAGCGGCCAGTGGGACACCAAAGACAGTGTGTGAGTCGGCAAGATGCCCAAAGACAGAGCAGCGAGGAGAGACACCCTCAGCGTAGTCTCCTCAAGACGAGCTCGAGTAAGTGCCTCAGTGAGGACGGCGGTGGGCGGGCAGAGGCGAGCCGTAGTGACTCGAACTCCGGACGGCGGCGATCGAGGAACTGAATACCCGCGCACTAAGCCGGTGATCTCGGAGACGCCCACGGAGTCTCACGGGAGGATCCGGGGCAACTCAAGAGAGTCCGGTGACGGTGAGACGTCGCAGCGTCGGTGGAAGTCGTCGACAGAGAGTCCTCTTCACGGAGAAGTCTCACCAGACGCAAAGCGTGTAGAGCTCTGGTCGCTTTCGGTATCAACGCTGGATGTGGTCCCACATCGCGAGTAGCGGACGCGAGAGACGACATCCAGGGCTAGATCCGTGCGCATGCTGCTGACGAGAGCAAAGCGACCGGCCTCGAAGCGCGCCACTCAAGTGTTGAAAGCGGCGGTGTCGCCTCAGCGCTTTCAGAAGCGTCTCACGAGCGGCGGGTGCCGCGCCGACCATCGGCAGACCTACCGAGGCGGACCGGACGCAGAGGAAGCGCCGGGCACGGAGGTACCCGGGAGGTGTCCCCAGAGACGCTGGCTATCGAGGCAGACGCGGAGCAACGTGGACCACTCGCGGAAGTTGGTGCCGTCGAACTGGATCGGCGGGAGAGACACCGGGCCAAGCACACGAGAGGGAGCCGTATGGTGGTGTCTTTGGACCGAGCTCGACGAGTGGAAGAGTGCTCAACACCGTAGAGAGAACCGCGCGAGTCCGCAATGATCTGATGCGGTCTCGATTCGAAGCGGCGGCTCGACGGAATCCGAATCCGGCGGTGGGCGGACGGGAAGATGGCTGAACGGCGGTGGCCGGGGACGGCGATCGCGACGCGACGGTTTAGACCGCGATTAGGCGTGGATTACCGACCCGGCTTGACGGCGGATCGCGACGGCGGCTTGGATCATGAGGCGATTACCGACGGAACGACAGCGGACGGCGGACGACGGCTACCGACGGATGATGGTCGGCGGCGACGACGCTGAGGGGCAGGATTGGCGGAAAAAGCCTTGGCAATGAGGCGGGGAGGAAGAAGAGAGAGGAGGCCGCCTTGAGGGTCCTCCGGTGACGGAGCGCCTCGGCGTGAATGGCCATGGCAGCGGCGCTGCAGTGGTAGGAAGGGAAACCTAACCCTAGGCAACTGATACCATGTTAGAAGTGGTGAGAATTGCAGCTTGTATTACTTGGGCCCAAATGGGCTAGGTATATACATGTACAAAAGAGGGGAAATATGCACAAGAGCCCCTATACATGTTCTATTTTAACAGGTGTATGCTCTTTGCTGATAATGTGGTGCTAGTTGATGAGAGTAGGAGTGGTGTTAATAGGAAATTGGAGTTGTGGAGACAAACTCAAGAATCGAAGAACTTTAGACTTACTAGGACAAAAAACCGGATATATGAGGTGCGACTTCGGTTTTGCTAGGCAAGAGGGAGATGTTATCCTAGAAAGACAAGTAATACCCAATAAGTATACCTTTCGTTATTTAGGGTCGATGCGGTAGAGAAATAAGGATACCCGTGGCGCTCCTGATGCCCGATACGCTGCTCGGAAGGAGTCAAAGAGGTAGATAACCCTAAACTTGCTTGCTTTATTCATCCCAATACTGCCTATTTATAGCCAAGCTAAGGCTTTATGACCGAATAAGACTCTAATACATAGAAAGTTAATTTAGGAAATCTAAATAAGCAAATAGATCAAAGATAGAATAGGAGGTCAGCCGGCTAACAAACCTCACCCCTGCCAATCTAAGGCTGATCTGGCATGGGTGTGGGCTTAGCCCGCCTCCCATATACCAGTCCATAGCATCCTGTAGGGGGGTGCCATGACACTCATCCACCAAGATTTTCCCTAGATTATGCAACCCTTGGGCATTTGAGATCAAAAAGCAAGCCATTGGTAGAAGCAAGCCAAAAAGGAGAACGAAGAGCCTAGATAAAAGAACGAGCCAACAAAGAAGGAAGCAAGTTGGTGGTAGAAGCACCAAGTCGTAAGGTCGTAAAGAAAAGGTAACAAGCATGGGAGGGAGCTAGAGTTTGAGCGGGGCCTAAGCAGAGTCGAGACTGGTGGGTATGGTCCAAGAGAACTAGGAACCAAGAGAGAGCCATAATTTAAACTTTAAAGACAAGAAGAGGAGTTGAACAAGGCGGGCACAATCCAAGCAAACAAGGGAAGAGGCCAAAGGAGAGAGAAAAGTAGGAAACCGCTAAGGCGGGTGGGCATTGTACAACCGAATCAAGAAGGAGAACGAGCCAAGCTCAAGTTCAAAGATAAGAAGAGGAGTTGAACAAGGTAGGCAGCGAGCCAGGAACCGGGAGAAGAACGAACGGATTCAAAGTTCAAGGACAAAAAGGAGAGACAGAAGGAAAGAAAACAAGCAGAGCTGAGCTAGAGTTCAAAGACAAGGGGAGACGAAAAGAGAAAAAATAGGGGGTATCGTCTCTTAATGTCAGAGGAGGGAGTAGTAGTGCTGTGAATGTTGGATGTATAGAACAGCCCAAGGGACAAATATATAGTGTACAAAAGGGAAACCCTAGAGGTGGAAAATACCTAAATACCCTTACATGAGGAATTACTACAATACCCTTAACACCACTGAGCCAGATCATTTGGAGAAAGAGAACCAAAGTCAAAGAAAAGCATAGAGAAAGAGGTGTGAAAAGGGTAAAGGAGAGAAGTAGAGTAGAGTAGATAAAGAGGTGCAAATTGCCAAAAAAAGAAGGTGAGTTGCCCAGTTGGACAAATAGAAATAAGGGCGTATCCCTTTCTCAAAAAAGTCCTTAATAGTCACTGTAGTTGGTCAAATGCGCCCCTGAATCCTGATAGAACAAAGTATCACAAGATACTAATTTACTGTGGTTACATACTTGTATTGATGTAAGACTAGCCTTTTTTAACAGGAAAATGTATGGCTAGTACAGTAACCTCACCTCAAGATATTCAGCTTTTGCTCGAAAGGAAGCTTCAAGAAACTCAGCTTCCTTTTTCAGCCTTCTGATCATTTCAAGATCTAAACATGCAGCTTTTAGATCCTCCTTACCAGAGTTGGAACTAGAAAGATGCAGTTCTTGAAGCAAGTTTTCTAACTTTACCAAAGCTTCCTCGACACTTTCAAGTGACTGCAATAAGTGAAACTAACTTCATCAAGGCTATAAAGCAGATAGTACCATCTATCCAGAGGCAATTACCATTGTAAAGTAAACTGAGCACCTCATAAAAACTAAGCACAGAGACCAATAACTATTGCTTTTTACTGCAAATCTGACAGAGGGGACAGAAAGTGGTCTCTAACCTAGCAGTCTGCAAAAAAGAAAAATACCATGTCTAACACGATGTTCTGCTTTTCATTATAAGTTCATACAGAGAAGCTATAATGTGACAAATGACCCATCCTGACTTTATCTCCAGTAAATCTTAGAATGCATCTAATGAGATATATTATGCTTTGCATGTTGAGCGGATCCCATGTTGTCATGGCATGTCTCCCTGGGCCCACGAGCAGCAGAAGTGGACAGTATACTAGGATACTGTAGCACACGGCCAGGATGCTAGCAGGTTGGTTTCTTTTTGTTAGGATTTAGATTAGATTAATTACCTTTAAATGAAGATTAGCTGTGTTCTCTTTCTTAAGGTACAAGTCGAGTCAGTCATCTATAATAGGAGAGGTGTTGTATTCAGATGGATTAATCAGAGAATAATCGCTGAATCGACGCTGAGACACGAGGAAGCGAAAGTGAGGGCGCTAAGCATGATATGTCAAATAGGCTTGTGAGGTAAAGGAGTAGTTGGCTAGGTCAGGCATTCGAGTAGTAGAAATAGCCACGGCACGGATAGCTAGTATAGGGAAAAGGAATCAATCTAGTTTTCCCCAACCGGCCAGTCTATGGCTTTCTCTCCCCAGTTTATTCCCCAGTCCCTCCCCAATCAGCCGACTTAACCATTAAAGCTTGTGTTTACCCCAGGTTGTGAATTCATGACACATGTACAGACCAGGGTCTCATTGTCTGCAACAACACTGTATGCAAATAAATTTTATAGCTGGGCTTTAAGATCTGAAAATAAATTCAAAGAGCACTATTATTATTAGCAACATGTTTGAACACATCAAATGCAAAATGAAGTTCATCGAGAAAGAACATTGTTTTGTTGGGATGTGCAAAAAATGGAAACATATCAGCAACTCTGAAGTGCATCCAGTAAAAGGTACCTTGTCAAAAGAAGCTAGCTCTGTCCCAGCAACCAAGTATTCTTCAGGTCTGGGCATGCTTTGGTCTTTTGACATATTATTTCTACAACATAGTAAGCAAAAGAATACTACAGCATAAACATTATTTACAGATTTGACAAATAAAGCACTTATCCACCAAGTGATATCAGATACATTGGAAGTGTCTGCTTACTTTGTTGCATCAAGCTCCTTCGTGCAGTCACTCAGCATAGCATGTCTACCAAAATGTGTTAGACATACATTGGAAATGTTAGTTACATATCCATATCTGCGAAACAAAGTAAGAAAATCATCGCCAGAATTTAATGTTGTCGTACCCCTTGGATAAGAATCTTGCTGCCTTTACATTTGAAGGGTTCTCAAGCCATGTGCTATATTTTATAAAACTAGTCATCCAATAAGAGCACACATTTAGCGCTCTTGATATTACTTCTCCTTTAGGCATTTCTTCTCTACCTTCAGTATCAGTTGTTACATTTGGCACATAACCATAGTAAAATGGAAGCCACTCAAGCTCTTCACAGACAACCTGAAGGTAAGCAAGTCATATGAACACTTACAAAGCCAAATAGTGTTAGATCTAAAATCTCAGTGCATTGACTACATACTAACCTCCACATACAATTGATAAGAACTAATCGAGGACAACTGTGGATAATATAGCACACTCCCACCAATAAGATACCTGGATGACTGAAAACTTGTTAAACTGGAGTGTTGGACGCTAAATCTTCAGAAGTCAACAAAACAAGTATATTGAAGTTTATGTACTCAAATTTTGTGCCAATAGCAAAATGGAAAATATCAATTTTCATCAATCATACCTTACAATACCATTGATTGAATCATCTAAGTCAATAAGATGTTTGGAAGACAAATATGCTTGTGTGCTTCTGCCTAAAGCAATGAAAAAACCAAATATTGCTAGATCCTTTTCCAACACCTGCAGTAAGGAATAAATAAATTTCTTTGAATTAGGGGGGGGGCATGAAGCTTTTGAGACTAAAGCAAAAAAAAGGATTCCAACCTCTATACTTTCACTTGTTGTCAGTCTTGACCATATCTTTTCACGATCAAGCGCCTTTAATAATTGCTTCTGAACAAGATCAATCCAAAATGATATCTCGGCTCCATGATCATTAGTAAACTTAGGAATAGCAGCACGAGGGCCAAAATTGCACAAGAACTCTCTTTGAAGACCAATATCTTTCGTCAACGTATATGCTTTACTTAGAGGGGCAAATTCAACAAGCATATCCATGAATCTGCCAATAATATCAGGGACCATGGAGGAAAATTGCTGACAAGAAACTTTTGTTGATCCCAGCTTTGTGATAGCAGCAAGACATGTCAAACCTAGCATAAGAAGAGAAAGGTCACTTTCACTGGTGTTCACCTGCTTACCTTCACAGCATCTGCCAACAAACAAAGCTCATCCATGAGTCTCTTATTAGCAATGATCATAAATATGGCATAATATTATACAAGAAAGTACAACATCGCACATTGCAGTCGCAGAGTTAAATCGTGGGTCATCTTCGAAAGTGTTTACAAATGTCCTCACCACCAAAGGGTTTTGATCAGATGAATACCATTCATATAATGTGGGTTCTCTTTTAGATAACTCATTCTGGATAACACCCTCTAGAGGGCTAAGCAGGCGGGATAAGCTGCAATAAAATGAAATATGTCATTAAATAGCACTCGAGATGAGCTCTACACTTAGAGGCAGAAATGTAATGTCATTTATAATACATAGGATCAATCCCATGTTAATTCATGCTACAAGAAAAAAAAAATGAAGAAGATAGACATCTGTCGCTTATGCAATCACCTTTTTTTTTTTAGGAATCTTATGCAATAACTTGACCAAAATAAAAAACGTACTCAACAAAAAACACAAAAAATAATGTGGACTGTAAAAATAATATATTGTGTACTATGCCTGGTAATTTCAGTATTGGAAATATGTTGCTTGTTGGTGCCTACTGCCAACACATGCAAGACATCTGATAATTCTTGAGGTTAACTATGCATAACAAGAAGCCCAAAACCAAGGCACCAGTAGACCTTGATTTGAATCATGTGAAAGCCATAGGCCCATATTACTTCATATTAAGATCATGCGTACTATCCATGCCAGGCTATCCACTCCTACCATCGATACTTTGGTTATGTCAGTTTGATTTATCAATTATTATGCATGTTCTGCTGAAAGCAAATCTTCAGTTGACATTCAAACTGCTGAAACCAAGGAGTCAACGAAAAGAGAAGCTATTCTCTACTAATCAAGTTTTAGATGGAAGCAACTTATGAAATAGGAATATGCACCATGAATTGTGCATATTCAACACAATTTGCGACAAGGTAGAGAAAAAAAGGTAGAATTTGCTACAAGATGTTAGAAACACAGAAGAAAGAAAAAGGATGGCTTTTGACTTTTGAGCAATTAGATAGCAAATTCAAGACAAAAGCTAGAAGGCAGACCTCCTTTGAACAAATACATTAATATTTCTATCTCTGGCATTTCCTCTAGATGAAACATCAATAATTGCTTGCAACAATGAGACAACAGCAGCCTGCAAACAACTTTTGTAAGACTTCAGATGATAGACAATTTGTATGTTACCAGAATTTTGGAATCTGCAGCAACAATGGGTTTATTGAAGGTCTCCATATAAAATCTAAAAACATCTTGGATTTCAGTTGATTAAAAGTGTCAGCATCTTGACATATACCACATATTCCATAGAAAAATCCACATTGGCAGCTATTACTATTTTCAAAACAAACTACTGATTTCAGTAGCAAATGGTAATGTATTCACAGTTTGCCAAGCCATGTAGTATACAGGCATCCCTGTACACATCAGTAATTTCATAAGATTTGCATGGATATATCCCAACTCCGACAACATCCAAATATTTAACTGGCTGACAGGACTCAAAAAAATGGAAAGAAAGATATATGTAGTAAGTATCGCTTAGACGCTTACATAAAATGACCTTCAGCTCTTTTCTGAGTGGAAGACCAAACAAAAAACTCAAGAGAAACCTACAAGTAAATATTTTTATAACTGATTTTTTTTATGGCTTTATCATGTGGTACCAAAATTGAAGATAGGAGGACTGCAGAGATTCCCCACTTCCTTCACAAGAAGCATAGGGCAAATGTACATCTGAAGAATGTTCAAGTTCTCTACCTGGTAGGACAGTGATTTTATCCATGCATTGTTATCTACACCAAGCCATGTCTTTGGAAACCAAGATTTTTTTGATGATGTGCTGTGATCTAGGAAAGTCAATTCAATAGATCTTGCAGCATCATGTATTGATTGTACAAGTCCGGTGCTTATATCTTCGCTTTGCAATGCTTTATCCAATTTCAGCCTTATTTCCTCCATCTCGTTTGCCGAATCAACTTGCGGGACTCCATTAACAGATAAACCACTGCCATCATCTTGGGAAGCAAAAGGAATGATATGGACTAGCCTTCTAGTTCTCTGAAAGCCTACTCTCTGTCTCCTAAATTCCAGCCATCTAGCACTGTGAACTATCTTATCGCATTCTGATGACGAACTCCTTAAATAGCACTTTCTCTTAGAAATGCGTGGATGGATTTTTTGACTCCTTGGGTCAACGATGCTTCTGCATAACAATCTGAATCCATATACTTTCTCCAGCGTATAAATCTTTGATGTGCTGCAAACACACTCCATTTGACCCGTTAGTAATCAGAAGACAGTTTTTAGAAAAACTAAAAATGAAATGCATTATAGATATTTTTACTCGATGTATCACCAACAAATAGTTGTAAGACCCTATCAAACTAGTTCCGCCAGCAAAATTAGGGGCAAACAACAAAAAACACACACATGATGTCAATACCATATTACCCATGTTGTCCATAGGAAACCTCGACAGAACAGAAAGCGAAATTAGTAGAGGAACCCAATTCCCAAGTCAGCTTCAAAGCACAAGGACGTGAAAGCCGCAATGCCCCTGCTGCCATCGCCATCACGGCAGGCCACGAACCAACTAGACGGAATCCTCCGGCAACACACAAGCACACAACCCCGAAGCAGCAGCTCGGCGACCAGGTCAGCCAAGTTGCCGCCACGCTCAGTCGCCCACCCCACGCCTACGCATTCCTGCCGCAATCTATTCATTCACGCACGAGCCAGCCGGAGCAGCTAGCGGCGGAACGGGGAGACATCGAGCAAGGGAGGGAGAGGGATGGGGCCAACCTCGCGGCGCACATGGCCGCCCTCGGCTGCTCGCCGGCGCCGAGAGGGAGGTGGTGCGGCTGCGACGCCACGGCGGCCGCCATCGGCTGCTCTCGCCGGTGGTGAGATCGACTCTGGCGTGCCGACAAAAGCAACCGCGGCTGCGAGCCGGGGAAGGGACCGGATGGTGAGAGTAGCGGTCGGAAGGGTGCCGACAAAAGCAACCGAGGCCTCGAGGTGTCCCCTGAAACGATAGGCGCTGGAGGAGGCCACCGGTGCGTGCCTTCACGGGGGCAGGCCATTTCGGCTTTTGCTTGAAGGCAACAACTGCTGTTCAATCCGAGGAGCCGTGCACTCCAGCAAACTATGCATCCCAGCGCTCTAGTTCACATCGTATGGTAACTTAGGCCTTGTTTGTTGCAGATTAAATTAAATTAAATAAAAATTTGTTATTTTTGTATAGGCCAAATGTTGTAATATTTTCTAGTTATTTTATGGGGTTTTAAATAGTCTTCTTATAGTTCGCAAAATAATTTTTTCATAATTTTTTGAATTTTTTAAAACGTCTTTCGAGTGGATCACAAATTTACTACAGTAAAACGCAACTCAACATTAATCTCAAACAAACAAGCCCTTAGTTTTTTTTAAAAAAGTCCATTTTAAGGTTGTGATGGTTTTTGAGCCAGTATTGAAAGTTCAGATATGTAAAATAGATCAAATCATAGTTTTTGAGGTTTTTCGAACTTTCACGATAATTGAGATACCTAAAATGGACTTATTTTGTCTTTTACCCCGCCCTGGTGCCGTACTTCCTCCCCGTTTCTCTGCTCCTTCCTCACGCGTCACGCATACAGGCTTCGTCCGCAGTGGTTCCTCGCCGGCACCGCCCTCCGCCCTCCACCCATGTCCGGCGCCCGCTTCCCTCTCCCCGGGTTCTTCTCTGTCGGCGCCTGTTCCTCTCCCCCAGGTTGTCCCTCGCCTCCCTCTCATGTGGCATGAAACCCTAGCGTCCTCAGTTCCCCACCCTGCTCGTCCGCCCCCCATCCCACACGCCGTCGTCCCATCCCATAAGATCTCCCTTTAAAGGCACTGATGGCTGTTTTAGCAAGTCGTTCTGACTTGAAATCATTGTAGCTACTCTATTCACGACATGCTAGTAATGCTACTTGACTATCTAACCTGGAATCTCTTTATTATTCCCAATTAAGGATAAGATGCACAAGCATGCCTTTTGATTTATGCTTTCCTTCTTTTGCACCTCGGATGGTTTGACAAAATATTAATAGTAGTGCTTTATAATTGCTGATCATTCGTTTGTATTTGGCAAGGTGTGAGCAAGAAGGGCGTGAGTTGTTTCTGAAACTGGGTTACAGCCACGAGGTGTAGTTCATTGCTCCACCTGTTGTCCGTGTATTCTGCTTTAAACCCAACATAATATGCTGCACCGGCATCGATAAGCACAGAGTGCAAACTTTCTTCCTTGCTTTGTTTGATATATATCCAGTAGTACATTCACAGTGACGCCGAATTGCAGATGTTGAGTGGTTTTCTTGTGCTGGGCAGGTGTGACATCCTCTATTTTATTGTATGTCACTTGTATTTTCAAAAACCCAAAAGTAAATTAAAAGGGAATTGTTATATACGAAACCTTGATTTAAATTAATTTAAACTAGGTTTAAGCCAAAACCACAGAAGACATTTTTGAAAAATTCTAAAAAATTCCCATAAATCCTAAATGCCATGATTTAGCCACCCTCCATATTTCAAATCCAAAGCCCAAGGCTAGCCTGTAGTTCCGCAGTGTGACGTCGTTCTGCCAGAAGTTCGTCGACCCAATGAAATGACGAGCGAACGTGCAAAACACAAGCCAAAACTTGGTGGAGACATATTTGAGGCCTAAACCTACCCAAAGCCAGAAGCCCAAGCCCAAATTCGTTTATTTGCAAAAATACCAAAATTGGGGAGTTCTAAACCTATTAGGAGTAGAATTTGAGCCCAATTCAACTTCTACCTATTGGAGGCCTGCCCTTGGTCGACCAGAGCAGTATATAAACACCCCAAGACCCTCCCCTCAGCACCACAACTCGAGAACCACCCCAGAGCAACCCTAGCCGTCACAAAACCCTAGTTTGAGGTGAGTTTTGGGGTAGATCTCCCTGTGCTTGCCGCAATAGAAGTTGTAGAAGCCACCATTGTGTAAATCTCATCGAGACGGTCCAGATGGGAACCTGGATCGTCAAAAACGGTGGAGAATTGCGCCGGAACGGGCTCGTCGGAGTTCGGCCAGCCATGCCGTCGCTGCGTCGCCGACCTCGGCATCCGCGCCTGCCAGATGTCAAGCCCGTCCCCGCCCAAACACCTAGCCCCCGCCGCCGCCGGCCAAGGCCGGCCAGCGTCGCGTGCAGTATGCTTCGCCACCACGCGTCAGACGGCAATTGGTCGTCGCCGCCGCCTCAACCGCTGTCGCGCCACGTCGCGCCGTCACCATCTCCCGCCGCGTCAACCACGAGTCAAGACCGCCGCCGCGCGCGCCTAACCAGAGCGCGCCGCGTGTCCGTGACTGTGGCGACCAGCGGCCTTGTCGCCGGTTTGGTTCGGTTCGGTCGGTTTTTCAGATTTTCACCAGTTTTATTATTTCAGCCTTTTCTAATTTTTCTAAAACTTCCAAGATTTGTTTAGGGAGCATTCAAACTTCAAATTGGATGATTCCAGAGCCATTATTTTCCATAAATCGCCTAGAATTTTATATATTCAATTGGGATATATGTTCTGTGGTGAATGTTGCTATTCTTATGCATTTGCATTATTCGTGTAGACCGTCCGTGCTTCGTTGTTTCGTATTTGTTCGGAGTTTCGGAAGGTGGCCCGCAAGACGTTGAGTACTACCAAGGCAAGATAGTTGCATCTTGCTCCCTATTTTGCAAAACCCACCCGTTTATTGTTTTTATTTATTTTCTCATGCATAAAATGATTGGAAGGGTAGAAACCTATTATATTCACACTGCGTCATTGACCCTGTGAATTTAGCCATTTATTGCAGCCTTATTTGTTATTCCTAGCCTATCCTTGTGCATAGATGCTAGTGCTCGTGGGTTATTAGTTGTTAGGTTATTCATCATTATTAATCTTGTGACTTGGTATATTTGGAGGTGCTGAGTTACTTAATAACCTGTGAGCATCATTGAGCCCTAATTCTTTTAACGGCATTGATGACGCATATTTTTGTGCTAAGGAGTTCTTGGAGCTCTCATGGAACCCTAGCGAGGCTTCGGTGAATTTTTGAGCTATTTCTAGATGATCTAAGCATGACTGGGCGAATGATGAGGTCATGTGTAGGTTTAGGAGTAATTAGGTTTTATTTTTGTCGCCCATGCTTTAAGAGGGGTCTAATCGTTTCGATCGTGCCAAGTCTCTCCTTGTTTTAGCCCTCGAGCCATCCACAAATAGTTAGAGATCCCAACCCGTTAAAATTCACTTGAACCGTGCCTTTTCTGTGATCATCGGACCTGGTCCAGTCGCCATCGGACCGGGTCTGGCGAGCCCAACCCTAGTTCCAGCATTTTGCTGCTGGTCGGACTGAGTCCGGCGCCATCGGACCGGGTCTGACCGTCTCCGGACCGAGTCCGACAGTGCCTGTGCTCCAGCGCTTAAAGCTCCGTCGGACCGGGTTCGATAGCATGTGTGTCAGCCGTTCTGAGGCTTGGTTGCAGCCATCGGACCGGGTCCGATGAACATCGGACCAGGTCCGACGGTACTGTAACGGCTAGTTTTTTGAGTCTTCCCGAGCTCCAACGACTAGTTCCTCTCCAGGGGGTATTTATTGACCTGGGTAGGCAGCCATTACTGATGTTTGTTGCTCCACTTCACCTATAGCCAACATCTACTCATCTTAGGGGTGTTCTAGAGCCATTCATCCACCAATTCATCCACCACCTACCTTCCCCCAATCCGAGCTTCATGGAAGTCCTTCGATTTGGCATGATCGAGGCGATTCGGGCTTATTACTCTTGAAGACGGTATTCTTCTTGGAGGTGTGGGCTTGGGAGCAGGACTTGGCGTGTGGCTACTCTCGAGTCGGTGTGAAGGTGACGAAGTCAACCTCACCGGAGTGGCAGAACGACTACCAGGGAGTAAGCGAGGCGTGTGGCTCAAGAGGGAGCCGATCCTTGTGCGCAAGGGCTAGGCTCAACGGAGAGTAGGAGTGGTGACTCTGAACTTCGGTGAAACAAATATCGTGTCTCCTCTCTTGTCTCATTTATTTCGTATTCACTTCTTGCTTGAATTGCTTATATTGCTTCATTGTTTTGGTGAGATGAAATAGATTGCTAGTGCGTACCGTTTAATTTGCTTCCGCTTCATAGTACACTAGAATCTAGCTTTGGGTCAATCTTAATCTTGTTGCTTAATCAAGTACAACCCAAAGAAATTTAAAAATTGCCTATTCACCCCTCTCTAGGCCGTAAAGTTCCTTTCAAGTGGTATCAGAGCATAGGTTCTCCCTTTGTAGCTTAACCGCTCGGAGATGGCCACTAAGGAGGAGGCCAAGATTGACATAGGAAAAGCTCCTACTTTCGATGGCACAAATTACTCCCATTGAAAAATTAGAATGCAATGTTATTTAGAAGCTCTTAGCTATGATGTTTGGATTACTTGTGAGTCCGGTTATCCGGCTCCCGCCAATCCTTTGTCTCTCACTCCCGTCGAGATAGAATATCGGCGATACAATGCCATAACTAGAAATGCTTTACTTTCCAATGTGAGTGTTGATGTGTTCAATCGTATTAGCAATCTAACTAAAACTAATGAAATTTAGAAAACTTTGAAAGAAATTCATGTTGGTAGCTCGGAGCTAATAGAGGAGAAATTAGCTCCTACTAGGAGACAATTTGATCATTTCAAGATGCTACCTGATGAGAGTGTGAATGATATGTTTTCTAGGTTGAGCCCGATCACCAACGACATCGGCATGTGTGGCAAGCCCATGGAGGATATTGATGTGGTATGAGGATTGTGATGGAGATAGTCACCTTGGTCTAAGGACTCTTGACGTGTGCTTATCCGTCCAAACCATACAAGCGCAACCATAAGTGCTAACTTAAACATGTGTGCACCATGTGCTAGTCCTAGCTTAGTAGTTAGGGAAAACTGTTAACACACTTTACTTTGAAAAGATCGGACTGCTGTCCGTTGGCTCAAGAGGGGGACCCGTAGTGTCAAAACCTTTGAGGGGGTATCGGTGTTAACAGAAGGAACTAATGAATCGTCTTGTATTATTACTTGGTCTAGGCTTCTAAGGAAGAGTTAAGACGTAAAAGTACCACTCTGCTCATGGATAAAGTGTGCTACACTCTGTAGAGTTAAAACTATCATGATAGCCGTTCCCACGTTTATGGGAGGGGAGGAAGGTCGTACATGGTAGTCTCATGTGTATCTAATAATTTGATGGGTTGGTTTTATTTTGAGCATTCGAGACTTGTGTAGTTTTGCAGAGGGGGCTTCCGAAGCCGAGCTCTGTTTGTTACCTTGGGGAATTCGTTCATCTTCATTAATTCAACAAATGATTTTACAACACTTTAATTAATCTTGACTAGAATAGGTTTTTATGCAAATTAACCACCCTATTCTTGTCATACCTGTGCATTCATATATAAGGATTCTTGCTGGGTAGCCGTGTACTCACTATACAAACCACGGATATATTTGTTCAGGAGAAGACTCGGTTCGGTTTGCCCGCAGGATCAGGAGGATTCTGTGCCGGACTTTGCTGAAAACTAGCTATCGTTCGAAGGGTCGGATTAGAGAGCATCGTCATGTTTATTCCCTTGCATAATATTTGAATTTCCGCTACTCTGAATATTATTATATGGTTTATGCAAACTATTGTAATAAGTAGTTGTGGTACAATTACTTTTGCATCGTTATAATATTTTCTTAGTTATGATGATTGTGTCGTGATGCTCGACCCAAGTCGCTCATGAGTTGCTAGTATTGATCACTGAGACTAGCAATGGATCATGGGTAGATTCCGGTGAAGCCGGGGTTGTGACAAAAGTTGGTATCAGAGCCAGTCTGACCTAGGAAAGCATAGCTATGATTTTGAAAAATTTAACCCTGCCATATTTTATTATTAAATTTTTTATTGTTCTTAACTCCTTGATAAATTTTCTGGCCTAACCTACTTAGCCTTTTAAATTCTAGATGTCGGCACCTCACCCCGATGAAGAGCGCCCCGGCTTCCCTACGCTTTTGTGGGGATTGCTCAGGGACATGGGCTACCGAAGGAGGCCTGAGTATACCCTTACTCTGGTTTTCCTCAATAGGATGAACCAGTACCGTTGCAAGCTAGTAGTCCATTATGTGGACCAAGAAGGAACGCCAAGGGAGTCCGCGTTCGAGGAGATCACTGAGTATGATGGACGCGCCATTCAGCTGGTGGCGAAGAAAGGTTTGATGCACTTTGCGCACGTGCATCAAAATGAAACAAGATGGAGCCCATTTTGCTACTTACCCCGGCTCTGCAGGGACCACTGCAACCTCAACGGGCCATTGTTCACAAGGGACTTGGAGTATAAGACCAACTCGACCATCTGTCACCTATCTGGAGGCGCTGGAGAGGTTGTACGCTGCAATTCACTTCAATGAGCAATTCTTCGAATAGAAGGCCGCTGAAGCTGAAGACCAGCTGGGAGAAGCTGAGGAGAAGATTGATGAGCTCAAGATGGAGATCGCGAGCCTGAAGGACGCTGATCGCAATGGCCGCATCGCAGAGATTCAAGAGGCGCGCCAAGTCAAGCTCCTCTACAAAAGAAAGAAGGAAGACCTAGACAAGAGGGAGGCGCTGATGAATGAAAAATTCAACAAGAAAGTTGCTCACCTAGATGCCATGAAGAGAGAGATTGAAGAAGGTGACGACGAGTTGATAAGAGAGCAAGCTCGGCATAAGGCCAAAAAGGCAAAGCTAGAGTGGGAGCATGCCTCGACCCTGAAGGGAAACCGAAGGAAGTCAAGGGAAGAGATCAAGTTCGTCAAGATCGAAGATCCCGAGGAGACGAAGGAGGACGATGAAGACGATGAAGAGGAGGACGCTTCATCGGATTAGAAGATCGCTTAGTTCTAGCGTCGCCAAGATTAGGGAGTGTGTCTAGTTATGTCATAAAGACTTAGCGCCCGTATGTTTTTAAAATTATGTGTGGAGTAGACCATATCAAATTTTGGTTTTCACTTGTGTGATATGGTTATTCGTTATGTTGGATATTAAAACTATAAGTAAAGTTTACAGTTAGTTTAATATCTGGTGTTGTGCCTTGTTTAATAATTGCATCGACATCGAAGAGAAGAAGACGACGTGGATGGAAGAGTTCTTTGTATTTCAAAATTTCTCCATCATTCAATTGAATAAGTGCAACTAAGTACTTCATATATAAGAAGGCTAAACTAGCTATAATAAGGTAATATTATAATGCAACTAATTTATTGTCTGTGGTTGTAACCTATGCTTGAGTTGGATTTATTTGGAGCATGCTTTCTTTAGCATGTGGAGTGTTGCTTCTTATTTGCATCTTTGAATGGAGTGATAAAAGCGTTTATAAAACTATTATATTCTAAGGATGTCGCTTACCGTTTAGTCTTCTTTCCCATTCTTTCTGTCCCCGCAGATGGCCAGAGGTCGTGGAAGTGAAGCCCGTGGTAGAGGAAGAGGCCGTGGCAGGGGTAGGGGTCGTGGACGTGGAGTACAACCTATACCCATCAATCTGCAAGAGGAGCTGGATCAGCAGGCTAACCAAGAGAATGCAGCAGCCCAGGGTGGTCAAGCCAATGACCAAGGGCAAGTCAACCAAGCAGCTGGTAATCAAGCAGGACCTATCAATGTTACTGCTCAAGATCCTCAGCCGTAGCCTCAGCAGTAGCCGCCGCCTCCGCCACCTCCGCCAGTATGTATTCAATTGTCAGCGTATGTACATGTGTGTGGTGCCTGTATGTAACTGAGCATATTTTTGAATGAATGGAGGTGTATGAAACTAAAATATGGAGCTGCTGGGCAGGAAGTACTGATCTAAAAATAAATAAAGACAATAAAGCACGCCAGAAATCTGAAACTGTGCATGGCATAGAAATTACATGCAACAGTAAGATACATTGGTAGCTCAAAAATATCAAGAACCTCTCCACCGAGTCAATATCATTGAAGGACATCCCTGCTACAGGCTATAATTGGTCTCCACACTCTGGTGTAAATGATGAGCACTGCAACATCACAAAAGGATGGGGTGGTCGCCGGAGCCGGGGATGGGACGATTGCCAGCGCCAGAGACAGCCAGGGACGGCGTGGTTGTCGGTGCCAGAGACAGCGAGGTGCCCAGAGACATGGCGGTCGCCGGCGAGGGATTAGCCTTGCGCGTGGGGAAGATGAATCGATGTATCGCACGAAGGAAGCTATCTGCATGAACGAGTCGGCGATGTCCATGTCCAGATCGGCATGGGGGGGGGGTAAAATGAAAAAAGGCCATCTCTCGTTGATGTCTATTGGAGCGTTGGGAAGCATAGTTTGCAGGAGTGCATGGCTCGTCGGATTGCACAACAGTTGTTGCCTTGCTTGAATTGCTTCTCGTTTTTTCCACTCCGCCCCTTTTTTTTTCCTTCTTTTTCACTCTTCTTAACTAACCATTTCTTGTGGGGCTTGTTTGAGCAGCATAATCGGCTTTGGACAAATCCCGATCTGAGATAATCCCGTGAAAAAATAATGTGTTGTTTGGCTTCACCTAGTTTGGATTAAGTTATATGTCCCTTCTGAACCAAAACTCTTGGTTGAAAACAATTGTCTTCTTCTTAAAAGCTTTCCACATATCTTCGAGCTCCTCCTGATGCCATCCCAACTCCTCAACCTTATTGCTATGGGTCACCTGATCCACCCAACGGGTATCATCGTGAGTTCCACCACTCCACCCTGCCGCTCTACCGTCGCCATACTCCTTCAACAGTTACTTTATCTTTTCCACCGCCACCTCGTGTCATCTAGCCTCCATGACTAGATCCTCAATGAAAAACGCAACCGTCACCAACCTTGTTGCCACCCACTCCAACTATTCCTTCATCAGATGCATCAGATGTGCCATCGATGGTGCTTTTAATTCATTCGTACAGTGATGGAAGCGGGGGGATGATGAGGTGTTCCATGAGGTGGTCAGGAAAGCCAGAGAGATGTGAGGATGATGCTAGGAAGTTGGATTTTGTTGAGATGGCACTTCTAGTGGCTACTCGTCGGCGGAGAGAATTGGAACTCTTAGAAGAGGCTATAATTTCTAACCATGGACTTAGGCATGTCACACATATAGGTGTGAATATAGGGTCGTAGGGGGTTTATCCCTCTCCTGGAACTTTAATTGCCAAAAATAATTCTTGCATGCTGTTATGTCAAACTTCCAGAGAAATACTTCCCAAGCAAACCAAACAAAGTTTTATAGGCTTCCAGCCTCCCGTCATCCCATTACACAGTCAGCTGGCAATGTCGTCATCTCTACTACTCCCTCCATCCCATTATATAAGGCGTAACTGCTAGAAACGCAAAGACCAAGAAACACTCGCGCCCCGATGACAACGCTTCGTGGCTCGCCCGTCGATTCACGCTAGATTGCTAATTCGCCCGTCTAGTTCAAGCGCGATTGCCAATTCATGCGGCTTGGCACAAGAAGCGGCCCGCGCCCACCGCGTCTTAAAAATCACGCGCGCCCGCCGAGGCTATGCAGCATGCACCATGATGCGGCGACACGTGAGACGCCATGCGACCATGCAAAAGCAAATTCACGAGGCGCTTGGCCATGCGTCTGGCGCCATGCGAGCCATTTTATTTTTCCTCCGGTAGCGCTACGTTTTTGTTCAAAGCGGCATGCATCCATGCAGCAATTAGGCCAAATTTTGGAAGTACTCACGGTAGCCATGCTCACAAAGACCAATATTTTGAAATTTGTCTTGTAAGTCCTATAAATATGGGCAATGCTCATTCACATTACGTACCACATCTTCCTCCCATGGTTGAACATAATGCCCGGTTTTGATTTGAATCACCCCATCAATTGGGATGAAATTGATGACTTTGTTTGGAATTCCAGCAATGAAGGTATGCGTGCTCATGGGATGCTTTTGTCGCTTTGTTTTCCATTTTTCCTATGTATTCCTTCCTTCCAAAGCTATAGTTATTCAATGATCAAATTATGTTCTCTCGCATAGATGGAGAAGCGATTGTGGATGCGATTGAAGCCGGCAATGGAGTAGTCGAAGACGACGTCGTGGATGAAGTTGAAGCCAATGACGCATGTAATAATCACGTTTTTTTTTGTCACTATGGCCTCATGCAATTTCTTTACCATGCAATTTTTTTTGTGTAGGTATCAATATCAAGAGGAGGAGGCACTACCCTCCTGACATAAAACGAACCCTATATGCCATGTGTTTAGAGAGATCAGCTCCTGGTATGATGAAGGAAGGAGTGACGAAGTCTGTTGCGGATGATATTGGGGTGCCATGGAGAGTTGTCCAGCGCGTATGGCGGGATGGACAAATTGGTGGTGGAATTGAAGCTTTTGAATCCAAGAAGAAGGAAAAATGTGGCCGCAAAAAACTTCCCTTCAACCCGGATGCCATCAAAGATGTGCCGCTTAGAAAGCGCCATACCATCTGTGACCTAGCCAACGCTTTACATATGTCGAAGAGCACGCTGCATAGACGTTTAAAGGAAGGAAGGTTTAGGCGCCATACAAACGCCATAAAGTTCACTTTGACCGAAGAAAATATGAAGGCTCGTGTGCGCTTTTGCATACAAATGCTTGACAGCCAAAGCATACCGGACGAACCAACTTTCAAATCTTTGTACAACGTCGTGTACATAGATGAAAAATGGTTCTATAGGACAAGGCCGGACCAAAATTATTACTTGGCACATGACGAAGAGAACCCTCGAAGAACCGTGAAGAGCAAAAACTTCATTGAAAAGGTTATGTTTCTAGGGCGAAATCACGCCCAAGATTTGATGAGCACGGCAGTATGCACATTTGATGGAAAAATCGAATTTTTCCTTCACTTATCGCAACCGCCAAGAGGAAAAGTCACAATAGGGAGAGGGTAAGTTGTTTAATATAGGGTCTCTAATAAACTTGGATTATTTTGCTTAATTTTACCTATTTACTTGCATGATTTATTTTAGGAACCTTGGAGCTAAAGGCCATGACATCGGTCACGAGGATACTAGCGAAAGTATCTTATTGAAAAGGTCTTGCACGCCATCAAAGAAAAATGGCTCATCAAGAACGAGGACTTCCAATATTCATCCAGCAGGACAATGCGAAGACACATATTGCGGTCGATGATCCAGATTTTTGCCATGTTGCACAAGAAGATGGGTGGGACATACGACTAATGTGTCAACCACCCAATTCTCCGGATCTTAATGTTTTGATTTAGGTTTTTTAAAGATTGCAATCATTGTTTGTAAGTCATCTCCATCAAACATCCAAGAAATTGAGACAAATGTGATGAAAGCGTATGAAGAATATCCGGTGGAAAGATCAAATCGTGTGTTCCTTACCCAAATAGGGTGCATGAGAGAGATTATGCGTGCAAAAGGAGGCCAACATTACGTTAATCCCAAGATATGAAGAAGGGAACATTGGAGAGGAATGGCCAACTCCCAATAAGGTTACAATGCGATAAGCAAATTTATGAAGACGCGGTGGATTTTATCAATTCTTAGCTTAGCAACAAAATGTAGAACTTATGTTTCTTTGTTCTTTTATCTTCAACAACTGATCTTGCGGGTTCACACCAATCGAATTGTGCATAGGATAGATAACTACGGATACACATAAATTCAAGTGCAATTAAACCGAATTGAAAATTTGCATAGGATAAATCATTACACCATTACATAGATTGTCCATCATGTATGCAAAAATAAAAACTAGGAACATGATTTTCAAGATCATCGACGACAACCGCAGCTGCCTCGTCCATTTTGAGCTCCACCGGCGTTTGATGTTGCACGCGGACGGCATGGACGCGGAGAGCTCGTCTTGCGTTCAGCTCCTTCTCGCTGTCGCGACCTCACGCTTTCGCCGACTCACGCCGTGATCGCTGTGTCAGCCGCCCGTAAGTGGTCTTCTCGCCATCGCTGTAATAGCTGCAAGAATCGAGGGTTGGAACAGATGAGCGTGCACGAAGTCATGAGCTAGCTAATTGCTTGTTGAGAGACGGCGAGACCCTTTAAATCACGAGAGCTAGTTGCGCAACGGAGGAGCCGAAGACTATCGTCATTGCTAGCTTTCAATTAATGCTTTGTATGCATGTGATTAACAAGAGTTAATTAGTGTGCGATTAACGGAAACGAGGAAGCCCGCCTATATTTTAGGATCTCAAATAAATCCAGATTCGCTTATATTTTGGGAAGGAGGAGATTATAAAGACGCGCGTACGCGTGGTGGTGGTGGTGGTGGTGGTAATTCGAACTTTCAATCTAAACCCTCGGATGACATCCAATCCAACGCACCACGTGCATTCGCTCGAGACCCAGCCGCAGCACACAGCCCCTCGCTCCCTCTCCGCCGCACGTATGCATCCCGAAACCGAAAACCCTAACCTCCTGCCCGATCCCGCCCCCGCTCTCCATGTGTCGCCTCCTCCTCCCCTTCCCCATCGTTGCCACCGCCCGATCCCGCCACCGCCCCTCTGCTCCTGCAACGCCCGATCCCGCCACCGCCCCTCTGCTCCTCTCCATGGCTACCCTCGTCCTCCCCTTCCCCATCGATCCTGCCGCCTGATCCCTCTCCCTGGCGGTGGGAGCTCGCTGTCGGCGTCTCCTTCGGTCCTCCTCCATCGGATCCAACGACCCCAACAGCCACCGTCATCGAATTTGGCGGGCCTCACCATTGCCGGCACTGGATATGGCTTCCCCGACCGCGCGGCCGCCGGATTCGACGACACCGACCACCGCCACCGCCGGATCCGACGACCCCGATGTCCGCCGCCGCCGTCCCTCCCTCCGCCCAGGCCGTCCTCCCGGTGTTGTCTCAGGTCCACCTCGGCGAGCTCCCCGCCGCGTCATCTCGGGCTCACATCGACGAGCTCCGCGCCACACCATCTCAGATTCGCGTTGACGACCTCCCCCCGCACCGAACCGTCTCGGTTCCGCGTCGACGAGCTCGCCGCCACGCCGTCTCGGATCTGCATCGATGAGTTCCACACCGTGCCGTCTCTGATCTGCACCGACGAGCTCTTTCCACATCGCGTCGTCATGAATCCGCGCCGGCGAGTTTCCCCCACATCGCTTGAGCCGAAGGTGAAGAGGCCTCAAGTTTGCTGTGTATTTTGTACTCTTTTCTTGCTTCTTGGATTTGCAAGGAGCTTCCCCCACACCTATGGCTGATCCTAACTGTTGTTGCACGCATGCAGGCTGTTCGACGAAAGTTCCGTGAGTGCTTGGGGTTTTGCAAGGTGGTTTAGGCACCTTCCGAAGAATAAAAACTTGATAGGCTACTCATGGTAATTCTAATTTTGTGATTTCGCATTTTTTCTCCTGTGCCGTCATATTTAGCCATTAAACGTGTTGTCGTATTTAGCCATTTATCAGTGACCGTGGGTGTCACATGGAACCAAGTCATTCTGTGAGTAGTGTTTTTTTGCTGTTGTTCTTTTGACTCTCTGAATTTGTTTGGTGCTCTGTAAGGTGCAAATAATTTGTGCCAATGACATTGTACTAACACAAACACTTCAAAAGGGTAAGGTTCATGACATTGCAAATGTTTTATTGGGTAAACAAAGCTTCAAACTGAAAAAATTATGTCCTGATCATTGTATTCATTGGGAGTTCTTATAAAATCTAGGATTGACACGATCAGGTGTCATGTCTCTTTATCTTCTTCTCTAATGATGAGGAAACACATTCTATGTACTTTATTGGTGAAGATGTATTTTTTATAAGAGTAAATTACACTGTTGCCCCTTAAAGTTGGTCGAAAATCTCACTTAGCCCCCTAAACTTTGTTTTGTACGCTGCGGCCCCTTAAAGTTGTTTCCGGGTGTCATGCAGGCTAATTTTTTCAGCACCCAAAGCCAACTTCCGGGGGTTGTGGTGCAACAAAATCCAACTTTCTGGGGCTTTGTGACACCC
Source organism: Raddia guianensis (assembly GCA_036346415.1). Lineage (NCBI taxonomy): Eukaryota > Viridiplantae > Streptophyta > Magnoliopsida > Poales > Poaceae > Raddia > Raddia guianensis. The sequence continues at coordinate 9,182,534 of CM070541.1, read as the reverse complement.
GGAAACAACTTTAAGGGGCCGCAGTGGACAAAACAAAGTTTAGGGGGCTAAGTGAGATTTTCGACCAACTTTAAGGGGCAACAGTGTAATTTACTCTTTTTATAACTTTGCTACTATCTTTCCTTTGATAGCAACCTTATGTTGCTCTTACTTTGAAATGTTGTATTTGCTTATTTTTAAAAATGATTTCTCATCATGACTGACTGGTGAAGGTCTGAGCTACATGGGATGACCATGGAGAAGCTGACTACAAGCTGATGGCAGAAGCAGGTTATTAAGGTAATATATTCTTGAAGTAATGCAGGAGTAAAAAAAGGCTATCTACTTTAAAATTCCATTTTTGTTGTTTGAAACTCCAAATTACTTGGCTATATGACACTCTTCTGGATGAAACAACAAAAATCGAAGGATATCTGGAGGTTATATAAAGATGCAGATTTGTCAATCTTTGTACAGATGAACAGTTGAACACTTGAGCTTAATATTGGACATGAGATTGCATCATAGGCCTTTAAGACTAATTTGAGCTCAAATTGATCTCAAATAACTAGCTTATTGAGCCTAATCATATGCAACGTATTGTTTATTTCTTGACAGATGTATTTATGCACCCATTTTATTTGTACATCAAAGAATGTAATAATCCCCATGCATGTTTGATTTGTCAAAAAGAATTGTGTATATTGTATGAAATATGAGCCTGTAATGCAATTATTATGATTGACTAGCTCTCACATGGACCATTTTCAGCAGCCGCGAGGTCCCCACGCCCTTGGGCACGTTCCTAGAGATCGACCTCGGCGCAGCGCTCGACGACAACATCCGCCACTGCAAAGTGCGTCGCCCCCCGTCCCCGTGCAGCGGCACGGCATCCCGATCTCGCTCGCCGGGAGGGACATCATCGCGTGCGCGCAGACCGCGTCTGGTAATACGGCCGCTTTCTGCTTCCCCATCATCAGCGGCATCATGCGCGGCCCTCACGCTGCAGCCATGCGTGGTGGGATGAGGACCGCGTACCCACTCGCGCTCATCCTCTCACCCACAAGAGGGCTATCCATGCTGGTCATTGTTGCTTATCTCTTGTTTGACGTTGGATGTTATGCCCAAATAATCTTACAGGCTATGACATGGACCAATATTCTAGAATATTTTAGAATATGCTACCAGCATGTTTAGTTTGACAAAGTCCATAGCACGCAGTTGAAGGACATAGCCTGTAAGATTGAATTCTTTATTCACATTCTTTTGGTTTGTATATTTTTTATTTAGCAAAATTGCCTTTTGGGGGATAAAAAGGGGATCAACTAGCTTACAAATTTTTGTTAAATAAAATTGCATCTGCGTTATGTACCTTGTAAAGATTATTGTTGTTTTCATACAAATATATTAAACCTGAAGCCTTGTAAAGATTATTCTCGTGTTCATCCCGTATCCGCATTCTAATGCACTTTCCTGTATCTATGTTCCATCTTCGTATCTTCAATATAATGTATTGTTAGATGTATGCTGCATTCTTCTTGTTTTACTTGTATACATTTTTTTGTCGGGACCTGTTTACACTTATGCAACTTGTGCAATATCTGTCTTTTGTGTGCACCATTCAGCAGATCCTGATTGCATTTCAAAAGTCATGTTGCCTTATTGATTTCTTTACAGTAGTTGTGATCTCCACTGAATATTATTTAAGCTTTATGGGTCGGCACCATTCTAATGTGTTCTATCTCTTACACTTTTTCAGTTAGTAGACTGCAGTGCTGCATTTTGCTGCTTCAAGTTTGTTTTGATGAAGTGATGCTGAATGTTAGGGTGGCTTAGAACTCCAAATCCAAACACGATCTCTTATCTAGCATTTTCAGAAATTGCCTGCATAAATCATACTTCAGCACCAGTTTTTGTGAAGCACTGAGGCAGTTCCTGTCAGTGATGGATTTCTTCAAACATTATCAAGTGAACTTGAACTATCTGCAGCTGAGAGGGTTGGTATTGGACTCGCCCCGTCAGATTATGAAAATCTAAGCTTGAATCTGAAAGGTAACAATTTGCAGATTTGGTCAACTTTAAGTTCTAAGTGCATAGCGGAATCATAAGGTGGAATAATGATGTGAAGAGAGGTAGGGGTCGGCCAAACTTGACCTGGGAGGAGGCGGTTAAGAGGGACCTAAAAGATTGGAATATAGCAAGAGAGTTAGCCTTGGATAGAAGTGCTTGGAAAGCAGCTATCCACGTACCTGAGCCCTGACTAGGCTCTTCCTTGTGCTTCTTTTCAAAAAACTTTTTAAACCCTCGTCCTTCTTGTTTCTTTTCCCCTTCCCCTTTTTTAGCGGTTTGTTTTGGGTTTCAACTCTAGCCTACCCCAACTTGCTTGGGATTTAAAGGCTTTGTTGTTGTTGTTGTTGTGTTGTTGGTCAACTTTAAGTTCTATATATGCTGGTTTTCACTTTCTTTCCTTGTTTCACATGGCAAAAATTTTCAATTTCTCAATTTGAGAATTTATATTCAAACCCTGCTCCATCTGCATGAAATGACCAAATCCATGATATTGTTGTGTTTCTGCACCAGACAAATGGACTCTCAAAGCATATAGAATAGGAAATTCATAAAAAGTAGTAGAAAATCCATAAAATTGTGAGAAAAAATTCTATGGATTCAGAAAGTAATGCATAGCCAAGTTTGGAAGTGAATTTTTAAAATTTGGGACGTAAATTTTATTGCATAATCAATGTTTCCTATTGTGTCACATGAAAATGAGATAAAAAGTAGAAAACACTTAATATTATTAAATTTGAACAGCAAGGCAAATCAGTGGCATTGAGGGGAAGTTCATGCCTCAATTTGAATAGAAGCAATGGCCTGTTTTAAATTTGAAGCTGCTACATGTGCCATTTTTTTTTTGTCTATGGCAGTGCCAAAGGAAAGGGGTAGTATAAGGAAAGGAGAATGTTGTGTCTGCTTTATATGTGATATGTCGTCGTGGTGGGCAGGTGGCTCAACGTTGGTGCAGAGGGTGGCAAGAATACCAGGGTTGAACACAGTAGTACAAAACATCATGCTCAGTGGAACGAAGCGCGCCAAGAAGAAAGCAAGCCTGATCGTCAAGATATGCCAGAGAAGCCAGATGCCATCAGTCATGGCATTGGGGAGTACCTTGACTGTTGTTGATCATTCATTGGTAGGGAACAACACATAAGGCATGCTGCCAGCTTTGGCAGTGGAGAGTTGTCCAACCCAATCTCAATATCAGTTCCTGTGCCCTAGGTGAAAGGTTTCCAGTGTCACCAATGTCATTACATTATTTGGTGAGTTTTGTCCCCAACATTAATTCATTTCATGCTCAGATGAAGGTATACAAAATTCAATCCAAAGGAATGAATACTTGCAAAGCTGCAATATATCAGATGCGCCTGTGTTTGTGTGCTTGGAATGTGCATAATCGTGCTGATATATAGATGTACAAATAGAGTCCCGGCTTGATGTTTCCTTGGCAAACTAGGATTTTTTTTTTATTTTTTGTTTCAATTTCTAAAACACAAAACATGTATGCTACTTGTAAACTATTCTGGTACGTTGAGGCAGGCCACAGCCTAATGAAATGATATATCTTTATCTCTCTCTCTATATATCTATCTATCCAATTAGTTTCATATTATTATTTGTTTCTTATACAATCTTGGTGATCATGACCAAAATTTCATATGACAAATAAATGATTCTCTTATGTTCGTATATGCTGTTAATTTACTTCACTCATGTGAAAACTCTGTAGCAAATCACGGGCATTGTATTAGTAAAGCACTTTATTTGTTGGTTCACAATTTATATATTTACGATTTAAATGGACATGCTTAATCAGACCTTTTGTATTTGTGATTGATATTTATAGCCACATGCTTGAATTTTGTGACTATCATGTCATAATGTTTAGGTGATTTAGTATTTTTATTTCTTCTGATGGTTTATAAATTTGGTTATAGTGTTCGGTGATTTAGTATTTTTATTTCTTTGTTGGTTCCTAAATTTGATTACTGTGGTGGTTGGTGACCAGAAATATTTATGTCAAATAATATTTCAATTTATGTTTTTGTTTATCATTTATGTATTCTTCCCTTTTCTTTAAATGTCTATAGCAAAGCATGGGCTGATGGATAGATTATTCTTGATGTTTGGATCCGACCTAAACGGTCCAAGCTACATCACGTAACGTGCTATACTCTCGATCTGAAACGATCTCACACATATAATGTCTTTCCTACAAATCACACTTTATGTTTATATATTTTTCTACGAATTATATTTTTCTTTCAACCTTTTTGTAATCCCAGAGAAGGCAAGATTGTACGTTATCTTTTTTTAAAAGTACCTATTTACCTATTTGTTGCTAAGCTATCCCATGTTGCTAAACTCATTCCAAAATACCGGTTTGACTAGTCGTCCAAGTCTAAACTAGGGTTGACCAGGTCAAATAGCTATTAGGGTGGTTTTGGGGGTAACATAAGCAACATGTGGTTGATTAAGGATATGACAGGCATGTAGATTGCACGCGTGGGATTTTTTTTTTTTAGGATTGCAATAGGCCCATGTCTCCCTCTCTATGACGTTGCTTCCTTCTCTTTCTTTCTTTCTTTCTTTTTACCGAGCATTTTGCTCGGCCAGCCCTCCGGTACCGATCGACCAAGCCTCTATCATTGTAACATTTTGCCTTGTTCTTTTCATTTGGATTATAAATTAGGATATGAAAAGTTATGAGTCCTCGACGCAGGTGTAGAGAGTCGAATATATGGTTGTCTTTTTACTGGCAATTGGGTCCGGCTCCTTGGATGCAAATTAACTATTGGGGCTTGGCCGTGTAAAAACCCAGAATTGAGTGTAGCTGGTGAGCCAGGCTCACCGGGTGCAGAGGGTGCAGCCAATGACGGTGTAAGGGCATCTCCAATGGTATAGACCACTATTAGTTATAAGAAAGCTCCATTTCATCTATAAATAGCCTGTATACAACATCTTCAATGGATTAGTTATAGCATTGACTATTAATTTTAATATGGACCCATATGTAATAGATGTAATTCACCTTATAATCCGCTATAGATGGGCTATTAGTTAACAACAAGCACTACAGGAAACGAACTCTACATCGGCGGCCAGAAAATTCAGTGTCGGCGGCCAGGAAGCCGCCGAACAACCAATTTCGGCGGCAAAAACTAAACCACCGACACAGTGAGTATAATGTCGGTGGCCAAATCGAGTTTGCCGACAAAGGATCAGGCCCCTCCCGCCCCCAGGATGAAAATTCAAATTTGGAGCTCGCCAATTAGTCTATGTCGGCGGCCAAAGCAACGCCCTCGATATTGCCCCTCCCCATGACGGAAGAAAAACTGGTTTAACGGGATGACATTAAAGCGGTCCCACGCGTCAGTAAGGCGACATCGCTGACATGCGGGGCCAGCAGCTTAGTTGCTAAGGAGCGACAGATACTAGCTATGTCAGCGGCATATAAATGGCCGCCGACACTGATAAAAAGAAATATCAGGGGGCGTAGCGGGGCTCGAACCCACGACCTGTGGGTGGGGAGCCCGCGCCGAGCCACGCGCTGATAACCAAGTGATCAGAAATGTTTATTCAACATATGATACCTGCAAATTTTTAATAATATTGAAAGCAGAAGCAGTGTCGGCGGCTCAGGCTATAACCGCCGACATAGATGGACTAATGTCAGCGGCCAGGTAATTTACCGCCGAGACAGATATATCTATAACGGCGGCCATAGCACTAGCCGCCGACATAGTACCTTCCCCCTCAAGCCCGCCTTCCTCCAGCCCTCCCCGGGCCCACCGGGTCTAATTTAGGTGCCAAGTGGCTTCCTAGGTCATGCTGTTGGCATGAGGCCTCCTTGGCCCGGGGAGTGCCGTCTTGGGTCGACCTCTATGGCGAGTTCCTTTGGGACCGTAAGCCGATCGAGCCCGGAAGCCGATACGCCGTGACGGTTTCAAAGGAATGCGCCGTAGAGCTCGAGCCGAGACGGCACTCCTAGGCCAACGAGGCCTCATGCCAATTCCATGACTTAAGAAGTCATTTGGCAGCTAGCAAAGACCACCGTGGGCCCAAGGAAGGGGCATGGAGAGTATGGGCTTGAGGGGGGAGGGGCTGTGTCGGCGGCCAGAGCTTTAACCGTCGACATTGACCAAGACAATGTAGGCGGCTAGAGATATGGCCGCCGACATTGATTCATCTATCACGGTGGCCGAAGAGGTGGCCGCCGATACAGACCCTCCCTCTTCAAGCCCACCTTCTCTCCGGCACTCTCCCGGGGCCATGGGGTGTAGGCTAGGTACCAAGTGGCTCCCTACGTCATACTATTGGCATGAGGCCTCATTGGACCGTGAAGTGCCGTCTCGGGTCAACCTCTACGGCGACTTCCTTTGTAACCATAAGCCGATCGAGCCCGAAAGCCGATATGACGTTAAGGTTACAAAGGAAGTCGCCGTATAGCTCGAGCCGAGACGGCACTCCCCGGTCCAATGAGGCCTCATGCCAGTAGCATGACCTAGGAAGCCACTTGGCACCTAGCCTACACCCGTGTGATATGACCATGCACATCATAGATAGGACCAACACTACGTCAACATAGTGGTCATCAAGAGTTTCATTCAATTCTTCGCCAGCATGGACGTCGATGAGTTTTCGATCGACTACTTCATCTTCAACCTCTTCATCTACGACAAGTTGGCGACACTTCACGGCATCCTCTACATCATCTACATCAGCTATGGTGGCATCATCAACCACATGGCATCGTTGACCCGCACCATGGCCAGGTCGCGTGCACAGCCAGCAAACTCATCATGTTGATATTGCACTGTCGCTGTCGGCAGTTCGGCCTCCACCGTGGCCACCTCCCCAAGCTCAAGACGTATTCAAGAAGGGCGCATCTCCACCACTTCGACGCCCTCTGGTCACACAAGCCACGTCGTTGCAAGGTCGGCCCAAGAGAGAGCCCAATTTGTCCACGAGTCAGGTTCGGCTATCTCCGCGCAGTCAACTTAAAACGGATGCCCCGGACGCATACGGACTCCGTTTTGGACATTCTTGGTATGCACGGATAAGCCCACGACGAGAGCATTCTAGTGGATCCAGTTTGAGGCCCAAATTCCTTACAGATCAATGGGAATCATCGAAACAAGATTGTGACCAGAATCTACCGCATTCTGCCGGGCGCTGCGACGCTCCACTTTCGGCCCATGGCCCGTGTACCCTTAGGGGCTGCGCCCCAAACCCTAGCCATTGCTATATATTCAGTAGCCGTCATCGTTTAGACTTGGGTTTTGCTTAGATTATTCTGCCGTCGCAGTTTCGCCGTGTATCGGTTTGCTGAAGCCCAACTTTGTGTGCTTATTCGGTAATCAGTAATTTGAGATTGCATCTACCGTGTTCTTGCTCGTGTTTTCGATTCGCTTGCAGGAATTAACCTTCGTGGTGAGGTCAACCGTGTCTTGGCGTGGTTGATAACGAACGGAGACAGTGGTGTAGCGATTGCAGGCTTAGATCAGTTCTGATTAGAAGTCGGATCGTCAACGTCGAGTTCTCCACCAATTGTGTTTATCCATATCTGTCGGAAGATCGGGATCCCGTCCCCCATCACCGTGGGCCCGGGGAGGGCCAGAGAGAAGGCGGGCTTGAGGTGGGAGAGGGGCTGTGTCGGCGGCAACTATTTTGGCTGCCGACACTGGTTAGTCTATGTCGGCGGTCGATTCTGTGCCGCCGATACTGACCTTTGTCACTGATGAGTGGGTCCCGCAAATTATAAAGCTGTTATGTTAAGAAGTGTCGGTGGTTTTTAATCAATGTCGGCGGCACTGACCGCCGACATTGCCTTTCCAGTTACAAAAAGAAGTGGCCCGTCGCTAAGTGCGGGCACTTAGCGATGAGCTAACGCATACTGCTAGCACGCTACACGCCGAGTCAAGGCTGCCGCTGCCTTCTTGCCGCCGCCCCACCTCGTCGCCTCTCTCCTCCTCGAGCCGCCTCCCCCCCCCGAGCCGCTTTTCTCCTCCTCTCTCCCCATCACCGCCCTGCCTCCGCGGCTCTCTGCCAGCCAAGGCCGCCGCCTCGAACCCGCTCCTTCCACCGCTGCCACCCGTCGGGACCCCAACCCGAGGTAATCTTGACTTTTTTTTTGTATATGGTAGCTATGTCGTCGGTATTTTTTGTGCCGACGACATTAGTGCTTGTAATTAATTAAGAAATACGGCAGTTAGGCGTGATTTTTGTTGATTAGTACTTGTGAATTAATTTTGACGTCGTAGCATGTACGGAACCATAGTGAAACCCATTTGACTAAAAAAAAAACCATAGTGAAACCCATTCGGGGGCGCAACAAATTTTCATAAGGAACGCGGACGGTGATTCGTTGTGTTCCATTTACGAAATATGTTGTGCTCCCGAGTTGTCCACGTTTTGGACAGCCCACGGATGTTGGTACAAGTATGGTGGTCGTGGCCATGGGAGGTGCATGGGCCGGGATTTCGGTGGCGTAACCCTGTCGTTCTCCTAGTGCATAACATAAGCTGGACGCCGTACCCGTCGTTGCACTAGGGGGACTACGGGGTTATGCTACCAGAATTCCGACATGTGCACCTCCCGTGGCCACGACCACCATACTCATACCAACATCCGTGGGTGGATAAGCCCTCCTATTTAGCTAGACATGGACCTTTTTATCGTGTGGTGGACCTATAGGTAGTAACATAATATATATGTTCATCTTCTTAGTGTAATCTGTTGACTTGTTGTAATTGTTCAATAAAGGTATAGACCTAGAATTTAAAAACATGTATGACTGTACATATAGTGATTAAGCGATGGAAGATCGAAGATGGATGTACGATGGATGGATGAGGTCTGGGCAGCACACAGACGAGTGGTTCGACAAAGCAGAAGAATTCATCGAAGATGCTTTTCGAATATTCACCAACCCTAACATAGCAAAAGTGCTTGTCCTTGCCGCGGTTTGCTCGAACACAGAGAAGAGGTCGAAGAGGGAAATTAGCAAGCACATCTGTAGACATGGCTTTAAGGCAAATTACTTTGTACGGGTATATCATGGAGAGTGGAAGCGTCCGGTGCCGATGCCTAGCCCTGTGGATTTTGGGGAGGGCTAGGACGAAGTTGAGGTCGACAGATTGGACGTGCTAACGGATGATGTGGGTAGGGCTTTCGATCTCTCTCTTGAGGAAAAGTCCGAGCCACTTGCACAGAAATTCGAGGAGCTCCTTGAGTCTGCCAAAGAGCCGCTCCATGAGCAAACCGATGTGACCGTGCTGTCGGTGGTGTCGCGTCTAATGGCCGTTAAGACGAAATACAACCTCTCAGCCAATTGCTTCAATGACCTGTGCAAACTGTTGGACAACCTACTTTCGGTTGGACACAAGATGACTCCAAATCTTTATGAGTCGAAGAAGCTTCTAAGCGTGTTAGGCATACCGTGCGAGAGGATAGACTACTGTCCAAAATTCTGCATGCTTTACCGAAAGACCGATTCTGGGCTGACTCATTGCAAGCATTGCGGCGAGAGTCGGTACGTGCTAGTTAAAGGATGAGATGATGTAGACAGACAGACAACGGTTGCTCAGAAAACCTTTCGTTTCTTTCTTATCTCTCAACACCTGCAACGTCTGTACATGTCCAAGTCCACGGCTAGGCACATGAGGTGGCACAAAGACGGCAAACGTAGAAAGAAATGCATGATAATTCATCCGTCAGATGCAGAAGCCTGGAGACATTTTGACCAGCAACATTCTGAATTTGCAGCCGATCCCAGTAATGTGCGCATTGGTCTATCCACTGATGGGTTCACACCATTCAATGTGATCTCGCACCCGTACTCTTACTGTCCAGTATTTGTCATCCCGTACAACCTTCCACCTCAACTTTGCCTGAATGAAGAGTACATGTTTCTTTCTATTATCATACACGGGCCCAAATCTCCTAAAAAAATTTGGACTTATTCATGCAACCACTTGTAGAAGAGCTGAGTGACCTGTGGATCAAAGGGGTCTTGACACATGATAGCTACAAGGGCTAGAACTTGAGGATGCGAGCCGCCTACCTATGGTCAATTCACGACTTTCCGGCCTATGATATGTTTTCGGGGTGGAGCACGCATGGAACCTTGTCGTGCCCTAAATGCTTGTGTAACACTGATGCATTCAAATTGAAAAAGGGGGCAAGGCTTGTTGGTTCGACTGTCATCGTCGATTTCTTCCGCTTAATCACCTATTTAGGAGGAAATGAAGAGGAAGAGTAAGGAGAAGAGGGAGAAACCGAAGAGGACAATGAGGAAGAGGAAGAGGAGGAGGAGGAGGAGGAGGAGGAGGAGGAGGAAGATGAAGCAGAAGATTTTTTAGGCATTCAATATCTGGTTTTGTACATTTATATCTGTCATTTACTTCAATTCCTGGTTTTGTACATTTATATATTTAACTAAGAGTAATACATTTATATCTTTGACATTTGCAGGATGACAGGTCCTATAGCGAAACCTTTGGCGAAGGTGCAGGCGGGGCGGAAGAAAATCTTCGGAAGGAGTGGCACGAGGAGTCGACAGCAGGAGGAGCCTGCCAAGTTGGCGGCCGCCGACCCACAGCAAGAGGAGCCTGCTGAGGTGGCCGCCGCCGACCCACAGCTGCAGCTTGATGAGGGTGCGGGGGTGCCCACAGCAGGTACTAGCCGAAGGAGGCCCCTTGTTCTGGTACCCTATGACGACAATGCGGGTTTGCCAGAGGACTACGAGGATGAGACAAGCTTGGAGGGGAGTGGGCTGGAGGAGTCGGGTTCGGAGACTGACAAGGAGCTAGACTGGCAGGCGTTGCTGGAGGAGGAGGGGGCGACGAGGAGGTGGCCGAGAATGAGTGGGAGGCTCTCGACTCTGGAGCGGAGGCCTCTAGCTCTAAGTGATTTCGGGGGCGGAACAAATTGTCGAAAGCTCCCAATTCACTAGATGAGAGGGCCATCGTACACATTATAATGGGAGATAGGTATGTATGTTAACCACAAATCTTTTCATTTCGATGTATTTCATTTCGATGCATTTCATTTCAATGTATTCTATATGCAGTGGGCTTGTTTGCGAAAACAAGGGGGCTATGCCTAAGCCGGGAAAACAGCTTGGTGTGCTTATCAGGTCGCTCTACCCCGGGCGAGTTGGCGAGAGCGGGAATAAACGCCCACGCTAAGTTGGACCGACTACGAGCTCATGGGGTACTAGGATGGAGGAACTGTCGCCGAGGCAGTCGTCAACTAGTTCTGGGTAAAATGTCAAATTTCATTTATTACTGTCGATGTTCTTTGTTTATACCTTTACGCATGCATGCATTTATTTAATCATGCGTCTCGTTTGTTTCAGACGAGGTGCCAGCTTCCCCCTGGCGAGGACTACGCCCGGGCTCGAGTAGTCATCGACAGGATGGCTACGAAGCTCGTGAAGGAGGCCCTCAGGCTTGCCCGTGTAGATGCGGTGATGAAGCACTACCATAAGAGGGGCTGAAAAATGATTAGGAAAGCAGCAGGTCGGGAGTACCTCACCGCAAACCAGTACCTCCCATGGCATCCAGACTGGATGGATGTCGACTGATGGTTAACTGGGGATTATCGCCGGCAATGATTATATATGGCGCGATGCACAAAATCCAAACTCGATGGTAGCACAAGACAGGGATTTATACAGGTTCAGGTCCTCATGGCGGAGGTAATACCCTACTTTCTGTGCTATGGGATTATATGGTGATCTGATGATCAATGTGGAGAGAGACGTCTCTTCATATATGGGTGTGGAGATGATGATCAACCTCTGGGAGATGATCAAGATGCCGAACCAGGGAGCTCCCTGCCCGCCTTATATAGTGGGAGGCAGGGTTACAAGATAGAGTCCTGGTCGGTTACGAGGTAGGATTCCTATCTCTATCCTCTAGTAGTTATCCAGGATTACAAGTATATCTTTCCTATTAATTAGGGATAGACTTCTATCTTTATGTTCTTCCTTGCCGGTCAAGCCTTCTAGAATCCGAGTGGTACTCGTCCTTATCCACCCGACTTGGTCCATCCTCTGTCGAGTGGTCTTTTAGGCCCGCCGTGTGGGTATCCGGGGTCTATGTTATCCACAATGGACATGTGTACACGTGCTTAGAGGGACCTGTGTACCATGTGGGCGTCCTAGGAATGGATCGACATGTCTAGGAGAAACAGGAAAAACAGGGACGCCGACGCAGGTTTGTGCAACACCTATATGGGAGGCCTCGGCATGGGTCACGTGGCACGAGACCTAGTAAGCACACTTATCTTTTATCCTTTAAAAATAATTACATTTCATAACTATATCTAATTAGGTCATTATTTAATTCCACGCAGGAGTACCAGACGGAGGTTAAACCCTCGGGATTTGCGTTTGGAGGGTTGCACACATGCCCCGTGTGCGGCCAGACGGGACCCAGCCACCGATGCCGGCGTCTGCTCAGGAGCTGATTGTAAGTGCTTAAAACTTTGTTATTTCAATTCTTTAGACAACCGTCGTTCTCGAAATAAATATCACACATCTCAATTGTTGGCAGGATACATACACTAGGGCCTTGAGGGAGAAGCATGAGGAAGAGGTTGACCCCAAGGAGATGTCCGTTGACCCTGTGCTCCTGTAAGACCAGTTTGGTGGGCGGGCTCACGGCATGTACGACGGTATGGACGCCGTCGTGCCGCCGACTCGTACAAGCCAGAGGTCAGGAGACGTCGACGGCATGCCTTCGCAGCTCAGAACAAGCACATCGCATAATTGGAAGAGCAAAACCGGCAGCTTCAAGAGGAGAAGGCGCAGCGAGATGGAGCGAGAGCAGGAGCGAAGGGAGCGAGAGGAGGAGCGAAGGGAGCGGCATGCGGCCATAAAAAATGTGAAGGCCATCCAAGAACAGAACCTGCTCCTCCTGCGGCTGTACCAACAGGTAATTACACATGCATTGCTCGCAAATTTGTCATTTCAGCTAAGTTCATTTGCTAACATCTCCTATTGATTAGCATGGGTTCCAGCAGGCGGGGACCGGTACCTCCAGCCAACCGCAGATGCCTGCGGTGATGACACAGACGCAAGGGGCCCCAGCCACACAGTTTGCGCCTTCTTTTGCTCCTGCTTTCGTGCCACCACCACATTTTCCGATGACGTACTTTCCACCTGCACCATGTCGTTTGATCCATGTCATTTTGTCTAATTCTGTATCCACTTATAATGAATTGCCTCTAATTTTGTAACCATATCATTTCATCCAAATAATGCAATGCCTCTAATTATAGAAATATGACATTTCATATTCTTTTGCAGACGGTGATTGCATCGCAGGGCGATGTTGACAATGGCACGGGGTCTCCGCTCGAGCAGTTTGTCACCAACATCCTCAATCCCGACTACGACTTGAGTGGCGGCGGCCCGCACGAGATGTAGTTAGGGTATTCTAACCGTTCTTTGCATACTTTCTATCTATTCGAACTATATGGCTTGTATGTGACCTTTATTTGTGCTCTACTGACAACATCTGAATTGTAAATATGTGTGGATCGATGATTTAGTTTTTGCGATGATGTGGTTGAATTTATCGATTATTTAGTGTTTATGGATGATGTGGTTGTATTTGGGCTCGAAATCGTGGTGGCGAGCTTCTAAATATGTGTGGATGTGAATGTGTGGATTGGGAATTGAATATATGCTGGGATTTGGGTTATTTTGCTGGTTGAATTTGAGATTTTTTAAAAATTGGCAGCAATATTTGTTGCTGCCAATATAACAGTGTCGGCGGCAATATCTGAACCGCCGACACAGATCAAGATCAATGTCGACGGCCGATATATATGCCGTCGACATTGATCTTGATTTGTGTCGGCGGTTTAGATACTGCCGCCGACACTGCTATATATGCCGCCGACACTAACTGTATCTATGTAGGCGGCTAAACGTTTTGCCGCCGACATAGCCTCGTCTCTGTAGACGGCCGAAATCTATGCCGCCGATATTACTTAGGGCCAGAGGGGCCTAGGAGCTCAGCAGCAAGGAGCTGTGTCGGCGGCTAGTAAGGTGGCCGCCGATATAAAGATGCTGACACGTGTCGCAATCTCGATCGTGACGTGGACCCCACAAGTCAGAGCGCCGTGACAGGATCGGGCCGTTTACCAAAGGCTATATCGGCGGCTAAAAATGCCGCCGACATAGACCGGCCGCACGAAAGCCCTCCCCAGGTTTCCGTTTTATCGGCGGGGCCGCCGACAAAGTTTAGCTGTGTCGACCAGGCAGCGTCGGCGAGGTTTTGTGGCAGCGTCGGCGAGGTTTTGTCGGCGGTCAATATCGATGGTATTTGGACCTGTGTCGGGGGCTTTAGCCATCAATACTGCTACAGATTCCTGTAGTGAAGCTTTTATCTCTCTCTGCTTCTTTTCTCCTCGACACAGTCAAAAAGATGAGATGAACTCCTTATAGCCAGCTGACATGGCACAATTGGAGATGCCTAGATACCGGCGACGAAAAAACGATGCAACCAAGGCCGGTGGCATGGCCGTGGCGTAGGGATGACAATTTTACCCATGGGTTCGAGTATGAGCGTGGATTTATACCCATAAAAATTTTCGGGTTTGGGTATGATTTTCGGGTTCGGGTTTATTTTTACACCCATTGATACCCATAGGTACCCGAAAAGAATAATAAAATTAAATATAATATAACATGATATCATGTGTTATCAATAAATATGTATTGATGAAAAGGTAAAACATAAATATAAGTTTATATGTTTAAAGGATGAAATGTGAGTTGAAATTTATAAATGCCATATATACTATATTCAATATAGAGATATAGACTTATTATATATTTCGGGTTCGGATATCCATCGGGTTCGAGTATAAGCATGGGTTTATACCTATAAAAAATTTCAGATTCAAGTATAGTTTTCGGGTTTCAGGTTCAAATATAAGGATACCTGGAGGTGCCCAACCCGATTGCCGGTTGCCATCCTTACAGTAAGGACGTCGCGCTCGAGGACGAGGGCGCTCGGGGCTGCCCAACGACAAGAGTGGTTTCATGAGCCGATGTCTGCCCGCGGGCAGGCATGCCTAATACGGCCCGGCTGAGTGGAGCTAGCAACCAAACAGGCCACAAGTATTCAAGGAGGGAACAAAGTAACAGTGCTCAAATTCACTATGAAACAGCGAGATATGTACCTTCGTAATACACAATTACAGAAAAAAAAAATCGAACATAACAAAATGGGATAAGTATATGATGTCGAAGTTGGTATCAAACTTCACTATTAGATCACTAGGAGACACCAACCAAATAACTTAACTGTCCTCAAAATACGACCAAATAACAGCATCGAACCATCAACCATGCTTATCCGCTGCCTCGCATTTTTTGTCATGGAACGTGCTCAAAGGGCAACCGCCAACCAGTGAGTATCATAAGTTCATAACCAACGACATGATGGTAGCCTGGTAGGGCTTTGATAAAAGCCAAAATAGAAGCAGCATAGGAGAAGTGTTCACAATCAAATCGTCCAATCTATGTGAGGATAATCAAATCGTGGAATAATTTTAGGCTTCTGAATTTTTCTCCTGCTCACTGCCACTGTCATTCTGATTTTGTTCCTCTTCCATGCCGCTATCGGCTAAGCCACTCCTATTGACATCAGGGCGGGTTCCATAGACATGCCCCATCTTTAATCTCTTTGTTTCCATGTAGCGCCGATTCTCGTTGGTTATTGGGGTCAGCAGTGGTACTCTGCCCAAGACACTTAATCCGTAACCCTTGAGTCCGGTGTACTTTGCAGGGTTGTTGGTCATCAACCTCATGGTCCGAACACCAAGATCTCGCAGTATCTACAGAAAAGAAACAGTTGTCAGCTGGAGTAGAAGCTGAAACACCAGTAGCAGGCAGATGTAGATCCACCATGATTGTTTTGATAGTTCAACGTAGTAGAGCATACAAGATAATTTGAATTAAATTGTCCTTACCTGTGCACCTATACCATATTCCCGTGAGTCAACCAGCAATCCTAGATCCTCATTAGCCTCAACAGTATCCCTTCCGTCATCCTGTAAATTGTATGCCCGAAGCTTGTGACCCAGCCCAATGCCTCTACCTTCATGACCACGAAGGTAAACTACTACACCCCGTCCAGTCTTCTCAATCATGGTCATTGCCAAGGCGAGTTGATTTCCACAATCACACCTCGCCGATCCAAATATATCTCCTGTTAGACATTCCGAATGCACTCTCACTAAGATATCCTGGCCATCCCCAACATCACCCTAATACAAGTGCAAGCAATTTATTTCCAATTCCAAATATAAGGCTGATGACAAATAAACACTTGGCAAAATTTATTTCACAAGCACCCAATCAATACTGCAAGGTGTACATTCCCTTCACAACAACAACCTTGCAGTCATTAGTTCAGGTCCTGGATATGATTGCAGCATTAGTTGAGGTCCTTGCCTCTTTGGCAAGTCTGATGGATGTAACTAGTAAAAGTTGTCTTGCTGCATTAGATTTTGTTTTAAGAATTTTCTGCATGATGTACTAAACAAAAATGTTTTCATGTCCTTCTGTCAATCACAACTTGCATGTGATCTACCTTTCCACGTCATCATAAAGTTCACGTTTGTATACTTCCAAAGGTGTTCTCATGTAAATTTCAGTGCCTAATAGGCCTAATATACGTAATGTTTGCTCAGGAATGCTTACTTTGACCATAGCAATGTGCTCCATCCCATCAATAAGAGACTGATAGCAATAGGATTTAAACGATCCCCATTGTAATTGTAAAGGTGTTACACAAACACATTCTACCAATCTGTCTCTCTTCCTCCTATATCTGCATATGAAAATTATTAGTGGGTGAGATATATAAGGTGCATCAATCCACAAAATTACATCCATGTATAATCTCCCATTAAACTATAATTTCTCTTGAAAAGAAATGGTAGGGCTGAGAAAAAATATTATTAAGTGAAGTTAAGAAACATATGCACCAGAAAAATTAACAGCACTCTAGCTACCATTGTCATGAGATTATTACCATTTTGCACATCATAATTACACTTTGCATTCAATGCAGTATATTTAAATATTTCATCTTTCTAATTAAGAACCGAGAATTTAACAAATTAACATAAAGCAAACCTAATCAAGTCAGCAATTGAAATTATCTTCAGGTTCTCCCTCTTGGCGAATTCTTGCAGTTTTGGTAACAAGGCCATGGAACCGTCATCATCATCCACAAGTTCAGAAAGAACTGCAACAGGAGGTAACCCAGCTAACATGGCAAGGTCTACTGATGCTTCAGTATGCCCAGCCCTTTTAAGCACACCACCCTCTCTATATTTAAGGGGAAAAATATGCCCTGGCCGGTTAAAGTCCTCAGGCTTAGAATTTGGAGATGCGAGTGCTAGAACTGTGGCAGCCCGATCCTTGGCTGAAACCCCTGTTGTTGTGCCCTCTTTAGCATCCTAAAATACAAATGTTTAGCAGGGGCAGATTTAGAGAAACAAGAAAAAGAGCAAGTACAACAATATGCTCTCAATAAAGGAGAGAAAGCATTTGTGTGCATAGTAAAAACACATATGAGAGAGTTTAGGAAGATGAGGAGATTTAAAATTTGCATTTTGGCCTGTGGTACCCTGGCCCACATTCACTGCCTGAGATGGCCCCACATTTATACACACACCTGAATAGGCGTAAGAATTATGTCACGGACCAAAATATTTATCTGGGCTACTCGATAACAGAGGTTTTTATAATCATCTTTGTGCACAGCAGTGATAAACACCAATATAGTTTACTTAATTAACACCAATCTACATCAAAGTTCTTTCAATCGAAAAGTGACATCCTTAGTTTTTTTAACCAAAGTTCAGTTCACAAGCATCATCACACTTCACTTCATGTTAATATAAATTACCACATATACGAAATGTTCTTATGCTATATAAGATGATACAATAAAAAAAACCTACCACTGTTACAGTAAAGGCTGTCCGCAGCTTTTCTTCATTTTCCTTTGCTGTTACCATAAGAGGAAGTTGTAGCCTTTCAAGGTCATCTTCTTTCATGCTAACACACACAATCCCAGTGCCATGCCTCACTATGAAAGCCATAGCTTCAGGTGTCACCTTTGATGCTGCCATTATAAGATCCCCTTCATTCTCTCTGCCTTCATCATCCACAACAATAACATACTGCAATACAACTCAGCTAGAAATATAAAGGATACGACTGAAATAAATAGCCAAATAAACATTAGTGAACACAAATCTTGGCATACCTTTTCTTGGCGAATGTCCTCAATAGCTTCAGGTATAGATGAGAAGCCCTCCGTTGGAAGATCCAGGTCAAGCTCATCATCTTCTGCAGAAAACCGATCAACAACTGGAGCCATATCAGCTGCTATTGTCCCAAGCGCAGCAGCATCTGCTTGGACCATTTTAGATGGATTGCTCTGACCATTTATAAAAGCATGGTCTGATGAATCACCCCCAGCATGGCATACATGAAGGTTTCTGACTTGATGGGTTGCCAAGTGAATGGAACAGGTTGTCCTTAAACTGTTTGATTTAGCACCCGGCAAAAGTAAAGCATCACAACGCAACACACAAGCCTTGTACAGACTGTGGATGCCATTCAACCTTGAAAGGAGTTTTCCACTGCAATAACCATTTTAAGACAGGAAATTAGAATTGTGAAACAAGATAACGACGACATAAAAAACCCTAGCTTCCTGTAAGGTAGCATATCTTGGATTCTTGCAGGCTGTATAGTACGATGGTAGCAAAACTCCACATGGAGCCCTATATACAGAACATGGATAACAAATAAACAACGAATTGCACATTTTCCTGACCGAAATTCAGACAGATTGCCAGTAACAAAGTTCAGAAAAAGAAATAAAAAATCCCCACTTTCTGCACCCCGAAACCTAGGACGGCCATGCACGATTGACAAACCCTCGTTAGCCATCCGAGACCCACTTCCTCCAAAATCCAAGGCTTCACCAAAACCCCACGACCACACTCGTAGGGTTTGGAGTCCAGAGTGAGATGACGCCTTCTTTCTTCAACAACAACTCAAGCGAACCGCAACCCCAACCAAACCAAATCCTCCGATTCCAGTAACGCAAAAGGACGCGACGCCGGGCTCACCGGAGGTACGACGTCGAGGACGGGGACGGCGGCGCGATGGAAGCCATTTCCAGCGTGGGAGCCCCCCGCCTCCGCCGAGAAACTCCTCGCCTGCGCCGACTCGACGGGGATAAGGAGTGATGAGACGAGCAGGGAGGGTTCGAGACGGGACGAGACGCGCCGCCGTGGTGGCCTGGTGGGTGGCGAAATTGGCGCGGATTAGGGCCGGAGGACATGGACAGAGGCGTCGAGAGGGGGTGACACTGACAGATAGTGAGATGGGAGGATCGTAGAAATGCGCAGGCAGGCAGCGCAATCCGCGCGGCCGCGTGGTGGGCCGTGGCCCGTGGGCGTGCGGCTGGAGTTGGGCTTGGGCGGATGGCGACGGCGTGATTTCGGCGGATTACAGGCTGTGGTCCATGAAGGCCATTCACATTGGGCCCAGATGGACAAACCTGGTGCTCAGAATTCACAGTATACTATTACTGATTTTTTTTACTTACGATCGTACTCCCTCCATTCTGAAATGTAAGACATATAATTTTTTTATGAAGTCAACAAACGAAAACTTTTATAATTAATTTCTTTCATATTATATCATCAATAACTATAAAATTAACATCATATCAAAGTACTTTCAAATACGAATCTAACTATATCACATGCATAACATTGAATATATATGTTCCTAGCATAATTATTAGTCAAACATTGTAAACATTGACTTAGAGGACAGAGAGTGCATGATCCGATAATGTGATCCGAACATTGTAAACATTGTAAACATGCATGCCTTACATTTTAGAACGGGGGGAGTACATTAGACATAGCCACATAGGTGATCCGATAATGTGAATACATTTCGAAAGAGGTACAAGTCGGCTTAGAGGACAAAGAGTGCTACTTGTTGTTTGCATTTGGTTACAAAAGTAGTCTTTAAGGGAGACTCTCATTTTCACCTGCAAATAAATCCAATCGTGCTCGAAAATGGAAGAGTTGCAATGTTTGATGCTGCTGCCGCATGATCAATCAGACGATGCGCATCAGCTCAAGTCTCCGCCGTACGTAGGGGTGATATTGGGTTGGGTTTAAACGGGTGTATCGTGTTGGGTTTGTAAATGGGTTGTCTTTGGATGGGTGAGAATGGGTTTGGATGAGAAACGGGTTGGGGTGGATCGGGTTAAATGTTGAAATGGATTGGGTTGGGTTGGAAATAGGTTAAAAATTTTCGGGTTGAAATGGGTTTAACCCGTGGGGTCAGATGGGTTAGAGACCATGGGTTCTCTGGACTCCCAGGCTCAGCCGCGTTGTCGCAAGCCCGCACATGCTCCAATCTTTCGCAGCTCGTCTCCTCTCCTGCTCTCCATGGCTCGGCCGTGACTGCTCTAAACCTCCGCTACTTGTCTCCTCACCATGGCTCCGTCGTACCAGCGACGCGACAACCCTTTCTCCAATCCCCGCGTTGCCTACCAGCACCGAGGCTTTCAAGAAGGTTCGCTCCAGATGCAACGAGGTGTTGTTCCCGACGAGGTCGCTGGCGGGGCTCGCGACGCCCTCGCTGGTGGAGCTCGCGGCACCTTCCGTCTCACGCGTGGCGCGTGGTGCCGAGCGTCGACTCCCCGAATCCACGGTCGCTGGTAGGCAGCTAGCCTTGCATCGCGAGTGTGAGTCTCCAATCTGGTCCAGGCGCTATATATTCTAACGATTTAATCAATTGGCGATTTGATCTGTTTTTGTTACTCAATGTTCATATTCTATCAATTGCCAATTCGATTTGTTTGGACGGCAGTACGATGATGGCCTTGTCCAATCTTTTTTCATTCTTTATTTAATTGATCTCCGATTATGTTGCCCCAAGAGATTTCCCAACTTGTGGCATTATTCTAATCTTCAAATCTACAGATTGCTAGCTACCAAGTTGATCAAATTTGATTACGATTTTTAATTTTCCTTCTCCCAAACTGAGAGAATGGCATGTGAAAAATATTTCATTTCGCACTCGATTTGCTAGCTTTCTTAAATTTAGAAAAATAGTTTCTTAAATTTCATTTCGCACTCGATTTGCTACCATTTTTTATGTAAGTTTTTATTGCCATTTGTTTGGCAAACTCGCTGAATTAGCTAACTGACTCTCCACAGAAAACCCATACATAAACGGGTTGAACCCTTTACAGAGTAGATGGGTTGGGTTGGGTTGGCTGAAAAAATTGATCGGGTTGAGTTGGGTTGGGTGAAGAATTAAATGGGTTGGGTTGGATTGAGTAGAAATGTTTGTCGTGTGATTATGGGTCAGGGGTGGGGTTGGCCCCATTAGCAGGCCTAGCCGTACGACCCTTATCAGACGGTGCGCTATTGCCACGTGGTGCTAGATATCCTCCACCTCCAACGAGACAGCAGCCACACGTAGGGGTGGGCATTCGGTTATTTCGGTTCGGTTATTTCGGTTTTTGAAAATTTTGGTTAGTAAAAAATATAAACCGAAATCTTCTCTAAAATATTACTAACCGAACCATATTAACCGAAATATTTCGGTTCGGTTAATTCGGTTTTCGGTTTATAACCGAATTGTTCACTTCATGGCAATTGAGAGGTGAGCACAACAATAAGCCTAACTACAATAAACTAAATTAAAATTATTACCCAAGCAGCTCACACTCATGTTCTCAGAGGTCAACACACAACAAATCAATCAAGCAAAGAGTGAAAGAACATATCAAACAAGCAAAGAGTAGATCGAAGTACATACTTTGCACGAACACTTGGATCTATTGCCACCAACTTGGTTTAATCGGTTATTTCGGTTTCTAGGAAGTAAAAACCGAACCGAACCATATTAACCGAACAATTCTAAAAAATAACCGAACACTAACCGAAAAACCAAATAATTTCGGTTAGTTCGGTTCGGTTCGGTTCGGTTTTTCGGTTATCGGTTTTTTTTGCCCACCCCTAGCCACACGCCCCCACACCTCCTCGCTCGCTGCCACCGGGTCCCACGCCGATCCCCAAGAAAACAAGATTGGTGATTTGTGAACAGCAAAAGCACCGAGCACGCAGAATCGAGCAAAAATACACACATGACACAACTATCCACAAAGACAATGACATGTGGGGTCCAATAAACGGTCCTACCCGTGCGTCAGAGCACTGGTCCCACACGTCAGTTGAATCCTGACGGACCACGCTCCCCAGATAGAACAAACAAATCTTGCCAGTATCTCTCCGAAGGCCGCACAACTGCTCCGCCGCTTCCTCCAGCTCGGTCGCTCCGCCGGCGTCGCTGCCGGCCTCCAATGGAGCGCCTCCGCCTCGCCGTCTCACACCGCCCGGCGCTCCCCCTCCCTACTCCCCACAGCCACCTCCGCCGCCGCCATCTCCCCCTCCAACCCTCCCCCAATTCTCTCTCCCTCTCCTTCTCGATCTCCCCCCACCTCTCCCCCACCCCTCGCCGCCACCTCCCTCCCGTCCTCGCCTCCGCGTCCGCCGCCCAGGCCGCGAGCCCGAGCCCGAAACCCGCGCCGGCTCCGGCCGCTTCGGCGGGCGGCGCGAAGCCGCTCCCCCTCCTCGCCTCCCTCGCGGTCGGTCTCGCCGTCCGCTTCCTCGCGCCGCGGCCTGCCGAGGTGACCCCGCAGGCGTGGCAGCTGCTCTCCATCTTCCTCTCCACCATCGCGGGGCTTGTCCTCGGCCCGCTCCCCGTCGGCGCCTGGGCATTCCTCGGTCTCACCGCCACCGTCGCCACGCGCACGCTGCCCTTCACTGCGGCGTTCGGGGCGTTCACCAACGAGGTCATCTGGCTCATCGTCATCTCCTTCTTCTTCGCGCGAGGGTTTGTCAAGACCGGCCTCGGTGACCGCGTCGCAACGTGCTTCGTCAAGTGGTTGGGGCGAAGCACGCTGGGCCTGTCCTACGGGCTTGCCATCAGCGAGGCATGCATCGCGCCCGCCATGCCCAGCACCACGGCGAGGGCCGGAGGGGTGTTCCTTCCCATTGTGAAGTCGCTGTCTCTATCGGCCGGCAGCAAGCCAAATGACCAATCGGCGAGGAAGCTGGGCTCGTACCTTGTTCAGTCTCAGCTGCAGGTAAGCAACGCCTTGCTTGGTCGATGCAGTCGTGCTGATGCCAAAAGGCTGTACCTTTTTCATTGTAATATGACGAATGACTCGTGGTGATTTTAGGGTGCTTATTGCTCAGATAGTCAGATTCTTTTATGAGTTTTTGCTCCATATATATGTATTGACCAGATGCAATTATTGATGCTAGCTAATGATGTTTTTACCTTCATAATGAACTAAGGAAGGTGCACATAATAAGTTCTTTAACTACATTTGCATTAGATGGGCTGTTGCAGATACTCTTAGATGTATCACAGTAATGAGTATCGTACAACTGAGATCAATTTTTTTAGGAATTTGTTGTCTTGCTATCACTGCTGAATTAAGAGTTCAATTTACTTCTTAAATGCACCCTGAAGCATGCATTCTAGGTCATACTAGACGAGTCACTGTGTTCTGATAATACTGCATATGTAAACAACATTTCCTCTGAAAGGAGCGGCAAATACGTGGCATTTGTTTGTTTGAACTGACCGGCGTCCCCTTGCAATTGTGTGGCTCGATAATATAACACATATGATTATGTGCGAAGACAGGGTTGCATTTGTTAGACAACTCTAGTGCGTATGATTGATAATACTTATGTATACAACTATGATAGCCTTAATAAACATATGATTGATTTGTATAGATTATAGACCAGTCACAACCAACAGTTCAGGTCACTAGATCTATCTCTTTTGCATCCAATTAATATGGGAATTTCAGAGCTAACATGGTGGCATCGTTTGTCTTTGTTTTAAGGAAAAAGTCCATTTTAGGTACCTCAACTATTGCCAAAGTATGGAAAAACCCCTAAACTATGATTTGGTCTACCTTTTCCCCTTGAACTTTTAAAACCGGCTAAAAACACATCACAATCTAATTTTGCTTGGTGGTTTTGCTGATGTGGTGCCACGTAGAGGCTATTTTGCTGACTTGGCACCTCCGCCGGAGCGCCGCCCCCTCTCCGACCACCTTCCTCTTCCCCTGAGCGCACTCTCTCTCTCTCTCTCTCTCTCTCTCTCTCTCTCTCTGCACGGGAGGAACACATGTATATGTGGCATAGAATTTTCTTTTGGGAGGGAGGAGTATATGTGGTAGCCACGATGGAGACAATCTCAAAGTGAGGGGACATGTGGCAACCTCCGCAAAACCACTCGGAAAACTAGCCTGTGATGTGTTTTAAGCCGGTATTGCAAGTTCGGGATGTAAATGGACCTAATCATAGTTTAGGGTTTTTTTGGACCTTCGTGATAGTTTGGGTACCTAAAATGAACTTTTTCCTTGTTTTAATAATAATACTACCTCCATATCACAACTTGTCGTTTTGGACATAAACACTGTCTTTGAAATGCGACCTCGCCCAGAGGTTCGGAGGTAAGACAGCACCGACCAGTTGTCGATGGCAGGGCCTGAGACTTCTGTTTGGTGGTAACAAAACGTGCATGTTCCTTCTTCCTCTCCTTTTATTTAATCCAGAGCAATAATTAACAAATTAATAACAAACTAAGGAACAACTTGATAATAAGATAAGATATCCCAATTTATCCACACCATAGCTAGTTGGCCACAGCTACTCCTGAACCACGCTGGCCCTACCAGACTCGACACCCGATTTGTGCGGCTCGGGGAGTACTCAACGATGAAGTCGAACCCATAAGCTTCCTTAACCAATGTTGTTGTGGAGGCATCACAAGGGCATGTTCCAAAAGAAACTTCAGGCTGGTGTTATCAGGCGGACAGTGATCGGAAGCCCTCAAAGGTAAGGTTGCCAATGGCGGATTGCCTTCGAAAGGCCGATCAACTCACGTTCGTAAGCTGCCAGCTTGGTGTGACAATCTGCTGGCTTGCGATTGAAATAGGCAATGGGGTGCCCCTCCTGCTGAAGTACGTCGCCCCAACACCATGACTGGAAGTGTCGTATTTGACCACATAACCGAGACTCAAAAGCCCGTCAGGCTGAGCACTGGTGTTGTCTGGAGGGCCTCCTTGAGATGCCGAAAGGCCAAGTCAGCCTTGGCCGTCCACTCGAAGGTCTAGTGCTGAAGGAATGAAGTGAGAGGCTTGACTATTATAGCATACTGGCGAATGAACCGCTTGTAGTACCCCACGAGCCCTAGGAAACCATGGACGGCCGTCGCCGAGGTTAGCATCTGTGAGCATTGGTGCTCGATCTCGTCCTTTGGTGATATGGGTAGCAGTAAGCACGAACCATCACAACCACCACTGTGTCGGTGCCCTCCTTCAGGCAGATGCGGTGGTCGCAGTCTTGCGATGGTGGCAGTCCTTGGTGTTCATCAAACACCGAGGCGAAGGAAAACAAGAGGCTCTCTAAGCGGAGCTGCGGACCCTCTTGGATGAGGTGGCCGTGGAAGCTGGATCTCGGCCTTAACCGTTGCAACTCGATCTGCTGGTCGCCCAAGTTGAACATCATCCTTCCTAGCTCGAAGTGCCACTGAATATTTCTCAATGTACGAAGCCGTTGAGCTTGAAATGAATGAGGCCCTATGGTGAATGCGCTCTCCGAAAGATGGCCCAAGCACGACAGTTGGTCTCCATTGGTGACACTCACTAGCTGCTCGGAGCCCTTTTGCTGAGTTTGGCCCACACAGTGAGCAATGTGACCACCGATGAAATTATGGGTACTCCCACTGTCTACTAGTCCCCCCAAGCGCTCTCCGGCTATCTCCAGCAACAACTGCATTCTGTTGCCCGCCTTAGGCCCCCTCATGGCCTTGGCTAACAATGAGGGCACCTTTTCTTCCGCGGTTGTGTCCTTATCATCATCATCATCATGCACTGCCTCTAAGAACAAGTGCTTCTACTTGTGACCGCGCGAGTACGCCTTATCACAATTGAAACATAAAGCCTTGATCCTCCTGTGCGTCATCTGAATAGCCGTCAAACGGCGCCTTACCGGCGCCGTGAGAGCCGCCACCAATTGCTGCGACGCAGCAGCTGGCACCATATGACCCCCTCATGGAGTCGCCGCTGAGGCGAACGAGCTGGTGGGCAGGGGGCACTGGTGGCCGCGTGACTGCTCGACAACGCATAGGTGTTGGTTGCCGTGGTGGAAGCCGAAACCGTCCCCTGCAACGAAACAGAGCCCACCGCGAGCAGGGGCTGAGCCACGGCTAAAAGTTGGCCTTTACCGGCCAGGCAGCGCCAAGCCTCGAGCCGCCTTCGCCACCCACATGTCCTCCTGGAGCTCGTGTCCCGCTCAAGGCCTATGGCCTCCACCAAGTCGTGTGGCCTCTCCCGCCGAACACCGGTTGACTTGATGGACAACCTAGCGATATTGGTTTCGATCTGATCCTCCTTCATGCGCGGTACCCATGAAAATAAGGCCTAAAACTCCCCGACACTAATCATCCTCTAGACTGTCGCCTTGCTTCAGGTTGACGAGATCTCCTAGGTGTTCAGCGCTAGGATGGCACGTGAACCTCATCAAAAAAGTGTTGTAGAAGTCATCCCATGAAATCACCTTCCCCTGCTCCCAATTATCGAGCACCTCTTGCGCCTGCCCCCCCCCCCCCCCAAAAGCAGACCCGCCATCTCAACCCATTCCTGCCGAGGCACATTATGCGCGCGCGAAGCGCTCGCATTGATGGAGCCAGAGCAGTGGATCTTCAGTTCCATTGTACACGGGTAGTTCATACTGCAGTGTATGCAGCGCCCATGTTCTCTCCTCCCTATCGCCGCTGTCACGGCAATCCTTGTTGCGAACCACCCCCACACCGCGGTGCTGGTTCTGATCCATTAGCTTGCGCACGGGGTTCTCTTCTTGGCACTGCATGTCGCTTCCTCCCGAACGTTCCTCCTTGTCCTTCTCACCAGAAACCTTCTCCTTCTCCTCCCCCTTGGGCCAGGGGCGTCCCGAGGAATTTAGAGGCCCTGTGCGAAACAATAAACATGGGCCTAACTTAATGTACCAAAATATAAAACAGCTATATATATTAATGTATTACATTATAAATTATAGCGGTATGGACTAAGTATTGTACCTGCTACATAATCTTCACTTGAAAATCGTCATTCTCTTAGTGTTCTTTGAAATGAAATCTTCAATGATGTACTCATAATCAATCTTCTCTAGATGCCACTCTCAAGTGCTATTACAGTCGATGATGGGAGGCGGAGCGATGCTTTTTTTGGGCTGGGCGCTAGACGAGTTGCCGAGTAGGTCGTTAGGAAGTTTTGGGCCTGAATAAAGTCTCTTATGTATGTATATATATATGGACCCTATTTAAAATTGGGGGCCATGTGCGGTCGCACAGCCCGCACGGGCCCAAAAACGCCCCTGCTTGGGCTGTCCCGACTTGATGTAGCAACATCCTCCAACCGTTCCACCAAAGCTATCACCGCCGGATTCCATGCCCGAAGGTTGTCGATGGCGGCCTCCTCGCTCCTTGCTTGTTGCCATCTGATAATCGGCTGGCTCTGATACCAATTGATAGGAATGTTCCCTATCAACTGCTCGTGTCCCAAGCCGTAGCCCAGAACTGGTAGTAGAAGGCGGCGGCGCCTGACGGCGACCTCACCCAGATGTTATGGCGGTATGACGCCACCGGCCAGTTGTCGATGGCAGCACCTGAGACTTCTGTTTGATGGCAACAAAATGTGCCTTTTTCTTCTTCCTCTCCTTTTATTCAATCCAGAACAGCAACGAACAAACTGATAACAAACTAAGGAACAACTTGATAAGAAGGTACGATAGCCCAACTAACTCACACCCTAGCTAGTTGGCCACAGCTACTTCTGAACCGCGCTGGCCCTACCATATTCGGTGCCAGCAGCACCCTGCCGTCCCTTTCGATAGTAGACGCAATCAGGCCCAGGCCACCCATTAGATCCAATAGCGTAATTAGATATAGAGTTATAGACAATTACATTTAGTATGGGGTTGATTTTGGGTAAATGCATGTGTATGCTTGTGCGCATGTATTATCTTTTGAAGTTATCAAATCCTCCTATGCATAGAAAGTAATTCCAGAATCCAAACTCTTGGCTCTGTGTTTCTTTGGAAAAACCGTCCTTGATAAAAACAAACTTACGATTAGCTGCTCCTAAGCTTCTAGCATGTTAACATTTATATGCATGCTCTGATTTTTTTCCAGTACTTAAGCATTAAGATTGTATTAAAAACAATAACCAATGGTAGCATTGTGTTTGTGACAGGCATCTGGCAACTCCAGCGCTCTGTTCCTGACTGCGGCTGCACAGAATCTCCTGTGCCTGAAGTTAGCGGAGGAGGTTGGTGTCAAGATTGCAAACCCATGGATTTCATGGCTCAAGGTTGCTAGTTTGCCTGCCATCATTTCCCTATTAGCAACGCCTTATTTGCTGTACAAGATATTCCCTCCTGAAATAAAGGACACTCCTGATGCCCCTGCATTGGCCACACAAAAGTTGGAGAAGATGGGCCCAGTAACAAAAAATGAATGGGTCATGGTTGTTACAATGATCCTTGCAGTTTCACTATGGATTTTTGGGTAAGGTTTTTTTTTCCTGCGAGATGATTTGCAATCTATATACTCTGGTTTAATACTATCAGGAGAGGAGTCGCCAACCGGTGCGGTACCCTGGCGTCGTCCCTCCCACGGGCGACTCCAGGGCGATTAGGTTTTTCTCCCTCAAGAACCCTCCGCCCGCCGTCCGCCCGCCGCCCGGCTCTCTCTCTCCCGTGGCGGCACCTCCTCCTAGGCATGGCTCGGGCGGCTGTGACGACGCGTCCTTGCCGGCGCGCTTGAGCACTGTGGCGGCGGCGTCGGCGGCCTCCGTGGCGTCGGCGACCTCCTCCCCAGATCCGGAAGGCGGTGGCGCTGGCCGCTTCACATCAACCGCGGAGGCCGGATCCGCGGCCCGGGCGCGCTCCTCCTAGAGGCGTTAAGCGGCGGCGCTCCTCCTCGTCGGCTTCGGGTGCGGCGTCCGGCCGGGGTGGCATGCCGTCGCGTCTGGCCGGTATGGTGGTGACCCACTGGCGGTCGCGATTCGCCAGTGCGGCGTCGGCTCGGCGGCGTGGCTTCTCTCCTGGCGGTTCGTTCGGCTCGTGGCGGTTCTCGGCGAAGGCCCCGCCCATTGGTTGGTCGGTGATGGCGTCGCATCGGCGTCGTTCCCTTGTCAAGGCATCACCGTGGGTCCGCCTTGGAGCCTATCTGGCGTCGCCTGTGAAGGATCGCCAATCTTGAAGGCTTCATCATCTTTGGCGCTGCTAGTTTGGGCTTCTCGCGCGGCGGTGGTGACCCTGTCGTGCATCCGTCGCGCTTGTGGCCGACTCTTGCCGCGTCTCCTTCGTGTTGTGAAGCTCCCTGCTTGGTGGTGGCGTTCGTTGTGCATCCCAGGCCGCGGTGGCAAACTTGAGGTCCGGGCTTTCCAGGTTTTGGTGGCGACATCAGCATGGTTTTCTTCGCTTCTACTTTTCGTGCCATGCGCGGTGGTGGCGGCTGGCGCTCTGGCTTTCAACTTCTTGCAGCTAGGGTGGCCCTGGCGGCTCTCAGGCTTTGCTTCGTGTGGTGGTGGCGTCATTGGCGTGGCGCGCCGACCTCTCGCTTGTTCTTCCTTGCGGTGGTGTCGAGTCTTGAGCATCCTGCATGGTGGTAACTGCGGTGGTGGCGATTCTTGGGCATCCTCGAGGTGGGGCGGGTGTGTTTGTCCTTGGCGTCTCGCTTTCGGCGCGCATCCCTTTGTGGCGGGTCTTTTCGTCTTGGGCTAGCCTTGGCGATAAACCTTTTCGCGTTCGATCGTGCATCCTGTGTGTGGCGGGTGCGGCGTCGTGTTGGTGGCGACCCTTGCTTTGCCTAGGTGGTGTCGTTCCGTCGGTCGATTGACTCTTCCTTACTTCTCGTGCATCCTTACGGCGGTGGCGATCGCATGCGATTGTGCATCCTTCAAGGCGGTGGCGGGAAGGCGGGTAGGTTGGCTTACCTTCGGTCTTGCATCCCTTTTGGTTTTGCGGTGGTTGTCGCGTTCTTGTACTTTTGTAATTATTTTCCTCTTCTTAATGAAATGGCAGAGCACCTGCCCCTTTTCGATCAAAAAAAAATATACTCTGGTTTATGATTTATGTTGCTGCACAGCTTATTTCATTTTATTTGCTTCTCTTATTGTGTCAAATTACTCCACGATAGGAGACACTCTGATACATAGGCCTTGTTCTTTTCAGCGTATCGTTGCGTTGGTGTATTACTGTAGCAAATTTGAGAGCTCTTGAAATGAGGTCAAAATATTATTAAAAAATAATTAAAAATAGTTTTAGGATCTTTGGAAGGTCTACTAAAAGTCACAAAAAATCGTTACAAGTTATCACAACATATAGGCTATATAAAAATAACAAAATTTGCTACAGTAATACGCAAGGGTACGATACACTGAAAAGAACAAGACCATAGTATATGCAAAATAAATTTTATTATGGCTCGTGCCTCTGTAGCTGTAGTGACCTATCAACTGTGCATTGCAGAAACCTGTTCCCTCCAACATTTTGCTTCGAAGACACCTTTATCAGTCTGAAATCAGCAAATTGCTCCAATTACAACTATCGAGATGTTTAAACTTCTGTTGGCAAAATTTTCAACGTGATTTATGAATCTAATTTTCTGAAGTATCAGCTTATTTTTTGCTTGCACGTAGTTGATAAACACAAACAAATATTTGATCAATTCTAACTAAAAAGAGAACCAGTAAGTTCCGCTTCTTGTGAAATCATTCTTCTAACTACTGCTATGTTTATTTTTAATGTGCATCATTGTGGTGCTTAGTTAATTCTGAAATCTTTATACTTGGCTGATAAAAATATATTATGTTTTTTAGTATACATACTTAGATGAAATATGGTGATAAGATTACGAGTAGGATAGTAAACATTAATAGAAGTGCTTCAGAATGCTAAAAGTGCAACCTGAATTATTCTCTTACTACTATTAAAATTTTTATGGCTCTTTTGAGAAACAAATAGAAATGCATATTTCCTTGTGTGTTGGTCAATATGGAGCCTCTGTATGATGTGTTATATAATTTGTTGAGCAGGGATGCTATAGGTGTGTCGAGTGTTGTTGCCGCAATGATTGGGCTCTCAATTCTTCTTCTGCTTGGGGTGCTGAACTGGGATGATTGCTTGAATGAAAAATCTGCATGGGACACCTTAGCTTGGTTTGCTATTCTAGTTGGAATGGCAGGGCAACTTACTAACCTTGGGATTGTATCATGGATGTCAAACTGTGTTGCCAAGGTTCTCCAGTCTTTCTCATTGAGCTGGCCTGCGGCATTTGGTGTTCTCCAGGCCTCCTATTTCTTTATTCACTATCTATTCGCAAGCCAAACTGCTCATGTTGGAGCTTTATACTCTGCATTTCTTGCCATGCATTTAGCAGCTGGTGTTCCTGCTGTACTGTCAGCACTTGCTTTGACATACAATTCAAATCTCTTTGGTGCACTAACACATTATAGTAGTGGGCAGTCTGCTGTGTACTATGGAGGTAATTTTACTCGCTCACCTACTTGAATTCAGTCTTTTTTCCATGTTCACAAGCAATCCACCGGTTGTATCTTACATTTCGTACTTGTTTCTTCCTCTGTCTCTGAAATAGATGCATAGAGTAGTTCAACAACTTATAATGTGAGAACTGAGCGAGCTCAGCTGGTAGCATCCCGGTTGTGGGAGCTACAGGTCGGAGGGTTCAACTTCTTGTTCTCACGCTTTTTTGAGATTATTCCTAGGAATTATTAGTAATGGGTACGTGTGTGCCTATTAGTTTGCAATTTCTAGCATGTGTTCAGGCTCACACGTGTGTGTGCGTGTGGTGTCCATGTTCTTGCACCCTCTCAAAAAAACAATTGATAATGGTCTGTTTTGTCACTCTGTATTATAATTTTGTGCGTGCGCACACACATTTTGAGAAACCATGCTTTAATACTTGGTACTGATTCCAAAATTTTAAAGGTACATAATAAATATTGCACTAGGTATAGAACAACATTGAAATTTAAAAGGAGTCTAATAAAGAAATAAAACCACAAGCTGAGGCATATAAATGGGCAATTGAGGAATTTTTTTATTTTATTATACTTGCCATAGTAAAAATTTAAACCCACTATAATTTTTTTACTAACTGTTAGTTTTCCTTGTGCAGCTGGGTATGTCGACCTTCCTGATGTATTCAAACTGGGTTTTACAACAGCTGCAATTAATGCCGTGATTTGGGGAGTAGTTGGTACATTTTGGTGGAAATTTTTGGGGCTTTATTGATAGTCCTCTATAAATTGACCAGAATTGGTCTGTTCTACTCTGGTAATCGGCTCACCATCGTATAGTGGGGCTCATTATTCCTGAGGCACTTGGATGCATAATAATAGAGCAATGTTCATGAGTAGAGGTTTTGAACATATGCTTCTTTAATACAAAATGATCAACCCAGAAGGGTTCACATAGGCTGTTAAAGACTGTTTTGTCCATCATTTTGTAGAACTTTTTTCCGCATGAACGAGATCCACTGCAGGAATGAGTTTCGATTTCAATACATGCCATTTCCTACTTGCGGTGGCACTTTTGTTTCATATATGCTCTCGGTACTGTGCGGAATACCTTTTTTTAATGTAAAATTTGCTGGTAGAAGCAGCCTGTTTGGATTTCGTATCTTGATGTGTTTAATTGCCATAAGTGTATATTTCCTGGCAAATTGATCATTGAAATGAGTGATTAAGATGTCTGGTTTGCTGTCAAATCTGTCACAACTAAGAATAGACACGTCAGAGTTTTTATGCCTAGTGTTTGGTTCGTGCCATAATGGTAGTTTGCCATATTTTCTTAACCATCGGACCCACTTGTCATAAACTGATTTTTTTTGCCACACTTAGCCATAGACGTGGCACTCATTTTTTCATCACAAAAGTGTGGCAATATACACTTGTCTAAAGTTAGGTTAGGTAAAGTGTGGCATTAACCAAACATGATCTAAGTATGTAAGTGTGACGCATGCCACAAAAGAAGATGTTGAATCCAACACTAATTAACTTCCCATCACTGAAAATGTGATAGTTGATTGGCATGTAATTAGACATTCTCGCAAAGTCCTCGTACCGCATCCTATCAGTCAACGGTTCGCCCTATGCAAGGCAAGCCATACGTGCACAGGTCAAAGAGCGGCTCAGAAGTGGGAATCAACCAACATCCCACTCCATTCTTTTTAGCATACCGTTGCGCTGACGTATTAGTAGTAAATTTGAGATTATGAAAAAAGATCTCAAGATTATAAAAAATAACAAAAAATAGTTTTAGGTTCTATGAAAAAAGATCTCAAGATTATAAAAATAACAAAAAAATAGTTTTAGGATCTTCTTTGAAATGACTACTAAAAATCAAAAAAATCGTTACAAATTATCACAACATATAGTTTATATAAATATAACAAAACTTGTTACGGTAATACAGAATACACAATGATACGTAGCCCTGAAAAGAACCATGCCTCGGCCACACCACACACGATGACACGAACGCCCGCGCGCCGCACGCCGGCGATCCTATCGACCATCGAGCATCCGCCACGAGGTGCGTGCGCGTGGGGCTCCGCTGTACGTTGCACAGCGCGCGCGGGCGTGGAAAGCGGCGGGACGGGACGGGACTGGACGGGTCGTCGGGGCCATACGCGCGCGCCCAGAGCGCGAGCCCACGCAACGAGCGCAGCGCCGGGCCGGTAAACGATCGCTTTCCCCGGGTTGCAGGCGCGGCACCACGGGAGTGCAGCGCGCTGGGCGTTGGCCTGCGGCCTGCCGAGCCGAGCCGATCCCATCCGGCCGTCTGCATGTGCATGTGCATTCGCGTGGGAGGTTACCAGGTAGCCAGGTCACCGGAATGTAATTTGGTTGCACACATCTGCATATAATTTTGGTTGGGCGGAGTGGATAAAAGTGGGATGTTTCGCTGGTTGCACCTATATAAGGTTAATCCGGTTACGAAGTTGTCTAGTTGCTTTACTAGACTGAGTGGATGTAGTGCTGGGACTTGGGCCGTGCCGGGCCGGCATGGCACGGGCCCGTCGTGCCTCGGGCCGCCATAAATTGGGCCGGCACGGCACGGCCACCTCGTCGTGCTGGGCCGGGCTGGCACGAGGAGCCAAATGCAAGGCCCGACACGGTCCAAAAACACGTCGTGCCTTCGTTGGGCCGTGTCGGCACGAGCCCGGCCCAGCTCTCCAGCGCTTCGGCATGCAGCAGCCAGTAGCCGACCAACGCTTCGGCATCCCTCCAGCGCTTCGAAATTGCTGCGTGCGTTTGCTAGCTAGCAAGGCCGATCAATGCTGCAACGACCAAGTCATGGCCTCGTTTCTTGTTCAGCATGCATGCATGCACTGCTTTGGAAGTTGGAGCAGCATTATGGCGATGCTTGACTGTGGTGTTGTGGTAGAATCATCCAACAAAGCATGTAATTAACACTAACGGTCAATTATTAGCCACTTCGGGCTTCTCTCGGGCCGTGTAGGCCCAAGCATGGCCCATGCCGTCGGGCCGGGCCGGGCGGCACGGCATGCCTCAATTTGGGGCACGCGCACGCAAGACGACCAGCGGGCGGTAGCGGCACGGCCCATCTCAAAATCGGGCCGTCTTGTTTTGACACGATTTTTTGGTGCGTTTCTGGTGGCATGTTTGGCCCGGCCCATTTTCCCAGCACTAAGTGGATGTAACAAATGAGATATAGATGAGACGCATGTACGAGCCAAGCCCATGGGATACAAGCAAAATCAGCAGATTATACATTTTCATTCCATAAGGTAAACCTCTCTATACATACATGCAACCAAACACCCCATTGCATCCTTGGGCCAATCCCTATGAGATCCCACAATTAAGTCCAACAGTTTTGAATCACCCCGAGTAATATATAAAATATACACATATATATGCACGTGAGGTTGTCACATAGGTCACTAAAGTTTGAGTGATTATAGTAGTACACCGCGATTCAGTTCCAATACTATCAACATGGGAGGTTTTCATGGTCACCAGAATTTGAGGGATTACTATGCGATTCCACAATTCGATTCTACAACCATAAACCACCTAGCTAGCCTCATGGGGACTTGAATGCAGGCCATGGGCTTTACAACTAAAGCATTCTAACACTAGGCAACTAGCTTGTTCTTTCCATAATTAAGAGATGGATAAAGAAAGATATGAGAGAATTGGGTGCAAATAGATGAGTGATAGAACTAGACGAGACAGGCTAGGATAAAGCAGTCATACAAGCTTTTTGACAAATATCTTAAACCACATCACAAATGTAAACAATCCACAAATCTGGACCATTCCATTCTACAAACGATACTATTGTAGAGAGGGAACACTCATTCCCGACGAATCTGGAGCAGGAGCGACGGCCTGAAGAGGCCTTCGCCTCCCGCTGGTAGAGCAACGGTCCGAAGGGGTCTCTGCCTCTTGCTGGTGAAGCAGTGGCGAACCATAGGAGCGACGGTCCGAAAAGACCTTCGCCTCGCACGGGCGAAGCGGAGAAGAACCAAAGGAGTGACAGCCCGGAAAGACCTTCGCTCCCACAGGCGAAGCAGAGGATAAAGGCGGTCACGGAGGGAGCCAGCTGCCTCGTGGAGCCGCCGCGAAGGGATGAGTTTCCTTGAACATCAAGAAGCTCAGGGACAGCTAGTACCATGGGCCCCACAAATGCCAGGATTCGTATCATTTGACAGCAGGATGTTGGAAAGGATCATAACAACCCGGTTCCCCTATAATCCCCATATAACTCTACTTTAACCGAGACGATCGGGGCATTTAGGTCATAGCACCCGACCCCCTCAGGTTTTACCTCTTCAGGCCCCGCGCCAGGGAGCAAGTGAAGGATCGAGAAGAAAAAGACTTATTGGCCTCGCTCTATATATCTACTGTTGGGAGGGTTGTACAAGGATCGAAATTGTAATAAGCCTCTCTACTATAAATAGAGGACATTGTACCACGGTAAAGGGGGGGCGGTCAATTTTTGAAGGCTAGACACAATTCTTAAGTTCTGATTAACTTGAGTGGCCCCACAATAGCCCTAGGCCACCTTTGCGGTGCGACCCCGTGAGTGAGTTGTCTGGCTCGGACCAAAAATACAAACAGTTGATGAAATATCACTTCATTACCTCTAACCAACCAAAACATAAAGATCATGAACTATTACATCCCACCTACCAACTTAGCATCTAAACTATAGGATTTGTCCAATCACATCACATCGATCTTGTCCCACAAACCAAACACGTCTGTAATAAAACAAAGAGTAATCACTTTGACATAAGGTGCGCGTGGTTTGGATAGGTTGTCTTGCATAGAAGCTAAGATACCAAGTTGCCGAATAGATTTGATTAAAATTGATATGTGAAATAGGGTAGCCACACGTATGCGAGAGTGTAGGAATTTTTAAGGCGTGTAGGACCATGGATCGAGCATGTGCTGGTGCCGCAAGAACTCCAAATCTTTGATCCTAGGCTTGTACATAATCTTCACTTTGACCATTCACATTATTTTAGTTGAATGGTGTTAGGTGTAGTTCTCTTTTACCTTCAAGGTAAAATGGATGTCGGACATATATAAACTGTAAATATTTAATGCAATGACTCATAGTCCAGTCATTCTCCTCGAATATAGATGATCAGCCATGAGGTGGTAAAACTAGGCAATTGATGAAGCAAGAATACAAACCGCTTGATACCTTGGCTTTTGCGGCTTTTCCCGTTAACCAGACGTTTTTCTCAAAAAATCATAGGTTTTTCGAGCTTCTTTATATGAAAATGTGGTTAACCATAAAACTCTCCAACACATAGGCAGTGGTTTTGTGAGCCTACGGCCTTGACTGACAGGACGCAGGCGAGCCACGCCACGGCCAGCCTTGTACAGTGTATGCTCGTACCACTCAGCTGCTGCTCCGATCCATGGTCCATGCATGCGTACGTCGGTACGTGCATGCACGTACCTTCGCAGTTCACTAGCTCAGCCTTCAACGAAGCGATCGCGTCGCGCCTCTTGGTCCCCTGGTCCTTTCGATCAGCAGTTAAGGCTCCGGCTGCGCGCACAGCACTGTGATTGGCAGTGTGTGCTCTGCCGGGTGCAGCGGTGAGAGGTGAGAGTGAGGTGAGGCCCAGCCACTTCGACCAAGGCTGACGGCCTGAGCTGCAAGCCTATGGCACTAGCAGTTGAAGGCTGATTCCCATCGCGCGCACATGCCCAGGTATCTATCGATCGGCCGCTGTCAAAATATGAAACAGGAGATGCCAAAACATTCGAACAGTACTGTATGGTGTACGTACGTGTGCCTACGCACTGTTTGGATCTCGCATGAGCCTCTTTGAAAACAAGATTATGGAAAAATCAAATCACTAATTCGCATCAAAGTTAATACGTTACAATTTACAAACGGCCCTTCCTCGAGGCTTGAGGCCCTACAATTTACAGTCAATCCTTACCATAGTCCGTCGAACTAAATTAAGTACGGTCAAAAAGCTCAAAATCGCAAGCTACTCAAACTCGACGGGTTCTAGGCTTAGTTTGAGTTCAGCATGTGAGCCTACTAAATAGAATCATATTTTATTGAGTTAATTAGTTGAATTCGAGTTTCATCAAAACCTACTCAAGCTTCGTCAATTATATTCATTACAATAGCATATTTTATCAAGTTTATTTGAACCCGAGCTTGGGCTTTGTTCAAGCCTACTCGAGCTTTGCGTACTTTTTTATACTAAATTTATATCTTACTGAACCTAGATGAGTCGAGCTTGAGCTAGCCTTTAAGCTTGAGCCTGCACTAATTAAAGTTATGCAAGTTAGATCAGTTTATAGAGAACAGTTTGGTTCATAGCATGTGTGGCGAGATTTGTTTGCAACATGCAAGATGATTCCGCATGTCCATGGTAGAAATAAAGTATAGCAAAGATAATATTTTTCTTATCGAGTATGCATAATAATTTGATGAACTAACCTTAATCACATTTAACAAGTTAGTTAGACTACTCCCAAATCCCAATGGTGGTATCATAAACATTAAATGTCATGTCACCTAAGTTTTTTTTTTTTTTGCTAGTGTAGCCGAAAATTGAAGAGGAGAGAGAGAAGAGTAGTATCCTGACAACCTTCAAAACATTGGATATTGTGTTAGCCTATTTTTCTCTCCTGCAATGAATTCTTAAATAAACAACCATAAAATATTTTGTATTGGAAGCAATGTTTCTACATGGTATCTTGTTACTCTTTGCTGATTTGATAATCTAAAAAATCGCAATTAGAAACAATCACTGAAAGTATTCTTATGGCAAAAATTGATAAACTTAGTGTGTATTAAATCAAGGTAGGCTCAAATTCAATACTATGCCATGAAGCAAGTTTAAAGAAAGATACATTTTGCTCCAGGGTTGAATCAAATCATTACACTAATTATGGGATCCAGGTATTAATTAAAAAGATAGTTGAATACATTGAAATAATATGTTCAATGTAATGATGGAATCGACTCCTAACTAGAGGTTGGCTCCATATTACTCCCTCCGTTTCAAGGCATATCAGTTTATAACATGGTTCCTAATGTATAATTTTGACCATTATTTTTTTCACGATATATTATCAATAACTATGAAATTAACATCATAAAAAAAAGTACTTTCAAATATGAAACCAACTATATCATATGCATAACACTAAACATATATGTTTTTAGTTTAATTATTAATTAGTTAAAAGCTACAAATGTAATTTTTTGAATACAGAGGGAGTATTTTTCTAATCGCATCTCCAATGTATGGAAGCTCAAGCAATTTCAAAGAAAGATGTATTTCACTCTAATGTATTGATTGAATCAACTCCTTACATTCGTGGGGGCCTACATATCTATCTAATATTATATTAAACATAATTACACGGAGCAATCATAATAATTCTAAAATTATTAGATCTCACATTAATAAGAGAGAAAACAGAAGATCTACATCGACGATTATTATGGGTCAAATTATAGTGATTTAGATTAAAAACTACAATAATAGCATAAAAGAAATTTAAGAGGAATTCATATCAATTATGAGGTTTGAAAAGGACTTTGTAAAAGATTGAGTTCTAGCCACGCAAATGCGATGAACATCTTTCTTGTATTTTAATAAAAAATCCAACTGATTGCATTGAGATATAAATGTAGCATTAATTATAGAGAGTTGACTTCTAAATTAAGCATAGCTCCATTAGTTCTTTTTTCTAAAAACATAAAATTAAATATATTGATCCAATGTATTGAGTCGACTCATAGCCTTCTCTCCTATGTCGAACCGGCAAGGAACAAACAATGGAGATTTTCATTGAGATAAACTACACGTGCTATTGTGTGCATTTTCCTTTATTAGTTTTAAAATCTACGAGCCATTAGGGCATCTCCACTGAGACCGAACTTAAGCTGGTCCGATACTATAGTAGATTAAATATAAAAGAGAAAAATATAGATGAATAGTGAAAACATGATGTAAGTAGTGGATGAATGATGTCTGGGCTAGTCTAAATTAGGCCCTATTGGAGATGGCCTCACTAGATCAAGTGTCGACGAATGTCTAGTAAACCTAGATAAATTAAACGTGTCTTTCCAAAGGATTTTTTTTTCTTATCCGTGTGTGGGTGCTTTTAGGACATCACCCAACCAACACTATTTAGCCATTATTTATCTACATTTCTATCTATTCTATTTTATTTACTACAGTATTATAATGATATAAGTTAGATCTCGTGCCCTTAATTAAGGTCACTGCTAGACCTAGGTATCATGAGAACCGGAAAGTGGCAAGATACCATTTACCACGACGCCATTGAAAGGGAAGGAAGTGTGCATGAGATTAGCTTTGGACAATTGCACCCCACGAAACTACTCTCTTTTCTCCTTGGCCTTTAAATTTAGGGGACAAGTCCCGTCGCCTTTGCTGAAGAATCTCGTCCACAATTCAGAAACATCCTTTCTTTAGAGAAGGGGGAAAAGGGAGCAACTGAGGGACATCCTTTGTCCTCTTCGGCGGCTTCGTTGTCACACGTAACATCGCGAGTGTGTGTACGTCCAGTGATGCGAACTCGTTGCCAAATTGCTATTGTTTCTTGGGGAAGAGGAATGCGAAGTATTGACGTCTCATTCTCGCTCACGAAATTGTGTACTGGGATACCTGGAACAGGCGATCGTGTCTTCTATTAGAGCAATTCTATTGTATTCTCTGATAGGGGAATTAAGAAAACGTTGTTGGTTTTGTCTCGTCCAAGCGTACTGATGACATGAGAAGAACATTACAGGGCCCAAAGACCTCCGAAATATTTATATGCGTATAGTGTCCTATAGAATGAAAAAATGTCTATAACCCTAAACTTATCTCGAATAATCCAAAATGTGAAACACCTCGAATCCGATCATATCGAACCCAGTTGAGCTGCATGGGTAATCACGTCGCTACTCGTTGATTTTGGGGGGTAATTGGATAGATTTCATTGTAAAGTTTGGAAGTCGCATATAGAAATGCCACCATAAGTTAGTATTTATAAAGGCATCGTTATAAAATTGAGAAAACTAGATGATAGTCCCTATTCAAATATCAAATCACCTTTTCATATGTCCAATATGTATTTATGTATTAGGACTTCCTGACCCCATCTTCTACATCCTGCACCTTCCTGATTAGTCCTTTATCTTCTCCGATGAGCATTTCAACGACATGACTGAGCATCAACATCTCCATACATCCCCCACACCGAGTGCATGCCACCTCTTTGCACCCAACACCAAGCATTGGAAACTCTAGATGCAGCCTCTTTGTACCCACCCCAGTGTTGTTGTCTCTTGCATCCACCCCTAAGTGGCGTCACCTTCCCACACTCACCTTGAGCATCGAAAACTCTAGCTTACTTCCAAATTGAGGGACCAAAGAGACCATTCTGTCATGATCACAACTTTCAGGATGTCAAAGAGATCTTGATGTTGGATGTAAAGAAGAATACACTGAGATATTTTTATCTTGGTTCAGGCCTCCCAGAGAAGGACAACAGCCCTACATCTAGTTTTTTTTTCCACAATCATTGGAGATTACAATATGGGGATTCACAAGAGAAAAACTTAGGTTGGGTTTCTCTACATGCAATGGGGAATAGGTGAGTTTTTGGATTGGATCAGGATCGTCTACCCTCACGTAGGAGTAGGGTATTTTATATTATTGCCTTGTGTTGGTGCAATCAATAACCCTAGCACGTTCCACCGTCATGGGCTAGGCCGTCGTGGAGGAAATTGACTTAGACGCCAAGTCCTCTAAAGTCTTGATCAACATACCACCGAGTAATGGCTTGCCCAGTGCGTCACCATCATCCTAGGTAACTGCCCGCTCTTAGGCGCCAAGCAGGGGGTACCCAAGATACAACATACAATGGTTTACTATCTGACGAAGACAAAACTCAATCATTAGTCCATCTCCAATATTTGTCTATTTGGCCCTGACCAATAACTATTCACTTACAGTGTTGGAGCATTGTCCCATCACTATTTTTCTCTCTTTATAGATACTATTTATTGATCCATCACCATTCACCACCCCAACAGCGTGGCTCAAATTTAACTGCTAACAACTGTGACATCCTCTATTTTATCATATGTCACTTGTATATTAAAAACAACAAAATTAAATAAAAGAAAATTGTTATATACAAAACACTAATTTAAATTATTTTAAATTAGATTTAAACCCAAAACCCTAGGAAAACCTTTGGGAAATTATAGGAAAATTACAGTAAATATTAGAAGACATCATCTAGCTACCCTCCAAATTTCAAGCTCAAATACCAAGGCTAGCTCATGATTCCATGAAGTGTTGTCATTTTTAGGGAGCTCGTAAAACCTATAAAATAATGAGAAAACGAGATAATATTGTGCTCAAATTTGGATGGGAGCTTCTAAAAGCCTAAATCGAGTACCCTCCAAATTTTAGCCCCATCCTCCAAATAAAACTCTACTTTCTTGCTAAACAAACATAAATTCTATCAGAATTCTACCCGGATTAGAATTCGAATCCTAATCTACCCCCTCTTAACCCTAGGCCCAGCCCAGGTCATCCATGACAGTATATAAACCCCCCAAGACCCCTCCCTCAACACCCCATCACGAAAATTCACTTATCCAAAACCCTAGCCTTTCAAACAATTTTCGAGGCATCCCTCTATGTGCCGTGCCCAAACCAAAAATTGGATGGTACCATTGCATAGAGCTCGTCGAGATGGCGCGTCGCCCTCGCCTTGTGTTGCATCGCACCGCCCCGTC
This sequence comes from Raddia guianensis, assembly GCA_036346415.1. Lineage (NCBI taxonomy): Eukaryota > Viridiplantae > Streptophyta > Magnoliopsida > Poales > Poaceae > Raddia > Raddia guianensis. The sequence continues at coordinate 9,139,955 of CM070541.1, read as the reverse complement.
CCGCCCAGCCAAGCGTCGCCATCGGATTCGCCGCGCCACCGCTGTCGCATGTCCCGTGCCGTCTTGCGCGCCGCGCGCCCCCGCCGCCACGCGTCGAATACCCACGCCTCGTACCCACACGCGCGTTCTTTGCACGCCCGCGCGTAGTTGCGCCAATCGGTCCTGAACCCTGCCACCACATGTTTGCTACACTGCGCGTGCGGTGCCGCCAGTTGTCGGTGTAATAAATACCGGGGTACAAAGAGTCTGAGGAGATCAAGCGGGCCCCTGGCGTCACAAAGGCGAAAGCAAGGCCCCCGATCTTGTGGCGAGCCCCTCGGCTCTCAAGCGGGCCCCACGCGTCGACGGGCGAGCAAGGCCCAGTAGCGTGGCGAGCCCCACGGCGTATCAAGCGGCCCCCGCGCGTCGGCGGGCGACAAGGCCCAGGCGTGGCGAGCCCTCGGCCGCCAGGCGGGCCCCTGCGTCGGCGGCGAAAGCAAGGCCCCAGCCCAGCCAGGTGAGCTCATCATCTTGCGGCGAGGGCCCCGTCGTCGGCGGGCGTGTGGCGAGCCTCGGCGACGAGGGTCTCCCATCGCCAAGTGGGGCCCGCAGGCGGAGTGTTCAAAGAAGTCTTCCGGACGAAGGCTCCCCTGCTGCGAAGGACGAGCGCATTAACGCGACATCACGCAGCGGATAGACGGTGAAGAAATGATTACCGCTTCTGATGACCCTCGCAGTCGGCGGTACATCCTCATGGGCGCAATGGAATTGACCGGCAGAGATGAGGTTTGCTTAAGATAGCCGCCGCGTCGAAGGAGCAGTCGGGCCCCACCCGATCTCACCGGCATGTTCATGCGGGTCGAGGCCACTGCGAAGCACGCGAGGCGGCGCCAGCATGGCGCGGCAAGCAGCACGCGTTTTCGTCTCTTCTGTCGTGTCTTGTCGATTGAGAGAAATCAGTCTTGCCTACCCCCTCGGCTCTCTCCGCCAGTTCAAAGCTTGTATAAAAGGAAAGGAGAGAGAGGGAAGAGGGAAGGGTGGCACAAGCATAGGTGCATTCGAAACATTCTGTAAACACATTCCATTCAACCACAAAAAAAGAGCTAAGGCTCAGCAGGAGTAGAACTATTACCCGCAAGGGGGTCCGAACCTGGGTAATCCCGGTGCGTTGCTCTTTGCTGTGTCCAGCGCTCAATCGAACTGAGCTTGGCCGATAGGCTAGCAGGATAGAAATCTGACTAGGGGTGTGATCCGCAGTGGTTGAGCGGTGAACACGCCGTCACCAGTTTTATCCGGATTTTTCGGTTAACCTGGTTTATTTAATTATGTAATTTCTGATTTATGCGAAACTTTTTGTAATTATTTCGGGAGCATTCGAGCTTCAAATTAGTTGATTTTAGAGCCATTAATTCCCATAAAAGCCTAAAATTTTATTTATTTTTTAGTTATATGTTATATTGATTGTTTTGCTATTCTTATGCATGTGCATATACGTGTAGATTGTATGTGTTCGCACTGCTTAGGAGGTTTACAAGAGGCGCTCGGAGGAGGTTCCCAAGACCCGGAGTATTAACAAGACAAGATAGTTTGCATCTTGCTCCCTAGTTTGTAAAACTCGCCCGTTTATTGTTTTTATCTATATTTTTCTCATGCTTGAAATGATGGGAACGGGTAGAAACCTAATATATTCGCACTATGTTATTGACCCTACGAATTTAGCCTATTTATTGTTGCCTTAGTTATTTTTGTAGCCTATCCTTGTGCATAATTCCTAGTGCTCGTGGGTTGGTAGTTGATTAGGTTTGTCGGTACAACGCGTACCGGGGTTTGCTCCCTCTATTTGATTAGTGACGGCTCGGCGCACGGCGGGCGAGCAAGGCCCTAGGCGCCACGGGCGAGCACGCCACGCGGCGATTCAGCGTTGACATGGCAACCCCGACGGGTGGTGCCCTGCCAACGGGTAAGCATCGGGCCCCACTTGGCAGGTGCGCCCGAGGGAAGGAGGAAGCTTATCATAGAAGGTCTATCTCCACTTAGCGTATCGAAGGCATTAAATGTGGTGATTTGGCGCGAGAGGCAGAAGATGATGATTGCGGTCGCTGTGGTTTTGGCCGATACACTGTAGCGGTCATTCCGTCATTGTGCTGCCATAGGTCTGACCGGCGCCAGTGTCAGACGGCTTTTCAATCCCATCTGCACCCAGTGACAGGCGGGAGCAGGTGAAGCAACCGACGTCAGCAGCGGAGGAAGTGGGATGCACAGTGATATAACCCAATTAATGTACTCTCTCTTTCTTTCGGCCGTTCTAGGCAGTATAAAAAAGGATCCGGATGAGAGAGAGGGTTGGATCTCTGATTCACACAAGCTTTTGTACGTTCTCTAGCGAGAACACACACCTTCAAACCCAAGAAATCAAGCACAAGCAGGAGTAGGATTGTTGCCCACCTTGGGGGGTCCGAGCCTTGGTAAATCTAGTGTCCCCTTGCGCATGCTCCATCAAACAATCACGTTAGCAAAAATCACACTATAGACGAGCACAGTTCACAAAATCTGGCAGGTGAAAACCACCGACAGTGGAGCGCTAGGTAGGGAGATAGCGCTAGTTTGTTTGTCTGTTCTTGTTCCCAGGATTTTGGCAGGTTTCATCTCCAGACGACAAAGAGATGACGACCGTCCCACCAGCGGTGAGAGGGACAGCTGACGAAGCGTGTCCCGCGTCGCTGCAGAGCATGAGAGGGGAGGAAGGTCGTACATGTTAGTGCCATGTGTTAATAATTTAACCTGATGTGTTGGTGTAGTTTGAGTTGTACGAGGCTTGTGTTGTTCTACAGAGGGGTTTTCGAAGCCAAGCTCTGGGTGTTTTGTTGGGAATCTGTATCAATCCTAATTGTTTTACAAATTTGTTTGACAACATTTTAAATAATTTGACTAGTGTAGGTCTTTATGCAAAATAGTCACCCTGTTCTTGTTTAAATCCTTGCATCATTATAAGGATTCTTGCTGGATAGCCGTGTACTCACTATACAAATCACGGATAAATTTGTATTTAGAAGAAGACATAGGTCCGGTCTACCTTCAGGATCAAGAGGATTCTGTCCGGGATTTCGATGAGGATTAGCTGACGTTCAAAGGTCGGATTGGAGCATCATCATACTTTTATTTTAATTGTATATTTGAAATTTTGCACTCTGATATATTATGAACAATATTATGTCATCTTTAAATCAAACTATTGTAATAAATAGTTGTGTAACAATTACTTTTGCATAATATGTAGTTTCTCTATGCTATTTGTGACTGTGCGATAATGTTCAAACAACCGTGATCTCTGTGACTAGCAATTGATCGTGAGTGGATTCTGGTGAAGCCGGGGTCGCAACAACAACTGCTAGAGAATTGACGTAAATAGAGAATATAAATAATGGTAAATTGTCCAATTTCAAAAATACAATGCCAAAACGTGCAATATGGCATACAAAATGGCATTATTCTAAATTCCTCAATTTTATGGTGGAATTTTATATAAGAAAATAACTTAATAGTGCATCCCTCTTATTTTTCAAACTTTACCGTGGCATTTGTCCATAACACTCTGGATTATATGCAAGAAGATGTGCAACAAGTAATGCTTAAACGGTTGCTGCTCTTTTCCTCTGCGGCAGAAAAGGAGAACCAATGCAACCCGAAACGTTGAACCCTGATTAATTTGATGTTGTTTCTTTTTTCTTTTTTTCTTTATCTGGCTCATGTTAGCTTACTAGCGAAGGCAGCGCACCGTTGGTGCGCCAACCTTCTGTGTGACGAAAAAAAAACATGGTTCTTTGCTCTTTTCCTCTGCGGCGTAAAAGGAGAACCAATGCAACCCGAAACGTTGAACCCTGATTAATTTGATGTTGTTTCTTTTTTCTTTTTTTCTTTATCTGGCTCATGTTAGCTTACTAGCGAAGGCAGCGCACCGTTGGTGCGCCAACACTGCGCGCGAACGAAAAAAAACCGCGGTGCGCCACCGCCAACGCTGCGCGCGTGGGAAAAAAAACGGTGTGCCAACGCTGCGCGAGCGGGGAAAAAAATCGCGGTTGGCCAACGCTGCGGGCGCGGGAGAAAAATCGGAGGCGACGGGCGCGCGCAGGAATCGAACCGCGGTGGGCGGAGCGAAACCAGCGCTGCCTAGCCAACTCGCCGAAGTGCCCGAGCTGGCATGAGGCTAACCGTTTTTTGTTTTTGTTTTTAAAGACTAGTTTTGTATGAACGGCCGGATCTCGCTGGCCGAAGCGATCGGACGGCCACAGATTGCCGAGCGACGTGGCCACGGGAAGGCAGGCGCGCCGGCGAAGGGGCGACGTGGACGCAGCAGGAGGCGGCCTGTTCGTGCTTTGTAGTATAACATTGATACAATTTTTTTTTTTGAGTAATCTATATCTATGGGTAAGCTCTCCGGTCTTTTCTAAGAAAAGCTAATGCCACAACCAAAACTCTGACCAGACCTCTGTTTCACCATCCGTGCTTATTGCCTCTTCGCCATTCCGAACCAACTTTTCGCCAGTCTTCAAAAACAACTCGTTCTGGTGGCGTACCTGTGAGTAGCAATTGGCTTTGGTTTGAAGACCAACTACGGAAAATTCTCGACATCAGCACTGGAGGACACACTTTTATTTGTATTCGTATTTTTATTGAGACTCCGTGGGACACATCACTGGATTTGGCTCGCTGTGTGCGATCATTTTAACGTCATTTCATATCGGAGAAGCTGTTAGAGCATGTACAATGGTTGAGACAGCTGCTGTCTCTAACTATTACCATGTCATCTAAAGACACTGGTAGAGACTACCCATACAATGGGCTGTCTCTAAGTTGACTACACAGTTATTTAATGTTTGAATGAAAATTAAAACAATATGGTGATCAAGTGTGTATCTTAACTTTGTAGCCTGCTGCCTAAATCCTAATCTAAATACATAGTTCAGACATTAATATCGAAAATTAAGACCGATATGCAAACATCATTATCATAAACATTGTAGTTCTAATTACTGTTTTGTATTTCATCTTTGAACTGTAATTGACTAATTGTCAATTCGTTGCTTGATTTAGTGATGAGGACATTACTCCTACCGATGCGTCCACTACTCTACCACCACCTACGGTGCAAGGACCAATAACAAGGGCACGTGCGCGACAACTAAATCACTAGGTAGGCTCGTTCCTTATTACACAAGAGAATACCCATAAGAGCGAGTTACTATCTAATAATGTTGTGCTTGTACTTAGAAATTATGGTGTTGATCAGAGAGGATGGATCTCTACGCCAAGACAAGCTGGAAACCAAGTCTACCACGAGTTGGAGTCCGGTTCGGTCATGGCGGAGCAGTCTGTCTTCAAATGGGCGTAGAAGATGCATATCAACTTCGTTTGGGGCGTTCAAGTACATTACGGAGAAGCCCTCGACGAGACCTTTCCAACGGATCTGGTCGCACGTCCAAATTCCATCTAAGTTGATCACAATCGTTGAAACAAGAGGAGACTAGATTCTGTTGGGCTACCCGGTGCTACGTCACTTTGTTTTTGGGCTTCGGCCCGTGTATCCGAGCAAAGGGGGGGTCGTCCCAAACCCTAGCCGTCGCCCCCGTCTGCCTATTAAGACTTCGTAGCCATCATTGTTACGTTTGGGTTTTGCTTAGATAATTTTCTGCCATCGCAGTATCGCCGATCATCGGTTTGTGGAACCCCAAATTCGTGATCTTAGTACATATTCACAATTTTAGATTGCTTCTTCTTCGTTCTTGCTTGTGTTCTCGATTCGCTCGCAGGAACTAGCCTTCGTGGTGAGGTCGACCGTGCGCTTGCGTGGTTGATAACGAACGGAGACGGTGGTGTAGCCATTGCAGGCCTAGATCGGTGCTGATCAAGGTCGGATCGTCAACGTCGAGTTCTCCACCAAATCGACTTATCCATACCTGTCGGAAGATCGGGACCCCGTTCCTATCATTTAGATACATAAAAAATGAGAACGAGTAAAATATATGGATCAACGGTACCGGATCAACGAGTAAAATTTGAGAACGAGTAAATTTTTTGCGCGAGAGGAAATCAGAAAGGAGCGCTGCGCAGTTGATTCCGGATGGCCCACGCTTGGAGTCGACGCTCGTCCACAAGCAATCGCTACGCCGTCTCTACGTCGTCTTCAGGCCTTGGTTTTGCTGCAACAGTCGTCGCCTCTGCTAGAGTCGACTCTTCTCTCTCTCCTTCTTCTCTCTCTTCCATCTCAACAAAAATATGACATGGCATATCTTACAGACGAATTAGAGACTGCTGAGTTGTACCGTTGCACATGCTCTTAGAGGATATTGATATGATAACTCTATGTTTGATAGTTTATAGATTGTAATTCGATATTGCTTTATCTATAGAGATCATTCCTTATTTATAGGATTAGTTTCTTGTTTACAAGTTAGAAGCTTCTTGTCTACAAGCTAGAAGCTTTTTCTGATCCACCAAACCATGTACTCTATATAATCATCAATTGCAGTATATTCATCCTCTTACATGGTATCAAAGACGCGACGTACCGGAGCTGTCGTCCACAAAGCTTCCGCCTCACTGCCCCAAGGAGACGGTCCCATCTCCATGATCTCTCTTGGGGCCATGTTACCCATACTTAGAGACGTTAATTATTAGATATTTATATCGGTTCTAGAGTTTTCATCGGTCATCTTCAGATTGGTTTTACTCTATGATCGCAAGATCAATTTTTTCGATAATAGATTAGTTTGAGTCACCCTGCTGACCCGTTGATGACTCTTCAGCATCAAATTCAAGCTCTCAACAACAACTCCTTTGGTGCCTCCTCCGGTCGCCGCCGCCACTGCGCTAGATGTCTTTGTGCAGCCAGTTACTGCCATGCCGGGACATTCCCATTCAGCCAACCACTGTTGTGTCATCTTCTTCGTCAGCCCCATCATCTACGAGCATGAGTCGTTACATCGAGAATCATGACGTCGTTGTGTAGCCTTCCTATGCGGCAACGTAGACGTTTGTAGCCATGTTGTCGACTTCACCACCGAGCTTGAGCCTTCTTCACCTACATCAAGCACAACCACTGTCACTACTCTACTCCATGTCGTGCCATGCGCCGCCATCGCCATTATCTCCGTACCAATACGTTTTGTCTCATTCACCACATCAACGCCGCCAATGTCACAATCTATTTTATTTGCATGCACACATGTAGTTTTTTCCTCCCTATTTATCTCCTTCGTGCTATCACCACCATGTTGCGCGCTCTTTATGCAACAGGCACCGCAACCGCTATTGAACCTATCTCTGTTGTTGCTACTTCACTCCCTTAAACACCGTCAAACATCCTATCTTATGTTGCTCTGTTTTCTTGGAACAACCGGTATACCCTTTTTTCCCTATTGCGTACTTGGTGTTGGCACTACCATGTGGCGCCGCATCTACGATTGCCTTGAATGCATTGATCTTGACATCGCCCTTATTCTCAATGACCGCATAGTCATGTCATTGTCTTCTTCTTTGTGCATCTTCACTCGTGGCTCCATGTGAGGCTACCTCGACATCGACTATCCCAACTCGGTTCTCTCCATGACTACGGCCACAGGCACTTTGATCTTAACTACCTCACCATCAACATGGGTTACCATCAGTTTGAGTTTTCTCGTCAGCTTTTTATTTAGTTTGAGTGTGCACATGCTCCCGCTACGACTGCGAGGAGTGTTGGTCGGTCGACTATCTCTTCAGCCTCGTACGTGCGGTGCTCTCATTAGGCTTGCGGAGGGATGTAGAATATATCAGCACGATATCTCTTTACTTGATAGTTTAGTAATTGTAACCCAACACTCCCTTACCTATAGAGATCATTTCTTATCTTTAGGAGGAGCATATGGTTCATCAAATCAGAAGCTTTTTCTGCACCAATTCATATATTGTGTATATATACGGATATACCGTCCTTCAGACTCCGTACAATATCTATTTTAGCATATTCGTTCTTTTCCCGAAACCTGTACATAAGCTTTGCCTAACGTGCATCGGTGCATGCTTAACGAGTTATGAGCACGCTGTGCAGTCCACAACTCCGCATGCTAACGTGCGGTGCATTCTCAGCAGAAGAAAGATATTTTCTTTTTTTAAAAAAAGAATAAGAAGAGACCCACGTCACCACATCTCTCCCGGTCCAAAAATAAATAAGTGAAACTCGGAGGGACTACACGTAAATGCGGGACCGGGGGCCCCACCCCACTCCGATGGGGCGAAAAAGCTGTTCCCCTCCGTTCCGTATGGATTGGCGCGTAGCCTAGCGGGCCCGACCAATGGAAGCGCGTCGCCTTTTGGGCCTTGCCCCACAGGTAAAAGCCCGCGCCCTTTTCTACGCCCTACGGGCGCCGGGGCCCACCGAGCCACCAAGCCCATCCCGCAGGTTGCTGGGCGCTGGCCTATCCCGGGGGCCGGGGCGTGGCCAGTGGCAGTGACCACGCTCCTCCAGCCACTGTGCGGTGCCGTGTTGGTCACTCGGTCGTTTTGCCCGTCAGCTGCGGCCAGGTTTTGGTTTTTTGCTTTGCCCTACTTTCTGGATTCTGGTGCTCCGCGGGCTCCGGCTTTCGGAACTGTTGCGCACGGTTTATTTGAGCTGCCCTCAATATTTCAATTCAGGGCTCACTGGAGTCTGAACACGATCCCTTCGACCACAGATATTTCAACAGGATTGGCAGGTGACAAATCAGCATAGATAGCCTTGTACTAGTACATTTTAGGCAGTGTAGAATATAAATAAGCGTTCAAAGAAAATTTATCTTTTTATATAAATTTATTTGGTGTAATGATTTGTAATGATTTTTCTCGAGTTTTTAGTAGTCCTCTTAAAGATCCCAAAACTATTTTTAATTATTTTTTAAAATATTTAAATCTCTCTTTAAAGACTCTCAAATTTTTCTGAAACGCTACAGTAAGCTAAAATGTACAAGGCCATAAAAAAGATAGTACCAACTTTGGGTGGCCCCAACCATGAATGGAAATAAAGTCGAAAGTAAAATATAAGAGATAGACATGAAATGGGAATAAGATTATTGTGTAAAAGGGAAAATAGGGTTAGAATAAGGTAAAGATCGGTACCCTGGCCTTAAACCATTCATGACGCAAGGTGAGTAAAGTATTGGCTTCACCCGTTGTATTCATGGTGTCCTAATATGATAGTACTTCCTCCATCCCAAAATATAAGGTGTAGTTTGACTTAAAAAAGTCAAAATTAATAAACTTTGACTATAACTTAATCAAATTATATGCATCTTTAGTATACAAAAGTTGTACCAATATATTCATATTTCAAAATGCTTTTGATACAATGTCTTCTTCATAGAAATTCATAATATATAATAGAGAAATTTAATGGTCAAATCAATCTTGATAGACTTTTTTGAAGTCAAAATACGTCTTATATTTTGGGATGGAGGGAGTATCATTATTACGGTTTGTGTCACCACTTTAGCGATTTTTTTTTATATTTTTTATGTTTAGAGTATAATATCAATTAATAAGGTAATATCTCTAACTAACTATTATAATTTTTTTTGAGAACTAAGTGTGATTTATGGTTGTGGAAGTGAGGTCTAGTTTAGCTCAGATTTGTTTGTGGTATCGAGATGGCTCAGCTTGGCTCGACGAAATGAAGGAGCTAGAAAATAAGCTCGACTTAGGCTCATGCGAAGCTCAAGTTAGCTCGTGAGCTCATTGCACTGGGCTATCATGTGTTCGCACAGATCTTATTGTTGTCTACATCCAATCCCCACGGCCTCCCATCCTAGCCAAAACTCACCGCCATAGTTCATCTTGCCATTAGAGCATGGGCGTGACGTCACAACGCTACGAGGAGTGGAGGAAGGTAGTGGCTCTTAGGGAGAAGAGACACCATGGCTGAGAGGAGCCGAGCTCACCCATCGACGCTCTGAATCTAGACATCAGTTAGTGGTGAGGTGGAGACAAAAGGAGAAGGAGAGGGAGTAAGCAAACGCCAGCGTGAGGAAGGAGAGGAGATCTCCGCAGCGATGCCTATGTTTTCAGGTCGATGAGTAGTAGAGTGGACACGAAGATTTGGTAGTAATGGAACGTTGAGGAGGACCGTGCTAAATTAATGGCGACGATGTCCTCTGTGCATACGACATGGGAAAAAATAGGTTTCAGTTAACGGTTACCATGGGTCATTACCGTGGTGGGCTAGCCTAACCTAAAATAGGGAAAATTAGCTTGATATGTTAGGCCATGGATTGTTGTTGTGGTACGCAAACGTAGACTATGTGTTTTTATATAAATAGCTAGACCGGATCACTAGGAATCAAGCATGAACAGTTATGAACGAGCTACCCGGCCGGTTCATCTTAGGCTTGTTAAAGTGCATAAGTTAAAAATCAGGTTCAGCTGATCGAGCTAAAGACTAACAAGCTATGAGCTTAAATTCCATCCCATGTCTAATGGAACTTAAACTGGGTCGGTCTACTACCGTAGCAAATAAAACAGAAGAGAGAGAGAGAAATACTAATGAATAACAAAAGGAGGTATGAATAGTGACTGGGTCGGCTTAAGAGAAAGGATCAAATATATTAATTGAAAGATAGCATCCTTTCATACAACCCTTAAACCATAATGAGATTATCATCACAACCAGAAAGGGTCGAGGTGCTAAACATGAAAACATAGTAGACAATCTAAGTTTTTTCTTCTGCCGTAGCCGCCAACTAGAACAAAATCATTGGAATCTTCAACCGTCAACAATATTGTCTTCTATAGTCTCGTTCACATAGGGATGGAGATTAAAAAGATCAAAATCAAGGGGTAACCATGGCATCATGTAGATCCAACTCGAGATTGATGAATAAGACAAGGCACATAAAGTAGCTCAGCAAAAAATTGCTATCTCACCGAAGTTGTCGTTAAAGAAAACAACCATATCACACAGATCAGAGATGGGCCTTATTATTTTCAATGTTGAATAAAGTTGAGTTTTACTGTAGCAAAAGTCGAGAGTACTCAATACGGGTTCTAAAGAGACATGACCGCCTTGTATATTTGGCATACATACCACTGATGTAATGTAACTGATACTAGCGAGGTAAGCGCGCCTATGGCGCGCCGACCGATTGGTCTCAGCGATAAAGAATTGGCCTAAAGAAATCATTAACATTTTATTTCGATCAGGTTCAAATCAATAGCCCATTAAAGTGTAGAGGCTAAAAATTCAAAGTTTTTTAGCAAAATTTCAACGGATAGAATGATGTAATCAATTATGTGAAACCTATTTATTTTAGCGCTTAAATATTTTGATGGACATTGCCATGCAATTATGCTTATGGCTCCATCCTTAAGCCTTGTTTTTCATTTTTCATTCCATGGAGCGCTGAACTTTAACTATAATTATATTTTCTTGAAGTCTTTTTTATCCTTCACCCCCATTATTTATTAATTATTTATTATGTTTCTTGTGTAATATTTAAATCTTTGCATGAAATCCTAGGATAAAATTACGGTTCAATTCTACAATGGTCTGATTTTGCAGATTTTTTAAGCTAAGTATAAAAGCTAGAATGAATAGTTTAGGGTTTTTATTTCGTCATTCAAAAGTATTATATGGTTTAGGGTTTATGTACGAAACCCTTCATCCTTTTTTTTTGTTGTAAACCCTAAACCATAGAAAAGTATTATATCCCACCAAAAATAAAATCCTTAGTTATAAGGCTGCATTATGAAAGCATTTATTTTTTGGAAAAATTTAACCTTGGATGTTCTTTGTGGAAACATGGCTTGAAAACTTTTGGATGTTCTTTGTGTAGACATGGTTCGGAAACTTTCAATTTTTAAGATTTTTTTGTGACCTACAATAAATAAAGCCGAAAAGTGATAATCGAGAAAAAAATATGACCTTAATAAGAAAGAGCCATCTTTTTGTAAATTTGGACTTAAAAAAATTCTGAGCAACACCAATTTTTTGTAGATGTTCTTTTTGCAACCATGGTTTAATTTTTGAGAACTTACAAATTTATACGATTTTTCTGCGGCCTACAAAAAACAAGACTATAAAGGCAAAAAAAAAATGCACAGCAAGTCGGAGACTCGAAACGTGCAGCGTAATTAGCAGGGAAAAAAGAACAGCAACCCACGCTAGCGCTTGGATTCGCGGGAGATGGATAAATAGCTGAAGAAGGTAGCGCAGCGGGAATCGAACGATGGTCTCCTGACCGAGCGCTAGGGCTTCTAGCCAAGAAGGCCAATTCATCCGCCATGTTGAGGATTTGGCAAAAGAAATCGTTTTATATATAAATGATATATGGACGACCGGATTTGATTTCGCGAGACGATCGAACGGCCTTGGTATTTTCGATGACGTGGCGTAGCGCGGTAAAAAGGGCAACGTGGCCTAACCAGACCAGCAGCCAGCTGGTTAGGCGCTTTGTAATATAACATTGATACACGTTTTGAGTGTGGACTACAGGTCTGTAGCAGAAAGCTTGAGCGGTGTGCACAGTTGCAGAAATGCAATAGACTTTTCACAAAATGCAGCAAAACAATTACCATATCAAACTGTCAAATCCAATGATCAATAACATCGGAAAAATTGGATCAATAATATACATATAATTCAAAATTTGAAAAGTATGTCGCAGCTTCAGAAATTGTAGGAATTGTACGTGCCTTTGCCATCGTGGGTGGCTTCTGCCATGGGAGAAGGCGGAAGGATGGCTTCTGCCAAATGGCTTCCGCCATGGGAGACGGCTAAAGCCAGTGGCTTCCGCCACACGAAACGGCGGAAGACCTCCTAAGCCGCCACGCGTCCAGAGCACTCCTTCGGGCGTGCGCCCGCGCCGATCGTCTGCTTACGGCGCTGAAAATGAGATTAAAAGCGCTGAAACGAGATTAAACGTGATGTTTTCATTTTCCAGCTCAATTAGTTGCTTGGTCTCTACTTTTAAGTTGCACTCTAATTTCTTTAGATAATGTTGTAACATTTTATGTAAATTTTAATAAGAGGTACCCCAACCTTATGTTTAGGAGTATTACATTTATTTTAAGCATTTAGGTGAAAATGTATTTATGGGATTGATTTTTTTTCTAAAATTAAACGTGATTGCTAAATTTTTTTCTAAAATTTAAACAAGTTGCACCCCCCTCTAGTGTTCAATATGTGGTATTGTTTGATTAATTTGTTCACACCGTTAAATTAAGTAGGAAAAAATAGAAAACAAGTAAACAATCCTAAAATTAGAAACTGTGATTAGTTCGTTGTGTTGGAACAAGTAGACGATCTATGATTTTAGAGAATCTGAGATTAAATAATAAAACATTAGAATTACATGATACAATTTATCATAGTAGTATATCATAACTAAACGTACATGGCTTATGAGATTTAAAACATAGTTGTGTTACACGATAAGTCGATAATCATATTACTGGGTGGGACGAGGGTATTTTTCCATCGCAAACGCGCTAGGTCCTGCTTCCGTGGCTCTAGCAGTCCTCTCACGCTTTCTGGCACGATCTGCCTCACGCTTATTGAACTACCGCTGGCAGTCAGCCTCCCGTTGTGTCCGAAACTTTTCTCTCGAACGCTTGTTTCTTTCTTCCGTGATGGCGTCTTGCCACCGTTCCTTGACCCTGACCCTGCGCCTCGCTGCCTCTCTTTGCATCTGCTGCTCCTGTTCGGGAGTCTGCTCCGCGTACAAATGTTGCACAAATTCGTACAATGGAGGCTAATAAGATTGAGGTTATCATTTGCGTGTATATTTTCGCTAGGGAAGAAATAAGTAAGAGGTGTTACAGAGTACTTTGCCTTCCTCTCCATATGTTTGTTTGGTCGTACGCATAGTTTGCGCACATCCAATACCTTTCTCCCGTAAGTGTTGTACATGTCTTTGGACTTTATTATAATGCGAAGACTTCCGCATAGACACATGGGCGGCTAAACACCTTGTGTGACAGCTTTGAAGATACACTCACTTGGTGGCAATGGGAACTCCATGTCACTCTCTTGGTGGCGAGAGGTTGTTTGTGAAGTGAAGTGGTTAGAACGCTCCTGTTTGTGGTGTTCGTGGCTCCTCTCACTTGTTGATTGTGTTGTTCGGAGTGAGACTGGGTGGATTTAAATAGGTGATATTGGCCAAGATGCTCGAATGTAATAAGACATACACAATGCACGGTTCGAGATAATTTAATTTAATTAAAAACTATTTGCATTAAAATTGTCGAACGCTTCTGCCACACTCAATTATTTGCATTAAAACTAATTTAGTTAATAATGTAACATTTTATGTAAATTGTAAAAAAATACTTGCGCTCAGATATTTAAGAATTTTATTTTTATTTTAAGCATTTATGAAAAATGTAATTCCGGGACAGAACTAGGGAAACTAGATTAAATGTAAAAATGAGATTAAACGTGATGTTTTTATTTTCCGGGCCGCACAAGCACTCTGTTTAAGCCATCCACCGTTCACAACGGCGGGATAAGCCTCGTGGAGTAATAAATAGTTAAATAGCAACGTATTCGGTGTAACGTTACTTATAAACTGACGTATGCAAACCTCATCATACAAAACGAAGATATGGTCCTTGTGGGGTTCCCAATCGGATCACACATGATTTTTTGGAGATTATTCAAAATTTTAAATCAATATAACATTTTTCTTCATTTTATTGGCTAAAAAAATCCCCTCTATAATAATGTTTGTTCTTGTACAATCCCCTAAAATACGAGTTAATATCACATGTGTAGATTTGTCCTTAGTAGTTTCTTACCACTATTACAAATTATTGTTTAATTAGTTATTATTCTAAGCTGATTTTACATGCCTAGTCATGACGAGATTACCATTTTACTTAGTTTTTACATCAAAATGATAAGCATTAACACAATACACATATTTTTTGGTCATGTGCATGCCTGCAGTATAAAAAACTATTTACCTGACTAACTTTTATTCTTGTGCATGCATGTGCAACAACAACCTACTCTTTTAAATGAAATACTAAACACTCTCGGTGGGCACCATTCTAAAAGTTTATTAAAAAAAATGACCTTTATTAATATAACAGCTTCATTAATATCTATGATACAAGTTAATGAAATGTTAGAGCTTGCATTAATACGCCGTATCTTCGTTTCAATTTTTTATTTAACTTACTTGAAATTAGACCTGATCAAATGTCGGGTCAAGTAGAGGCTTGGTAGCCTAGAAAAGCCCGGTCCAAAAACCAGTTCGAGCCAGTCTCCGTCCCGGCGTCGGGCTCGAAAGCTCGAGTCTGGCGGCGGCTGACCCAACCACGGCTTAAATCGGTAAAATCTCGGGCTCGGACCCGGCCCGGCCCGACCGCAAGCCGAGTGAGCCGAGCCGGCCCGATGCTGCCGGTCGGTAGGGCTTTCAGGCGGGCTCGGGCCGGGTTTTCCGTGAACAGGTCTACTTGAAATATTACATGCATAGTCTACGTTAATATTTTCTTACCACTGCTAGAAATTAGTCAATACTATAGTCATAAAATGTACAATATAATGCTGCATTTTACTACTGTATAAATCTACATTAATCTATACTTTATTCTACTAAATTATACAAGTCTACGCACGATAGTTTATTAAAATTGAATACCTAGTTATAATATCTCGAATGAACAGTCTGCTCACGAGGTACGTACCAACACCTGCCCATTGAAACACATGAAATAATAAATGAAAAGCAACCTAACAGATTTACATGAAAACAAAAAAACTCAAATATCATCTACATATTACATTATCTTCAGACTGATTCAAAGCAAAAAAAAAAACAGAATACCTCGATAAAGACAATGAGAAAACACAAGCAACACAAGCGTAACTGAGTACCGGGTAGCAAAAACGTTGTGCAGAGGACTGATGACCACTCCTCGTTTTATAGCCGAACATGTGTGCATTAAATTATCATAAGCATGCAATTTATTAGTCATCAATTATTTATTTAGTAATTAAATGCAGGCTTAACATATCAGTGGCTGACATCAAATGACGTCTATGGCAGACACGGAGTGACCAGCCACCAGCAAAGCTTTCTGTCGGGGATAAAATCACTGCCCATTGCCATGGCTCACTCCCTGACGGCCCAATCGAACAGCCTACTAGGGCCTAACTCCCTGGAAGGTTCTATCAGGCACATGTGCATCCTGTCGAACAGCTTCCTAGTTGGCACGGTGCGTAATGGTCTGGGATTCTTGTTTGAGTCCGACTCGAGTAAGAGTTCTGCATGGCTACGTGAATACCCGGACGTGGTTTCCCGAATTGGAGCAGACGTCGTGATCCCCAAGACTTGGAGTTTACCTTATCTACCTCGGCATGTATTTGGCATGTATACGAGTTCGTTACGATCTCATGGTTAGGCCGGCCTGATTATCCCTTGGTAGGTCGGTTGTTCAACACTATATAAACCGAGCCCCTACGGAGCGTAGAGGGCACAAGATCATCGCATCGAAGCGTAGATCGCATATTGCTTCCTGTACACACATAATCTCGCCGAGACCTGTTCGTCTCGTCGAGCTTCCACCTTGTAATGCTCTTTGATATAAAGAAAGGCTGGACGTAGGGCTATTATCTCCCTCGGAGAGGCCTCAACCAGGATAAAACCCCTGTGTCTCCCTGTTGCTCGTTGATTGCTGTTTGCCTTGCTCGGCGGGTCTTCTATCTATCTTTTTTAAGAACCTTAGTTGACTTAAGATCGATATCTCAACCGTCGACAGTTGGCGCCGACCGTGGGGATAGTAGATCAAGCCTGTTCGAACATGTCGAACTCGTTCAGCGACCAGGAAAATCTTCCTGAAGGGTACGACTCAGAAGGACAGATGTCACGGCCCCTGTCAGATCAAATCAATCCTTTCGATCTCGATCGCCTTCAAGATCTGAGGCAAAACTCTCCGGCTATGTCCTAGAAATGGTCTTAGATCAAGCTCCCGTCATTGATGATGATTACGGAACCGACGGTCTTTACGCCGGTTTACATCTCTCGGATTCCAAAGCTGTGTCGGTCGATTCCTCCTGTGGCGACACAGTGATGACATTGTCTAGCGTGCCAACACATGGCCGTCGCAGCGCCAACATGGCCGGTGCAGGAACTTCAAAGGATCCTGCGCGGGCCGCGATGGCCGACGAGATCGGGCAGTCCAATTCTGCTCGGAATCAAGATGGGGCTACGCCAGCTACTCGCGAGCAAGAAATTGTTCGCCGTATCCTAGACGCCTCAATCAATCAAATCTTGGCGCAGATTTGCGATCGGTATAAGCGTCGGCGATGCGATCCGCCTCGCAAGAACCACGCCTAAGTCCCCGCCAGACGTTCTACCTGCTCGGGTTGAATCCCCGCGCAACCAGACTCCGGTCGAGCAAAACATGGACGCCTCAGGGATCCCAGGACCCCTTGAGCAGAGTCGGGAACGACTTCAAGCCCTGACAACGGTGGTCAGATCCACTAACTAGGCTAACCTCGCCCTTATGGGCAATGCTGTTGCTTCTCACCTAGAGCGGCTGGCTAAAGGCCTTAAGTACATAGATGAAGTTAACGCTTCCTCCGGGCAACACAGTCAACCTGCCTTGATCACCGATATCGGTCCCTAGTTCAGAAGCGAGCTATTCTAGGAATACTGCGAACAGCTGGGAATCAAGGTCTGCTTCGCTTCTATGGCATATCTACATAGCAATGGAGCAGTCGAGCAAGCTAACGGACAGCTAGTCCAGGGTATCAAACGGCGTGTGTTCGCAGCACTCCGCGAGCACAGCAAAGCCTGGGTTGACGAAATCCCTTCCGTCCTCTGGGCCATTCGCACCACAGCCAGCAGGGCAACCGGGGAAACTCCTTTCCAATTGGTCTATGGTGCAGAAGCCATCTTGCCCGCCGAAGTGATACTCGGCTCGCCTCGCACGAGCTCGATCAACATGGTTGACTCAAAGCAAGAGCGCTTGCTCGAACTCGATCTCCTCGAAGGCACACGCGACCGGACACAAGTCAGAATGGCGCGCTACCAGCAAGATCTTCGCCGGCACGCTGCCAAGTCAGTTGGACCAAGGGCGTTGAAGGCGGACGACCTCGTTCTGCGCCTAGTCCAGAACCTGTCCAATGCCAACAAGTTAACTCCCTTTTGGAAGGGCCCGTTCACGGTAGTTCCTCCGCCGCGCCGGGTCGTTTAAATGCTGCAATGGAGGGCGGAGAGAGGCGACCAAAGACTTGGAACATCAACCAGCTTCGTAAGTTCTTTGTGTAGGTCTTTCGTTTGTCTTTCTAACTTTGCGTTTTTTCTCAAACTTCGCGCCTTGGTTCGTCCAAATCTCTCGGGCTGCCATGCAAAGTTCAATCCAATAAACAGTGAATGTTCGCGGCCCCCTGCGGTCCTTTTCACCACTCTTCTTCTCAGACTATCTTTCTCTCTGGTAACACTTGATGGTTGTCCGGTCTTGCGAACTATTGGATCCGCGATCTTTAGGGTTTCTCTGCCCGTGTCTAGTTTCAACGAGTTCCTAAACTCAGAGTTACGTAACACGGCTTTCAGCCTTGCGGCTAAGTCTGCTCTCGTAAGCCCTCCGCGGTAGAGACACTTACCGTTCACGGCACAACCACTTGGCAAAGCCTGCTCTCGTAAGCACTCCGCGGCAGAGGCACTTTCCTTATTCGGTTATCTTTGAAATTGACTAACTTATGTTAACGAGCAGTTCATGAAACGAGTCGATCAGGATACGGGTGTCGCTCTATCTCTCTACGCACGTGCTTGAATTCGTAAACTTAGGCCTTCACGCATCGTCTGTACCGGGGCTAGGGTGTCGCTCTTTTGCTTGTGCACATGTTCGAGTTCGCAAACTCAGGTTTTCGAGAAGATACATAACGGGGCTAGGAGTTAGGCTGATGTCCTACCGTTTTTTTTCAAAAATTTGTTTTGCTCTTCTTAGAGCC
The DNA here is from genome assembly GCA_036346415.1 of Raddia guianensis. Classification (NCBI taxonomy): domain Eukaryota; kingdom Viridiplantae; phylum Streptophyta; class Magnoliopsida; order Poales; family Poaceae; genus Raddia; species Raddia guianensis. Next base: position 9,121,012 of record CM070541.1, on the reverse strand, counting down.
TGTTCTTGCTCTCTTTTTTCCCTTGCTGGCTCGTTTCTTGTTTGTCTTCTGCAGGAAATACAGGAACGGGGAATTTCAGACGCAGGTGATGGTCGCGGCGAGGTTCCAGGCTTCCCTATCAAAACCGATGTCTGCATCCCTTTCTTTCTGGATACGCTCCGCGTATGCCCGGGGACTGATTCACTCCACCCGTGTATGATTTCTTGCCTTTGCCCGGCACTGACCTTCACAGTTCGGCTAAGTCAAGGTAGTGCGCCACTAACGGAGTCCTGCCTACCGTAAGCCGATTCTCATCGCAACGGGCAAGCCTATCGTAAGCCGATTCTCATCGTAATGGGCACTCCAAGCGTCGGTTCTGCACTTGCCAAGATAACGCTTACACTGTCGCAAGGAATACGTCTTGGGTAAAGCGTTGATTTCACACGTTCTCTTGCGGCTCTGACTGCATCGGGTTGTGATTCATCGCGCGTCTGGTTCCCGCGACGAGCTCCGTGCTCGGGGACTGAATCACCTCACATGGTCTGCTACCGGGTACGTCTTCACCTGGTCGCACTTTCTGGTCCCTTTAACGAGTTTCGTGCTCGGGGACTAGATCTCCTTGCTTGGTTCCTTTGACGAGCTCTACGCTCGGGGACTGGGTCACCTTCCCCCTCGTATGCATTGTCTGCTCCTAGCGCACGATCTACGTTTGGGGGCATATCACCTTCACTCCTGAGCACAACATTCGCTCGAAAGCGCAATCTTTATTTCCTCGGACAAGCTTTAACCCGAGAAGTGGTTCCCCTATTTTTGTTTATATTTTCCTAGGTATCCTCATAACTGGATGCAGCAACACGAGTCCATTTCGCGGCTTGCTATGTTCATTCTTCCGAAAGATCTGATCTTACCAGATGCGGTGGTACGCTCTTCACTACTAAGAATCCAATTCCTCCTTGATGACGTTCAGCCTCAAGGAGATGATTTATCTCACTTAAGGCTCTACTTCTTCCGATTTCTGTATCGAGGGTTGGGTGCTCTGCTCGGATAAATGTTGTTTCCTGTTCGACGCAACAGAGTTGCTCGGCACTGATTAGGTTTTGTTCGGTCCCGAGCAAGTCTTGATCGGTTGAACCATAACCTGTTCGCCGTCATTGCACGTCTTTGTAGCGAGAAGATTACCTCTTCGTGACTTGAGTCTCAAGAGAAGACCCCACTCTAGTGAGTCCTTCCACTTGAGTCTCGGGGGCTAGCTGTCGGGGATAAAATCACGGCCCATTGCCATGGCCCACTCCCTGACGGTCCAATCGAACAGCCTACTAGGGTCTAGCTCCCTGAAAGGTTCTATCAGGCCTATGTGCATCCTGCCGAATAGCTTCCTGATTGGCACGGTACGTAATGGCCTAGGATTCGTGTTTGAGTCCGACTCGAGTAAGAGTTCTACACGGCTACGTGAAGACCCGGACGTGGTTTTCCGGATTGGAGCAGACGTCGTGATCGCAAGACTTGGAGTTTACCTTATCTACCTCGAGATGTATTTGGCATGTATACGAGTTCGTTACGATCTCATGATTAGCCTGGCCCGATTATCCCTTGATAGGTCGGTTGTTCAACACTATATAAACCGGGCCCTTACGGAGCGTAGAGGGCACAAGATCATCACATCGAAGCGTAGATCACATATTGCTTCCTGTACACAAATAATCTCACCGAGACCTGTTCGTCTCGTCGAGTTTCCACCTTGTAATCCTCTTTGATATAAAGAAAGGCTGGACGTAGGGTTATTATCTCCCTCGGAGAGGTCTGAACCAGGATAAAAACCATGTGTCTCCCTGTTGCTCGTTGATTGCTGTTTGTCTTACTCGGTGGGTCTTCTATCTCCCTTTTTCAAGAACCTTAGTTGACTTGAGATCGATATCTCAACCGAACCTTAGTTGACTTGAGATCGATATCTCAACCGTCGACACTTTCATCCAAGCAAAACACGGCGGGGAGCGGGATTCGAACCGCGGGCAGCTAGGTGAGAGCTGGCTCAGCTTGCCAGCCAGCCAAGCCGCCCGCGCTGTCGAGAGAAACACGAAAAAAACGTTTTATAGACAAACAAACGAACGGATGGCTACCCCTGCGGACAGGGAGGCGCCACGTGGCAAGGGGACGCCGCAACTCAGTCTTGTATCTATTATTATTGATATTATTGATTTAAGCCACCGCAGAAAAGTTAACTTCACAGATGACACACCGGAGCCGTGTCCCGTAAACCATGGTCCCTTCCGTCCACCGTGGAGCCCTAACCATGGTCACATACTCCGGTGGACCGTGGACGGCCAGACCCAAACCGCTCTCCGTTCTGAGCTCTCCTCCCCTCTTCTCCGCTGCTTTATAGCGCACAGTCACAGAAGAAGCCGAAAATAGAAAAGCGGGACTGCGGGACAGCGGGAGAAAGAAAAGAGCAAGGAAAACCTCACTCCCCTGCAGTCCACTCTCGAGCCTCGAGCACGGATCATGTGATGAGAGGCCTCAGGAACCCCCCAAGAAGCTCTCGGCTGTAACAGGCGGCGCGTTTGGATCGGAGCCGGAGAAGAAGACAACCATGGTGATGGTCCATCACCGGAGGCACCCTCACCCCCACCACTTCTCCCCATTCCCCTTCCCCCGGCCACCCTTCCTCTGATCAAACCTTCTCTGCTCCTCCAATCTCTCTAGCTCGATCAGGCCTCTCTTTTCTTGAAAACCTCCGAGAATTTCGCGAAATATCTACGATCCACCATGAAAAGACCGAGCACCGCCGGGGCCGCCGGCGGCGGCGGCGGAGGTCACGCCCTCCTCCCGATGGTTCCCAACGGTGAGCTCATGCTGCTCTTTCTTGGCGATTCCGTGGTGGCTTCGTGGTGATTGGAGGCTTTGTCTGACGGTGTGTGTTTGGTTGTGAAGATGATGGTTTTGGCGGCGCCGGTATGGAGGAGGAGGTAGACGAGGACTTGCTGTGCGGCGGCGGCGGCGCGGGGGAGAAAAAGAGGCGGCTGAGCTCGGAGCAGGTGCGCGCGCTGGAGCGGAGCTTCGAGATGGAGAACAAGCTGGAGCCGGAGCGGAAGGCGCGGCTGGCGCGCGACCTCGGCCTGCAGCCGCGGCAGGTCGCCGTGTGGTTCCAGAACCGCCGCGCCAGGTGGAAGACGAAGCAGCTCGAGCGCGACTACGCCACCCTCCGCCACTCCTTCGATGCCCTCCGCGCCGAGCACGACGCCCTCCGCCGCGACAAGGACGCCCTCCTCGCCGAGGTAGCGTAGCTCGATGATCATGTCGCTTGCAACAAGGGAAAAATCGCGCAATGTTTGTGATGGCCGGATTGCCTCCCCGTCGCCGTGGCAGATCAAGGAGCTGAAGGCGAAGCTCGGGGACGAGGACGCGGCGGCGAGCTTCTCGTCGGTGAAGGAGGAGCCGGCGGCGTCCGACGTCGAGCCCCCGGCCGCGGCGGCGCAGGGCTCGTCGGATAGCGACTCTAGCGCGGTGCTTAACGACGCGGAGATGGCCCCGGAGAAGGCAGCGCCGGCTCCCGCCGAGGCGGAGGCGGAGGCGGTGGTGCCGGCGGCGGTGCTCCACGGCGAGGCTTTCTTCCACGGGCCGCAGCTGCTGAAGGTGGAGGACGACGAGGCGGCGTTCCTCGGCGACGACGACGCGGCGTGCGGGGGCTTCTTCGCCGACGAGCAGCCGCCGTCGCTGCCTTGGTGGACCGAGCCCACGGAGCACTGGACCTAGGAGAGCCGACGTTCTTGGCGCGGGGTGCTGCCGGCGGGGAGGGCTGCGAATAAACAAAACATTTGGGTAGGGGTTTTTCTGGAAATTTTGTAAAATGGAATTGTACCTAGTCCTTTCTTGTTAAAATTCTCTCGTACTAGTGGAGGAACTCTTAAGTACTCTTCGTCAATCTTCATGGGAAGCTCTTCTGCCTCCCATGGCGAGAGCGCCGTCCGCCATGAACGGCAAGGAGGAAAGCTAAGTGAACAGAGAAAGACGATTTCCATGAAGTAGAGGGGGAATTCTGCAAAAGTAGCAGGGAAAAGAGAGGGAAAGCGACAGTGGCGAGAGAGTAGTGTGGAGGAAGCAAGGTGGAGCAGCGCTGGAGGAACAGCGTCGCTGTCGGTGGGCCCGGCGCCACGTGAAAAGCAGGCTTGTCACTGACAGCGATTCCCGGTGTCTACAAGCCTCGGCCCCTAGCTAAACTAGCTGCTAGCTTCTCCTCCCCCTCCGCTTGGCCACGGCTCCCCAAGCAGAATCACCCAACAGTTCGCCGTCAAAACTCAAAACACAGAAACACTCGGCAGAACGTGACGAGCACACGAATGACACGATCATCCTTGGGGAAAGTAAAAACAGCCCGTAAAATTGCCAACTATAAAAGACAATAGTTAAATTAATGGGTGTGACCGCGTTAGTCAACTAAAATAGATTAATTCATGTTTTGTACTGCTTAATACTAACTAAATTTACATATAATTTTATGTTGTAAAAAAGGTGCAACAATCAATTAAATAATATTTTTTGTTTTTGCAAGTCTGTTTAAAAGAAAAAAAAAACTACGCAAGAGGCTACCTTTATATGTCAATATATTACATAAAGCTTTTTACATTTAAGTGGGCTTTTTTTTTTACAACATCAAACCATATCTGAATTTAATTAATTATAAGTGTAAATACACCCATTAAGATTTCATCTATTCTCAAACGTCCGATGGAAAACAATTCCGTAAATTAATAGCCAATGCTATTGTCGGTAACTTCTTCTAGCCCATTCGTGTGGTTACAGATGGCTGAACACTAATATTAATTTCAACGGTCTCTTGTGTTTTAATCTGCCATAGTACAATAAACAAAAAAAAAAGCTCAATTCTCTTCTACTTTTCTGGCATCCAGCATTATGGAATGTTCAAAGCTTAACTTTTAAGTTGAATTTTGAGATATTTTACTTTTTTTTTGTTAAATCAGTCTACGTTGTTTGTTATTTGTTAAACCTTTTATAAGTGGCATCATGATAAAAAAAAATCTAGGTTTAAAAAGTCAAAATATTTACCATTTCAATTCAATTAGAAACCTAATCCAAACTGAAACATACATGCTCTGTAGGAGTGGCTATGGCTTCGGGGCTTAGATCATGTGTCGCTTAGCACTTTTCTTCGATTATTTTATCGAACAATATGGCTTTTTTATGTGTGTTTTCACAATCTTCAACATCGAAAGATAAACATTCTCAAATACAACATTTGATAATTAGTTCTATGTATTTGAAATTATTAGTTAGAAAATAATCAAAGTTCAAACACAATAGATAATCAAACATTTCATCACCATATACCATTGGCTAGTTTTTTAGTTTTGTTAGTATGCTCCACGACAATGCAGAGCTTTAATGGGATTTGAAGTTTTCCTTGGTCACGATCAAAGCATAATGTACTTATTTAAACTTTATATATTTTAGAGCATGTTCAAAGTCGCTGAGCTGAGTGAATAATTTAAAGTGAGCTGAATGGTAAGCTGGACTTCAAGATGTTTATGTATATGTTTTTCAAAGATGGTCCATGCTGTTTATCATTGAGTTTTTTAGGTGGCTTTATGATAGAAAAAATATAACAAATTATTTTTTAGTTAAATAAGATTAAACCACCTTAAGCATGGTACTATACCCAACATAAATACAGTGATTAGAGTTGAAATGGCTACAAAGCTAATCTACTTGCGGTGCTGCTTGACCGGGGGCGATGGCCGCCATGGCAATGAATGCTAGCAGAAAGGTGACCCAATCCAAGCACGTAGGATCGATCATATTCATGTCAACATGGCGCGATGAATAGGTTGCAGGAGCTTCTTGGTGGGTGTCGGGCGGGTGCGGATGTTCTGACAAGCTCCGGCCGGCGGGCCACCACCGTCGCTCGGGAGTGCTAAAATGCAGGACGGTCGGAATAATTACCGGCACTAGCTAGGGTTAAATAAGACCTGCATCCTGCCCCTCTTTTCACCCCCCTTTCGAGAGTTTTTTTGTTTTGGTGTCGAAAGTAAAATAGTACTCCCTCCATACTGAAAAAGTAGACGTTTTAGACACCATTTGGAATACCAAGACGGCGTTTATTAGCCTTATTAATGAGTGATAACTTCATTTAGTACATGGTCCCAAGTCACGGTCTGTAATTGGTTAGAGTCTTTCTCTCTGCATTCAAGAGGTCCATGGTTCGATCCCTGCGTGCAGCACATTTTTTCTCTTTTTCTTGCATGGCAGCAACTGGTTGGTTGCATGCAGCCCGCATTGAAAAAAAAGTGCTAGTAGTAGTACACTAGTACTACTCTTGTAGTGTTCCTCTCCCATGCACTTTCTACGATCCCCTTGGCTCCTTGCGCCTTTTCGATGTGGATTTCCATTCATGAGCTGATGATGGCTGGGGCGGGGAGCACGTTGATTCCTCCTCCCATTAGCTTTTTATCGACGGTTGGGATATCGACCCAAGTCAACGTATGGCAGCAACTGGTTGGTTGCATGCAGCCCGCATTGAAAAAAAAGTGCTAGTAGTAGTACACTAGTACTACTCTTGTAGTGTTCCTCTCCCATGCACTTTCTACGATCCCCTTGGCTCCTTGCGCCTTTTCGATGTGGATTTCCATTCATGAGCTGATGATGGCTGGGGCGGGGAGCACGTTGATTCCTCCTCCCATTAGCTTTTTATCGACGGTTGGGATATCGACCCAAGTCAACCAAGGTTCTTCAAAGAGGTGATAGGAGACACGCCGAAACCAAGGTTCTTCAAAGAGGTGATAGGAGACACGCCGAACAACCCTAACAAAGAACGAGCAGGAGATGGGGGTTTTATCTGGTTCGGGCCTCTCGGGAGAGATAATAGCCCACGTCCAAACCTTTCTTATATATCAAAGATGATTACAAGAGGTGGCTCGACGAGAGGAACAAGTCTCGGCGAGATTATGTGTGTACAAGTGCGTAAAACTCTAAGTCGGATCCCTCCTCTACGCCGTAGTAGGGCCTTGTTTATATAGTGCGAGCAAACCGACCCACCGAGAGAATATCGGTGGGCTAACTACTGAGCACGAATTGAACTCAATTACATGCCAAATATATCCCGAGGTAGATAAGGCATACTCCTAGTCTTGGGGATCACGACTCCTATTCCAATCCGGAAACCAACGTCCAGGGTCTTCACGGCCGTGCAGAACTCTTGTTGAGTAGGACTCAAACATGAATCCTAGGCCGTTCACGCACCGCGTCGACCAAGAGGTCGTTTTGGCGGGGATGCACATGGGCTGATAGAACCTTCTAGGAGCTGGGCCTGGTAAGGCATTCGATTGGGCCGTCGGGGAGTGGGCCATGGCAATGGGCGTAATTTTATCCCCGACGGCTAGCCCCCGAGACTCAAGTGGAAGGATTCACTAGAGTGGGGTCATCCTCTTGAGACTCAAGTCACGAAGAGGTATTTTTCTGCTATAAAGACGTGCAACAAAGCATCGAACAGTTGTGGTTCAACAGAACAAGACTTGTTCGGACCGAACAAACCGACGATCTTGAGCAACTCCGTTCGTCGAGCGAACGACATCTGTCCGAAAGCGAGCACTCACCTTCAAATGCAAACACGGAAAAATAGCCGTTGGCGGAACTCCACGGTAACTTCTGTCATTGCAGCGGTGAAAACAAAGCGACCGTTTTACCTAGCCGTTGTAGTAAAAACTAGCCGTTTCGGGACAAAACCGTTCGAGTCGCTTATACGGGACTATAAAAGTACCCAAGCCGCTCATGACGCCCACTCTGCTCTCGCGCCTTTCCTCTCTAAGCCCTAACTCCAACGACTCAAACATCAAGTACCCAAACTCCATCACCGACCACCTTTCGTCCATTACAGGAATCGCTATGGCCAAATTCACAAGCACTAGCTTGACCGAGGAGGACCTTAGGATCTGGGAGGAAGAGGGCCACATCGACACCCAGAATGGAGGTGCCGGAGAGAGGATACCCGAGCCGCTCGAGGAGAGTTTGTCGACTTGAACAGTTTACCTTTATTCGGGTTGAGGTCTCTGAGGCGACTTCGTCGAGGCCTTCTTGAACATCAGCGGATTGGAGGTGGCGAACCTCAATCCGAACTCCATCCTCCGGATGGCGTCTTCGCACACTGCTGCGAGGGCTATCTGAGCATCGATCCGCCGGTGAAATTTGTTCCTCCATTACTACGAGAACGAGGAGGCAGTTCCGCGCTCAGCTGAGGTGCTACTACCTCAAGCTCCGGCCACCGCCGATGATCGCCGTACCCTCGCCCCCTCTGCTTTCGACTCAATGGGCGCGTGGTGGGTGAGGTGGTTCTGACAAGCGAGCGGCGACAACAAACTCGTCTTCACCGGGAAGGCGCCCGGCAAAGGGCGCCAATGCCTCGGCGGAGATGACCGCCGAGGCGGTACATGGCGAGGAAGATCGCCTCCTCGTGAGCCTTGGACTCACAGGCGGGGAGATTATTCGGGACTTCACGTGAGGAGGTGCGTCGGCTGCGGAGAAGGTCCTATCCTTCTACAAGATAGAGGATGGGAAGACATCACAAGGAGAAACACGGGTAAGTGCCTTTAAGACTCAACCTCTAAATACATTCTTTCCTCCGAGCAGAACTAACAATCCCTTACATTCGGGCGGAGAAGCCAACAAGCGCATGGGTGACCGAAGGGTCGCCATCATTGAAGGCGGCGAAGAAGGACGGGAGGTCACCGGCGGTGGCGTACACTGCCCGCATAGCGTGCTTGTCCGCATGAGCGAGGTAAATTACTTACCCCAGCCTATGTTGCTAGACTTGCAGCGTTGTTTAAATGCTAACGTTCTCTTCTCAAAACGCGCAGGGAGGACCAAGCGATCCTTGGAGGATCGTTGAGAAACTCTCCGGTCCGAGAAGGAGAAGGCGAAGAAGGGCAAGGCCAGCGGCCACAAAGCCCAAGGTGGCGGCCGAGCCTACGCGGAGCTTCGCCCGACACTGTGATCGCCACCGTCGAAGAGACCAACTCCGCGACGGAACGCGTCGAAAGCGAGACCAAGCGGTAGCTGGTCGGCCCGGCGAGATGAGACCAAGCCCCTCTCCTCCTCGCCGAGCAAAGCGACGAAGAGTAAAGACCATAGCCCTCTGGCTCGGGCGTTACCATAAGCTCACCCGCCGCATGGATCGGTTACAGCAGTCGCCGAAAGCGGAGGAGGCTCAAGAAGAAGAAGTCGCAAGCAAGGAAAAACTTCTTCATTGCTTGAGAAGAGCGCTCAGCTCACTGTGGAGCTGAGCTCGCCGCCTGAACACCCAAGGGCCAAGGCGGAGAAGCCGCCAAGGAGCCCCGAGGAAGAGGTGGAAGGTTCGGCGAAGAAGATCGGGACCAAGCTTTCCTGGCGGGTATGTAGGAATCGATCTTTAGACCTTCCAACTTTTCGACCGCTAGACTTAACGACGATCCTTTTTTTTATTAGCGCCCAAGGAGAGATCTCCACGGATGATGTCGAGGAGGCTCGGCGATCATTGCTTTGCCCGAGCACACACGGCGCTTCACGGGCGATGAGGCTAAGCGTGCCTCAAGGACAAATTTGGCGTGGAGCTCTTGCCGCCGGGCTCCGTGACGCAGATCGACGCTCAAAGCGCGGTGGGTGGTGGAGGCAAAAGTAGCGGCAAGGCGCCACGGACTTGATGCCAAGGCGATGGCTCGGAAAGCGCCGAGGCGAGACCGAAAGCGGCCGGTCTGCCAGCACTTCGTCGCAGGGCAGCTCACCCGAGGCGACAGGATTCTCCGCGAGGTGGCGAAAAAACCCAGCAGCCGGGAACATGAAGAAGCCCCGGCGGTCGCGTAAGTCGTCTGCCCGTGGAAACAATGGCGCCACCCGGCGGAGTGGCTCCGCCTCGTCCAAGACGTTCGGGCGGAAGAGAAAAGGAAGAGGAGAAGGAGGCGGAGAGCGAAAGTGCCGCCCGTCGCTCTGCACCCGGCAGAATGCGCTCCCGCAAGAAGAAGGAAGCGAACAAAGCGGCGGCGGCGGCAAGAGCGCCGCCTCATCCCGCATGAGCGGGGCTTCGTGGACGATGGCCTCGAGGACCGCTGCAAGGCCATGGATTGAAGCATCGGCTTGGCGAGGTAAACTCCAAGACCAAACCTTGCTCAGTTTGAATGTGTCATCGCAAAGTGTTCTGAATAGACCTTCTCCCTCAGGTCTTTAGGGATACCATGGCGGAACTCGAGGATGGGGTCACCATCGAGCAGGCGCCCGTCTTGGCGTCCCTCCGGAGCATCTCGAGACACGGGATCGAGGCGAGCGCTCTGGCCCAAAGCCAAGCCGGCCAAGGCGAAGCGAAGAAGCTCAAGGCCAAGTGACTAAGGAGAGGCATTCTCTGAGGCTCTTCTAAAGAAAGCCGAGGAGCTTGCCACAGCCGTGAAGGCGAAAGCACCCGGAGGAGAAGCCGGGCCGCACGAAGTGGCTTGAAGAGCAGCTTGTCGACGCGCCCCATCGGTGGAACCGGCTCGGAGGAAGCCAAGAAACTCAAAGCCCGGCTCGCCAAGGAGGAGTAGACATCCGCGGGACTCGGGCTAAGATCTCAACCCTGTGGGCTTCACAGAGGAGATTGAGGAGATCTTGTGGGATGGCGGTGAGGGCGATCACCATGGAGAAGAAGGTCAAGGAGCTGGACGAGCAGCTCAAGACCGTCGAAAATGAGTTAGCAGAGCGAGGCTCGACCGACCACCACCAGTGCGGGCCAAGACCGAAGAAGTCGAGGCTCTCCGTCTGGCGCGGCGGGAGCGAGCCGAGCGACAAGGAGGAAGCCGATCGTCTCGAAGTGAGGCGGAGAGGGTTCAAAGCCCAAGGGAAGTCCTGCGCCTTAAGGAAGTGATCGAGGAGCTCAAGGAGCAACTCGCTTCTAGGTAGCAGTAGGGTCAGAACCCGAGATGGACTTTTGTACTGCAAATTTTGTTAATAAAGACTTACCCTTTTCCCTCGCAAAGAGAAGCGACAAAAAAGACAAGAACGAACAGAAACTAAGAGAAAAGCGAGCAATGCTAGGAAGTTTAAGAAACCGGTGGCGCTTAGCCTAACTCCGGCCCGTTGTGCATCTCGCTCGGAAACTGAGTTTGCGAACCCGAGCAGTGCACAAGAGAAAGAGCGACACCCTAGCCCGCAGACGGACGATGCTCGAGAACCTAAGCTGCGAACTCGAGCACGCGTGCGTAGAGAAAGAGCGACACCGAACCTTACTCGATTTGTTCCATACCGCTTTCGTTGGCGTAAGTTAGGCGATTCGAGAGTAAGAACAAGGAAAGTGCCTCTGCCATGGGGGCTTACGAGAGCGAGCTTTGCCAAGTGGTCGCGCCAGCGAGAAGTGCCTCTGCGCGGAGGGCTTACGAGGCGAACTTAGCCGCAAGGTGGAAAGGCCGTGTTACGCAACCCCGAGTTTAGGAGCGTCGAGACTAGACACGGGTAGGGAAAAATCCTTAACATTGCGGGGCCAAGAGTTCGCAAGACCGGGCAACCATCAAGTGTTACGAGAGAAAGTAGTCCGAGAAGACAAATAGTGAAAAGAACACAGAGGCGCGAGGATTCATCAAGAATTGGATTGAACTTTGCATGGTGCCCGAGAGACTTGGACGAACTAAGACGCGAAGTTTACAAAAGCGCAAAGCTAAGCAAACACGTAAAAGACCTACACAAAGAACTTACGAAGTCGGGTCGATGTTCCAAGTCTTTGGTCACTCTCTCCGTCCTCCATAGCCAGTGAAACGGCCCCAGGCAAAGTAGAAGCGACCGTGAGCAGGCCTCCCAACGAGGAGTTAACTTGTTGGCATTGGACAAGTTCTGGACACGGCGCAGAACGCAGGTCGCCCGCCTTCAAAACCCTTGGTCGAACTGATTTGGCGGCGTGCGTGAAGAGCTTCCGGTAGCGTGCCATTCGACTTGTTCCGGTCGCGTGTGCCTTCGAGGAGATCGAGATCGAGGAGCGCTCTTGCTCGTCGTCAACTAGGTTGGTGAGCTCGTCTTGAGGCGAACCGAGTACAACCGACCAGGCAGGATGGCTTCGCACCATAGACCAATTGGAAAGGAGTTTCCCGGCCGCGGTGGCCGTAAGCGAATCGCCTAGAGGACGGAAGGAACCGTCGACCTGTGCCTGCTTGTGCTTTCGCCGAGAGCAGCAAATACCCGCCGTTTAATACCACGGACTATCGTCTGTTAGCTCGCTCGATCGCTTCCATTGCTCGTGGGTGTGCCACGAAGCGAAGCAGAACTTTGGTGCCCAAATGTTCGCGATATTCACGAATAGCTCGCTTCAACCGGGTACCGTTATCGGTGATCAACTTGTGGGGATCGTTGCCGTAACCACGTTGCTTTTGAAAAAGCGAACAACCGTTTTAAGCGTGAAGAGGCGACACGAGCTCGCCTCAATCCACCTTGTAAAAGTGTCTATGGCGACGGCGGTGTGTATAGCCCTTGTACCCCTTAGGGAATGGGCGAGTAGATCCGGACCCCATATGGAAAAGGGTCAGGATGGGGGGATTGTTTGGAGCTCTTGGGCGGGCTTGTGTGCCTTCCGGACGTGAAATTGGCAAGCCTTGCACTTAGTCACGATATCCGGTCATCTTGTAACGGATGGGCCAATAATAGCCCATGCGAACGCTTTGTCGACCGAGTTACGAAGGGCGTGGTTGCCACAGCACCCTCGTGTATGTCCCTAAGAAGGAACACACCCTCGCATTGCGAGATGCACTTGGAGAGAACTCCCGAGCACCTTGGCGGTAAAGGATTCCGTCCACAAGCTTGTATGGGCGATGCGCCTTTGTAAGCCAGGAACGCCGGCCGTCGTCAAGGCGAGTCCCATCGCAAGGTACCGGACAAATGGCGTTGGCGATCCATGACTCGCTCGTCTGATCATACTCAATTCGATGGAATTGTTTGATCTTAAAGGATCTTCTATAATTTCGCACATAAGGGTTATTTCTTGGTTTCGTCCGGTCATTAATAACTTGATTATTTTTAGATAATAGTAGATAGAAAGAACGCTCGAGCGGAGACATCACCACTGTCTCGTTGCCTCGTCCAGGAGACGTGATTGAGGGCTTGTGAAGGTGCTCGACGAGCACCTGCGAGCAATTCTCGTGAGGATCCATACTTGGATAGCTGGTCGGCCGAAGTTGTCCTTCCAGGCACGAAGAGCACTTCGAAAAATCGAAAATGCCGCCCAACTTCCTCACTTCAACCGGTATCGCGCCATTGAGTCATCGCAAAGACCGATACTCCTTGTTAACTCGATTGATGACCAGTTGTGAATCTCCTTCACGATCACCGTTGGACACCAAGCGACTTGCGCTCTTAGTCCCATGAGGAGGGCCTCGTACTCTGCGGCGTTGTTAGTCGCCACAAAGTGTAGTTGGATAGAATCTCGAGTTGCTCTCCTTGAGGAGATGAGAACAAAACCGGCCCGAGTTTCGGTCTGCGAGCCATCGAAAAACATGGTCCAAGAGGGTTCATCGGGTTGCTCGGGAGCTCCTCGATTTGGGCGGGCAAGTCCATTCGGCGACAAAGTCAACTAGGACACGTGACTTAATAGCGATTCAGGCGACAAATAATGAGATCAAAGCGCTAGAGCGACCATCCGCATGATGAGGCTTTGTACTTCCTTTATGGTAGTTGGAGCACGCATATTTTCAATGGCCTCGATTTTTCGAGGGTTGGCGAAATACCTTGTGAGCCAATGACATAACCGAGCAACATGCGGATCGAACACCAAAGGTACACTTCTCTGGATTTAATTTTATTCGATGCTGGTGAGATTATGAAAAGTCTCTGCGGTCTTTTACATGATCTGGAGCATACTTGCTCTTTACAACTATGTCGCCGACATAGACCTCCGAGTTTTTTCCATTTGTTACAGGAAGGTCTTCTCCATTAAGCTGGGAACATTGGCACCGACATTCTTGTGAGACCGAAAGACATGGTCAGTATAGCGAAAAGTGCGAAAGGGGTGATGAAGCGGTCTTCACTTCATCCTCGGGAGATGCTTATTTGGTGGTAGCGGAGTAAGCATCTAAAAACTCGAATCTGGGCGTCCGATCGCATCGACAATTTGGTCAATACGTGGCGGCGGAAATTGTCCTTAGGACAAGCGGCGTTCAGATCGTGTGATCGACACACATTCTCCACTTGCCGCCTTTCTTCTTTACAATGGCAGGTTGGCTAACCACTCGGTGTGATCAACCTCGCGGATGAACCAAAGAATGAAAGCGGTTTGCCAAGCCGATCTTTGATGATCCCTGTTTGAATTCAGCGGCGAAGCTTGGCGAGCAGGCTTTTTGTCGGCGGACAGCCGGTTTGTGCTCGATTACCTTCCTTGGGACTCGGGCATATCGGATGGCTCGGCGAATACATCTGCATTAGCTCGGAGGAAGGCAATGAGCTCGCTTTCTATTTGGGGTCAGTTGGCCCCCAGTGAGCTATCTTGGAAGTATCATCAAGCGGCGCGATGAACTTCCATAGTTTCTCCCCCAGCGAAGGGAGACTCTAGGCGTCAGACTTGGTCTGCGGGACTTGAGACAGGCGGAAGTTAGTCGACAGGCGAGGGATCGCTCGTCGCAATCGAGCGACTTTGTAGTTGCCCTTGACCGTGATCACACCGTTAGGACCCGATATCTTCACGCAATGGTAGCGTGGTGGGACACGACCATAAACTTACCGAGAGATGGCACGCCTAAGATCGCGTTATCGCCCGATGGGAAGTCGACCACGTCGAAAGTGATCAACTCGTCGGAAGTTGCTTGGGTTTGCGAAGGTGACAGGCGGGACAACACCGCCTAACGACTTGACGACTTCTCCGGAACAATTCCGTAGAAAGACGCTGCGACTTCCTTGACTTGGAGCGAGGAATTTGCATCTCGCCCAAGACTTTAGCGTAAAGCAAGTCCAAAGCGCTCCGCCGTCCACTAAGACACGGCCAATTCTCGCGTTCGCGATGGTCGGGCGACCACCGATGGGAGCCGCGAGGCTTGGTCATCGATGGGGCAATCCTCCGAGAGAAGGAGATGGGGACCTCGATCCACTTCATCGATTCAGTGAGGTTTTGCCTTTTCGGCGTTGTGGACCTCCGGCGGCTTCCTTGAGGCTGGCGAGAGGTGTAAGCGAGGAGCCGCCGAAAATGAGCGGCGATATGGTTCCGAGCTCTTGATATTCATCATCATCTTCCCGATCACCATCGTCGGTTTGGCGCTTAGCCTTCTAAGCATCACCTTGTTCGGGCGGGGTGGGCATTGGGCCCTTGCCGTTGTAGAAATCTTGAGTTTTGCAGCCCAAGTTCTCTGATGGCGTATATCATGCCCGTAGTCTTTGGTGGAACTTGCAAAATCGGTCGCTCGAACCTTTCTTGCCTTGTCGCCTCCTGGCGGTGCTTTTTGCCCTTGTAATTATTGTTGGGCTTCTACGCCCATCCTTGGGAGGAGGTCGCGATCCATACTGCTGACAGTATTGTTCGCATCACCTTTGTTCTTCTTCTTCCAGGACTTCTTGTCACCGGGAACATTCTTCTTTGCTCTTCTTCTTCTCATCCACACCAGTGGTAGGCGGCTCGCCCTTGTCGAATGCCTTTTTATCTTGAGCAGCGCTCTGCCTCGTTGGCATAGCGGTCGGCCATATGAAAACAGTCGTTGGCGGTCCAGTCTCGTTGATCTCGAGATCTGGGTGAGCCGCTTCGTCGCGGACTCCGCTTTGAAAGCGCGGACAGATTCATCCGAGATGTTCGGGATCGTGTTGCGGATCTTAATGAAACGCTTCACGAAGGCTGCGGAGGGTCTCCCGTTCATCCGGATCATCCGTGCAGATCATCCTCCTTACCCGAGCGTGCGTAACAGCTCTGGAAATTAGCGATCGAGCGTCACAAAGCTGGTTCCATGGTGATGGAACCCTCTGGCGATTGAACGCCCACGTCCGAAAGCGGCACCCTCAAGGACGATCGGGAGGTAATTAGCCATAACGAGCTCGTCACCCTCGGCGCCATGATGGCCGTGGCGTAGATGGAAAGGAATTCTCTCGGGTTACGAGTCCCATTGTACCTCTCCATGTGACCGGGCTTGAACTTTGAGGGCCACCGGACAGCTCGGCTTCGTCGAGAAAGCCCCTGCGACCAGAGCATATGACCGACCACCTTCCCCGAGAACCTAGTCTTGAGAAGGCGTTGGTCTTGTTGCGTGGGGAACTCTGCTGAGCAGGATGACTCGGCTGGAGAAACTCTCTCGGGACAATCCACCGCGCTCCTTCCTCGTGGTGGCGGCAGCGCGCTCCTCACGAGGGACCGTCCGTGATCATCGCGTCTTGCGCTTGCCCTGTGGTCGCGATGACTACGAGGACTTAGCGGCGGCGGCGACCACGGGTAGCTTGCTCATGGGCGATGATCGCCGATGGTGGCGGGGTCACGCGATCGTCGAGTGTCCGAATCATTCCGGCGGTTTGGTGCGTTGCTGGAGGAGTTGTTGACTTCTCCTAGAGACTTTAGGCCTTGACCGATCGCTCTAGATTAGACCTTAGCAAAGACGCCCATGCGGCGAGATCGACTTGATTGGCGGATCTAAGGACCGTTGCTATAGCCGAGCCGTTCCGACTTTGATCTATGGGTCCAGGATCACTGAACCATCCGCGTTTCGCCCGTTGGAGTCCGGCCACGCGGAATTGACCCGAGCAGGAAGCTTCACGGGAGACTTAGCGGCCGACGCGAGGTGGGTCGCGACGTTGTCGCTAATCTGGTCGTGAAACCGTGCTAAGGTCGATTGATGGAATCGTCGAGGTTGCGGCGAATGACATCTTGCTTTCGCGGCGACTGCGCGACCTCGTCTTGATGCCGGCGAGTTAATCTGCTCGACCTCGCCCGACCGCCACGGCCGTCGCGGGATCCTCGAGGTTCCCACATCGGTCATGTTAATCTTTGCGGGGCCATGCGAAGGTATGCTAGGCGGTGTCATCATTGTGTGTTCCACGGTGGAATCTACCGACATAGCCTTGGAATCGACAAATCTAAACCGTCGTAAAGATCATCGCTTCAGAAGTAGTAAATGCGTCGATGGCGGAGTGCGATCCGAGGCTATCTACGCCATGTAAGCGGAGACATCGCCTCGGACGCACGAAGCGTTCGAGACCGAACAGATCGTCTGAAGCGGCGAGGATGAGACATCCCATCGCCGAGTCTTAGCCCTCGGGAAGTATCTACAGATCGGCGATGGAGTTCGACATGCTCGATCTGCGTGTCCCCACTGACGGCGCCCGGTGTCGGCGGTTGGATATCGACCCAAGTCAACCAAGGTTCTTCAAAGAGGAGATAGGAGACACGCCGAACAACCACTAACGAAGAACGAGCAGGAGGCAGGGTTTTATCTGGTTCGGGCCTCGGGAGAGATAATAGCCCTACGTCCGACCTTTCTTATATATCAAAGATGATTACAAGAGGTGGCTCGGCCAGAGGCGAACAAGTCTCGGCGAGATTATGTGTACAAGTCGTAAAACTCTAAGTCGGATCCTCCCCACACGCCGTAGGGCCTTGTTTATATAGTGCAGAGCAAACCGACCCACCGAGAGAATATCGGTAGGGCTAACTTCTGATGCACGTAATGAACTCGATTACATGCCAAATATATCCCGAGGTAGATAAGGCATACTCCTAGTCTTGGGGATCACGACTCTATTCCAATCAGGAAACCAACGTCAGGGTCTTCACGAAGCCGTCTGAGAACTCTTGTTGAGTGGGACTCAAACACGAATTCTAGGCCGTTCTGCTAACCGTCTTGACCAAGAGGTTTCGGCGGGATGCACATGGGCTGATAGAACCTTTCAGTGATTTGGGCCTGGTAGAGGTGATTCGATTGGGCCGTCAGGGAGTGGGCCATGGCAATGGGCCGTAATTTTATCCCCGACACTTTTGTTCCCCTTGGTTTTAGCGGGGCGAACATTTTCGGCCATGTGGTCACGTCTGTTTTAGTTTAAAATTGAGTTGAGTTTTACTATAGAAAATTTTGTTTTTTTTATATAGCCTACATGTTTACTAATTTGTAATGATTTTTTCATGACTTTTCGTGGTTCTTTTCAAGATTGTAAAACTATTTTTCAATTATTTTTATAAAATTATCAGACCATTTTCTGATGACACTCAATTTTTGATACAGTAAAATTCAATTTTATTCAATGCTGAAACAAACAACGCCTGAGTAAGCAATGGAGTAGCGGATGGTTGTAAAGTGGCTTGGTTTGCTGGGAAATGTACAAGCTGCACATCATTTCCTTGTGAAATTCATGTGGTCAAAATACTCCAGCAAAACCGTGATAAAAAAAAATCCAGCTTTAGGCTTCCGACTTTGCATGGTTCAGCAGTGGCTGCATGGCTAGAAGGATAAGCTTTGAGAGATTTGAGAAATTCAAACTTATGATACAATTTGATCTTGTAGCTTCGACTAATTAACGACTTTAAGATTTTGAAGCAATGACATTGAGAAACCAAAATGTTAAGTTAGAAGAGACAACCTGATCATAAAATTAATCCATGAGCCAAAAGAAAAGATAAATGTAATAGAAATTGAGCCTGTCGTGTGAAAGCTAGGAAAATTTTACCTTCTCAAGCACACCTGTTAAAGGATTGAGGAACAAGCTAGTTGTTTGCTAAGCATAAAGCACGAGGGCCGTGCATCCTGGCAATTGGCCGAGGCTCCGATGATCCATCAAACCCACGAACGGACCGGAACATGTGGCCGCCGCACTTTTGATGACATATCCAAATGGAGGCATCTCGGATAGAATAGACCAATCGCCAATTGACTTTTTCAGCTCGATCCTCTGCAAATTTCGCGCATTTCCTGTGTCCATTGCTGTCGCGTTGCAATTTGGCTTAGGATATGTTGCCGTTGGGGAGAGCGACCGGGGAGACGAACGGACAGGGATGTGCAGTGATGCAGCGGACGGCGACGCCGCCGCTGCCGCTCCCTCGCTTATCGTAGAACGGTGAGAACGGGGGCAGCAGTTGCCGATCTGCGAAGCAACCTTGTTACGAGAAGATGAATAGGTAGTTACGTAGGATAAAAGAAAAGGGGGGCGACTAGGGAACGGTATCCCGTCGGGGCCCCAACCCGACGGGATAGCTCCCCACTGCGCCGCCTTCTTCTGCGCGCCTCCCACCCCGCCTCCTTCCTCCCGCCGGCGGCGGCCCTCGCCGCCCGACGCGCCGCCCAGCCTCCCGCCCGCGCGTCGTCAAATCCTAACCCGAGGGGTGAGGACGTCCCTCCACCGCCTGCCCGCCCGCCGCCCTCACGGCTCGCCACGCCACGCCCACTCGGCCCACCCACTGCGTCGGTCCGCCGCCATCGACCTCCTCTAAACCCCGAGGAACCACGTATTCCCTAACCCGAACCAAGCGGAGGCGGCGAGCTTGACTCTGGCGGCAATGACAGCGACAGCGAGGTCTGGCGTCGAGTAGGCCTCCTCCTCCTCCTCCTCCTCTCTGCCTGCGCTGCGAGTGGGCGAGGGGAAGGCTGGCGGCAGCAGGCGAAGGAGTGGGTCGATGGACACGTGTCGTCGAGAGGCTATCCCGTCCGAGCAGGATCCCGTCTGGAGGAATTCTGTAAAAAAACTGTTTGTCTGTTACGTATCTGATCTATAGACAAAGCTTTCTATAAAAAAATTATTCTATTTTTTCTCGCACTATAATAGATAAAAGCATGAATAATAGTGTACGTCTAATTTTTCTCTATGTTGTTGTTGGTGAAAAGCAGAAGGTCCATGAGCAAACGTGATCTTCAAAAGACTCCTAAAGCAAGCAAAGTCCATGAGGCGATATGGCCCAGCAGGGGCCTCCCGCTAACCGTCCAAACTCGCGGTCAAACTTCCGCGGACCTCTTTTGAGCCAAGCTCGACTCGGGCTTACCAGGCTCAAGACATGCGCCCCTGAGCGCACCCTGTGTCCTTGTACGCAACGTGCATCGCATGACAACAACCTCGAGTCAACACAACCTTAATACCAATTAAGGCACGCATGCCGCAAGCTATCAGCGGGAGATACCCTCTCACTGATGGGTCAAATTATCCACGCTGCCTGGGCACTGAAAAGGTGTGGGCTCGTCATCATGAGCTGATAGTCACTTGCTATTACTCGGCAGACAACACAAAGAATCCCGCGGATCAGAGGTAAGGTGACTATTGGCCAACAAAGATCCGAGTGCCCCATGAATTGCCATGAGATCTACGGTGCATGAAGAACACGACTATAAAAGGGGTCAAGGGCGAGATGATCAAGGCCACTTCCATCCAGACAAAGCACATTTACAAGCTCTCAGACTAAGAATATTCATCAAAGAACCAACACAAAAACACTAGCCTAGGAAGTAATAGAGGATGAGCGAGTCCTTCCCCTCGCCTAGTTAAGAATACTTGTACCAGTGTCTAGAACTCTTATTATACCGAAGTCCGAACTCCCTAAGATCGGGCTCTTCCCCCTGTAACCACTTTTAACCTCAGAGAGTAACAAGAAGCAGACATAGAGCTGTTATCCGACAGTGGAGGCCTGAACCGAGATAAAAATCACCATGTCCCTGTCCTATAGCTCCGGCTACCCCCCTTCTCCAAGACGTGCTAGCGTAGCCGAGGGAGAAGGGCCGTGGCTGGGCTAAGTAAGCTTGGCCAGTGGAGCCCGTCTTCCGGTAGTCACTAGCTGTCTAACATATTATATACAATACTGGTAAAAAATATACAATTTAAATTGGCGTAACTCCACGTCACTTGATTGATTAAAATTAAAGAAAATTCCGGTCGACGTCTTTTACATTAGTCAAACAACTAGATGATATTTTTTAGTTGTTACAAGTTCATTCAAAAGAAAAAAAGTATACAAGAGGATACCTATAGAACTAAAGGTATGTATCAAAATAATACATAGATTTTTTTAAATTAAATTGTACACTTTTTACAACATCGAACCATATGAAATTTAGTTATTATTTACTAATGTAAATACGTTGATTAAGATTTCTCTATTTTCAGGCAATTAATATGGAGCAATCCCATTTACAAATATATTGTCCATCTTTCGTCTCCATAATTAGGTTAATCTTTTAGATGAATTATTTGGTATATGCCATTTTAATATGTGTCAAGCGGATAACTCCTAATTAATTTGAGACCCGGATAACACATCATTTTTTTAAAAAAAAAACACCGCAAATTTGTCGTCAGCCCGATATGACCAACCCATGCAGTGCATGCAATTCGACAGTGCATCCACTAACTTGAAGCAAAGGTGCAGGTGCCGTTAACACAATTTGACCAACCCAAACGAGAATTGGATATGCATCCACTCGCTTCCCTCTCTTTGTTCTGTTTTCCTTCCTCCTTCATCTCCCATAACTCCACTACACGACATATCTGCCATTCACGTCCGACAAAAAACTTCTTGAAACGGAGGTTTGTTTGGCTTTTTGACACATGCTGCACTTAGGCCCTGTTCTTTTAAGCTGATCTGAACGACTGAAATGACTGAACTTCGAGAGCTTCTTGAGATAGTCTCGAGATTCGGATCTATTTCATTTGATTTGCTTTTTAAAGTGTTAGGACCCACCTTCAAAACAACGAAAAAACGGACTCAAAAAACTCAAAGCATATGCCTTTTTTAAACGTAGATAAGTTGTTAGGCGAGCGCTAGGCGTCGGACGTCCGACGCCTGGCGCTAGCGTCGGACCAGGCTGATCCATCGGATCATCGCTACCGCGCCAATCCTACGCCCTGCGTGCGTCCGCGTCCCTGCATACGTTCCCAGATAGTTGCTAGTTGTCTTTTGATTAAAATTCTAAATAAACTTCTGATTTTTGTATAAAATTCAAACAGTGTTCAAAATGTGTGGAATAAATTTCATAATTCTTCTAAAATCGAGAACAACCCATTTTAAATACTTTTTAAATATTTTGATTTTTTTCACTTTTTCAAAAAAAATTTGATGTGAAACTAGGAGAAGGCACTTATGAAACTTACACCTATACTAGCGAAACTTGACCGTGTACTGATGAAACTTGGCAGTGTGCTGACGAAATCTGATGAAACTTGGATGAAACTTCGATGTAACCTGATGAAACTTGGATGAAACCTGTTGAAATTTGATGAAACTTGGATTGATCTGATGAAACTTGAAGAAACTTGAATGAAACCTGTTGAAACTTACAGTTCGGCAATGTTTAACGAGTATGAAACCCAAGTTTCAGTAGGCTAACCCTAAGTTTTAGTAGGCGAAACCTAAATTTCACCAGATAAGTTTAAGAATTTATATGGCAACATATATCTTGTTTTGTTCGAAAAAATACGAGGAACACGTTGGCGCAAACGGTTTGTGGATTGGAGCACCCAATAAAAAATTATGGTCACCGAAAAAATAAAATGCTGTGGGCCCCGCCTGCACAGTGCAGCACAGTGCATCACCCCCGCAGTTCACGCGCAGCTCGCGCCGGACTCCCGGACTGTAGTGTTTTCTAAGTCGTTAAGCCGTTAAGCCGAGAAAAACTGGGCCGTAGCTTTGCTAATCCGACAATGAACCTGACATTTTTACGCACTAGAATGCGATTAATTTTCGTTCGATGAGATGCGCCCGCATGGCCGCGTCTTTGATTCGTTGCTCCGGATGCGGTAGGTCCCACCAGGAATCGCATTCTCCTCGCTGTTCCAATCGCATCTGGGGACACGAGTACGTGACTGGCCGCCCAAACGAAAATCAACCGATTTCTACACAAGTTTTTCGTATTGCTCATTCGTACGAAAAGTGATTTCGTAGGTTACCAACGAAATTTAGGTTTCATCATACAGGATTTGATTTTATAAGACTTTTCTCTACAAAAGGTGACGGAAGGATTTGTTCAGAAAGAAAAAGGATTTCGTTAAAAAAAAGAGAGAGTAACGGAAGAAAAAGATCCACAAAAGAGGGGACACGCGATGGGAAGACGCCAAGAGGCTTTAAAACCCAAACAGCGCATGGGCCCCCACAAGCCTAGAACTTTTTCATTCAACACCCCACTGCCGCACTGCGCGGGGCCCGCGAATGGGCCCACGGAAACGTGATGCAGCTCTCCGGTTGACAACGGACCGCGAGGCCCACGACGGAAGCTACCGCAGTACCGCAACGGCGATTCTTTCGAGTGTGGGCTGCGTGAGATGAGAGCCGTTGGACCCAGTTGTCAATGAATGGCGTGTTGCCGAGGCGGGTACAATTGTACAAAGCGGTGATGGTGGTCCCTCCTTTACTATGGCCCACACTCTTTGCAATACTTGACTAACTATAATAAGTCGTTAAAATCATGCCTACGCCTTAATAAATTTAAGAAAATCTTACCATATTTTTTTGAACCACCTACAACATAGCATCCAATAGAAAAAAAAAATATCTTACTACGAATATGACTAAACCAAACATGCATCTAACTTGATTAAACTTGCTTAACATGAGATGTGAAAAAGTGTAGCAATGTTAGTTATCAACCAAATAGGCATGTCTTGCATAGGAAAATTACCTAAAATAATCAACAAATAAATCATATTTAATAAAATAATCCACTAAAAAAAGAATTGTCGAATTGACACCGGCTCTCGCCACCCTGCGCTGCCACCGCCACACGGCACGGCGGGAGCTCCTGCTCCTACCATCCCACACGGCGGGAGCTATTTGGCTACAACACGTGGCACAGATGGGTCCATGCGGGAGGGCTAGAATGCCAGCAGATGGGTCTGGCTGTAGGGGTGAAAACGGGTCGGATCGGATCGGATAATGGCTAAACCATATCCTTATCCTAGAGTTTTTCTCGGAACCGGATACAGATATGGATAGCAAGGTTACGGATATGGACACGGGAAATGCCGGACACAAATACAGAGCAAATTTGGGTCGAATCAAATACGATCATGGATATTTGTCGGAACATATTGTCATCGAAGTATATCAGACAGTACGTGGAGCGTCTACCCAATTGGGAGAGAACACTGAAAAGATTTTTAGGGTTTTGGAACTAGAGACAAAATGGTGGAGTAGGAATGGCCTGGCCCTCAGGGGGTGATGGCTCCTTTATTTATAGGGGGAGCAGGGTGTAGGGTTTACATCCAAAAAAAAAGACCCTTTCACCCCTGCCTTTGGACCGTTGATAAGAAATCAACGGTTATTTACGGTACAATGTCACTTACAAGTATATGAAGGGCATGATCTACCCTTGTAACCCTAGGTGCTAACAAGCTATCCTGGGCCTCCTAGGATTACTTGGCCCAGCCGCCAACCCATTAGGGAATGGCCTCAGCTGGGCGATAAACATGCTCTGGGCTTCGCCTTCTCAATGGGCCTTCCATGCCAGGCAGAGCTAGCCGCCACCTCCGAGTGCCCTTCAGGGGATCTTCGGGTACCTCTGGTCTCCCCGTGACAGGATCTTCGCTGGGGAATTACTCCTTTGGCCATCGCCCTCCTCATCTTCACGGCTTCTCCGAAGATATTTTTAGCCATTGGGGTCCTCTTTGATTCCCCAGCCGTACCTTCGGGATTCCCCCCTAGATTTTCTGGGCGGTCTTTCTACAACACATATAACCCCTCAAACTATATGCCTAAGTTCAATTAAAATAATCAACAAATAGGCCATATCACATCAGTATATCAGTTATCACCAATTTACCATGGCATCATGTGATTCATGCAATCATGCATTCATACATAAGCATACAAGAGATACAACACATAAGCTCATTAATACAAAATCATTAGCATTACCAAATACCAATGAACATTGACATAGCTCATGTCTCAAGAAAAAGTTATATTTTAAATTCCCAAAGTCTTTCTTTATTTTTGAGAATTTTTAAAACCCCATTCCTATTTTGTTCTTTCTAAGAAAAAGCTTCTTCTATTTTTTCTAGGGAAATTTATCCTATCATATGTAAATTATTATTCCATATTTGGACTCTACTCATTTTTTTGTTTTTAGAAATTTGTTTCATATTTTTCTGAGCCATATACTATTTTCTACAAGTTTTACCACTTTCTGATAATATTAAATACAAAAACAAAGGGAAATTCCAATTTGAGCTTGGGCCTTAGGCTGATGGCCTGGTGCTAGTGGGATGGGCTCGGATATCCGACTAACTTGATTCTCGGTATCCGATTCTAAAACCGAGTCCGACGGATATGGTCATCACGTATTCGACTAAAAATATCCGAGTTTCGATCCGTATCCTAAAATATCTGAAAAATATCCGATCCAAAGATATCCGAATCCGGATCCGATCGGTCCGGTTCGGGCATTATCCAACCCGTTTTCACCCCTCTGCGACGCGTGTCACAGATGGGTCCACATTGCTGCTGTTAGATTAGTAGGTAAGAACGTAGTTCTTTTTTAAGTTACATTTTTACATTTTATTTTAAATTTATCAGTAAATTTAAATAATTCAAAATTTTGTGGACCCTTTCTCTGAATCTACTGTTCCTTCTGGAAAATTGAAACAAGGAGGGCTAAAGATGAGAGCTCGAAAACCACCGATGAATACGCCACTGCTTGTCTGCGTTTGAACCCTCCGGCCTGAACCCATATGTGCCACAAGTTAATAAAATGGGATCACATTTTTTAAAAAAATCACCTCCATAATTTTAAATTCAAAATTATTTTTTGTAACATAATTTATTTTCTATAGAAATATTTATTTTCTATAGCACAATTTGTTAATTTTTTATGTTGATTAAATAACTAATTTTTCAATATTTTCATACAATGTTTTTTGTAGCAAAATTAATTTTTAAAATAATTAAAAAATCATATAATTTTTCAATGTTTTCGTATTTATTTTAGAAATTCAAAATTTGATGAAAAATAAATAAAATATTCAAAACTTTTTATGGATCCTTTCCTTGAATATATGATTCCATTTTTATAAGTTTCATTGCATTTTGATGGTGCATGATTTTTTAAAATAATAGAAAGTTCGTGAAGTGCATGTACACCATAGCAAATAACTTGGCGGCCGGTCCTGTCAATGTGCCATGTGTCAGCGCCAGGGAGCTCCCGCTGTGCCGTGCGTCGGCCGCCGTGTCGGGTGGCGGGACCGAGTGTCAAACCGGCAATTCTTCTTTTCTATGAATTATTCTATTAAATATGATATATTAATTGATTATTTCGACTATTTTTCCTCTTGCATTTGGGCCAAAGAGAAGGGTTGTGCCGCAGAAGAGAAGAGTGGCCAAACCTTGTGACCTGTTGGCAGAAGAAGCTGAGCTGATAAAGCGTTTATACTTCGTTGAGTTCGTTCGGTCATTCCTCCTGCACAGTATATAGTGTCACAGTTCTGTGGCAGAGCCAAAAGATTCCAAATAGGAGAGTATAATATGCTTTGAGCGGTTGAGTTGAAATTCATGTTAGACAACAAAATCTCCACGGAACAGTTTCAAGAAATCAACCTATTTACTAACTCGGTTTTCAGACATGGCTTCAAGATAAATGACACATGCTCACAAAGTTTTAGCTTTTAGACAACCTACACCGTAAGCAATTAAAGCATGTATCTAAACCGTTTTGCATAAAGAATAATAAACTTTTAAGGCTCGTGCACTAGATATGGTAAACTCCTGAATTATACTGTTATATTACACTAGTTAGATCATATATCATAGAACACAATAATGTGTGAATACAAAAAGCTATTTAGTTGCAATGATTTAAATTTAATAGTAAAATAAGATTTAAACCTTCGATCATAAGTAAAATGCATATGGCGAATAAAGAACTTGCCTCTGATTATTTTTAACGGGCACTTCACTTCGGATGGTTCACTAATTGTATTGGATGCTTGACGAAAGCAATAAGCTAGTTATGAGACCAGATACTTAGAGCATGTACAATGAATGAGATAACAACTGTCTCTAACTATTGTCATATCACCTATAGACAACAATAGAGATAGCATATTTAATGGTAGAGATTGCCGCACGTTTTTATAAGTAATTTGCTCACATACAGAGTTTTTAAATTCTTGTGTAGAGTCGACTCTTACTTAAGAGACGGTTCAATTATTTATGCACATTCTCTCTCATCCATATCATCAATTAGCTGACATGACATTGCTTAGAGATGGCTTAAAAGACTGATGAGGTGGACTGTTGTACATGCTCTTAGTGTAGTGTGTTGTTCGTGCGTCGACCGAGGCTTAAAGCCCCTCTTAGCCCCGGCGGCAGCTCCACCAATCACATTGTGTTGTTTTCACTACTCTTGAGCTTTCACCTAATATGTAAAACAACTAATTATATTTTTAAATAGAAATGTAGAGATTTTTTTACATACACATGACATGATGACAAAGTAAAATACTTAGAGCATGTTTGAAGTGGCTCGGCTGAAGTGAGTTGAATGTTAAGCTAAACTTTATGAGCTTCATAAATTTGCTTCTCAAAATTGATTAGATTTATTTATGTAATTTTTAAGAGGTTTTAGATCCGTCTTCATGATTAGAAAAATACTAGACTACCCAAATAAGTCCAAACCACTCTAAACATTTTGTTAGTTATATCACCAACTAACCAAGCCATCTATATCAATATCTATATAATACTGTATACAAGAGCAATTTGGTTGACGCACCAAATCATGTCCATCCATCACGTTTGGTCTGACGGCCAATTTACAAATTGGATCATAGCATTGATGCATCAACTATCATGTCTCCATCTGGTTCAAATTTAAAATTGGATCTATCTCTTAATTAGCTTTACAAATATTCATTTAACCAGCAACAACTGAATTTGATCAACCCCCTTTATATGTTGAATCAGACAAAGAAATTAATTTAATGAATCTATACTTACTTATAAGTATTTAAATAAAAATTATATGTTGAGCCAGTCTACTATTTTAACTAACTCCTGCATGCTCAAAGGAATTGCCATAAAAAGATAATCGAGATCATTGCGTTAGTCCAACTTCATGGATTGGCTAGGCCTCTATAGCTATCTCAGCTGGTGGCCTGCTGTCTGCGTGCAGGCCTTGCTTTCTTGGGCCACTGGGCTGCTTGGCTGTGGTGGACTGAGCTTCCGGCTTACTGTGACTGTGTTCTGTATACAGAATCCTCCATTTCGGAGCCCGTGAATGGAGCAGAGGAGAAGCGCGCTAGCTTCCCATGAATTCAGCGCGCAAGAAGCATTCCCCATCGATGAAGTGCCAGCTCCCTGATTATTTTTGGCTTTGCCTTTCTCGCTCACCCTCCTCCTCCGCCTCGGGCGTCCTCTCGATCCCTCCCCGCCGCCTCGCGCGCGCGCGCTCTCGGCCGCTGCATGCCGCCGCGGCATGGCGCCGCCGCCGATCCTGCCGCCCCCCGTCGCCGACCCCGAGCCGTCGGGGGCGAGGGAGATGGACGACGAGGACCTCGTGGAGGAGCTCCTCGCCACCGTCAACTCCGCCCGCGCCTTCGCCGACTTCCGCCGCACGCAGCGCAAGGAGTGCCTCAACCTCCTGCGCTGGCTGCAGCTCGTCCTCCCGCTCCTCGAGGAGCTCCGCGACTCCGCGCCCCGCCTCACCGACGACGCCTTCCGCCGCCTCGCCCTGCTCGGCCGCGCCTTCACCGCCGCCCGCCGCCTCCTCCGCTCCTGCCACGACGGCAGCAAGATCTTCCTGGTCCGATCCTCTCTTCTCCTTCTCCTTCAACTTTTGCATCTTCTCGATTGTCCTGCCTGACCTTGCTAACTAATGGTGCTTGGTTAATTCCAGGCGCTGGAGAGCGAGGTGGTGTTGGGGAAGTTCAGCAACGTGTACGAGAAGATGAACTCTGCATTGGACGGGATGCCCTACTCGGAGCTTGCCATCTCCGACGAAGTATTGGAGCAAGTATGGCATCCATTGCTACTTTCCTTATCTGCATGTCCCATACATGCAGAACTGCATACACATGCTCGAATGAAATAGTAATAAAAATTTCCTTCTCGTGTTATTAGGTTGAGCTGATGAACGCGCAATTGATGAGATGCAAGACGAGAACGGACACGCAGGACATCGAGCTGTCCATGGATCTGATGGTGATACTGGAGAACAAGGAGGACAAGAGGAACGCGGACAGGGCGATACTGGAGAGGCTAGCCAAGAAGTTGGAGCTGCAAACCCTAGCGGAGCTGAGGGCGGAGACGATCGCAATCAAGAAGCTGATCAACGAGCGGAACGGCCAGCACGCGGACAGCACCAAGCAGATCGTGGATCTCCTGAACAAGTTCAAGGAGATCGCCGGCATCGAGGAGAAGAACGTCCTGGGTGCCGAGGTCACAGTGCCCAAATCCCTGGGCAAGTGCCCCTCCCTGATGATCCCCAACGACTTCCTCTGCCCGATAACATTGGAGATCATGACAGATCCTGTTATTGTCGCCAGTGGACAGGTAAAATTACTTGCTTAGAGCTGCCCATACTGAAAGTTATATGATTATCTGCTAGCTGCAGCTGAAATTTAACTTCTTTGGCCAATGCATTTGAAAGGCCAAACTGGTAATTGAAGAATCTACATTTGAGAATATTTATCTCGTGGCTTCTAGACTTTCGAGAAATGGCATACAAAAAACTGATAAAATAATTTAATATAAAACTGACAAGAACATTTTTTAGACAGTGGATACTATCCAGCTTTTACACTTTTGATGCATAGTCTGATAGGATATTACAAACAGAATAATAATAAAATGAACCCCTCTTATAATACAGGAGTCAATATTACAAAGAAAGAAATCCTAAAGTAGGACAATCCTATTATCGATTCTCCTTCCATAATTAATAAATAAAGACACAACCACCATCTCTAGATATCGACAAGTTTCAAAAATACTCCCTCTGTCCACTGTTGTAAGACGTAATTTAACTTAGAAAGTCAAACTTTGTATGATCAAAAGAATCAGTCAAATCAAATTATATTAAGTATTTGGGTACAAAATTTTGTATTAATATATCCATATCTAAAATTGCTTTCAATACAATATTATTTCATACATTGAAAATATGCTTTTCAACAATCACTTTTCATATCTAAAACTGAAAATATGTGTCAAAAATAAGTACACACACTTTTTACATTTAAATATATATTTTTTATAACATCGAACCATATGAAATTTAGTTATTTACTAGTGTAAATAAGATTTCATCTATTTTCAGCCGACTAGGAGGGAGTAATTAATTCAAGTTAACTTATAAGAACAGTAACACATCCTTTCATTTTGCTTTAACCAAACGAATGAATTAGCTCCTTTTGTGTGCATCAAACAATGAGCTGAAAATGAGAAATTTACAGTACTATTTTTTTTTTAGACGTATGAAAGAAGAAGCATCCAAAAGTGGCTGGACAGTGGGGAGAGAAGCTGCCCAAAGACGCGGGAGCCGTTGGCTCACCTGTCGCTGGCGCCAAACTACGCCCTCAAGAACCTGATCCTGCAGTGGTGCGACAAGAACAAGGTGGAGCTGCAGAAGAGGGAGCCGGAGCCGGCGGCGGAGCAGCTGGGTGAGCAGCGCAAGGAGAGCATCCCGTCTCTGGTGGAGGCGCTGTCGTCAATCCACCCCGACGTGCAGCGGAAGGCGGCGAAGAAGATCCGGGCGCTCTCCAAGGAGTCGCCGGAGAACCGGAGGCTCATCGCCGACGGCGGCGGCATCCCGGCATTGATCGGCCTGCTCGCCTTCCCCGACAGGAAGGTGCAGGAGAACACGGTGACGTCGCTGCTGAACCTGTCGATCGACGAGAGCAACAAGCAGCTGATCACCCGCGGCGGCGCCATCCCGCTCATCATCGAGATCCTCCGGAGCGGCAGCGCGGAGGCGCAGGAGAACTCGGCGGCGGCGCTCTTCAGCCTGTCCATGATCGATGAGAACAAGGCGGCCATCGGCCGGCTGGGCGGCATCGCGCCGCTGGTGGAGCTTCTCCGGAGCGGCAGCGAGAGGGGGAAGAAGGACGCCGCCACGGCCATCTTCAACCTGGTGCTCAACCCGCAGAACAAGGCGAGGGCGGCGCAGGCCGGCGTCGTGGCGGCGCTGCGGGGGGTCATCGACGACGGGGCGCTCGGCATGGTCGACGAGGCGCTCTCCATCTGCCTGCTGCTGTCGTCGCACGCCGGCTGCTGCGCCGAGATCGGCACGGCGGCGTTCGTGGAGAAGCTCGTGCAGCTCATCAAGGAAGGCACGCCCAAGAACAAGGAGTGCGCGCTGGCGGTGCTGCTCGAGCTGGGCTCCAAGAACAAGCCGCTGCTGGTGCAGGCTCTCAGGTTCGGCCTCCACGAGCACCTCTCCCAGATCGCCAAGAACGGCACCAGTAGAGCGCAGAGGAAGGCCACCTCTCTCATTCAGCTCGCGCGCAAGTGCTACTGAAAGATGAATATGCATTGTAATTGTAATTGTAATCCTTTCTTGAGAATAGAGATTTCGAATTTGGATGGGGGAAAATTAATTGGTCAACTATTTTTTTTTTGCATCTAAGAAATACTACCGTCGGTCACAAAAAGAAGTCGCCGTTGACTTATGGACACGTCTTTGACCGTTCGTCTTATTTAAAAATTTAGTTCAAATACGTAAAAATATAAGTAATACTTAAAATACATTTAATAATAAATCAAATCATAACAAAATAAATAATATATATAAATTTTTTGAATAAGACGAAAGGTCAAAGATATGTTCAAAAGTCAACGACGACTTACAACGCAGCTGCTTGCTGCCCAGGACAATTTCAACATCTGACTTGGGAGACCAGCCATCTGCAAGATAACCAAATACATGATTACTTCGGGTAATAAAAAACCTAGAGTGTGTGACATAAAATAATTCACGGGATTTCAGTTCGGTGCCATTACGAGATGTGAGCTAATTACTGATAATATAACTAGTAAGATTTTGCAAAATAATTTCACAGGAATATTAAATGGTAAATAAACAGTTCAAAGCAAATTCACATTATTCTGCAAAGATCGGAGGGTTTATGCAAATTTCAACATTTTTCAGGACTATTTCACAAATTTTCATGGCCTTTTTCAATTTCTCAGAAATTCTGGCCAAATATGGACATTTCGGTCCAGCGCACACCTTGCTGCAAGCAGGGCCGAACGTAGTCGGTTAATGGGCTGGATGTCCCATGCATTCTATCTATAACTTTCGGCACATAGCACAATCTGCTGCGAGCAGGACAACGCATAGCCGGGAAGTCCCAACAAAAAAAATTAATAGTAATAATGCAAATTCAATTCAAATTCAGATGATTCTGCAATTTTCAGAATTTTTTTAGGGCTATTTTGCAAGTTTTCTAGGTTATTATGCCAATTCTGCTCAATTTCGTCCCAAACTGGGCCTTGCGGCCCATCTACAAGGGCGGGGCGGCTCAGCCGTGGGCCAGGCTGGCTCGAAGGCCGGCTCGAGCTAGGACGATTCGACTCGGAGCGCGCGGCGCTGGCTCGGCCGAGAGGCCTGCGGCCCGTTTGGCCTATGCAGGCCTGTAGCATATGGCAGCTAGGGTTTCCAACCCTATCCGCCAGGGTTTGTGGCGGTGGCGGCACTTTGGGCGTCGACAGGAATAATGCGGCAAGCGTGGCGCAGCGTCTTGGCGAGACTTACTAAGACGACGACGAGAGGTCGTGGTACGTGGCAACACCGGCCGGCGTCTTGGCGGTTGACCTAACTGCGTGGCATGCCACGGCCGTGGCGGCGAATGGTATGCAATGACCATAAGCGGCGCAATGGCATGGGCGGCATGGGGATATCAACCTACTAGATTGATTTGTTAAAAGCCACCAAAATTGTATTATACTAATTTTTTTTGTAAATTTTTTTCAATATATTAGGAAAACGCACAAGAATTTTTAATTTGCAACGAAAACAAGCACAGAGTACAATCTAATAGGTAATCGATGCGCAAAACAATAACTCTGTGGTAGATGTAGATGCAGATCGTTTTTTCCTCGCGGATTGATCGGCACGTAAAGGAGCGAGCGTGCTGATAACGTGTTAACAAACCTTGCTACTGGGTGTAGTAGTATAGCGTACACGAACAATTACAGAGAAAGAATGAGAACATAGAGGAATATGGTGTAGTTTTTCTTTTATTGATTTCAGATCCTATTTAAAACATGGGGCTTCATCTCTTTTTTTATAGGGTTGTTTTCGAGTTTAGGCTATATCCATCGTGGGACTTAGAAGGGGCGCCGGCCCTAGGTCAGGCCGAGCCCAGCTCCTGGGTGGTTTGCAACGGTCTTCATTCTTCCGAGTTGGAACATGGTAAGGTACCAAACTGAGCTTGGCAAAAACTCAGCCAAATCCAGCTCTAAAATAAGTGCTGACATGCTCAAAGACGCCTAGGTTCCAATGCGCCCAGCGCGTGTTCCTGCCGCCGTCGCCAACCGCCTCCTCGTCCGCGATAACCAGCGCATCACCGCCCTCGGCCGCGCCGGCGATGTGGCCGCCGCGCGCCGGGTATTCGACGCAATGCCTCGCCGCGACGTCGTCTCCTGGAACGCGCTCCTCACCGCGCTCTGGCGCGACGGCCGAGACCTGCCCGCCGCGCGCCTACTCTTCGACGCCATGCCCTCCCGCAACGTCCTCTCCTGGAACTCCATCATCGCCGGCTGCCTCGCGCACGGATACCTCGGAGAGGCCTCCGCCTACTTCAATCGCGCCCCGCGGCGCAACGTCGCCTCGTGGAACGCCATGCTCGCCGGCCTCGTCCGTCTCGGCTGCATGGACGATGCGCGGAGGCTGTTCGAAGAAATGCCCGATAGGAATGTGGTGTCGTATACCACTATGGTGGACGCGCTAGCGCGTCACGGGGAGGTGGCGAAGGCCCGGGCGGTGTTTGACGCAATGCCCGAGAGGAACCAAGTATCGTGGGCAGCAATGATAACTGGGTATGTTGAGAACGGCAAGTTTGACGAGGCAAGGAAATTGTTTGAAGCCATGCCGGCAAAGAATGTCGTGGCATGCACCGCAATGATCACCGGATATTGCAGAGAGGGGGATGTGGAGAGCGCCAGGAGGCTTTTTAATGGGATTCTTGTCAAGGATGTCATTTCCTGGAACGCCATGATTGCTGGTATGTTTTGCATGTTACAGTTCCCTCTTAATTATTATAGGACTGCAGATGGTGCCTAGTGGTGGTGCCCTCGTGGGAGTGAGGTTGCTTATTTCTACCTACCCTGGTTTATTCATTAGGATTAGCACGATGTGCTGCATATTTAAGGCAGTGTATCCTTCATGATGTAGAGGCTAGCTATGTTACCCGGATACGAGGATACGGATACGGATACAGATACAGATACGCGATACGGCGATACGACAATTTCTCTAAAACACCGATACAGTGATACGTTTATATATATAAATAATTAAATATACAGACATGCAGTAATTGCAAAAAAATGCTAATTGTAAAGAGGGAGTAGCAGTACCACTATACCACTACATGCCTGATCTTCCTCGTCCTCGGCAATCGGCACAACGCAGCGGCGGCGGCGTCCTCCAGCCTCAGCTCAGCATGCCTGGCGACGCTTCCCCTCCTCCAGATTCAGGCGTGGTGATGCCCGGCCTTGGCTTGGCGGGTATGGCGGGCAGTGCAAACAGCGAGGATGACGTAAACCACGGGCAGGGCGGGCGGCGCAGACGACAAGGACCAATGGGCGTGGGGACGGCGGTGTGGACAGTGGGTGGCGCAGACGGCGGGGCGAGGGGATGGCGCGCGAAGCGGACGGAAGTTGGCGCAGACGGTGGGCGGTGCGGGTGGCGAGGACGACAGGCAGCGGGGACGGCTAGGGCGTCAGGGATGGTATGGAGATTTGGTTTAGGGCATTGAGCGGAGGCGTCGGCTAGTGGCCTAGAGAGCTGAATAATGGGCTGAGAAGTATCCCTTAGGTATTGGGAAGGTATCCCACAAGTATCCGAATTAATTTTATTATTTGAAATCATCAAAAATCCGGATACGTATCCGGCCGTATCCGAGACGTATCCGTATCTGATACGTGTCGGGATACGGATACGCCAGTTTTCAGAAGTATCCGGGTATCCTAGGAGGCTAGAGCTTCATTCCATTTCTAAATTTTTAAAAATAGTAATGAACTAGTGATGATCCATGAATGTGAAGTAGCTTTCTGGTGTCTATATTGTCGAGCTAGAGATCAGGTTGTGCATCTGTCTTCCTCATCTACTTGTGCCGGCGTGTGCATTAGCATGTGCTAACTATTGTGATAAATTGTGGTGTTGTTTTGAGTTTAAAAAAACATTGGCTGCTTTTCTCTCAGAAATCTTCAAAATGTACGCTTCTTGTGATTAATTGATTGTTCACCTAACTGCTTTGCATTTTGTTAGATTGTTCATATTTATGTATTTCCACACTAGAGCAGGGTTCGAAAAAACTGTGAAAGCTGGGTTCTTGTTTACCAAGACCAAATCTACAAGGGCTGGTTCACTCCCTGATGCTTTGCCTCCTCATTCTCATATCAGCATCTATACCAAAGCTCTTTAGAAATTTATAGTTTATATCCCTATATTCTAATCTGCAAAAAGGAAAAAAACAAAATGAAACTTGCAACTAGTTTTTGAACCTGAAAACCAGAACCACATCTGGTTTAAAAATACTGCGTTAGAGTACAAATTTCATGTAGACATGGGAATATGGATGATTCTGTTGGACATTGGATGGTTGAAGTGTAACACGCTGGCTCAAATTCACTTCGAGTCTAGGCACCTAACCTAAGGGGTAGACCCATGCTCTTATAGCACAACTCTTGGACTTTTAGCTCGTTTCATCCAAAAGGTTAACCTTTTGGGTGCTATGTTTCGGTCACACTAGCATTATATGTTAGTTCAATTTGTTTGAATTCTAAATTTTACAAAATTGAAATGTCATCATTTTAAAATTACCAAAATTCAAATTTTGAATCTTACAAACCTCAAAATTCAAACAATTGCATTTTTAAATTTATGATTTTTTTTTGAGATTTCATTTTAGAATCTATTTTAAAATTTTAAATCCCTGAAATTCAATTTTATTAAATTTAAATCTTTTCAATTTTAAATCCCCTAAACTGCTAAAATACATTTTTCGGAGTTTGGAATTTTCATAGATTTATTTCTTGAAATTTAATATAATTTTAAAACATCTGATGTTTAATTTTAAAATTATAAAATCTCAAAAAAACAAATTATTTATTTTTTATAACTAAAATTCTTATTAAAAAATTCAAAATTCATGAAATTCAAAATTTAAATTTACAATACTCTAAATTCATTTTAAAAATTTTCAGATTCCGAAATTCAAGTTTTTTTATTTTTAAAATTTGAACTTAAGGTTTTCTCTTTTTTCAAAAGATTATTATTTTTTTAAAATAGAAGTGGATTTACGTCTTGCTTAAATTGTTGCACACGTGGGGTATCCATATCAGCATTTAACAACCACGTGGCGTCCACCTCAAGTGTTAACGGCTATGTAGACCACATGAGCATTTGATGGTTGCTCTAACGGTTTTGGAGTAACAGGCAACCGTGCAACAAACAAGTTCTGAGGATTGAGAAAGTAAAATTTCAGGGAGATAATTGAAAAACGCTACAAGTTTAGGGTTTCAGTGCAATTTTGAAATTTTTTTATTTTACAAATAACAGAGGATGAAATATTTTGTGCCTTGCCATTTTTATGTTACCACTGAATCTGCATCGAAAAAAATATTACAGTACAGCTATCCATATTTCTGCAGGGTATGTTCATAATGGACATGGAGAAGAAGCAATGAGGCTGCACATTACAATGCTCAAAGAAGGCGCAAAACCAGATTATGCAACTCTTATTGCAATCCTGACAGCATGTTCTGCCCTTACATTGCTTAGACAAGGAAGATCAATACATGCTGTTGCCATCAAAGCAATGTTAGAATCTAGCATATCTTTTTGTAATGCTTTGATGACAATGTACAGCAAGTGTGGCAATGTTGGCGAGTCAGAGTTGGTCTTCAAGAATCTTGTGAATCAGGATATTGTTTCTTGGAACACAATAATTGCTGGATATGCACAACATGGCAAATATCAGAAAGTTATTGCTATGTTCCATGAGATGCAAGCGCGTGGACTGTCTCCAGATGACATCACCTTCCTTAGTGTGTTATCAGCATGTGGGCATGTTGGCAGGGTGGATGAAAGCTTGAAACTGTTTGATCTTATGTCATCCAAATACACAATAATTCCAAGAGCTGAACACTATGCTTGTATTGTGGATATATTGAGCCGAGCAGGACAACTGGAGAAAGCTTGTAGTTACATAAAAGAGATACCATTTGAAGCTGAGAGAAATGTTTGGGGAGCCTTACTTGGAGCTTGTCAGACACACGGCAATGTGCAGTTGGGGGAAGTTGCTGCTAAGATGCTTGCCCAGTCAAACTCTGAAAGTTCAGGGCCTTATGTGATGCTTTCCAATATATATGCTGCTGCAGGCATGTGGGGTGAAGTCAATCGAATTAGAGGTCAAATGAAGGAAAAAGGGGTGAAGAAACAGCCTGGATACAGCTGGACTGAGATTGCTAACAAAGTTCATATGTTTGTTGGTGGTGATGCATCTCATCCAGAGATGAGCAAGATCGTATCTGAGCTCAGAAAAATCAGCTTTCATATGCAGATGATCACTGACGAAACTCATGTGATGGCAGAACTTGCTCAAGAGTATGGTTAGTGTTTTCCATACCTTCCAAGGTCTCATTCTCTGCACTGAATCTGCATGGATATTCAGATTGGACTTATATATGAATTCAATGGATGTTGCTATGGTGACAAAGATGGGTTTCTTAGCTAGAAATTAAGAAGAGGACCAAATTCACTGATAAAATGATGGCTGACAGTGGACACCAGATGATGAGTTATTAAAGGTAATAATCATCCTCATTTCTGCTGGTCTTGTAAGTAATATTATTCTAGTCGACAAACAATCTATATCCATTTCACTAGGCATTTGTACATGCAATCTTTGTAGTAGCCTTCAATAAAATAAACAGGTGGTTGATAAGTCAATTGGCGCAAATGTAAGAGACAGCTTATGGTTCTGGGGACTGCAATGCAAAGTTCCATTTTATTTAATATTCAGTTTATATAAACAAGAAACTTGTGATGCACTGATAAGAAGCGTTGGATATGGGAGGCCATATATTTGTATTTTTACCTGATCATTTAGTTATTTTGTTGTGTAAGATAGAGAGAGCTCGATACCAATGACAACTAATGGAAAATCCGATTATAAATGTGGAGAAGTAGTCTGAAACAAATAAAAAAATGCACAAAAATATGTGTCGCTTTCAAATTTGAATGTATTGTTTTTACATATATTTTTCATTCTCTGTACTCTGTAGTTTACATCTGTAGCACAGTTACTCCACACAAATACACAATATTTCATTGTGTCAAAGCAAAACTGTCTAGTGCAGTAGTGCTAAAGGTTTGCGCAAACAAAAAGGAACAGCTGTATTGAATTGCTGCCTACGAAAGCTACATTGCACTTTGGGAATTTCTTTTCTTCATTATTTCACTAATTTTTTTTAAAATTCTCTTCTTTTTCTGCCTAGCAGGAATCTCACTACAGGCACACTTAACGAGATCACTTGGAACCCCAACGCCTCTAGGCTCTAGTGCTTGCTGAACTAAGTCTGCCTATCTACTGCAATTCTATAGGAGAGTGTCTTTTTTTTTTGCTTTTGCACCGCCCATTTGGAAGGCCAACTCTGATAACAAATGAAGTTTTTTTTGCATAGACTCTCTAGAAAGAATCCACGGTTGATAGGGGCGAACCCACCATTTAGGTTGGGTAGGATGTAGCTTGAGCTAAATTTTGGTGGCCTTCTTATACCCCGATTAAGTAAATACAGAGAGGGTAAAAAATCTGCTCCGTAGATATGGTAGCACAGGCCTACAGGGACATTGGGCCTGAGCTAGCTATCTGGGTTGCGTTCGCCGTTGACTGCCGACATCCTGATGCTCAAATATTGGCCCCATCAACCTCTTTGCCCCTTTGCAATGGTGCCCCGAAGACTCCCTATGTCCAAATCGTCCGGACTGCGATCCTCCCAAACCCTATCTTTAGCTTCATCATAGCTCTAGGGTCGATTCGACTGCAGAACTTAGTGGCTCCACTTATTGAGCAAAGCTAGCAGCAGCTTTAAAAGTTGCTGCAAATACTCATGCTGCAAATTTACAGCTTTACTGCAAACGTCCTTTCAGACTTTACACTACACTCTAAAAAATTCCCTCACCTACCAGACACTCTATACGTGCTGCAAATATAAAACGCCATATAGAGCTTCTGCTAGCTTAGCATCCCTCTCACCCAAAAAGAACTAAACATGAGCTCAATAGGTTGATTATCCGCACCGTTTTAAATATTTAAAAAGAGTGTAACAGGCAAATCTTCCAATAGGCTTCTATGTCCATGCATCTTTTTTTAGTTAAGATTCAGGATTTACTAAGGGACGGTTTGCTAGTCTATCTCACGAGTAGTTGCTAGAGCCTCCCCTCTACTTTATCTGTACAATTGTACATATTTTTATTCTCATCCTTCTTAATGTAACTGCGGCATCCCTACCTTTTGCTAAAAAAATCCTATCCTACAAAATCTTTTCTTTGTACATAGACCAATTCTAACAGAATAGCATTTCACTAATGCGGACTGATATGAGTTTTCAAGACGTTTTAGCAGGAGCAGTGTGTTCGTCTTCTTATATAGAGACCAGGAGAGTCTAAATTTTTAGTTTCTTTGTCCAATGTGTATATCATTTGAAGGATAGAGAGTCTAGTGTAAAGAAAGAAAATATAGGGGATAAATAATGGTCATACTGGAGAATTTGGGGATGCTGGCCATGCTCTAAAGAAGCCTTCTCAGGTTGAGCAGAGGACTGAGGACTTACGAGGCGCGGGAACCCTATGGTCTCATGTTCTCTAGTCATCAGTGTCCATCATCCATGTATCCTGTCTTTTGAACCAGTGGAAGCAAGAAGGTAAACCGTGTTTGGTTTTAGCAGTGCTGCAAACAGGCTTGTCTGCACACTTTTTCAACTTGTCAAGCCATGGCCCATGGCCAGCAGCAGAAAAGAGAACTTTCAAACTCTACAAGTGAAAAGGCCATAAATCCTAAAAAGAAAAAAAGGTGAAAAGGCCACTATTTTTGTGAAGCATAAGAAGATCAGAGCAATCTTCGTATGCTGAAGAGCAGGAAATACTCTCATGGATGATGAGTGGGTACTCACCAAGGCCTTGTTCTTTTCAGCGTATCGTTGCGTTTGCGTATTACTGTAGCAAATTTGAGAGCCCTCAAAATGACATCTAAAGATTTTAAAAAAATAATAAAAAAATAGTTTTAGAATCTTTGGAAAGACTACTAAAAGTCACGAAAAAATCGTCGCAAATTATGACAACATGTAGGCTATATAAAAA
This sequence comes from Raddia guianensis, assembly GCA_036346415.1. NCBI lineage: Eukaryota > Viridiplantae > Streptophyta > Magnoliopsida > Poales > Poaceae > Raddia > Raddia guianensis. The sequence continues at coordinate 9,080,597 of CM070541.1, read as the reverse complement.
TAACAAAATTTGCTACAGTAATATGCAACGGTACGATACGCTGAAAAGAACAAGGCCCAAGTCACCAGTAAGGTGAAGTGCACTGTTTTCCTCCGACTGCCCAATTTGCCCATACGAGCCCCTTGCCCGTGGGTAATTAGAGTATTGGACAGGTGCACATGGGTTTCTTGAATCTGAGCGTCGCATCTCAGTATCTCACATGCTTTCAAACCAGCAAGCATGTGATTAGGGTTTGTATTTTTAGTGGTCTCTAAACCAAAACCCTGCTTTGATGTTCATGTAAATTCTTGCAAAGTTTTCTGTGATCTGAATGCCTGGAACAGTTTAGCTTAGCTTTGGCATGGAAAGTGTAATGCTGCGTAATGAGAGCTAGTGCGAAGGGTGGTCCTTAGAAGTTTGAAGCCCATGGTCTCACGGCGCCTTTCCACTGATTAACTACTCAAGTGAAAAAAGTTAGATACCTCCATCCTCAAACAAAAAACAAATATGCTGAATGATTAGACGCAGTGTGCCAGAGCCTATGATGATCCCAATGCCCGCGCACAGGGAACATTATAGTTCATAAGTAAATCAAGCTTTAACTATAATAACCTCTTGATCAAATGGCAACTGATGTTTCATCAGCATAAAAGAGCACTATGATAGGTTTCCAACAGAAATGATCTGACAAAACAACATTGATGAGTACAACTAATAGCCTACTGATCATGTTCGTCGCTCTCAAATATATTTAGCTGAAAAAGCAGACGGTCCAGCACAAAAGTTCATTGGCGTGATGATAAACCAGGCTAATTCATTGTCCATGGTTTATGCTGGTTGCAGCTGCATGATTACAATTATTGGATCTCCAGCTGTGTAAAAGTTCATTGGCGTGATGATAAACCAGGCTAATTCATTGTCCATGGTTTATGCTGGTTGCAGCTGCATGATTACAATTATTGGATCTCCAGCTGTGTTTTTCTTTCTTTTTCCCCCAAGATCAAGTGGCGATGATTGTAGTTGCAAAAGCTAACACAGTGCACAATAGAAATCACAGAGCATTTGCTTGGGAGTATTCAACATGCATAGCCATAGTAAATAGGATTTGACAACCCTTGCACTAGTTAAAGGCTTAGGCATTCTCCCACACACAAGCAGGATTCCAGTTGGAAAGTAAAAAGTGATACATGAGGATAGCAATAGCAATATAACGAAACAAAGGGTAAGTAAAGACCCGACAATAAAGGACACACGAAAATGGTCCTTGTACAAGCATCATAACTACCCGACGGTTAAGCGGCAGTGATCGCAGTCACTGGGATCCTTAGCTAGTGCTCATCCTCGGGCTTGCTTGCATCCCTCATTTCATCGCCACCATCATCCTGTACACAAATTGTCAGCATTATTGGCAATAAAATGACCAATGCTGCGTTCAAACATGTCAAGGCTATAAATTACTGCCGGTGAGTAGTACACCGATGTACCTGCATATCAGAAGTCCACAAGGTGAGGTTGTCCCGAAGAAGTTGCATAATAAGGGTGCTATCCTTATAGGAATCTTCCCCAAGGGAATCCAATTCAGCAATAGCTTCGTCAAAGGCCTAAAAACATAAAAGGAGTATGATCACATACCAAACCATATCAACGGCTAGCTATTATGGACTTATTATTTGCAACAAAGCTTTTACAAGATTGTAGGATCCAGATCAGGTAGCCTTCTGAAGGACAAATGACAACCAGGGTTGGAAGATAAACACAGTTGGAACTATGTACCCTAGAATTTCACACTGAAAGAACACTCCAGATTCATAAAAGCACTGCCACAAACAAATACAGGCTACAAATTTATTGGCATTCCAGAGCCAACTTGTCAGCCCATCCAGATGAGCAGCATGTTGCTCTCTTTGTCTTGATCAAACAGTCCATGTCATGACCACGCTTGCACATAGCAAGCAGGCATGTGGGGCTACACTCTGCAAGATAACAGTCACATCTCGGAAGAATGCGACAATTTGAGCCGGCAAGGGTGTACAGTATACCAAGAAAGCAGTGACCAAATATCGAAAACAAGCAGATGAACCCTGGCGGATTTTTAAGTGTATTGAAGAATATTTACACTTCCTAAGCTACTGCACCCGTAGTGACTAATGAGGTCTGACAATAAGGGTCTGTTCTCGTCAGTTTATTATCTTTGCTTATTTAAAAATAATTTGAATTTTTTAATGCGTTTTTCTCTATATCAAAGATTTTTCTAATAGTTTTAAAACGCAGGTTAGGCGAAGTGCATTAGGCTCTTGATTTTACTATCTCAGAAGAGTCTCAAAGTTAAGAAATAAATTAAATAAGATAAACCGACGAGAACAAGCCTAAGAGCTAATCATATCCCAAGTTTCCAACCTCTTCTGCTACTCTGATCTGTACCAAATTATAGATCTGCACCAGTTTCCTCAACTAATGATCTCTGAAAGCTAAGGGAGGAGAAAAACTCACCTGCTTGGCCAGCGAGCACGCGCGGTCGGGCGAATTGAGGATCTCGTAGTAGAACACGGAGAAGTTGAGCGCGAGGCCCAGCCGGATGGGCTGCGTGGGTGGCAGCTCCTTCATGGCTAAGTCCTAGAGTGACAGAGAGCCCAAGATCCGTCCTTTTTTGAGTCAAATCGCTGGGCAGAGGAGAAAAGATGGGAATGTTCATGAGAGAGGGGTGAGACCTGGGCAGCCTGGTAGGCGGCGAGGGTGGAGTCGGCGGCGTCCTTGCGCTCGGCGCCGGTCTTGAACTCGGCGAGGTAGCGGTGGTAGTCGCCCTTCATCTTGAGGTAGAAGACCTTGGCGTCAACGGCGGCGGCCGCGGGGACGAGGCGCTCGTCGAGGAGGCGGAGGATCCCGGCGCAGATGCCTGTGAGCTCGGCCTCTACGCGCGCGCGGTAGCCCCGCGCCGCCGCGGAGTGCCCCGCCGCGCCGCGCCCCTCCTCCTTCTGCTCGATCGACGACACGATGCGCCACGACGCGCGCCGCGCCCCGATGACGTTTTTGTAAGCCACGGACAGCAGGTTCCTCTCCTCCACCGTCAGCTCCCCGCCGCCCGCGCCCGCCGCCGCCACCACCTTCTCCATGAACTCCACCATCTCCTCGTACCGCTCCGCCTGCTCTGCCAGCTTCGCCATGTACACCATCTCCTCCCTCCCGCCACCTCCCGCCGCCGCCGCCGCCGCCGCCATCTCCCTCTTCTCTCTCTCCCCCCTCGTGTGCGCGTGGGCGTGTGGCTCTTGCGGATTCGGGGCGGAGAGAGCGAGACCGGAGGCGGAGTTGGGAGGAGCGGCTGCGGTTTTAAAACGAGTGGCAGTGACTTTTGGAGCGCTCTTCTCTTTCCTTTGTCTCCTCGTTTTTTCCTCCTTCCTTCGCTTTTCCTTTTTTTCTTTTCCTGTGTGGCGTTGGAGATAAGAACGACGCCAAGAGGCGAGATTTTATTCAGCTCAAAATCAGGGAGATCTTTTTCCCGCGCGTTCACACGACGTGTCGGGCGCTGATTAGTTGGCGTATTTTTTGTGCGCTACGGGTTGGCTGGATCGTGTGCGCGGAGGTAGGTAGGTGAGCCAGCTCGGACAGGCCCACCACAGTGGTGTGGGCCGAAATGCATCTCCCCTCATGGCCCATGCTAGTTGTGGAATGGGAATTTGAGGTGTCAAACTCAAATACGGTGTTGTTTTGTGATTTTGTTTTTGACTTGTATTTTAGAAAATATTGAAATATTAGACTGCAAGTCTTTAAAGAAACAACCTACCAATATACAAGTGCAGATGTCTTAAAAAACATACCACTGCAGATTACATTAAAATTACTATGCTCAGGCTGTCTCCAACAAGGTTCCTTAAAGCACCATCTACCCTAAAATAGAGGATAGATTCTTCCCCTATGTGATACAACAGCGTTCATAGAGGATTTATCTTGATTCCTTTATATGTAGGATTCTCTCTCCTTTCTCTATACAATTCTCCATATAGGGAACGTTGTTGGAGATATGAGAAATATAGAGAGGGAATCTTTTTAAAGGAAGCTTGTATATGAGACTATGGGGGACCGAATTTAGAGATTACTGTTGGAGACAGCCTCAGGATTATAACATGGAATGGTTACGATGCAACCCAACCCAACGTCCCAATTATGTACTTTCCAATTTTCCATAGTAAAAACTACTTTTCACTTGTTTAGAGGATTGTTGACATTGTCAAGGGCTGAACGCCAAGGGCTCAACAGGAACCGGGCCAAACCACTAACAGGCTCATATCCATGTGTTAACGTGCAAATGCATGAAATGCACATTTGTCACATTACACGAAACAATGCAAGATGCATGCATACTTAACCAAATTATTGTAAAGTAGATCCGAACTAATACACAAGAACAGACTATTAACCCATCTAGTTGAAACAACAGATCTGATCCATCCATTCTCTCCAATTAGATGTCTGTCCAAGTTTGGTCCATCCCACGAGTCCCTCTTTCTCTATTCCCACACCTCCTTACAACATCTCCTGGCGGTGCCATGGAGTTCTTTGTCACACATCTACTCTTACTTTCCACCTGGCTTCTCTCCATACCCCAACGTTCATGCCTGCCACTTCTCATCCCCTTCTTTGTCATGCTAGCATCGATTATCACCATGCATTTCTAGAACAGTTTCAATTTCTAGAGTATTGAGATATCCTAGGAGCCCATGTCCTATATAATTAGGAGGGGAGGGTGTCCCCCAAGTTGTTCGTTGCGGTAGAAGGCTAAGGTTTGGTGAGTTTCTGGTGCACTTGTGAGTGCTTTGTGCACCACGGTGTGGCTTTGTAAATTGTAATGCCCCAAACCAAAGTAATAGAATATATCAAAAAATTATCTTGTTCTTGTTCATGAGGCTTGTTTGAGATTTTTTATTTTTCTTATTTTGTGGTTAAGTTTAGATCTTTTTGCTCCCCTTTGATTCTACTTGATGCAAGGATCAAGAAAGTGCTATGTTCCACCCACATTTGTTTGGACATGCTTCGGGTGATTTGAAAACTCAACCTTCATGGTAGAACATGGGGCATCACCATGGATCATCTACCATCTTCTACCCATGAGGATTATCACAGAATGAGTTCTTCACTTGATGCCCACCAAATGTTTGATCTGTTGCCTACAAGAAGTTGGTGGTGATTTTGGAGTCAAACTTCATGCCTCACCGTAGGATATCATCTTAGGATTGTTTTGATCTCTCACGCACCCATGAGCATGACCATAGTTTGATTTCGATTCACACCCACCAATTGTTTGGTAGTTTGCCTACAAAGCGTTTCTACAACTTTCTTAAATACGGTTTAATGCCAGTCATCTTTGACAACTACATAGTAAAAAGTTGTAGAGATAAAATAGATGGCTACGGTCCTTAGAGAGAGCTGCCGAGAGGTACTAAGGGCCTATTTGGTTTGCTGTCAAATCTACCACAACTAAGGTTAGACCCGCTAGAGTTTTTATGGCTAGTGCTTGGTTCGTACCATAACTATGGGTTGCCACACTTTTTTAACCATTGGACTCATTCGTCGTAGAATGATTTTTTTGCCACACGTTGGCACAAGTGTGGCGTTGATTTTTTTCCGTTACAAAAGTGTGGCTTGCCACATTTGCCTAAGGTTTGGTTAGACAAAGTGTGGCATTAACCAAACAGGCCCTAATATATAGCTTGTTTAGTTTAGTTTACCACCTATTCTAAAGCCATTCATTTGTAGGGGTAAGAATGGAACAAAGAATCTTTACCATCCCCTTGCTCTCTCTTAATTTCTTGTCTCGTCGAGCTCCTCTTTCTCTATCCTCACAGGCCAGCGCGCTCCGGTAGCATGGGAAAGGGGAGATGGTGGTGTGACACGGGTTAGTGGTGCGATCGATGTGCAGCGGACAACTAGACTAGCAGCGTGAGTGCGTGACGGGAGGCGCCACCGCGCACACGGCCGTGGCGAGGCAGCGGCACGAGAGCCACGGAGAAGCACGCGACGGGCGGTGGCATGAGGGCCATGGTGAGACGCGCGAGCGAAGCAGGACGCGCGACGCGGGCGGTGGCGAGGCACGACGCGAGGGCTGCAGAGAGTGCGCCGCGCGACGGGCGGCGGGGTGAGGGCCACGGCGCGAAGACAACGCGTGCGAGTGACGACGTAGGACGATGGCGCATGACACTGCAGGCAACGACAGTACTACGTACGTGCAAGGACCGTGGCTAGGTGCACGACGGGTGCGGCACGTACGAGCCAGGACGACATGTCGACATGTATGGCGGCGACGAGCGCGGTGCATGCACGACGATGCGAACAGCAGAAGCAAGGCGATGGTGCGAGTGCCGCAGCTAGGCGCGGCACGACGATGGCGCGGGCGTCAGCGTGGGCCGGGGCAGCGGTGAGGCACACGATCGACGAGCTAGCGCGACGGCACGTACGAGGGCATCAGCATGGCACATTGGCACGCGCGCGACGGATATGGAGCGCGAGGGAGACTCGAGCGGCAGCGTGACGGCCGGGCAGCGGCGAGAGGATCGTGCATGTCTAGGTGGCGCGAGGGGTGTCCGTGCTATGGTGGCAGACGTCGGACGTTTGTGAGGATTAGAGAGAAGAGAGGACATTCCTTGTTTAACCTTTAGAATGGAGCTAGCATATGGTATAAAAAAAAATAAAAGAGAGGTACCACGTTTTGAACTTTTGATGGCCGTTAGATCTAGCTTGAGTAACGTGTTGGGTTTAGTTACACATCGAATATTGGTGATGGAGGAGCCCAACTTAAAATGCGAAGAAACTGCTATCCCACCGGAATCCCCTCTCTCACTAGGTTAGTCTTTTGGACTGAGTTAGATCTGGACCTAGGTTGTGCTTGTAGTTGACTAATAGATGTAAGGACCTGGGCCTGAGGCCATGTGTTGGTCTCGGGGGAACCAGATTGCTGTGGATCATGAGATGGCTCGAATTACAGCGGGCTAACATAGCTGTTACAATTTAAGGTACTAAAGACGATAAAATCCCTTCACATCCTAATTGAATCAAACACACTCTAATTCCTGAAGCCACATTTTGAAATTTTGGAAGCACTCGTTCAACCAACGCACTATTAACTTATGAAAAAAAAAATAACACACAAAGTAGCAAAAACGTAGTACGTAAAACATAATGGATACAATATTGTACTCATGTAATCCATTAAAGCACAAAAAAATGTGAAAGAATGTTGAGCAGAGTGTGCAATGCACCAACAAATGCCTGTTCAACCAACGCAATAATAACTTCTAAAAAAATTAACACACCAAGTAAAAAAAAATAGGACGTAAAACATAATGGATACAATATTTTACTCATGTAATCCACTAAAGCACAACAAAATGTGAAAGAACATTGAGCAGAGAGCGCAAATGCACCAACAAATGCCTGCGACCAGATGTTCAGGCTGAGTTGGAAGCTCATTTACAATATAATCGCACAAGATCATGTATAGCTAGAGGTAGTATTGTTGGTACGTAGGGCCATGCCCCGGGCTGAAGCCCGACTTATCATGGGCATGAGTCCGCCCCTGCGTTCAATCACGTACATCTGTTACAAAGAATGCCTGGTATGTCTTATTTCAGTCGCTTTTCGATTTTGCACAACAAAAGAATGTTCCCCAAACCTCCAAATTCTTCAGCTTTTCGAAGCTGTTTTTAAAATATCTTAAAGCAGCTTCTTGATTAGTGGTTCCTCCCATATTTGTATCCTATTATATATTTGCATTATCTGTTAGAATCGATTAATCAATCTAAATATTTTATTTAAGTAGGGCTAGCTAATTACTCTAACGAGTATTTTAGGTTGGTGTTAATTCATGTTAATTGTACGGTGGTTGCTTTCCATCGGATTTTGTTTTATGTGATATATATTTTTTAGTCTTGTGAACCATGGTAGTCTTTTTAACCATGGCGTTTTTAAATACCATATTTTATCTTGAAACTATATAACAAAATTGTGATGCCAAACATGCACAATATAGGGCTATAGGGCATGTTTGGTGTCACCCTCCCTAGATATTTAATTTGTTTTTAGTTTTCCCTAAAGGAAAACGGATCTGCTTACCGGTAGTCGTCTGGGCGGCAGTTCACTCGCCCAGACGTCTATGATGCGCACTTAGGTCGGCCCGATCTTGTGGTGAGGAACGATACATCAGTTTAGTGTACAGCAAAGTAGATGAATCGGCTACCAACCACAAGATCAGCAACCAAGCAATCGCAACGTCACCTCGCTGAACCGATCAACTAAATCAAAACCTGATCAATCCTTGAACCTGCTGCAACCGAGAACAAGCAAGAACAAGATGATAACTGATAAATCAAATCATAAAAGGGTGAGGTTCTGCTTCTCGTCACGGGTGGTCTAGTCGACACACGCGAACACGAGGAGGGACGCACACGAGGTTAGCTAAAATACAACAAAATATAAGGATAGAAGAGAATCGGCGGCCACATATATAGCGGCGGCCAGGGGTAGTGGGGCGCTCAAGGGGAGAGCCACCACCAAACCCTAGTGATACATGGGCCATAGGCCCAAAAATACGGTGGCACAGCACCCTGAGTTTCTGATCTGAAACATTGCTATGCATTTTCCTGATGCTCCTGGATGAATTTAGATGTGGGGCTAGATCCATTGGAAAGCTTATCTCCTAAGATTTCCAACGAGTGGTCGCACGCTAAAATCGGAGGTCGGGAGCACGAGTTACGTCCGTTTGAAGTTGACGTGGTTCTGTATGGCCGAACCAGAGTTTTTGGCGTCTTGGGCTTCCATATGGGTTGTCCTTTATTCATCGAGGCCTTGCGAGTTTTGGATTTGTTGCGCGCTTCTTCGAAGAAGGCTTGAAAGGCTGGTTTTTAGGATTAAGGCCTCCTGGCGATGAAGATCTTGCTGCATTGATCGAAGGCGGCAAAGATAAAGCGGCATCAGTAGTTGTTGGAGTGGTCGGAGAGAGGGGCAACTGTTACACTGATCGTATCCACGTTGGTGACGTCCTCATCAGTCTGCCTCCCCTGCATCCGGCGCAGAAAATTTAGGGGGAGGAGGCACCGAGAGGGGGAGAGGGGGGAGGGGGAGATGGGGGAGAGCACATGCGACCGTTGCATCTTCCTCCTCGCCGACGATAGCCGCCGTCGTAGCCACCATGGGTTTCGGGTTAGGGTTAGGGTTCAGGGTTAGGGTGGGGATCTCTGTGCCGCCGGGCTTATAGGGATGGCCGGGGGAGGCAGTGGCCTGGAGGTTTGTTGGGAATGGAGTGAGGGCAGTGGCGAAGGCGGTGGCGCCGGAGTTGTGGGAGGGGGGTGAAGGCGGTTGGGGTAGTGGTGGCGGGGGTGAAGGCACCGACCGGGTTAGGGTGGGCGAGGTGGCACAGCGGCAGGAAAGAGTTGGGGGTGGCGCGGTTGACGGCGAGGGCATCGCCACGGCGGGCAAGGTGTGCAAAGGAGGAGGAGGAGGAGGCAAGGAGAGAGAGAGAGAGAGAGAGAGAGAGAGAGACGTGGGGAGGGAGAGGGATAAAAGAGAGAGGGAGGGGAGATCTGGACCGTTGAATCTCAATCCAACGGCACAGAAAATCGCCTGGACACCCCTATAGGGACCCAGGTGACTGTGATGGAGTCAATCTCAAAGGAAAAAGGAACTGACACTAGGTGCACTCCCAAGTCCCAATGTATTGTTTGCTCAAGTCATTTACAAATATGCCACATTATATATAGACGGCCACATTGATATTTTGTCTTCTTTCTATTATGACTACTATAGAAATGACGTAATGCTTCTAGTGGATCTCTTATTTGTTTTCTTTTTTTAAAAAAGAAGGTCTTTTACTCTCTCTCAATTTGCTTTTATAGAACATATTTTGATTTAAGAAACTCTTCGAACGTCGACTTAGGCTATTAATTCTTTTTTATCTATTGTCAATTGCCATAAAATAACATTTTATCAAAACAATTTTAAATGTGAACATATCGGTACAAACTTTGTACCTAAATATGATCCATATAATTTGACTAATCTTTATACAAAATTAATTTGTCTAAATTAAAACATGTCTTAAAAAAATAGACAGAGAAAGTATACAGGAAATAACATGCTTTCTCTCTTCTTATTAATTATCTTTTACCTTAACCATTCATATATGGCATTGGAGTGCTCTAGAGGCCAGGATGCAAAACAACCGAAATAGACCGTCGGGAGTACAAGTACGCCGATAAGTCAAGCAACCCTATCTAGAGACCGACTAGAAACACACAAAACAAAAAAGACTTGTGCTTTTATAGCATGGAATTTTCCGAAAAGGACTTGATAAAACAGAAAGACGTCCCCCTTTCCGTTTGTGAGTGTGTCATCTCCGCATCTCTTTCACTCCTGATCTATCCCTTCATTGCGTGATTAATTGCGTCTGATGCTTGTTTTTTTAGCTTACCACTAGCTAGCGGCGCATGCACTGGAAAAGCAAGCAAAAGAAAGGGTTCCACTAACCATTGTGCGTAGACTAAGCGAAGATAAATTATTCTTTTCGTATGATTAAACTTGGGGCGTGGAATAGATGCAGTTTCGTACGTGTCGTATGGATGGATGCGACGGTATGAACAATTTGGCATAAAACTGTGGTAAAAATTGCGGTGAACGAAACACTGGTCTTTACCTAATAATAAAGAGAATAGAGTTTCCGTCTAACGTTTTCTTCGTCCATCGCTCCCCCATCCGCTGTGCCCAACCCTAGCCGTTCGCTCCCAGCCCCCGCGCTTCCCCTTCCCACGTCTCTCCCTCCCCATCTCCATGTCGTGGCCTCCCCCAAGCCGGCGGCTCGCCTCGGCGCCGCCCCCACCCACCTCGCAGGCCGCTGCCCTCGACGCGGCCTCCCCCAAGCCGGCGGCTAGCCTCAGCGTCGCCCTCACCCACCTGAGCTCCGGTGGACGGTGGAGATGGAAGCGCAGCCTACTCCATGAGCCGATCGGGGCAGCCGCCGGATCTGAAGAAGTAATCCCGCGATTCTTTCCTTCTCTATCTCGATATATTTTGCTTGCCTTTACTACAATTTGTTGGGGTTTTAATCCGAGTTTTTTCGATGAATTGCAGGTACATGGACAAGAAGCTCCAAAGTAAGTGAATTTACTTTGATCCTGGTGATCCCAGGCTTTCTAGCTCATGTTAGTTGTGTACTGCTATAAGATGCGAGTATTTGTTTTTTTGAAAGGATTCTTTATGTTATTATAAGAACGAAGATTAGCTGATGGGCTTGATAACCCAGCCCATTTTTAAGTTATTAAATTGACTTCATTCTTTCAGAGCGTTTTGGTTAAGTTCTGAAAACAAAACACCAACCAACGTATATGATTTACGAAGATTAGTTGATGGGCTTGATAACCCAGCCTATTTTTAAGTTATTAAATTGACTTCATTCTTTCAGAGCATTTTGGTTAAGTGCTGAAAACAAAACGCCAACCAACGTATGATTTTTACGTATCCAATTTAGATATTTAGAAAGATATGTGCATATCAAATGCTGATTAATTGTGACTAGGAGTAGTTTATCAATTTTATCACAGTCCAACCCTGATAATATCATCCAAGTATCTCTTCACTACCAAATCTTACAATTTTGTGTTGATATTTCTACGTGAATATGTGATTATCTGATCATGCCTAACTGATACAGGAAAGCTACTCAACAACATGGGTCAAGCCGAGAGGTCATAAATGTGCTATGCCAGATTATTGATGCATCTCCTTTAGAAATCGAGGTTATTCATTTTTTTAACAAGATTTTAGTCAGAGATGTCACTAAGTCATACATTTTGTTTACTGTTAGACTTATTCCTGATGATGATGAGGACTAGATTATTATTTTCATATGTTGGTTTGGTGCAGCTCTCAGGTATTTATTGCTGCTTCTCTGCGTACATAATCTCAATGATATTGTGTACGTGGTCTAACATGGTTATTTGTATGGCTGACTATAATGATACAGTGTTAGATAAATCTCACAACTATTATTTTTTTAGCACCCTTTTTTAGGGTAACATGTCAGTACAGGGTACCCTATCATCAGATAAAATTTGCCCTCTTTGATATGTACAAGATGTATTTTAAATATTTGGAAGGTAGCATTGTATGTTGAATGTTACAGAAACATAGAAAACCAAATATGCACTTATCACTTTGTTATAACGTTATATTGACACCTCCATGATTACTCTTTTATTCCTCTCTGCTCAGAATATTACCTGTTAGTAAGCCAACTAAGGATTTCTAGATAGCATAGTAGCGTTGCCCTTTTATCTTAGGGTCATGCCTATTGACGATATAATGAACAATGGATATTGCTTTTGGTTATATAAGCTTATGTTTTGATGATCCATACAAAAATTGTTCTACTATATAATATTATATGAATTAATGATATTTTTTCCATGATGCAGATCATCCAAATTATTTTTTGATTTTATGATATGACAAGCAGAGTTCTAAATTGTGTAGAGTAGTTCAGTCCCATGAAAGCTTTAGGCAGGACTTCTTTCCTTTTTTATTGTAGTTGTAGCCATGATTGCTTTGCCTTTATTTGTATAATCTTTAATTACTCCAAGAAATGTTGATATTTCATTATTATGAAAATTGAGACATGGGTGGTAGAGAGGATTATGATCTGCATGTTTGTGCTTTCCTTCATGAATAAGTTTTGTTCAATGCTTACTTGCTCCGTTTTGGTGTGGTACAAAAGCTTAAAGATGCAATGATGCTTTAAGAGTTGAATATATTCAGTGCAACTCCAAAGATAACAGTTTATCTAAGCTAATGGTATTGCACCTAAATCCATGTTTGTAGATATCATCTGATGGCATGCCTTGGCTCCCTCTAAGGAGGACAAGCTTGATACCGACACTGTAATGAAGATGGCATGCATCTCTATTTGGGTGCCGCTATAGATTTGTTGAACTATGCTGCCTGTGGAATTCTTGGTTGTCCATTCATGTCTATTTTTAGTATCCTTGTAGAGAAGAAAAGATGTCTCCCATTGACACAATATATTCAAGCTACATTATAGAAAATAGAATTGTTCAAATGTATTACCATGCACTATAGATGATGATGATCTGGGTCACTTTTTTCACAACGGAATAGTCATGCTATCTCTTTCTTATCTTCTAAGTTTCTTGGATTCATAAAAAAGTCAGAACCATCCTTTATTGTCTTTTATATAAGATTTCAAAAAGATTGTCCCTTATTGACAGGGTTATTCAAGATAAATTTTCGAAAAGAGAACAGATCAAATGTATTTTGATGATGCCTTGGTGTCTTCCTTGCCTTCCATGTTTTTTTGGGAATCATGAAGCAAAAAAGATATATGATGTATACATGTAATTTCTTTGATTTGTGTATAGGAATTACTATATATGTATATATGTATTTCCTTTTCTTTGTAGATACAATTGAGTTGTCCACTTCATATCTCTTCGTATGGCCATTGTTAGCTGTATGATTAAACCATATACAAGAGCGTGCCTTTTTAAGTAAAATATGATTCCAATACCAGTTATTCCTTTTTAAGTACACATGATTTTAGCCATTATAACAATACAAATTTTATATTTTGCATCAAAAATATTTTAATAGATGATGCCTTCTTTTGTTATGCATAAGATGATTTTCTTATACAACTTGATTGGCATTTCGGGTTCCAAAAGGCAATGCTTATCATAATATAACAATGGGAAAGATGACAACTTACAGGGCAAACAACATTATTTTGTTCTATTTGGTATGATCAAATAAACCCTTTTGGCCATAATGTATTGTTGTCATATTAAGAATCATGGATGCATTCTTTCATTCATGTTGAAGATGATATAGAAGAGCACGTTTGTCAGAGTTTAGTAAATATGGTTGAAGTTGAGGTAGCAACCAATATTGTTCAAAGACTTTCTGCAGCATGCACCAAGATGGAGGAGAAAACCAGAGTTGGTGTAATATCTCAATATTCAGCCCAAGTGACTGCTTTGCAAAAAAGCACGAAAGAGTTTCACAACCATGAGTTTCTTTCTGTTGAAGTACAAACTGTTGATTCATGTCAAGGTGATAAGAAGGACATAATAATACTTTCAACAGTTAGATGCAATGATGATGGAAACATAGGCTTTCTCGATTCAGATAGGAGAGCTAATGTGGCATTGACAAGAGCAAGGTATGTTCTTAACATTTGTTTTATTTTTGTTGGTAAAGGAAATGCATTTGAATCCTTTGATAATTCAATTTTCCACAACACTTTTATTTAAATAAATTATTTCCCCTATAGGAACTGGCTTTGGATCCTTGGACATGGACCAACTCTCACTAAGAGTAAGTCAATATGGTCTAAGCTAGTCAAAGATGCACAGGAACGTAATTGTTTCTTTAATGCTTGTCAAGACCTGTGTCTTGCTGATGCAATTGATGACTTCAAAGATAGGCATATGAAAAAAAATTCAGATATGGGTCAGTGCCAGCTTTCCAGTCTATCTCCATGCAGCCAGATTGATATAAATGCACAGGTGACAGCCTAGTAGAGGCCGCAATAGAGGAAGTTGATGTTGATTTCTCACCCAGTTACACTCCTTCAAGGAAGAGGCCCCTTTCTTTGCATAAAGACCAGCTTGCCAGACCAGAAGTGACAAAAGTTGGAGAGCCTGCACCCACACGGGTAGTTGAGTCTACAGTAGAGGAAGAAGCTGCAGCAGAGGAAGAAGATGTTAAAATTCTGATTCCGGAAAAGTCGACCCAACTAGGTGAGGTTCATGCGATGAACCGCTGGAAATCCATGACAAAAAGAGCAAAAAGAGCAAATTTCTACGAAAAGGACAGATCTGCAACAGATACCCGTTTTTGGTCCATGGAGCAACAGGACATGTACAATTGTGTTTATAAAACGAAGGAATTTGCGGACAACAAATGGATCAATTGGGAAGAAATCAATGATTCCGAAGAGATAAAATCTGTCGAGGAAAAATTTAATCGCATTGGTCTTCATAAATTGATGGGTACAAGGCAGGACTGGGATAAAGAGACGGTTAGACAGTTCTTCTCCACTGTCTACATAAATCCAGAAAGGACCTTCCTGACATGGATGAGTGGCATAAATATGAAGGTTACCGTCACGAAGAGATTTTTTGAGAAAGTTATACTTGATCAGGAAGTGCACAATTGTAAGATTGAGGATAAGTTGACTGACGCACAACAAAATGAGCTCAAAGAATATATAAAAGATAATGGGCATTATCTTAATGCAGCAAATCGTCTGGTGAGAAAAACCATCTACCCTAGGGCTGGAGATAGCGGTAAGCTTCACAATGACAACAGGGTCCTATTGTATCATATTTTGTTCGAGAAGCCTTTCGACGTTGTAGACATGATGTTGAGGGAGATTGGAAAAACTCGCACTGACAATAGACTTTTGATCCCATATGCCCCATACATCATGTTACTGATTAACAGTGCAACTAAGTGGAAATTTGTACCTCAAGACAAAGACAAAGGATGTGTACGTCACCTAGAGTACAAGATAGTGCAGATGGAGAATAAACATCCTCAGAGTAAAAGAGCTTCAAAGTCCAAGAATTTGTTTCATGTGCCACCTCTCGTTAATCATTGGCAAAACCAATAGCAGTAGAACTTAGTAGATGTAACCGGAGTAGATGTAATTTGTTACTATTTAGACTTTCAAATTAGCGAAGCTGAGATTACCAATGACTATCCCCTTCCTGCATACTACAAACCATTTAGCCAAGAAATGGATGAACAAGAAGATGTCCTAGCATGCTCAATTAGCGAAGCTGAGATTACCAATGACTATCCCCTTTCTGCATACTACAAACCATTTAGCCAAGAAATGGATGAACAAGAAGATGTCCTAGCATGCTCAAGTAAATTTCAGATATTCATTTGCCCTGTTATCTTAAAATGTCCTAGCATGCTCAACTAAGTTGTGGCTATGAACCTGTGGCATGCTGAGGGTGTGCTCGCTCTACTATTAATAAGCTGTGGGTTGAAGTATGTTGGTATTTTATCCGTATTTGTTGGTTGATTCAAGTTGCTTTCATAATTACAACAGATCGTTTACCTTCTCATGTCAATTGGGACTAGGACAAATGTTCACTATTTAGAGTTCACAACATCCAGAATTAGTCCTCCCGAATACATTCATATTTGATCGCAATTTATTGCATTATTTATAAATGGCAACATGGATCAAACAATTTTAGAAATGGATAAGAAAATACATTCATATGTGATCGCAATTTATAAAACATGGATCAAACAGTTTTAGAAATGGATATTCAGTACGGAGGCTCCGATCTATCTCTCCACCCCAAAACTTATTGGTTCATCAGCTCCGGTCTATCGCCGTGGCCCGTGGGCTGCCGCGACTAGCCCTTTTAAAGGGCATAATCAACATTTGCCATGTTGCCGATATGTATTACAAAACTGATTGAAAAGTATGGAGGCTAAATATTTTATGACGAAGCTTATGCTAACGAATTTCGGATTTCATGTCCCCACACACATCAGCAAAATGGTTTAGTAGAGCGCAAGCACAGGCATATAGTTGAGACAGGTATCACTCTTCTGGCTCAGTCCCGGCTGCCTGTTCGTTTTTGGCATGATGCTTTTCACTCAGCCTGCTACTTGATCAATCGTATGCCTAGTCGTGCTATATGTATGCAAGCAGCAAGCACAATGATGTATGAAATGAAAAAAGAATCTGCTCTTAAGACGCCTGAGAAGCAGCAGAACAAAGTTGATGAGATAGCACCACAAAGATGCTGGTTATGTCACATACACAAACAAGCACAATCCATTTACATTCAAATGAAAACATAGTTGGTAGTCTGCCACGCACTTAATCTAGTGTTGCTGGCCACGACACGTGCCCAGCTCACTTCCCGAGCCGTTCAACGGCATGACACATGCACCAAACAAAATATCGGGTGTAGTTCACAAGCATTCTAAGACAACAGCATTGTAGTTCACAAGCACAACAGGCTACCTTGATACAGGATTAATTAAACAGGATTAATTACAGCAGCACAATGTCTTAGCAAGAAAATATATAGAGTAGCTAGTGAGCATAGTTTGCCAAAAAACACGATGATTATTATCCACAGGCCATTCACAGTTTCCAAGCATGCCCGTATATCTTGCACAAGAGCAGAAGCACTTTTTCTTCACAAAACTTGCACATCGGCGCTACTGGCTAAAAGACTTTTTTTCACCACCCTTCTTTTTCGCTTCTCTTTCTTGATAGGGGACGGTGATAATCTTTCTTTTTGTTTTGAAGGACGAGAACTACGGCGAAGAACTAGTCCTTTTTCAGGCTCTGTTGGAACCACTGAGGAGTCAAATCTTACTTTACGAGCTAAGGCCTTGAACCTTCCTTTGGAACCATTAACAAGAGACCCTTCTTCCCCCACAGGAGGAACCTTACCTTCTTCCCCCACAGAATCATCTTTTATTTTTTCAGGAGAAGGAGACACTTCTTGCCCTGCAGAGGGGAGCAGACTGCATGGTGTTTTTGCACTCAGTCTGATCAATTTTTTACCTGACCTCCTCTTGTACCTCCTCTTGTACCCTTCTTCCCCCACAGGAGGAACCTCAGGAGCATTCTGTGTGGTCTTCCCCACAGGAGGAACCTCAGGAGCATTCTGTTATAATACTTTCGCTGCAAAATTAAATTGTGTTTCTCTGATTAAATTGGAACCGTGCTTATGAGGCTAGGGTCTTGGGCCATGGTTTTGGGGCTAGGAGCGTGTGAGGATTTGTATTTCTCCCGTTGCAACGCACGGACAAATTTTGCTAGTTAAAAGCAAAGTTAGAAATAAAAATATGGTTGTCCTCACCAATATCAGGAGTGTCCAGGTCTTGAAAAACTGACAAAAAATAAATAGCAAAAACTACCAATCATTTAACGGTCACTTTAATGGTTTCTTCAATATTTTTTAATGTAAAATCCGTCAAACCGCCGGATCGTGGTCATTCTCGGTTGCCCACGAGATCTATCCTGTTAATAGGGATAGCAATGGGTCTTGGTTCTTCAGATCTAGCCTCCATACATTCAGACCCAAGACCTAAGAATTGGACCCAGATTTAAAAATTGTCACGGGTCTAAAGTCAGACTCGGACCTAGTCCCAAACCCAAATCTAGGCTCATCGGGTCTACCTAGACCCGAAAATTCAGAAAAACACCAAATATTAACAACAAATCAACAAGTGGCACCTATGGCCGAGCTTAATTGTGAGCTACTCGGAGACGCCATACCAAGAACAAATCAACAAGTGACCTGGTGATGTGGAATGTGAAGGCGTGCTGGAGCGCCGAAGGCCGGATCCCAGCGGCGAGGTGGTGTGGTGGAGGCGGTACCTCGGCGAGGCGGCGCAGTGGTGGGATCCCGGGCGGCGAGGCATGGTTGAGGCCGAATCCTAGGTAGCAATCGACCAGGGGGCGTGGTGGACGCCGGATCTCGGGCTGCGACCGGCGAGGTGTCGTGGTGGATGCGAGATCTCGGGCGGCAAGGTGTGGACCGCGTGGTCGAGGCGGTACCCCAGGCCCCGGCGAGGCAGTGCGGTGGCATGATCCTAGACGGCGTGGTGGTGGCCAGCATTGGCACTTGCCTATGGCTAGGGTTTGCTGGGACTCGGGGTCGGGTGGTCCGTGATCGACAGAGGGCAGAGCTGTAGAGGAGGTCGAGAGTTGGCGATTGGGGAATGACATAATCGACGAGGGATTGAAGGATTTGGGTCTGTGTATTGTGTATGTAACTGTGTGAATGATAATGAGGCCCCACGTGTCAGTGCCGCGGTTCGTGTATGGGTCTGGCTATCTATGGTCTAAACTTAGATTCAGACCCAAACTTTCATACCCATGGATTCATTCTTGACCAGACTCGAACCCATCGGATTGGGTACCTAGACCTAACGGTATTTTTGCCACCGTCACCTGTCAAGATTAAGACAACCAAAACAGGCGACACACATGCACGCGCGCCCGCCCAGGCACAAAACCCCGGCCAATCGGGAAGCATATCCTCTGCCGTACTGCCCCTGCCGTACTGCCACTGACATGTGGGCCTGGGGCGTGTGGGGCCCACATGTCAGTGACTCCAACTGCTGGGCAGTACGGCAGAGGATACGCTTCCGGCCAATCGTTACGTGCGTCGCGTGCAAATTGTTGCTTCTTTTGTCAAAAACAGTAGGCAGCGTGCGTACGTGCCGTATCCATGAGGCGAGGCGGTGACGGCGCGGCCACATCACCACGGAAAAACAGCAGGAGCACTCTACTCGAGAGAGGCCAGTGGTACGCGCGCGCGAGCGCGCCGCACGCTCCGGTGTCGTGTGGACGCTCGGGCGCCGGGTCGATCGATCGGTTGGCGAATCAGCCCCGAGAAACCCACGGTTTTCCCACGGTTGGCACGGTGAAACCATTCCGCCCCATCCCGTACGTCGCGCGCGCGCCACGTCCGTGCCCGCGCGTTTATATATGCGTCCGCGTGGGTAACTCCACCGTTTCGCACGGAAATCCATCCCGTTGCTCCCCACTCTGTGACGTGCTGTTGCTGATTAATTTGGTCGCTGGATATATATATAGCGTGAGCTTTGGTTGGGAGTTGAGATCGATCTCGATCGGTCCAATGGCCGTGGCGTTCCCGCCGTGGAGTATGATGGCGCTGAGCAAGGTGCAGCGGCTGTACGACGCGTGCGACGTGGTCTTCTCGTCGTCGCCGGCGGCGGCGGCGGCGCCTGCCCTCGCCGGGATCAGATGGCTGCAGCATCTCCTCGGTACGCACGCACGACGTCTGCATGCTTGATTTCTGCTTGCAGCCGATCCATCCATGATGAAGAGGAAGGCTCACAACAGTGTGGCTCTCCTTTAATTGCTGATTTTATCTCGCAGATGGCATGGAGGCGGCGGACGTCGGGATCGACGACGGGGAGAGGCCACCGCCGTCGCCGCCGTCGTCGTCCGACGACGAGGAGGAGCGGAGCCCGAACAGCGGCCGGCTCCTGCCGGCGCGCGCGCTCACGCGGATCACGTACATGCACATACACCAATGCGACGATTTCTCGGTATGCGCGCGTGCGTCACATGGATGCTAGTTTAATTAGGCGAGTTCTTGTGGTCACCTGTGATCAGCAGCTGCATCCGCTCACGAGGAGTTACATGGCTTTCGCCTCGACAGATCGGCGTGTTCTGCTTTCCGGCGGGCGCGACGCTGCCGCTGCACGACCACCCGGAGATGGTGGTTTTGAGCAAGCTCCTGTATGGATCAGTGGGCGTGAGGTCGTACGACTGGGTCGCCGATCCGCCCTGCTCCGCCACAAGAAAGTGTAAGCCTGCGCCTTTCATCTTGGCTTAACTAAATTGAAAAGATAAACATTTGTTATTTTTAGTCTAGTTTTTTTAATCACATAGCCATCTATAAAAACTCTTATAAATTACATAAACAAAGGGACCAGATTCAAGAAATAAGTTTAAAAACCTCTTTCGAAGTCTAATATATTTAACATATAACTCAACTAATTAACGTTAACGACGTGCTGTGCTGCAGGTGGTTTGGCCAGGGTGGTGGCCGGCGACGAGGTGCGGCGAGCGCCGTGCGGGGCGTCGGTGCTGTTCCCGCGGAGCGGCGGCAACATGCACGCGTTCACCGCCGTCACGCCGTGCGCGATCCTCGACGTGCTCGCGCCGCCCTACTCCGAGGAGCTCGGCCGGCCGTCCACCTACTTCCACGACGCCCCCATCCCGTCTCTCCCAGGTGCCCATCCACGCACACGTCGAGCTCCTAGTCGTAGCGTTCAGATGCCCGAGCAAATTCATCCTGATTTACGCTGTTTCTGCTGATGATTATCAGGTTTTGCTTTTCTGGAGGAGACGGACTTGCCGGAGGATTTCGCCGTCGCCGGGGCGCCGTATCTTGGCCCTGAGCTTGCCGTCGATGCAGATGATGACGACGACGACGGCTACAACGATTACGATGAGTAGCTAGCCCACTGCCCGTTTAGAAGAGCTAGACACTAGATAGCTACGTACTTAATTACTCCTACGTACGTTCGTCTGTATGCTCCCCCTGTGTATATGCTCTTATGCAGGGAGTTCTTTGTAAGATTGTATGCAGAAATTTTTATCAAAGAACAGATTTTTGCTTCCAAAAGAATGTGCGGGAGAAAAAAAAAAAGACAGAGGGCTTAATTTATTCGGAAACGCTATTTCGCAGGTGCATGCGCGGAACAAAATCGCGCAGACGCCGCCTTCTCCAGCTCTGTCACTGTCGTCGTCGTCTCCGGCCACCGGCGCCGCCCAGGTTAGTATTAGGGTTTGGGGTGGGCGGTTTTTGTGCACCCCGGCTATAGATTAAGGGTGGGGGGAGGTGGAGACCCGGCGGTTGGTTGGGGTTGTGAGGGCGGTGGCGACGCCACTGGAGCCCAGGTGGGGAGAGGTGGCGGTCGGGCCAGCGACGGCGTGCGGATCTGGAAGTCGCGACCGTTGTGGTTAGGGTGGGCGGCGCTGGCTGGCGGTGGGTGGACAGGAGGCGGAGCAGAGAGAGAAAGAAAAAGGGAGTGACGGGGGCGGGGGAGGAGCGGTGCGTCGCGACCTTCGTGGTTAGGGTGGGCGGCGCCGGCCGACGGTGGGTGGATAGGAAGCGGAGCGGACGGCGCCACGCGGAGTAGAGAGAGAAAGAAATGGGATCGACAGGGGTGGGGGAGGAGAGGGGCGTCGCGGCCGTCGTGGTTAGGGTGCGTGACGCCGGTCCTCAGTGGGTGGATAGGAGACAGAGTGGCCGGCGGCGAGGGCGCCGCCGGGCGGGGCGGTGGCTGGCGGCGGAGGAGGAGGAGATGCGGAGCGGCGCACCTGCACGATAAGCCCAGCGCAGGCGTCTGGCAAATAGCGCCTCCCTAATTAATTACCCTTCTCTCTCTAGGAGGTTCCGTGAGGTGCCCGGCCGGTTTTTTGGCCGTATCATTTGATGAAAATTTTGGCTGCCATGCTAGTTTTTCAAAAAAAAAAAAAGACAGAAAGACAGGGATCTTTTGGCTAGTTTGCAGTTGCACTACCAGAAAGTGGAACTAGCACAAACAGACATCCAGTGATCCAGAGCAGTTTTGCAGCCAGAAGAGAGTCCACGGACCATGGTTTCAGTGGACTTTGGACAGTGGCGTTGCTCCACATGCTGGGTGCAGTGGTTTGAGCGGTGCAGCTGCAAAACCTCTGCGACCATGGGCGGCTCGTAATATTCGCGCTTACATCGAAGTCTCCTCAGTGGGATGACCTAACGCGATGATCTTAGTAGTGATTGGAGATGGTTAAAAGATCACCAAGCTTTCAGCTTTCCAAAAAAAAAAGCATTCCTCTCGAAAATTGTGATCAAATGTTATTTAACTTCCGAACGTTAAAAATTACATTTCCCATCATTGAAAATTGTTGTCGTTCACACCGTTGCCTCATAACCATTAGTATCACGGTTAAATGCTGATGTTAACGTCTATGTGGCCGTTAAATGCTGAGATGTATGCCACATCGTCAAGCCATTTAGGCATTTAATTTTAGAAAAAAGAAAAATACAATTTTGAACTAAAATCTTTGAAAAAGATAAATAATATTATGAAAAATTTTCTTAATTTTTTAAACAACGCAAAATTCAGAACTAAATTTCTAAATAATAGCATACATAGCTTAATTTTTTGAATAATTAGGTTTTTAAATTTTCTAGAAATATTTTACAAAACTAAAATTTCAAAATTAAAATTTTGAAAATAGTTAAAAACCAAAATTGGTAAAAATGGAAACATGAAGAAGCATTATTATTATGTTAATTGTTTTCAAGATATTAAGAGTTTGAAGTTGTATTTTGTTTTTTTGTTTTAGAATTTTTGTAAAACATACAAGACTGAGAAATTGTTTTAACCTTTTTAAAAATTAATTCGAGTACTTGAATTTTTTTTTAAAAAATCTAAGAATAACTGCTTGTGTGGCTTGAAATGTAAGCATTTAAGATGAGTGGTTTACATGTCAGCATTTAACGGCCATCTAGATGCCCACATCATCATTAAACAGTGGTGCTAACGATTTTGGGGGTAACTGTGCAAACTGTAGCAACTTTCAACGGTCGAAAAGGTAATTTTTAATGTCCAGTAGTAAAGTGAAATTTGGTCATAACTTTCGGAGGAAAATCTCTAAAGTAAAATTACTTCAACGTTGGCACAAGGATTTTCTTTGGTTTATATCATCACCCTCCAACATGCTCCAAAGCTCATTATACATTTTTTAAAATAAATACTCACTCGTTTTCTCTTTCTTTCCCTCCCCCTTCCTTCTCTCTCATCCTCCTCTCCTCTCCAAATCTAGGAATAAATCCTACGCATATGGCCTTCATGTTTTCTTGTATAGGATCTTGAATCTAGGTATCGTACCTGCAAGACGCAGCAGATTTGGATCGCTCACCACTAGGTAGATAAGGCTAGACACAGGTGTAATAGGATTGCGAATATCCACTTACCAAATTAAAAACTAGCAATTTTGATATTAAATTTGACAGCAACTTAGATTTTCGGAATCAGATTTTGATATTATTTGAAGTTGGAATTTTGGAATTTGATGTGGTTTGAGATTTAGTCAGATATGAGATCTTTTCTTGTTTTACACACACACACACACATAAGGCTCCATGGAGCCTAGGCTCCCGTCTCATCTACCATTTATTTGTTTCTGATCAGATTCAAAATATTGCATTTGCTTACGGGTTTCTTAGCGATATACCCGTTTAGCTTCAAATATGACATCAAAGTGATTAAAGTGTATCCATTAATTACTTTCCTCCATACCCCGTCACTTTTGAGCATCCCCGGCCTCCCCCTTTCTCCATCGAGGCGGCGTCTCCGTCGTCGGCCTAGCGCGCGGCGCCTATCCCAGCTCCCTCAACCATGGCCTGGCGATGTCCCCGGCGGCCGGTGCCCCTTCCTCCCACCACGGCGCCCCTTCTCCTCAACGCGGCAGGGGTGGCCCTCTCCCTCTTCATCGGCGGCGGAGGAGCACCCCTCTTCTCCTGCCCGGCGCGGGACGTAGCACGGGGCGGGAGGCGGTGGGCATTCTCTACCACGGCGTGACGACGCCCAGGTTGCGACGGCTTCCCCCTTCCTCGGCTCCGGGCAGCGGCCCCCCCTTCCTCAGATCGACGCAGCGCCCCCCTCCTCGAGCCGACGCGGTAGCGTCCCGCACCTCCGGCCAGCACGATGGCGCTCTCCTTGATTAGCACGGTGGCGCCCTCCTCTGCTTAATATGTATATGTATATGTGTGTGTGTGTGTGTGTGTGTGTGTGTGTGTGTGTGTGTGTGTGTGTGTGTGTGTGTGTGTGTGTATGTGTTAGACTTCCTCTGATCAACATGGTAGCTCCATTGGCTCCTATTTTAATTATATATTAGATATGTGGCCGATTTGGGAAAAAGTGTCAATTTACATCGCTAAGCTTTTGCCCAAACACCAAGTTGGTCCTTTAGGCGCAAAACTGGGTTGGATTGATCCTTGTGTTATTGAGACAACCTCCTATTATTCCCTCACATTTTGTGGACAATTTTTACTGACGTGGAGGACAAATTTTTTGTCTCAAAGCTTGCTCGACATCCCTCTCCTCTGGTCCACCATCTAGAGTGGCAGACCACCGCTAGAGAAGGAGTTGGCGACAGTGTCTAGTGCGGTGTTGGTGGCGAAAGAGAAGAATTGGAGCGAGAGGAGGAGATTAGGTGCAGAAGAGCTGAGGAGCTGGCGACTAGAGGATGAGATTGAGGTGACTAGCATGAGAGGAAGGAAACCTGGTGGAGGTGTCATACGATGCAGCGACATTATCGACGAAGGATGGAGGCGGGAGAAGGAGATCAGGTGCGAGAGGAGCTGGCGGTGGGAGGTGAAGACCGAGGACATTGGTGTGCGAGGAGGCAATGGCGGCTAGCCCTGGAGGAGGTGAGGGCGGTGGCATTCAGCATGAGAGAAGGAGGTCGGGATGACGATGGGAGGGGAGGGGTGATGGCGACCGAAGCATAAAATGAGGAGAGGTTGCGACGATGAACGGAGAAACGAGAGGTGGCAATGGACAACATGGGAGAGGATAGGTGGTGGGGTAGAAGGTGAGGTGGCGACGGTGAGTGCAGGGAAGGAGGAGCTCGTAGTGGAGAGATGATTGAGATGGGAGGGGAGTTGTTGAAACATGGGGCCCACATGTAAACGTACATTAGAAAAATCCCTCATGTATACGACATCATGATGTGTGTCATCTACACGTGCAAAACCAGGTTAGATGCCCCCACCCCCCCCCCCCCCCACATCATCAAAAACCACATTCAAAAGTGGGTTTGACCATCCAAGGAACTAAAATGGAGCATTCTCAATGATATGATTTAGTTGATATCAAATCTGAAATCTAATCCCGCATTGCCAGCAGGATCTCTATATTTAGTTCTCTACATCCCTTATCTAAATCACTATTCGTTTGCTATATTTTCATCATCTACAGCAGAGTCCCTATCTCCAAAAAATGTAGACATTCTCTAGAGATAGAGACTAAGATAGAGACCCTATTAAATAGGTATAGAGGCTGAAACTGTTCGCAATAGTGTTTTAGAGAACAATTTAAAGAACCAGCTAGAGATGCTCTACCCTAAACCTAGGAGCCCATCATATCCTAGGGCGGAAGAGGTTCTGACCCAAAAGTGAGTGTGCCAACTCCATGATTCAAGAAGACGCTAGCGCTTATCGGACGTTGAGTTGGAGACTAGTGATTATGCATAATTAATCCAAAAAACTATTAGAACTAATAAAAGTAAATAATAAATAATCGGTAATTGCTCTAGACGGAAGACTATCGATTAGAGATTAATTAGGAATTAGTTTGTAATTTTAGAACAGCGGTGAGCCTTGTTCTGCACAGCTTATCTGACTTATTTGACTTATCCGTTTATTTGTTTATTTTTATTTAAAATATAAATAATTTAGTTTTCTAAATATATATTTGTTCTATCTCGAAGACGTATTTAAATGCTCTCTAAAACAAGTCAAACAAAGGGAATCTAGCTTTTGAGTCCACCTCGAGACAGACACAGAATTGAAAGATAAATCAGATTAGTAAATAAGTCAAACAAAATATAATTTATTTTAGGAGAACAGACTCGGAGTGAAAGCCCTTATGCAAAGGAAAGATTCCAGGTAGGGGATTTTAAGTAATCTCGCTAGGGATCTAGGCAGATAGTCCAACAAAATTCTTGTACAAGTGTGAAATATATTCTCGAATCCCTACCAAGTTTGCGTGAAATTTCTGTCCGTGAACAGGCCACTGCGGATGTGTTCTCGCTCACGCTAGCTCGACTTTACGATCGCCTGACGAAACATATAAAATTGTCAGATCACAAGAACACAACATCCACCATGCATCATCATCCCAGCTCAGATAGCCTGCCGGTTTGCGATCCCGGTAGCTTCAGAGTTCAGAGCCGGTGCGAATGAGACGCTCCCGCGCCTTTCAAGAACTCCTGTGAACGAGCACCGATCGAGGCGCATTCTGGGACACGCCTACATGAAAATCCAGCTGAATGTGCGACTGGCGAGGTCGAATCCCATTGGATGTCAGCGTTTGACATTGTTTGTTAACGGCGATGATTCGGGTCCCGAGGTTTGAGCTCTCGCGAAAGCATCGTTCGGGTCATTGCGCGATTTCAATAGATTTAAGGCCAAGAACGTCAGTGTGGTTTAAGTACCTCATACGCAGATGGTGGAGTGCCTTGATTTCTCAAGCTGTCGTAGCCATATGGTGAACTGGTGTCTCGTCATGCCAGCCAAAGCCTTTTCTTTGTTAATTGTATTTATGCAATTATGCCACAATAAAGTTGGTTTCTTGCAGAAATATCATTAAATATAGAAAATACCTAACATGTTACTATTAGAAAGTGCATTGTTGCAAATATCCTACCGGACCCTTGAAATGACCAAAATGCCTATGTTTTTATCTTCTTCTTCTTAGTTCTTCCTCCTTCCTCACCGCCCTCTTCTCCAACGAGCAAGGCAGTGAGGCGAGGGAAAGGTGATTCCTATTCTCCTGTTTCTTCATTATTTCCTATATATCATCTCTGTTGGAATAGTCCACATTGGAAGTGGGGAGGGTCTCAGCATGGTTTATAATGGTGAGGGTGCATCCGCGTATTGAGCTAGCTTTGGGGGATGTGGCCCAAGAGACCTAAAACCCGTTGCCGTACGTTGGGCCTGCATATGCAGTAGGCCAACGGCCTGAGGATGCTCGTCGGGCGCGCCATGTGGGTGGCCCGGCCAACAATTGGTATCAGAGTCTAGGTGACCCGTCTAGTGATAGATATTCTCGGCCCAATGTGTGAGGGAGAGATTGTTGGAATAGTCCACATTGAAAATGGGGAGGGTCTCAGCATGGTTTATAAGGGTGAGGATGCACCCCCTCATTGAGCTAGCTTTTTTTTGTTGGGGGGGATGTGGCCCAAGAGACCTAAAGCCCGCTGCCGTACGTTGGGCCTGCATATGCGCCATGTGGGTGGCCTGGCCAACAATTTAGTTTGTTAGGTATTTGTGTCGAATATGTGTACGAGTAGGTTTACATGGACTCTGTGTTGTAATAGGCAGGGTTGGTTAGTGTTAGAGTCGGACTCTACCCAGGCCTCTACTATATAAAGGGAGGCAGCCCTGGTGTAACCAAGCGAACGACTTCATAATAGTAGCATAGGCAAGAGGAGGTCTGCGGCCGGCATGTGGTCGTGACCTGGTTAGCCGATGTGCTGTGGTATTATGGATTGGGAGGAGCGCCCATAATCAGAGCCCCGCAGATGTAGGCGAAAGCCGAACTGCGTTACCAAATATCGTGTCTCTTGATGTCGTTCGTGATCTTGCATCGGCGCATATCCTAACAAGTGGTATCAGAGCTTGGTTGGCGAGGTTGGCCATGCAGAAAGATTTAGGGGGAGACACGCGGAAAACGCCCTATCGGCGCAAGGTGGAGCATGGCGGCGATCAGCGATTCGATCGGTGGTGTCGGACACTTCGAGTAGAAGGCTCGAACCGTTCGATGAGCTACCGTTGGTAGGGATTGACCAGACGTGGCGATCGGGCTGACAAAGTAGCCGGCGAGATCGGCAGGCGACGACGACGACCTCGGCGTTCGCGATCAGACCGGCAAGCGCAGATGGATGCCGGATAGATCGGAACGGCGGGAGTAGTGATGCGACCAGATTTTGCACAGAGGCGCTGCATCACAACACTGAGGACGAAGCTGTGTCGTGGATGCGGATAGCCAGGGTGCGGCATGTTTTACTGTGCACTGGACGACGTAGTGCACGGTGGTGGGCTGGGAAGCCTACTCAAAGACTCAAAGATTGGATTTAGAGATGCAGATCCAAGGGGAGTCAAACAAATATTCAAAGGAAGAAATCAACCAGAGGCCGGGTACAAGGTTCGCGCAAGACGCTGGAACGACTTTAAAATGGAGATACCATATTCTCCAAGGTGAAATTTGTTAGGTATTGTGTTGAATATGTGTACGAGTAGGTTTACATGGACTCTGTGTTGTAATATGCAGGGTTGGTTAGTGTTAGAGTCGGACTCTTTCTAGGCCTCTACTATATAAAGGGAGGTAGCCCTGGTGTAACCAAGCGAACGACTTCATAATAATAGCATAAGCAAGAGGAGGTCTGCAGCCGGCATGTGGTCATGACCTGATTAGCCGGTGTGCTGTGGTATTATGGATTGGAAGGAGCGCCCATAATCAGAGCCCCGCAGATGTAGGCGAAAGCCGAACTGCGTTATCAAATATCGTATCTCCTGGTGTCGTTCGTGATCTTGCATCGGCGCATATCCTAACAATCTCCAAAACTAGAAGGTGCTACCGGTTACATTGTGGGATTTTCAGGATACCAACTAGTGTCAGATGCGCAATACTAGGGTTGTTGCAATTGTGTGAATATCTATAGAAAAGTGGATTTTCCATCGGTATATGAGGCTCCATATATGTTTGTAATCACTAGATGTGCTCTAAGATTCATACTTAGATCCGCTTAGCCACTTATCCCTCACGTGTTGTTTTGCAAAAAAAAAAACTCTTAAACTTTTTTAAAAGTAATCGAGTCTTTATTTTTCCTCCCCTCTCTCTCCTCTATCTCAGTTGAGCTAGACACCCACTACGGCACTGCCGTTAACGACTACCCATGTGCGTGCTTGAGCCAGACGCGGACACTTGGCATGGTGCCACGGGGCCTCAAGCACGCACCCAGGTGTCATCAAAGGGTCGTTTGATGGTCAACAACGGCAACGCCACAAAGGCTGGCCATTTGGCTAGCTCAACCGGAGAGAGAGAGAGAGAGAGAGAGGACAAGAGGGAGTGGTGATTAAGAAGGACCCGATTGCTTAGGACTGTAAATGTTTTGTGTTTTTTTTTAAAAGAGAGCATGTGAGGGAAGAGTGAGGTGAAATGCGAATCTTAGAGCACATCTTGTAATCACAAATATACATGAAGTCGTATGTACACGGGGAACGAATGGCCGTAGAAAAAAAACTACAAACATGTCACTCCCTCCGTCCCAAAATATAATGCTTACATGAATTGAAAAAAGTCAACATTTGTAACCTCTGACTAATAATTAAACTAAAAACATGTATGTTTCGTGTTTTGCATGTCATATAGTTGGATTAGTGTCTCAAAATACTTTCATACGATGTTAATTTTATAATTATTAATGATATAATATAAAAAATTAATGGTCAAAGTTTTATGTTTAAGACCATGTAAAAAAATTATAGCCCTTATATTTTAGAACGTAGTGAGTATATAGCTACAAATATTTGAATTCGCATGAAGAATGCTTCCAAATATTTAGTTTGGTTGCGTTGAAATTTTGATTGATAGAATTGTTGCAATAAAATGTGCCGGCGCGCTGTTTGTATAGTCAAAGCTTATCATTGAAAACAGTAAAAGCAAAAACAGAACAATTATTTTGTGGTGTTTAGCGGCTCGATTATTTTGAACTAAAGTATATAGTACTATATCGCAAGTCTGCAAACAAGTTGACCTTTATAAATTATGCACATTTTTTTATAAAATCAGGTGGTCAACGAACCCCGATCGCTGATGAGCTCGTTTAGTTGTCACTTGAGTGGCACCATTCTGACGAAATTTATACATTGCGACATTGCAGGCCTGCAACTCTGCAAGGCTGTAACCAAGTTGAGCTTTTCATAATACTTGCATTTGTAACACAAGTGATCACCAGCGAGCTCGCCATATTTTTGTTCATGCTGCTTGATTCGCACACTTTACTACTATCTAGTGGCTACAGCATTACCATAATACCATGCACAAATACTAGTACAGCTCACCGGCTCTGATCGAGGAGGAGAACGAGACCGAGCAGTCGAGTCGAGGCGAGGTCAGGTCGGCCGGCGGCGGCAAGGATGGCGAGCTCCGGCAATGCCACCGGGTGCCCGGTGCCGATGAAGGCGACGTCGCAGGGGTTGTTCCAAGGCGACGACCCGCTGCATTTCGCGCTGCCGCTCGCCATCCTCCAAATCTGCCTCGTCGTCGTCGTCACGCGCTCGCTCGCCTTCCTCCTTCGCCCCATCCGCCAGCCCCGCGTCATCGCTGAGATCATCGTGAGTCGCCGATGAGCATTGAGCTCGGCGTCAGCTTTATCACTCGGGGATCCGCGTCTGAAATCTGATCTTTGCGTCGCGTTCGTGCAGGGCGGCATACTGTTGGGCCCGTCGGCGCTTGGCCGGAGCGCCGGGTTCATGAAGGCCGTGTTCCCGCCGGCGAGCTTGACGGTGCTCGACACGCTGGCCAACATCGGGCTGCTCTTCTTCCTCTTCCTCGTCGGCCTCGAGCTCGACTTCTCCGCGATCCGCCGCACGGGGAAGAGCGCGCTCGCCATCGCCCTCGCCGGCATCACCTTGCCGTTCGCGCTCGGCGTCGGCACGTCGGTGGCGCTGCGCGCCACAGTAGTCAAGGGCGCCACCCCGGCCCGCTCCTCGTTTTCATGGGCGTCGCGCTCTCCATCACCGCGTTCCCCGTCCTCGCCCGCATCCTCGCCGAGCTCAAGCTCCTGACCACTGACCTCGGCCGGATGGCCATGTCGGCGGCGGCGGTGAACGACGTCGCCGCGTGGGTCCTCCTCGCACTGGCCATCGCGCTGTCCGGCTCCGGCTCCCCGATCGTCTCCCTCTGGGTGCTCCTCACCGCTGCCGGCTTCGTCGCCGCCGCCGCGCTGCTGTTCCGCCCGGCTCTTGCCTGGATGGTCCGCCGATCGCCGGAGGGTGAGCCGGTGAAGGAGGTGTACGTCTGCGCCACCCTCACGGTCGTCCTCGCGGCGGCGTTCGTCTCCGATGCCATCGGCATCCACGCGCTCTTCGGCGCGTTCATCGTCGGCATCGTCGTCCCCAAGGACGGCGGGCCCTTGGCCAGCGCGCTCGTCGAAAAGGTGGAGGACCTCGTCGCCGGCCTCTTCCTCCCGCTCTACTTCGTGTCGAGCGGCCTCAAGACGGACGTCGCCACCATCCGCGGCGGCAAGTCGTGGGGACTCCTCGTGCTCGTCGTCGCCAACGCATGCGTCGGCAAGATCGGCGGCACGGTGCTCGCGGCGGCGCTAGTGGGCGTCCGCATCCGCGAGGCGCTGACGCTGGGGTTCCTGATGAACACCAAGGGCCTCGTCGAGCTCATCGTGCTCAACATCGGCAGGGATAGGAAGGTGCTCAACGACGAGGCCTTCGCCATCATGGTGCTAATGGCGCTCTTCACGACGTTCATCACCACCCCCGTCGTCATAGCGATATACAAGCCGGTGCGGCCGGCGGAGCCGTACAAACACCGCACCGTGGAGAGCGCCGCCGCAGCCACCGCCGCCGCGGACATGGACGGCGGCGAGCTCCGCCTCGTCGCGTGCTTCCTCAGCGGCCGCAGCATCCCCACGCTGATCAACCTCGTCGAGTCGTCGCGCGGCGCGCGGCGCGGCCGCCTCGCCGTGTATTTCATGCACCTCGTGGAGCTCTCGGAGCGCTCGTCCGCGATCTCCACCGTGCGCCGTCGCTCGCACCGGCGCAGTGGCGGCGGCGGCGAGGTGGTGGTGGGCTTCGAGGCGTACCAGCAGCTCAGCGCCGTGAAGGTGCGGCCGATGACGGCCATCTCCGAGCTCGATACCATCCACGAGGACATCGTCGGCGGCGCCTCCGCCAAGCGCGCCGCAATGGTCGTCCTGCCGTTCCACAAGGCGCTCCAGCCCGACGGCTCGCTCCAGTCCGTGGGCCACGCCTACCACCTCGTCAACAAGCGCGTGCTCCGCGACGCGCCCTGCTCCGTCGCCATCCTCGTCGACCGCGGCCTCGGCGGCGCAGCTCAGGTGGCCCCGCCCGACGTCGCCTTCGCCGTCGCCGTCCTCTTCTTCGGCGGCCCCGACGACCGCGAGGCCCTGGCCTACGCGGCCCGCATGGCGGAGCACCCCGGCGTCGCCGTCACCGTCGTGCGCTTCTTCCTGACGCCGGATCAGCCGCGAGAGCAGCGCGCCGTCGACGACGCGGCGGTCATGGCGTTCCAGGCGAGGGCGCCGGCAGCGGCGAGGTACGTGGAGAAGGCGGCGCGGGGGAGGGACGAGGTGGTGGAGGTCATCAGGGCCATGTCCTCCAGGTGCACGCTCGTCATCGCCGGCAGGTTGCCGCCGGTGGCGCCGCTCGTAGAGAGGCCCGACGAGCTGGGCCCCGTGGGGAGCTACCTCGCCTCGCCGGAGTTCTCTACCATGGCGTCCGTGCTCGTGATCCAGAAGTACGGTTCTGTGCTGGCTCGAGTGGCGAGGCCAAGCATCGAGGCCGTGGAGGCGACGGGAGCCTCCTCGCCGGAGGAGTTCGTGGCGGCGTCGCCGGCGTTCAGCGACTCATGGCTTTTGCAATAGGGCCGATAAAAATGCTGACGAAGAGTACCCGACTGAGGCATCTGAGAACATCCCCAGTACTAACTCTGCATGACATTCATCTCGGAATTGCATGTGCATCATATAATGAAAGCCGAACACTATATAAATTCACATATTACCTTATTTTTTGGGAAGAATGGTTACAATTATAATTGCTTACAGAAAAATGTTGTTACCTCAACTTACAAGTAAACTGTGTATTTTGATTTTCCAAGTTGCTACAAACTCTTTGGAATGGCACTTTCTTTGCTCGAGAATGCTTGATGTACATCACTAAAATCAGAAATAACTCGAGCAAAACTTAGGCAATGAAAGCATGGTATCACATTCATGTTGGCCTAACAAGCTCTTCAACATCCAGCAGGGAAACTCTGAAATACCAGGACATCTCTGTTTACTCGGCTTCCTTGTCACTCGAAAGCTTGATACCAGATGTCTACTTACTTCTAACTACATGTTTTTTTTCTTTCAAGTTCTGATCAGTCAGCTCCCTTGGTGCGCTAATCCATTAACCATGTGGTTGGACTGATGGACTCCTCTTCCTCGGTGCCAGCTTTGAGCCCAAAGCAATATGTAATCCTTTCAAGGAGTTCCTTCCGATCTGGTGGAGAAACCAAAACATTCATGGTTGCCTTTCCTCTCCAGCAAACAATGGCAACTGTGGAGGTATCCATGGCAATGGAATCTACATTTTGATGCCCTGAAATATTAGCAAGATTTACATTATCATCAGGGTCAAGATTCCTTTCATCTTTGCATAGGACATAATGCTACCTTCGTGTAATACTACAACACAGCAACCAGGCATCAAAGATGCCACTTGCTCCCCAAACCTGGCATCAACAAAATGAGCAAAGTTAATGGTTCTATATTGTAAAAGGCACTGGAAGTCAACTGGAGATGCATATAGTATCCGCTTGCTGATGTATGGAAGCAACAATGGCAACCCCTCGTAACATAATCTATATGCACATAAACAGCCATCCTTTGATCTATGCCTTTCCTGAAAAAGAACATAGAAACAGAGTTAGTTCGTTGTTTATGTTAAAGAAAAAGGCACACTCCCCCCCCCCCTAAAAACATATACTCCTCAAAAGAGCTTAAAATAAAGTGCCAGAAGGAGCACTTACAAACATCTTGAGGCCAAGAGAAGCAATCTTAATCTGCTCACCAACTTGTGCATTCAGTTCCAAAATTTCTTTCACGGATTTTGATACATAGTATAGTCTTCTTGCATTATCACTTCTAGTCACCAGATGACCTTCACGTGGAAATGATTCCTTTACACCAAAGAAAGATACTATACTTTTAATAACCATTTCATCCTTGAAAAATAGTACAGGATCAACCCCTCTCCACCTGCTATGGTTTTGCAACTTCATTCTGTCTCCTGATTCTGCTTGACCATATTCTATATCAGAAACCATTTTAACATCAATTAAGTTGTTGTCCTTTGGAGTTTGGTTGTCATCATCAATAACTTCAGAAACAACACTATTCTTCTGCATTGAATTTTTTTCAGATAGCATTATTTCTGGATAGTGTTTTTCCCGAAGTTCCACATCCCTGTCTATTAAGAGTTGGTTCTCAGTTTTTGTCACCTCTGTCTGGCTTTCTGAAAGAATGTTGAGAGTACATTAAAGCACATCAATGATGGTACATATCAAAAAATAAACAATATGAGGGTGTTCATGAAATGTATGAACTCATGCAAAAGAAACTAAGGCCTTGTTCTTTTCAGCTTAAAGTTGTTGAATTTTTTTTTTCAAAAACGCAGGAGATCTGCATTTCATTAAAAGAAAGAAAGAAATACAAACAGGCAGCCAAAAGGCTGGCAAAAGGATGTTGGCCAACACAGCCTACATCAACCACAAACCACCAACAGAAACCAGCCACAAGAGCTAGTAGAGAGGCGACCAAAAGGCAAAAACCCGGAGGGAAGAAACAACGACCATAACCACACTAACAACCGACTAGACTAAACCCAGGACCAGATTCTTGAGCTCCATGGCCCCAGCAGCGCACCAAACTGACCCTTCATCCTCCACCATTTTGAATCACTCTTGCCACAGCAGGGGTGGTATTGTTAAACAAGCAGTCATTGCGATGTTTCCAAACTTCCCAAGTTGTTGAAAGTTTTAATATGAAAAAGTTACGACCTCTTGAGAGAGGTTTTTGCAGAGTTCAAAAATTTATGAAAAAAATATTTTAGTAACTCTAAGAAGAATTATTTAAAACCCCAAAAAAATGACTAGAAAGTACCCCACAAAAATATTTTAATTTAATTTAAGCAGAAAAGAAGAAGGCCTAAAACATGATATTACCATTCAATGGTGGCAGTTTATGAAGAACTGCGATGAAAAATGCTCCGCTGTCTTGGTCATGAGGAACAATTCTCATGCAACGATGCAAAGGAAAATTTGAATCCACACTGTTGGAAGTAGAATGTTAACTTTTAGTAGAATTACTATTTGAAACTACACCCCTATCACAAATAATTCTCTCTCCTGAATGCTGAACTTTCTTGAAAAGCTCACATACTTATCTGCATTGAGTTCAATGTCCTGGCACACAGTATGGCTTTCATGGGTGATTTTACTTGTAGGAAACATGCTCGGCAATATTATATTTTTCTTATCGTACGGAACATCTTCATGAGTCTGAAGCCAAGACCCTCTATCTTGTATCTGCGAGAGCATAAAGGGAACTGTTCGGAATCATGGGTGTCAATCCCAAGGACGCCCTGCATGAACAGTACCCATAGGCATTATAGGGCAGTGCTGTAGCCTGTAGCACCAGGGATAGATTAGTCGTTATCTATTAGATATTGATTAGAATTATTGAATAAGAATGGAGTTTATCCACTAGGGTCAGCTCCTCCTATATAAGGAGGCCATGTATCTGCTATCAATCAAGTAAGAAATATATCAAATTAGTTTATGCTATCTATCCACCTTGCCCCTGGAGTGTGATCGCGGACCTCAGCTTGGTCGCGCTTGTGGAGTCAAGGGCCATCTAATACTGATTCATGACACAAACACATTGGGCAAATGACAAACTTTTACGTGCAGTTGTAAACTCGTCAAATGTCCATAGGTGTCTGGACACCACATGCATTACCATAATTAATGCACTAGAATGCTATGGTGCATGCAGGTGGCTGACTTATTGGTGAGGACAAACAGGAAAGTAGAAAAAACTAAGAACAATAAATCCCCTAATATGCACCAGCAAATAATAGTACATGAAACAATAAATCCCCTAATGTGTACCAGCATGTTATAGTACATGCTGAAGGCAAACAGGATGATCAGAAAACCTGTGAACAATAGATTCCCTTTCTGTATTCAGAATGACATATGCATTAGCCTCCAAGAGTTTTCAGAGTGCCAGAATCAAGATATACATGCAGACACACAATCAGAAATCAACAAGAAACACATTTAAGGAAAAAAAAAACACCATCTTGTGGACAGAACACATTGAGAGAAGAGAGAAATAATCAAAAGATCAGACATGATTTAGTGATGTGCATGGTAACCTTCCAAGTGCCAAGTCCAGGGCGGCGGACCAATTCTGGTAGCTCCATAGAAACATCAAGAAGTTCAACTGAGTTTCCACTTCTCCTAAGAAGCTACATGATTATGCAAAATATTACCAACTCACAATGGGAATTAATGTTAAGCAACATAAACTAATGCAGAAGCCAGAAAAGGCTCTATATAGCTAGGTTTGAAATACTTCATATAAGTAACTAAAAAAAAGTAAAAACCAATAGCTGCTAAACAGCCAACTGCTTCAAACCTGAAAACTGTCATCTGTACTATGTAGAACATCTTCTGGTAAAGTCATAAAACAATTAAGACAGGCTTGTGTTTGGCTTAAGTGATATATCTGGTCCATCTGGATTAGTAAGCATGAAAGACTTACAAACTGAATTTACCAAAGTATTATTTTAGTATTTACTGTACGCAATACCTCACCACGGCTTATCTGTTATACTACAAAGGGATTTGATAATCGCTTGATGATTGGCGATTATCGATACCTATCAGGCTTATCGGACACCCACGATTATATTAGGAATTAGTCAAAAATCAGATTTGAACAAATTTTGTTTAAATTTATTTGTTAGGGTAAAATGTTGCATAGATCCATATGAGTTCAGATAGAATGGTAGATGTGCTGGTCTGGTGGTGAGAGGCTTAAAGCTCCACCATTTTTGTTAGAATAACCATTGCATAAATCCATATGAGTTCGGAGAAATGTGCTGGTCAGATGGTAGAGCCCCATCATTCTGAAGCACAGATCGCCGGTTCAAGTCCCAGCATGCACATACGCTTACAATTTTTCTGCTTTGCTAAGAAATTCATTTTTTTCTTTAAATAAATCAGTCAATTAATCCAGCAAAAAACGATAAAAGAAAATCGATTCTATCGGTGGGGTCCAATAAATTTTTTATTCCGGTTATCAAAACCCTAGTACCACAAGCTCAATGAGAGAACTAAAAGATAAAAGAAAAACTAAAAGAATACCTCTGCTACAACAGCTTCATTTTCGACAGGATTCATTGAACAAGTTGAATAAACCATCCTTCCACCCACTTTAAGTAATGCAATACCTGAAGCAATTGAGTTACTAGTTTAAAGTCCAAACAGAAAATCACAAAACTCCAGTTAAGATATATTTGGCCACAAAACAGACGAAATCATAAAAGAAAAGAAGTCTACTATCTATGGCCACTGACCACTTCCGGTCCTCAGTACCCCCGCTTCCTCCCCGATGTGAAAAACATTCTCCGATAGTCCTTTGACGAGGCCAACGAAAATTGCGACCAAAGTGGGGTTTGTTTGACCTCGATTTTTTCATAAATTTATAAATGCAATTAAAATAATGTGTATATTTGAGTTCTTTGTATCTATATGAGTTCATGAAAAATTTCAATTTTATTTAGACTATTGGAAAATGCTAGAATTTTTTAGAAAATTTATGAAATGCTATCAAGTTAAGTCCAAGGATTTTATGCAACAACGAAATTAACAGAACTCAAATATGCAATTTAGTTTCAATTAAAAACTACGAATAAATATAGATCAATCATGTGTCACTTTAGTTAAAACCACCCTTGTCATCGTCAAAGAACAATTAGTGAATGGTTTTCATAGATGGGGATCAGTTTTACCTAGCATTGATCTTTAGAGATCAACAATAGCTAGGCCACAGGTTAATCATCATCATCATCACATCCCAATGTCTTCGAGGAAACTCCGCAAAAGCGGGGTAAGAGGTCAATGTGCGCAACCTTACCCCTGAGATTAAAAAACACAAAGGTTGTTTCCGTATGACCCTTGGTGATACTAGAGAACTCTATAACTTAATGACAAAAAAGAAGCATAGATAGTTTCATATGCCATTTTGCTTTAGTCCATAATAATCTAAAACCAAAAGATAAAAGATCATTTGGCTCCATTTGATTAAAAATGGGCAGGACTATTTCTAATCATAAATACAAAAAAAATCAATTACACTATTTGAAAGGGCTCGATCATATGGATTTTGAAAATACAGGCTTTCCAATCATGGCAAGAAAATAAGGGAAACTGTTACTCTTATTCTTAAAAAAAACTGTAGGAGTAACAAAAACAATAGTTACACGCTATACAAGTGCTTTTGGAAGTGTCCCTGTCTCTTTTGATTGGTGAATCATCTCAAGCAGCTGGAAAGTCTTAGATCCTGGTGCAGCACACACTGCAAAAATAATAAATAAATGTAAGGATATGTTGCATGAGTCTTTATTTGGTCTTCCAAACAAATCCGGGAGTCCTAACAACCAGTTACATTTTGACAGAGTCGGCTCCTATGACCGTGCATACTGGTTAAGATAATGGACAAGAGTAATACACTGACATACTGTCAAGAATACGATGATCAGGTTGTACATTCAAAAACAACGGTGGCACCTGCATAAATGGTTTGCATTATTGAAACAAATATTACCTTAAGGTAACTATTAAAATACAAGAAAAATGATGTAATATTAGTCCATAAATAAAACGGTAAGAAATGCCCACCATGCTAACAGCCTCTTGCCTAGTTATATTACCAACTTCATTTTCATGCTTTAAGAACTCATGAAAACTGGAACGCACAAAAAAATCAAAAGAATGGTTTAATCAAGAGGACATCAAGGCTGCAATAACAACTAATCATAAGGTATAACAATGATTTCAAAGTGAATCTTATAAAAAAATGATGAAAGATAAAATAAGTTGAACGGTAGAATGGTGCGTTGTTAATGTAAACTTGTGAAGTGGTGCAACCAAGCCCTTCCCTAACTTCCACTATAGTAAGCAACCTTAATTTGTATGCAAAGGGTGGATAGTGTGCTGTTCAATCTGAAAATTTGCTAATTTTTTTCAGTTAGCACTCCTTATACTCCTAAGATATCCCCGTAAATGGAGATTGAAAAGTGTAAATTAAATATATGACAGATTTTTCTGCCTGTGAATGGAATAACAAAGCTATAAAAGCAAGGTATAAAAAAAGCATTGAATTATACAATATTTGAGGATCAAGCATAATTCAGTCAGCTGGTGAGGGCAGAAGTTGGCGCTGCACCCACCCAGGTACTATCCTGGGTGCCTCACCAAGGGAACTGAGAGCTGGCTAGTTAGTGGAGGGTTACCATAGAAGCGCCCCACCCACCTGGGCTTGAACCCAGGTGTCCTCTCCTCTCTTTAGTGAAATGCCAGAGTTCCTCTCAAAACACAATATTTAATGTATGGCTGTTGCAAACATATACAACAGATATTATATGGAAGATTTGCCACTTTTTTTTTGTTTCTAACTTTTCTTTCTGGTGGAAATGTTGCAAGATTTAAAAATCCATATTTGGTGTATGCAGAATTGTGATTACAGCATGCAGGCATATGATTAGATGAATTATATGCTGTTGCAAAATTCTTTTAAATAAACATAACATTGATTACCTCTCAAGTGCCTGATTTTTTCTCAGTTGCTTTCGAGAGAAGTTCAAGTGCCATGCAAGATTGCCTGGATACCAAGGCAAGGGCCTGATGGCATCTTCTCCATACTCAACACTAACCTTTGCAAGGATTTATTTTTTATAAAGAAAATACATATACATTAGAAAATGTCAAGGGCTTAAATTAAGTGAAATATATAAACCAAGCAAGAGATAACCTCGCTCTCCAAAGATCTTCTGAAGTCATTTTCTAATTTTGAGCAAATGTCTTTAAAAAACTGACAGCTGAAAAGAAAAGGAAAACTTGAGCTTACTCAGGAAGAATCACCAACGGTGATCAAGAAAATTAATTTATGTGCTACGCTGCTACCATACCAAATATACAAAAGCAACATTAGTTTTTTTCAAATTAGAGTTAATGGTTTCTTGCTTCGAATTCCTATAAGTTAGGCAACGTACCATTCAAAGGATTGGGCCCGCTAAAATGTAAATTCTTCTTTTAGCTTGCCATATCGTACAGGTAATATAAGTAACGAATAGATGGCAATTTCTTGCCCTAAGACTGCATGAGGTTTTAAAGTAAGTGGCAATCAACTTTATAGTTTGCGCCAATTATAACTGTAAAACTAGCTTAAAAATCGGAACTGCAGTTTTCTTGTGGGAATAGACGAACCCGCTGGACGTGAATGGCAGGTTAACAAGAGACAAATAATGGAGCAACCCCCCACCGCACCCCTTTTTCTTTTTTGAGAAAAACCACCAACCCCTAGTTGATAACCGTGATTTCCAGTGCCAGCAATGAGAATGCAGGAAGATAAAGATAATGTGGATTTACGCCATTTCGTTTCCGAGCAACCAGTGATACCTAGCATTGATCCTAAAAGTCGCTGGTAGTGGTCGACGGAGCGCGCTGATGAAGGCGTCCCACTCCTCCTCGCGAACAATTCGCTGCTCCTGCAAGCAGCAAACATGCACGCGCATCGGCATTTCGGTAGAATTCGTAGAAACAGATAAATTGACCAACGATTTAAAAAGAATTCGTAGAAACAGATAAATTCACCAACGATTCAAACAACCCTGTTCCCCCCGGGGGGAGGGGCAATCCCCACCATGTAACTTTTCCCTCCTTTTGATCAATAGATGGCAGTCCTCCTGCCCTTTGCTCAAAAACCTTTACATCACAAGAATCGCCCCCACAAAAATTAGCCCAGCTCACTTCTTATCGCGCCAACACGATGAGAACGGGAGGCTGCGTGTGTGCAGTAAAGGAACGCACCTTGTAAGGGCTGGCCTCGCTTCGGGCGGCGGCGGGAGGAGGATGGGGAGGATGCATCCAGAGGCTCTCGAGCGTCTGCGTCAAGTGGCGGCGCTGCGGCTGCGCCCGCGCTCGCCTCCTGTGGCCTCCAATGCATCGCTTCCTCTGGGCGCCGGCGACGACGAGGTGGTGGAGGGAGACGGGGGTCCTCGAGGCTATCATGTCGTGTCCTCGGTGGGATTGGGATTTCGGGCGTGGGGCGACGACGGGAGATTTACCTATAGCCTACCCAATTCGGGAAGCAAGGAGGCCACCCAATTAGGGAAACAAATCCTCTTACATTGCATTGCAATGTCAGGGGGTGTACAGTATTGGATTTGAGAGAGAATGACAGAGAAGCACTGTAAAAACAGGAGAACACACGGTAACAAATTACTGTAGCATTTTCAACTGTAGCAAATACACTGTACTGGAACACTGTAGCAATAAATCTCATGCGCCCGCTTTGGATCGGACGGTTGAGAACGCATCAATGGAACAAACACTGTAGCTCGATCATGCAATGCCGATGATCCAATTCCCCCAATTCGATAGCCTTTACCCAAACGATATTAATTTAGTCTGCCTTTACGTCCACGACACTGTACCCGCGAATCTGTTACCTCAGCGACATTTTGCCCATTTTACCTTCTTTTCCGATCATTTAGCTCCTTTTCACTGCTGAAATGACCCTTTTGCCCTTGCCATTGACCTAATACTATGCCCAATTTGCTCATCTGTTTTTCTCTAAGTTTCTTCTTAGTTGCCCCTAACCCAGGCAAAAAATGATGAATTCCTGTAAAAAAATGAATTCCAGTCAAATTTGGTGATTTTATTTCAAAATCGATGAATTTCTATCAAATTTGGCGAATTTCTATCAAAATTGATGAATCTTGGTCAAATTTGATGAATTTCTATCAAAATTGATAAATCTTCCTTAAAAAATGATGAATTTCGGTCAAAAATGATGAATTACAGTCAAATTTGGTGATTTTTTTCAAAATCAATGAATTTCTATCAAAATTGATGTATCTTGGTCAAATTTGATAAATTTATGTCTAAAACGATGAATTTCTTTCAAATTTGAATTTCAAATATCTTGAATATTATTTTTACACGTCAAATAATTTTCTTGTTGCAAATTACTCTAATCAGTTACTTAAGACGCATTTGGAATAGCTAGCATGTTAATTCATTTGCTTTTTTTGCTGGAGAATGGGCTAGGGGCAAAAGGGTCAATTCAGCAGTGAAAAAGGAGTTAAATGACAGGAAAAGAAGGTAAAATGGCCAAAATATCGTTGAGGTAACAAATTCGCGTGTACGGTGTTGTGGACGTAAAGGCAGACTAAATTAATGTCATTTGTGTCAAGGGCGTTGTTTGTTCCGAATCGCGCCTCAAGAAGCAATGGGTCTCTGACCCTACAGATTTAATTTGTAGTTGGTGTGAGGCCCAACGACCACCCTTCTCAGCAGTCTTCCCGGACAAGGGCCTGGTGCGATTTGGCGATCCTGGTAAAGATCCTTCGTACAAAGAGAAAGGGGGAGAGAGACAGAGAGAACAATACGAACCATGCAGACACAAGTGACTTACCCTGGTTCGAGCCCCCACTAGGGTAATAGTTCTACTCCAGCTTAGTTAATTATATGGTGGAAAGCAGTACAAGAGGTGCCGGGACAGGGCTTGGAGGCACTGATCCCGAGCTTACAACGATGGTGGCTAAGGACTACTGCTATGGCTAAGGAAGCTTCGGATGCGTATTGCTTGGGTGGCCTGGAACTGCTCCCCGCCTCCTCCTGGGTCCGAGGCCTTTCCTTTTATAGGCGCGGCGGGTTGCTCGGAGCTGATTCGGCGGGCCCCGCGCTTGTCTTTGCTTCAGTGGC
This sequence comes from Raddia guianensis, assembly GCA_036346415.1. Classification (NCBI taxonomy): domain Eukaryota; kingdom Viridiplantae; phylum Streptophyta; class Magnoliopsida; order Poales; family Poaceae; genus Raddia; species Raddia guianensis. Next base: position 9,037,451 of record CM070541.1, on the reverse strand, counting down.
GGTGCCCTTGTCTCATTCCGGGCCTCTGTCTGGTCTCGAGCCTGTAGGAAGAAGCTGGTCAGGTTAGTACTGGGCACGTATTTGTTTTGGGGTGCCGATTCGGGGAGGAAACCCTCTTTAGGGAGAAAGCACTTTTCCTTTATCCCCGAAAAGCCTTGATCGACCGGCCGACTTTGCGCGCGCTTGTTAGAGGCGTCAGCGAAGCGTAATAACCGCCGCCTTTCCAGGTGAAAGGATCGCTATGCCTCCTAGAGGGGGTGAATAGGCGAATAAAACGATATTGCAGAATTAATAAATTTGAACAGTGACCAGCCCATCGGATGTTCCGACCTGATCCAACAACCCCTGTGTCGGATGTTCTGATCTGGGTCAGATGTTCTGACGGCGTCGAATGTTCCGATCCTGAGTATTTTGGATTTGTCAAAACCCGCGAGAAAACCGATTTCAAGAAAACCAAGGTTAGATCTATTCAAGAATACCGTAATGCACCAACACCAATAGTAAAAACAACAAATCAAGACCAAGACAAAAACACAGCGATTTTTGTTTACCGATGTTCGGATATTTGAAGGGAGATCCTACTCACCGTTAGAAAAGGCACAAAGCCCGGATCATCAAGATCCTAATCCCCTCTCGGCGAAGCACACAGCACTAACCGGTGATCACTAGTTGAAACATTTTCCTTGCGGAGGTAGATTCGCATCTATACAAACTCCGGAGGCACGCCACATGTCGACACCCGATTTACGAGATCGGATTCCACCTGCGTAAACACGTACTAGTCTCAAGGATCATGGCTAGTACATACAGATATACAGAAACGAAACATTGCCAACGATTTGATTATTACAAACGGGAACATAGTTGTCGGTGTAATAAATACCGGGGTACAAAGAGTCCTGAGAAGGCCGAGAGGCCCCACGCGTCAAAGCGGGCGAGCAAGGCCCCTGTGGCGAGCCCCTCAGAGGCCGAGAGGCCCCACGCACAGGGGCGAGCAAGGCCCCGTGGCGTGGGCGAGCCCCTCAGAGACCAAGAGGGCCCCGCCGTCAAAGGTAGTAAGGCCCAGCCATGGGCGAGCCCCTCTCAAGACAGCGAGGGCCCCACCTTGGGGGGGCGCGTGGGTGAGCAGCCCCTCGAAGACAAGCGAGGGCCCCACGCCGGGTGGGCGCGGGTGAGCCCCTCAAGATGAGGTGAGGGCCCGCGCCCGCGCCAAAGTGCGTGGGTGAGTCCTCTCGAGACCAGCCGGCCCCAAGGCCAAGGGGCCCAGTGGCAGGAGTTAAAAGGAGTCTTGGGACGAAGACTCCCGCTTCTTGAAGGACGAAGCGCATTTAATGAGACATCACGCGGATAGACAAACAAGAAATGATTACCGCATCTGATGACCCTCGCAGTCTCGAAAGCGGTACATCCTTATGTGAAGAATTGACCGCAGAGAGAAGGTTTGCTTGAGGAGACAGCCAGCGTCGAGGAGCAGCGGGGCCTCATCCGCAGACTCACCGGCAGGGTCTTGGTCGAGGCCACTACGCGGAACGCGAGGGTGGTGGCGCGTGGCGTGGCGGCTGCACGTTGTCTCTTCTGCGTGTCTTGTCGATTGTATCGCTTGGTAATGTCTCGCTTATCCCCTCGGCTCTCTCCGCCACCCAAAGCTTGTATAAAAGGAGAGGAGAGAGAGGGAAGGGGGTACGAGCACGGGCATTCGTGCATTCAAAACACTCTGTAAACACATTCCCATTCAACCACAATCAGAAAAGAGCTAAGGCTCAGCAGGAGTAGGACTATTACCCGCGAGGGGTCCGAACTCGGGTAAATTATGAAGTCGCTACTTGTTGTGCCCGACGCCAAATCGAATCGAGCTTGATCGAGTTGGCTAGCGACTAAAAATCGACCAGGTGTGATCCGCAGATGGTTGAGCGGAGAACACGCCGCCGCTGGCGCGCCAGTAGGGAGCGCTAGCATCGGTTCAAGCTCTTCGACCCTTCTTCCGGCGGCGATGGCGGAGCGGCAATCCGCGATGGAGCAGGAAGCGGCCGCTAGAGCCGCGGCCACGGAGTCGGCCACGGCGATGGCGGTGGATCACCCGGGTGGTAACCGCCCGCCAGGTTGGAGCACGGTGGAAGCAGCCGCCCTGCCAAGCTAAGCGGCGCCTGGCCTTGGAGGAGTGCACTCCAGCACAGAACCTCCATGCGGCCAGGGCCTTGCTGGAAAACCCACCGGTTCTGGTGACTCCGGACTCCCCGGCGGCGCCGTGGTTGGCCAGCTTGGCCCGCTACATCGACGCCGCAGCGGCGGTGGTGCAAGTTTCGGGGGGCGGGGGAACCGGTGTTTCCGCGTCCTCCCGATCTCTGTTGCCCTCGCACTCCTCTCGCAGATCTCCTGGTGAGGAGGGGCGTAGCTAAGACGACAAGAGCGTGCGACCCTCACGGGGCTCGGCCGGCAAAGCGGCAGTGGCCGTGATCTCGGTGCCATCCGAGGACCGCCACTTGTTGCATGGAGAAGACTCTGCGTGACAAGCTCCGCAGGGGCGCGACCGAGAGCGCGACACATGCAGCTGCCGCCGACGCTGGGACCAACAAGAGGGCTCCGCAGAGCTGCCCGCCGCGAGGGTGGCGCTTCTTCGGCGCCGCCTAGGCGACGAGGCGGGCGAGGACGCGGCCCAGAGCAGGAGGCTCTCGACGCCGGTGCCGCGCTTTTCTAAGGAGTCGCCCGCGTCCAATGGCGGAACGGTTTCGTCCGCCCCCATCGAAAAGTATGACGGCACCACCAACCCCGATGAGTTTTTGCAGATCTATACGACGGTGATGCAATGACAGAGGGTCGGGAAGGTTCTCGCGGCGAACTACTTCCCGCGGTCCTCACAGCGTGAGCCCTCTCGTGGCTCATGAACCCGCCTCGAGTCCGTGGGGTCATGGAAGGAGCTTTCGAGCTCTTCGTCACCAACTTCCAGGGCACCTTCGAGCAGCCCGGAGTAGAAGACGACCTCCACAACGTGGAGCAGAAGAAAGGAGAGTCGCTGCGCGACTATATTCGGCGCTTCAGTCAGGTCCGCAACACCATCCCTGACATCTCCATCGACGCCGTGGTCACGGCATTCAGGAGAGGCGCCCGAGACCCCAAGGTCAAAGAGAAGATGGCCACCCGCAAGATCAAAACAACGGAGGAGCTCTTCACCTTGGCGCACAAGTGCGCCCTTCAAAGTGAGGTCGATCCGCCAGGCGCGCCAGGGGGGACAATGCTGGGCGGCGAGGCCGGGACCTCGAGGAACCCCGGCGGCAAGGACAAGAAGAAGCGCAAGGCGGCCGAGACCGGGCAGGTCATGGCCGCCGAGCGCGACGACGACGACATGACCACCAAGCAAGAATGGGCGCGGGCGGCGTAAAAGAGGAGGAGGTCGCGCGCGGCGGCGGTACGGTCCCCGTAGGGTGGCCGAGGCGGCGGTTATGGCGACGCGCGGGCCGCGACGGCCCGCCGCGGCCGCGACGAAGGGCGAGACCATCGCCCCGTGAGTGGGACGGAAGGCCTCATCGCCCCATCCACCGCAACAATTCCCCACGACTTGGCGATTGCCATGTCGTCGCGAAGATGGTGGACAAGCGAGTCCACGAGCAGCAGCAGCAGCAGAAGCGTCCGGCGATGGCAAGGGCAAGGAGACGGCTTCGCTTGGTTTTCAGCAGGGCGCCGGTTGCCGCCATCCACGGGCGGTTCGCCACCTATCCGCCCCACGCTAGCTTTAAGCGTGGCGATGAGAGGAGGTGTGCGCCGCCGTGCCCGCTTTGGGTCGGTGAGGCACCGGCGTGGTCTGAGCGACCGATCACGTTGGCCAGCCGATCACCCACCAGATCGCCGACCTGGCATCTCCCGATCGTGGTTGCACCCACGGTCCGGAATATAAAGCTAGGGCGGTCTTTGGTAGACGGAGGAGTTCCTCAACCTCCGTCGCGCCGGTCGCTGTGGCGCTCCAGATCCAGCGGGAGCTTCGCCCAACGCCCCATTCTTCGCATCGCGCCGGGCCGAGTCCGTCCTCATTGCGCGCTGGCCTCCGTGACGCTTGGAGGTTCAAACAACTTCCGCACCGAGATGCTCGAGTTCGAGGTGGCGGACTTCGACCTCCCTACAACGCCATACTAGGTCGGCCGCGCGCCCAGTGTTCATGGCGGTGTGCCACTATGCGTACATGGTGGTGAAGATCCCGGCCGGTGGCCCCATCGTTTTGAAAGTGGACCGCTGGAGGCGCCCGCTGCGACAAGGACGCTCGCTGGCGGGGCGACGGTGCCAGAAGGCGAGGGCGACGACTGGGAGCTCCTCCGCGAAGACCCGTGCCTCCCGGTTCGTCTGCGGAGGTTAAGGCGGTCTCCCGAGCGAAGTCGACCAGCGAAGACCGTTCGGGTGGGCGCCTCTCTCCGCCAAATAGGAAGGCGCGCTGTCTCCTTGCTCCAGCTTAACGCAGACGTGTTTGCGTGGCAACCGTCCGACATGACCGGGTCCCGTGGAGGTGATTGAGCATAAATTGGCGACGTTCCTCTGGCGCGCGACCGGTCATGCGAAGGTCCGGAAGCGATCGGTGGAGCGCCTGAAGTTATCCGCCAGAGGTGGACAAGCTCTTAGGGCGGGGTCGTCGCGATGTCGCCCATCCTGTGGCTCGCGAACCCCGTCCTCATCAAGAAATCCAACGGGCGTTGGAGGATGTGCGTGGACTTCACCGACCTCAACAAGGCGTGTTCGGCGATCCGTACTAGCGCCCGCATCGATCTCATCGCCGACTCAACTGCGCGGTGCGAAAGCAGTAAGCTTCGGATGCGCACTCGGGTACCACCAGATTAGCATGGTCAAGAAGATGAAGACAAGATCGTTTTCGTGACGCCCATGGGCGCGTCATCGCTATACAAGGATGGCGTTGAATCGAAGAATGCAGACCCAACCTATCGGCGGGCCATGCATATCGCTCACCGCCCCCAAATAGGGCGAAACCTGGAGGTGTATGTCGATGATCTGGTGGTGAAGTCCAAGAAGGCGGAGGAGTTGATCGGCGACCTAGAAGAAACCTTCACCAACCTGAGGAAGTACTGCATCAAGCTTAATCCAGAGAAATGCGTGTTCGCCGTTCCGTCGGGCAACCGCCGATTCCTCGTCTCGAGAGGGGATTGAGGCGAACCCTGACAAGATCGCAGCGATCGAGAACATGAAGCCCCCGACGCGACTTCGGCAGATGCAGTGCTTGGTGGGCTGCTTGACCTCCCTGGGCCGCTTTATAGCCCGCCTGGGGGATAAAAGTCTCCCACTGCTCAAGCTCCTAAAGAAGACCAACCAGTTCGAGTGGACGGCGGAGGCGCAGGAGGCGTTCGACGGTCTGAAGAAGTATCTCACCTCCCCGCCCGTCCTGGTCGCCCCAGACCCGGGCGAGCCGCTGATCCTCTACGTCGCGGCAAACCCCCAGGCGGTCAGTGCGGTGCTGGTGGCGGAAAGAGAGGGCGTTCAGCGCCCCATTTACTACGTCAGCAAGGTCCTCCACGACGCCGAAACAAGGTATTCACAAAGACAGAAGATGCTCTACGCCAGGCCGACGGCGCCCCGAAGCTACGCCATTACTTCCAAGGGCGAGAAGTCACGGTGTTGACCAAGTATCCCTTGCGGGAGATCCTCTTCAACCGCGAGGCGACGGGTCGCATCGCCAAGTGGGCCATGGAGCTGGCAGAATTCGATCTCAAATTCGCTCCCCGAACGGCCATCAAAGGGCAAGCTCTGGCGGAGTTCATCAGCGAGTGGACTCCGCGACACAGAGTTGAAGACACCCTGACCCCTCGCCGTGGACTCTTCTTCGACGGCTCATTCCATTTGGAGGGGTCGGGTTGGCGCCGTCTGGTGTCTCCCATCGGCGATGTCGTCCCAAGCACTGGTAGTGCTGGACTTCCGCGCCACCAACAACGTCGCGAGTATGAAGGATCGCCATGGGGCTCGGGGTGGCTTTCGACCCTTGGCATCCGCGCCACAAGTAAAGGCGACTCTCCCGGTCATCAACCAGCGAGGAAGGATTTCTCCGCCGATCCCGGCATGGCGGCCTACTCGGCGGAGGTGCGCCGGTTGAGCGGCACTTCGAGGGTTTGGGCCGTGCACGCCCCTCGCCGCGACAACTACATGGCGGATGAACGTCCCTGCATTGCCTCGCCGAGGGCACTGCTCCGCCGGGTCTTTGAAGAAAGACTTACGCGGCCGTCCGTCGCAGCCCCCAATCTCTGGCGGGACGACGCTTTCTCGACGCAGCCCCACCTCTCGAGGAGACGCCACCGATCTCGCCGCAGCTCCGGTTGGAGGGAGGAGGCGAAGAACCGCCGAGGCGGTTGAGGCGGAAACGCCAAAGCCAGCGGAGTACGCCGGGCGACAATGTACGTAACGCCGCCACACTCGTCCGGAAGGTCGGTGGATGGATCCGATCCTAGCCTACCGCGGGATGGAGTGATCCCCACGATGACGCTGTCGGCCGAGAAGATTACGCGCAAGGCCAAAGCGCCACGCCCGGTAGGTGGGGACTCAGACGCTGTGGCGCAAATGGAGTTCTCACCGGCGCGCCACTCGAAGCGGGAGTGAAATTCTCTCGAGATCCATGGAGGCATGTGCGGGAGCCATTCAGTGAGCCGGGCGTTGGTTGGGAAAGCTTTCCGCCACGGTTTTATTGGTCATCGCCTCCGTGATGCCTTCGAGCCGCGAGGAGATGCGGCGTGCCAATTTCATTCTAAGCAGATCCACCGACCGCCCAGCGCCGCAAACCATTCCGCCTTCTTGGCCGCTCGCGTCCTGGGCTGGACATCTCTGGCCCGTCGCTACCGGGCGACCGGAGGTTACACTCATCTGCTCGCCGCCATCGACAAGTTCACTAAGTGGGTTGAAGCTCGCCGTCCCGGCGATCACATCCGCAGAGGCTATCAAGTTTATGAAGAGCATCTTCGTCCGGATCGGTGTCGCCAACAGTAATCATCATCGACAACGGCGCCGCCTAAAAGCGCCGATTTCAAGATCGTGCGAAGAGTTGGGTACCAAAGCCGTGCTTTGCCTCCGCTGCGATCCAAGAGCAATGGGCAAGTGGAGCGGCGAACGCGAAAAGTACTCAAAGGGCTCAAGACAAGGCGCTCGATCGCTCGAGAAGCGTGGGTAAGCGCCGGGTCAAGAAGTCCCCACTGGTTGTGGGCACCGCGGACAACTCCCAACAGAGCCACCGGCGAGACCCCTTCTTCCGGTGTATGGCTCGAGGCGGTGCTCCCATCGAGCTCGCCTTGGCTCCCCAAGGGTGGCGGCGTCAGCGAAGACCAAGACCTCGACCGCGCCAGATTTAAGTGAATCTCCGGAGGAGATCCGAGACAGGCGCGATCCGGCCGCCAAGTATCAGTGGCCAGGCCGCCGCCGCTATCAAGCAAGGCGGGTGTGTGAGAACACCGGCAGCTGGGCAACCTCGCTCGCGAAAATCCAAGCGCAAAGCGGGCGCAACAAACTATCTCCCCCGTGGAGGGCCCTTCATGGTGGTCTCGCCCCGCCAGCTCGGCCAAAGCTCAGATTCGAGGATGGTCGCGAATTGGCGAACACTTGAACGCCGAGTACCGAGGAAGTTCTACCAGAGGCGCAGCCTGCTTTTTTTTGGTTTTCCTTTTGAGCCGAAGCGGCGAGGTCTTCTTCCTTCACCGCCACGGGGGTGATTGTACAAAGCCATCTTCAATAAGAGATAAGTTCATCTCCTTGTGGGCATCTGCTTTTTTCGCCTCAAGTCTGCTAGAAAGCATTCGGATGAAAGCCGGTAGCTAAAAAGTACTCAAGGCGATGGCCCTTAGTTGCAAGGACTAACGCCTATGACTTGCGGTTGGGCGAGGCGGCGGACGGAAGGCGGTTCTAGCCCGTGTGTCGGCTCGGTCTCAGGTAATGCGCCAACAATGCACCGCGACTCAGACCACTTCCGAAGCTAAGTGTTCGCCACGCCGATGTCTAGGGTCCTGCTCGCAAAGAGGCCGTAAGGGTTGAAGTAACCAGATGCTCGAGGAAAAGCGCCACTTTCAACCGTAAAGCTCGCTCTAAAGCTTTTTACGATCGCGGTTTAGCCTCGAAAAGGTCTCATAGAAAGCATTCGCCGAAAAGTCGGTAGCGAAAGTACTTATGGTCGATGGCCCTTAGTTGCAAAGGCAAACGCTATAACTTTACCGGTGCGTGGCAAAGCGGACGAAGGCGGTTCTAGCCCGTGTGTCGGTTCGGTTCAGGCAATGCGCCAACAATGCACCGCGATCAGACCATTTCCGAAGCTAAGCGCCGCCACGTAATGTTTAAATCGGGTTCCGAGAGGCCATAAGGGTTGAAGTAACCAGATGCCTAAGGAAGCAAGCGCCACTTGCGCAGAACGCTCGCCTAAAGCCTTTGGCGCCAGTGCCCCAGTTTAATTCCGCAAGTTAAAATTGTGCAAAGTTCAAGTGAGACTCACAACAAAAGAGCAAAAGTTTGTTTGCATTGATAGGCAACATTTACAAGGCAAAAAGACGGGGAGTCTCGCCATTCTCCTCGCTTCGCTCTTCCATTGAGCGGCGCCCCATCATGGACACGCGGGTCGGGCGGCGGTGTCAACCCGCTACCGCTTAAACCGGTCCACCGGGCGCAAGGCTCCCTTGGCGGCGCCGAGATCAAACGCGCGCCTCGAAAGCAAGACAGCTTGCTCAAGATGAACCGCGCTGCTTCAAGAGCGCTTTGGCGATCGTCTTCGACGCTTCGCGTCCGCAACGCCACCGGAAGGCCGCGGGAGGCTTTGCTCGCCCCACGGCGCCAACAGATCGCGCAGCCGCCTCCTCCGCGGGGATGCAAGGTAACACCTGGATGCAGGGCGCCCCGGCCGTGGTAGGCGGCGCAAAGATGTCGGCGAGGGTTCGGAGGCGCCAAGTGTTCTAGGCGAGGTCTTCGACCGCTTGGCGGACGAGGCAATGGGCGGTTTGGCTTCCGCACTGCAGTCATCGCCTCTTCGCAGCTGCTTTTGGCCAAGGGCTCGCCGCACAGCCGGCAGACGCTTCCGCCAAGGCAGGGCTTCCTCCCGCTGCTCAAAGCGGGAGAGGGGCGGCGCCGGCGAGCGCCCACGCCGGCGGTCACGGCCGAGATGGCGGCGGCGCCTAATGGACGCGTGGCTGAGGGTTCTCGGCCGCGGGCGCCGGCGAATCTTCACGCCTGAAGCAGCTCCGCCGAAGGAGCGGCGGCGGCTGGGGCATTGGCGAGTCGCGGAGAGGAGCTCGATGCCCCAGTCCGCCTTTCCAAGAAAGACAAACAGGTTCGTATGCAAAAGCGTAGCATGCTAACCCTAATGTGAAACGGCGAAGCGCCAGGAAAGCCAACTGAAGCGCGCGCCAAGGCTAAAGTCGGGGAGCTCCAAGTCGCTTGTTGGCGGCGGCGGTGGCGCTGCTGTCGCGGTCACCGCCGCCGGCAGGGCGCCAAGGCCGGGCTGAAGTGGTGCCGTGCAGAAGCACCAACAGAAGGACGCCGCAGCAGGAGCGCCGGGCAGAAAGGAGCGGAAGAAACCGGCGCAGCGGCGCTTAGTTCTCGAAGAGTCGCCGCCGCCTTGCCCGGTGGCGGAGCGGCGGCGTAGCAAGCAGGCTCCCGCCGGGGCCGGGCGGTGGCGGCGGAAGCTCGGATCGGAGGTGCGGCCCTCTTGGCTTGTCTTCCTCCTCTTCGCCGCCGCCCACGGCGAGGATGAGGCGGCGCTTCCGGAAGCGCCGGCCGGAGTCGGCCGCCACGGCAGAGGTAGCGGCGTCATGAAGCTTGGGCGGTCGCCGGAGGCGGATCGCGGATCTGTAGTGGCCCCGTGCCACTTGGACCGCGGGACCAGAGACCTCCATGGGGGGCAGCGCACGCAAGTGTTGGTTGCGCTCCCGTGGATCCCAGTCGCAGAGGGGAGGATTCTCGCAGCAAATAAGTGTCGCCGATCGGTAGGGCCAAGAGTCTCCGCCACCTTCCCCGAGCACATCGTCCCAAGACGTTTCTCGCCGGGCGAAAGAAGAAAGGAAGCCATAAGGACGGCAAGCAAAAAGATTCCAAGAAAGACAAGAGACCCAAAAGACTAAAAGAGCACTCACCGCCGAGGGCGACGCGGACTCCATCGTTGTCGCCATAGTACATCCAGGCGGGGCGAGTCCTCATGCGGAGCAGGCAGAGTCGGCGCCGCAAAAAATCCGCCGCGACGAGGGTTCCGTGAGCCCGCTGGCGGCGAAGATCGACGACGCGCGCCAAGACGCCCCCAGCCCGCTGAATCGTCGGCTAAGCTCCCTGGGCCATGTGGGCTCGGGACCTCAGAAGAGAAAGATCGTCGCAGCTACCGGAGTCCTCAACGCACAACCATTGTCGGCACCACCCTTCCAGCTTGACTTGGACGCGACAGGATGAAGGTCGCGGTTTCATGGAGCGTGAAGTAGCAGCCCCGGCGTTCAAGACGGGCGCTGCTCGCGGCAGCACGTAAGAGCCCAGCGCCAGAGTGGGAGGTTTGGCATCGCCCCACGAACATCTCGCAGAGGTGGACGAAGATGGCCAGCGAATGATGGAGTTGGGGAAGGTGCACCGCCTCGATCTCGCCAAGGCGAGCACCCCAAGAAAAATTCAGAGTACGGCGGATGAGCCCGCCACGCGCCGCACGAAGGTGACAATCTCCCCGTCGTGAGGGTTTGCCGCCATGGTACCGGGCGAACCGGGCGGCGTTGGCGCACGAACACTTGAAGCCGCCACCGAAGTCTTCGCTGGCGCGGAGGTGGGAAAACTCGACCCAGCGCCGCGCCATTCACGCGCGATCCTTGTTATGCTTGGACGCCATTGAAAGCGTGGAAAAGTTGGCGAAGAAAAGAAGGCTCGCGGGGCGCCGAAGGAGGCGCTTGGCGCTTAGAAGACTTTAGCGCTGGAAGGATTACGCAATACCGAGAGAAGTATTTATAGGCGTGGGACGCGAGCACGATGGTTTGATGCCGCCCCACGCACGCGGGCGCGCCATCATTGCCCCGCTGCTTTTGGTTTCCGCGAAAAGCTGCCGAGTTCCTAAGGAAGATCGTGTGCGACGGAGAATCAGCGCACGGCCGCCGCAGGGCGGGTCCCCACGATTCGCCTCCCCGCCGCACAAGAAACGGAAAAGTGTCCGCACGACGGTTCGCAGATCATGGTGGACCCGGGCTACTGCCGGTGTGATAAATACCGGTACAAAGAGTCCCGAGAAGGCCGAGAGGCCCCACGTCAAAGGGCGAGCAAGGCCCCAGCCAGGCATGGGCGAGCCCCTCAGAGGCTAAGAGGGCCCCGCGCCAGCGGGCGAGCAAGGCCCCAGGCTGGCGAGCCCCTCTGAAGACAAGGAGAGGCCCCACGCGTCGGCCAGCGGGCGAGCAAGGCCCCTGCTGGCGAGCCCCTCAGAGGCTAAGAGGGCCCCCGCTGCAAGCGGGCGAGCAAGGCCCAGCCATGCTGGCGCAGCCCCTCAAGACAAAGCGAGGGCCCCACGCCGGGTGGGGCGGGCGAGCCCTCTAAAGACAAGGCGAGGGCCCCACGCGGGTAGGCGCGTGGGCGAGCCCTCTCAAGATGAGGCGAGGGCCCCACGCGCCAAAGTAGGCGCGTGGGCGAAGTCCTCTCGAGACTGTGCGAGGGCCCCACGCGCCAAGGGGGGGCCAAGGCAGGAGCGCTGCAAAAGGAGTCTTCGGGACGAAGGCTCCCCGCCGGGCGACGGCGATTTAATGAGACATCACGCGGATAGACAAACAAGAAATGATTACCGCATAAAGGACCTCGCAGTCCGAAAGCGGCCACTGTGGGCGCAGAAGAATTGACCGGCAGAGAAGGTTTGCGTGAGGAGGCCGCCTGCCGAGAGGAGCAGTAGGCCTCACCCGCAGACTCACCGGTGGACTGCAGGCGGGTCGAGGCCACTTGGCGGGCACGCGAGGCGGGCGCAGCCGGCGGGCGCAAGCAGCTGCACGCTGCCTCTTCGTCGTGTCTTGTCGGTGTATCATGGCATCAGACGCTTACCCCTCGGCTCTCCGCCACCCAAAGCTTGTATAAAAGGAGAGGAGAGAGAGGAAGGGGTACGAGCACGGCATTCGTGCATTCAAAACACTCAGAAACACATTCCTATTCAACCACAATCGTAAAAGTGCTAAGGCTCAGCAGAGTAGGACTATTACCCGTGAGGGGTCCGAACTCGGTAAATTTATGAAGTCGCCCTTGTTGTGCCCGACGCTAAAATCGAATCGAGCTTGATCGAGTTGGCTAGCAGACTAAAAATCTGACCAGGGGTGTGATCCGCAGTGGTTGAGCGGAGAACACGCCGTCAATAGTCTAGTACAAACAAACACATACAACGGCTCGCAGGCCGCAAATCAGAGTACACGGAGATACGTGCCTAATACAATATCTAGAAACTTATCCATCCCACAGGCACGAGGGCTGTAGGAACGAGCAACCCAAGTCTTCATATTCTTCATCGGAAAACGTAGTCCGGGTCCTCCTCCTCGGAAGGCGGGCCATACTCGGATGGATCAGCTGTTGAAGTTTTGAAAAGAGAGGGGAGAAAAAGAGGGTGAGTACAAATTGTACTCGCAAGTCCGGAATTTTGCAAATGTGGTTTAGTACAAGGAGAGCTTAGGATATTTTGCGGAAATTGCAGTAATTAGCCTAGTTTTAGCAAAGCAATTTAGAAACAGTAAATCTTAATATTTTCTTTGGGCTCTTCTCAAACGGTTCTCGCCACTTGGCCTCAGTGCCATAGTAAGAACAAAATCCTTTCTCATTTTCTTTTTCAAAGTCATAGGTCCATTCCACATGACACTTTTCCTAGGTCAATTTCAATCCGAATGTCGTCGGTGGCACCTAACTCAAACGAAATCCTTCTCAAAGCCTTTACTCGTCTTAAATCCTTTGCTTAAAACCCTCTTCTAAATTGGTTGTAAAATGAAGAACCTACCATATAATCACCCTTCAAGACGCTCATAATCATGAAAGCACGGCTATCATGATGCTTTTAACTCGCAGAGTGGGTACGCCTTTACTCTCGAGAGGCTACGACCAGACGGTGTTTCGCCACAAGACCACCAACCACGAGGGCCAACGATCGGGCCCGTCCCATACCGGGGCTCGAGGTCGTACTATTATGGCTCAGTTCATAGGATCATAGGATGAGCAGTCCTTAGACTAGGAGAGAGTTGATATTTTAGTCCAGTTTTCAAAACGGTGCCACACCGCACCGACCGACAAAATATCTCTCCCTAGTTGGAAAGTTTTTGGGGTTAGAGGAAAATCATTTCCTACTAAGCATCACCCTTGATGCGCTACCTTTAAATCACCCTTTCCCAAACATTTCTCAACAATATCTCATTTCACACAAATGATTGAATCATTCCGCATAAAAGATTTTTAAACATTTACCCTACCAAAACGAGTATATAAATATGAGCAATTTATAGTTTAGCCTTAGATTTAATCCTACCATATTTCTTACCTTCCTACTTGGCATGATATCTAAGTCTAGGAAATACGGCATTTATCATTTTTAAATTAGCATGCATATTTTCAAGTCTAGCAAGCATTTTCTAAATAACCGAAAATGGCTTCACAATATGATCGAAGGGGGACTTGCCTTGATCAGTTCCAGGGAAAACGAAGGGGACGTCGTCGATCGGGTCTTCGGGGGCTTGACCTCCTAAACGCGCACACGCATATGCGAAGCAATACAACACACATAAGAAAAATATTTCATGACTTGCTGTTTTTAGGAAAAGGGAACATGCAGCAACCTAGATGCATTTCTATTTAAGGGGAAATACCATGCAAATGGTTTAAGTTCACATGAAATGATGCAGATTTTAAGCCATGAATATTTCTAACAAATGCAGGCTGCATGGATGGCATGGCAACAATTATTTTCTAAGGTCCAGGGACTTGTAAAGTATTTTATTTTCATTTAAAAGAAATACTATGACCATCTCTAGAATGCACATGAAATAATGCACCTAAAGCTACCTATTCAACAAAAAATGGATCCTACAGGCATGATGAGCATATATATAATTTTTCCAGGGTCCAAAAATCGTTTTAGTATTTGTACAAATTTTTACAGGATCTTTAGCATGGACAAGCTATTTTTAGCAAATGATTTAGCATACAAAAAAGGGATTGCACAGAAATTGCAAAAGGGAATATAAGAACAAGGCCACTCGGCATTGGGCCGGCTCAGCCAAGCGGCCCAATCCGAGGCGGCTCGGCAACGCACGGCTGAGGACGGAGGCTGCGCGGGCTGACCGGCGTGTCCCGCCCAGCCCCACCTGTCGGCATCACCCGCAGCGGCAAAGGGGAACAAAACAGAGGAGCGCCTCGACGGCGGTCCCGACCACCGGAGGGCGATTGAGCGCGCGGGAAGTGAGAAACGAGCAAGGCGAACACATTGGTAGTCTAATCACCCCACGAGGTGAACGGATCAAGCGGCACGGCGACTCGCGGCGGCGGTGACGTCACGAGCAACGCGGCTCCGGTGAGGCTCCCACCCTGAGAGATTCGCCTTGAGCCGAAAGGAATGGAGATGGACGGGGATGCTATCTTCGAGCTCGCCAGGACGAAGGGGTGGCAGGGCAGTGAAATAGTGACGTTGACGACGGTGCGGGCTCCAGGAGTGCGCGGACCACGCGGCTTCAACCCCTTGGGCGCGAGCTCCTTCTCGGCGACCTGCGGACCACATCCACGGGGTGCACGGTTCAGAGGAAAGGAAACAAGGCGAGAAAGTAGGAAGGAAACTACGGCGAGGTATGGGCGAATGTCACGCACCGGCTCGGGTGGACAATCGTTGCGGTGGCGCAAAGCAAAGGCAGAGGGATAGCAGTTCCCATTAAATAGACACGCCTCGCCTGAGGGATTTTGACGCGGCGTGAAGGGTTGGCCGCGCCGGCGCGGATTCCGGCCGGTGGCGTGGAGAGGAACACGAAGGCGTCACGGGTGTGTGACCGGCGACAAGACGGAAGAACGGAGAGGGGAGGGGTCCGGAGGAGGAAGATAGGGACAACAATGCGTGGGGAGAAGAAGACATCGGAGGAGGAGGGGCTAACGATGCGGGCCCACTCGCCAATGTCTCCGGCGTCAAGGGCGCAAGAGAGGAGCAGTGGTGGATCAATGAGCTGGCTCGCCCATCTAGAGAAAAAGAGGAGGGGAGAAGAGAAAGGAGAGGGAGAAGAATGGGCCGACTCTGGGCCAAGGAGGAGATAAAATGCTTTTAAGTAAATACCCTTTTTCAAATACCCTTTTTAAATAAATTAATACCTGGGAATTTATATTTTGCTTTCCCAAAATTTATTAATATATTTCCAAATACTTCACAAAGGATATTGGTTTTAAGATAATATTATAAATATATTAACCAAATGCCAAAATTTTCCACCAAGGTATAAATTCGGAAAGCTTAAATCATGCCCCTTAATGCAATGCATGCAATGATGGTGCCATGATGCAATATAAATAAATGATTTAACATTTTTAAATTATGCATTTAAAGAATTATTAACGTGCCAAATTGGTTTTTTAAAAATTTGGGATATTACACCACACAAAGATCGACGACTCACCGACGGTGTGGACTATACGGGTTCCGGGTATCCTCTAGAAGGCCCATAAGGGAGCAGATAGGGGGCGATCCAAGTCGGTCGGTCAAGGATAAGGACCACTCGGGCTACGCGTGGCTTGAGCTGCAAGGAAGTTCCCCAGGATATAATCTATCTCCATGTAATTAGCAGATCAACACATGCATTCCATGTAATCGATACCGTAATTAGTTATCGTATCCCGAGATATCCTGTAACTCTATCTCCCCCTACGCTATATAAAGGGAGGGGGTAGAGGCCATCGATATAGGCAGTAGAATCATCAATAGCGCACAGCATCATCTTGCATCTCCCATCTTGATCCACCATATAATCCCAGAACATAGGAAGTAGGGTGTTACCGCCTCCGTTGAGGGCCTGAACCTGTTCTAACCCTCGGTCTTGTGTTACCATTTAACTTAGTTCTTGATTAGCGCCCCTCGCACAAATTCATTGCCGGTGGTGACCTCCCAGCTAGTCACCGAAGCGGCCATGCGCGCTGTAGGGGGCGCCAAGATCATCTCTCGTTAGATGGCTTTACAAGATCGCCAGACGTCGCTATGAGGCTAGGGGAGTCTCTTCGCCAAGCACTCGACTTCATCGCCGACGGCATCGGCAATCTTCACCTCTCTCCCTCCGGAGAGATTCCTTCGCAAGGAGGCGCGCGCAATCAATGTGACCCATTGCCTTTTGGGTTGGAGAATTTAGCAAGCGCCTTCCACGGATTGACCTCGCTGTTCGCCGCACCTCCTCCCGAGGCGCATTTAAAAGAACTCGGCGGGCTCAACCGCTTGGGCGTGGATTGCATCCCGCCCAACAACTCATCGTCCTCGGCTGGATTTCCCTCCGGACTTGAGAATTCCGTCACGACTCTCGCACTGGATTCCTCGGTTATTCGGATAGGAGATAACCAGTCGGCGAGCGCGTCAGATCCACTCGGATCAGATTCATCTATGTTCGTGGGTGTCATCAATGGTGGCCAACCCATCGGACAGAGCGAACAAGTCAGCCTCTCCGCTTCTGGCTCAGAGTCCGACGGGAGCGCTGAGATTCGAAACTATCGAGAGGTTTCGTCCTAGGCGCGGATGAACGCCACTCCACTTCTCCGCTTTGTCGCGCACGAAGAAACCAATACCGGGCGCTAACCCAGATCTCGCCAAAGCGGAGAAACAAGATCGCAGACAACAACTTCGTCACGCCGCGACGCCCGTAATGAGCTTCGCGCGGTGAAGCTAAGGGATCAGGAGGCCTACAACACTTCCCAGGCCAACGTCATCGCGTCAAACACTCTTCTCGAGACTATCGCGCCGCAACTTCCGGAAGGCAGCCCCCTCGACCAGACCCTTGCTCGAGCGACGGCCATGGTCGAGATGGCTGCCATACAACAAAACGAGGCGATACCCGCTCCGACCGCATCGGCTCGCAATGTTTCACGCATAATCGAACCGGCTCCGCGCCGTGGGCCGGGCGATTTCACACCGCCGCCCATGATCTTCGTCAAGACATTGAAGGCAAGCGGCAAGAGCGCAGTAACGGCGAGCGGAACTCTCGTGGCCATCATAGCCGTCGCGACGATGACCAAGCCGAGAGCACCGTCAGTCGGCGCGACCACCGCCAGGAGCAGCACCAAGGCCCGCGGCGGGAACGTCGTAGTAGGCCACGACCGCTGGAGGGAATTCGGGCCTTCACCCCGGATCTTCGCCGAGTAGTTTGGCCGGATGGTTTCAACCTCAAAGGCATCGATAAGTTCGATGGGGAGAGGAACCCAAAGAACTGGCTGCAGGTTTACGCCTTAGCGATCGGTGGCAAGGCAGAGGTGATCGTAACGCCATGGCAAACTACTTGCGGTCGCTGACCCCAACCACCCAAACTCGCTAACAGACTCCTGAGAACTCTATCGAGTCTTGGGACGACCTCCAGGAGCAGTTCATCGCCAATTTTCAAGGGACCTATGAAAGGCCTGCGGGGAGGTGGGAGATTGGACAGCTACACCGGCGCAAGAACGAAACTCTTCGTGAGTTTATCAAGCGCTTCACCAAGAAGAAGAACAAGATCCGGGACGTTTCGGAGCAAACAGTCATCGACGCCTTCTTCGCCGGGTGCAAATCCGAGGAGTTAATCAGGCAGATGACCCGGGACCCCCCGCGTAATCTCAAGGCCATGTTCACAATGGGGACCAGGAGGCCGAAGCCGAGGAGGCCATCGTGAATCATCACGGAGGCAATGATGGAGGCCCCAAGAAGAAGCCTAATGATGAGCAAGGCAAACCCAAGGATAAAAAACGGAAGGGGGACGAGATGGTCGCCAACATGGAGCGCAACCGACCTAAGCCCCCCAACGACAACGACTATAAAAAAGTGATGGATTCGATATGTCCCTTCCATCCTCGAGGAAAACACTCTGCCAAAGACTGCCTTATTCTGCAGAAGTTCGCCGAGAGCACGAACCATTCGGCTAAGGGCGGTCAAGGCAAGAAGCCAGATGGAGATTAATAGGACGCCGAGCTCGAGATCAACTACATCTTTGGGGGCTCTGATGCGTACGAGTCCAAGCGGAAGCAAAATCTTACCACTCGGGAGATCAACGGCATCATGCCCACGACGCCTAAATACTTGCGCTGGTCCGAGGTGCCCATCACTTTCGACCGATCGGACCACCCGGACCGGATCGCCTTCCCTGGGAGGTATCCTCTGGTGTTGGACCCGGTCGTGCGAGGAAGCAAACTAAAAAGGGTCCTGGTCGACGGCTGGAGCGGGATTAACGTCCTTTTCGTCAAGACCCTGGACCAGATGAATATTCCACATTCTGAGCTACGGCAGGGATCATCTCCTTTCCACAGGGTAATCCCCGGGACGTCCGCAATACCACTCGGACAGATCTTTTTGCCGGTCACGTTCAGGACTAAGGATAACTATCGGACCGAGAGTCTGAGCTTCGAAGTGGCTGATTTCGAGACGGCATATCATGCCATCTTGGGAAGGCCGGGGATCGCTAAATTCATGGTTGTTCCCAATTATAACTATCTCGTATTAAAGTTGCCAGGTCCCAATGGTGTAATCACCTCCCCGTGACGTTAAAGCGCCCCTGCTCTGCGATGACAAAAAAGTGCGAGATGGCGCAAGCGCTGGACTCATCTGCCGAGATGGAAAAGATCCGACTGGAGGTCACAAATCTTCAGGAGGAAGGGGATGTCCCCGCCAAGAAATAGGCCAAAACATCCATCCAAGCAGCCGAAGAGACCAAAAGATTCATTGGACCCGCTCGATCCGCCAAGACAAATGTGATTGGGACAGGCTCGACAAAGAATAGAAAGACGCTCGCCACTTTCCTCCGCCAACCGACGTGTTCGCTGAAGCCTTCGACATGCCGGTGTTCCGAGGAGGTGATCGAACACTCTCCACATCGATGAAAAGGCGGCTACCAAGCGGCGCCACGAAGATTTGCCCCGGATCGGAAAGACGCCATAAGGAGTGAGATCACCAAATTGTTGGCCGCTCGGTTCATCAAAGAAGTGTATCATCCCGAGTGGCTTGCCAATCCGGTCCTGGTGCAGAAGAAAAACAAGACATGGCGCATGTGTGTCGACTACACCGACCTCAATAAGGCGTGTCCCGAGGATCCTTTCGGGCTCCCCCGCATCGACCAAGTGGTGGATTCCACCGCCGGATACGAGCTCTTGAGTTTTCTGGACGCCTACTCGGGCTATCATCAGATTAGTCTGAAGGAGGAGGATTGCATCAAAACATCGTTTATTACGCCCTTTGGTGCTTTCTGCTATATCACAATGCCATTCGGGTTGAAAAATGCACGTCCTCAGCAGCGCTTTGGTGGTGGAGCGAGATGAGGAGAGCTCCCTCCAAAAGGTACAGCGTCCGGTCTACTTCGTAAGCGAGGTATTGGGCGAATTAAAAACAAGGTACCCACAAGTTCAAAAGCTTCTGTATGCTGTGTTACTCACATCGCGGAAGCTCAAGCATTATTTTCAAGAGCATGAAATTTCGGTGGTCACTTCTTTCCCGCTTGGAGACATACTTCATAATCGGGAAGCTACTGGGAGGATTGCCAAATGGGCAGTTGAGCTTGGAGCCTTTGAAATAAAGTTCAAACCTCGACTCGCCATCAAATCTCAAGCGTTGGCCGACTTCGTCGCCGAGTGGACAGAGGCCCAAACTCCAGCAGCAAAGGAAAATCTCGAGTACTGGACAATGTACTTTGATGGTTCCCTCATGCTCAGCGGCGTGGGGGCTGGGATTTTGCTCATATCGCCGACTGGAAAGAAGCTACGCCACGCCCTCCGATATCGCTTCGTCAAGAATAACGCCGCCGAGTATGAGGCACTCATCCATGGGCTATGCGTCGCCATATCGCTTGGCGTCAGGCGGTTAATGGTACGCGGGGATTCCCAACTCGTGGTTAACCAAGTTCAAAAGGAGTGGTCTTGTATTGGCGACAACATGGCGGCCATCGTCGAGGTACGCAGTTAGAAGACAAGTTCGACGGATCGAGCTCACCACGTGTTCGCCGTGACAACGAAGCAGCAGACGAGCTAGCGCGGATGGGATCCACTCGGGTCCAGGTCCCGAGTGGTGTTTTCGTCCAAGAGCTACGCGCACCGTCCATCAAGCTACCCTCTGCACTAGGGGAAGATCAAGAGAAGCGCCGTAACCCGGCGTGAGGTACTATCAATTACTCCCGGTGGACTCAAATTTTACTTGGATTATCTTCTTTGTGATGAGCTGCCTGAGGATCGAAGCCTAGCCGAGTGCATCACACGCCAAAGCAAAAGCTACAAGGTGGTCGGGACGAAGCTTTTAAAGAGCAGCCCGGCATCGAGGCGCTGCATATCCGGCGTAAAGGCGTAGATCTACTCAACGAAATCCACTCGGGGGAATGCGGGCATCACGCAGCAGCAAGCACCCTGGTAGGCAAAGCTTATCGGCAAGGATTTTTCTGGCCAACCGCGGTCACAGATGCGGAAGACATAGTACGCAGATGTGACGGGTGTCAGTTTTTCGCACGGCAAATTCACACGCTAGCCCAAGATCTGCAGACCATTCCGATCTCTTGGCCCTTCGCCGTCTGGAATCTGGACATGGTGGGCCTCCTCAAGCGAGCGCAAGCCGGATTCACTCATCTCTTCGTCGCCATCGACAAGTTTACCAAGTGGATTGAAGCCAAACCGGTTGCTGTCATCACGGCGGCCAAAGCACGCGAGTTCTTCCGGGACATCGTTGTGTGTTTTGGCGTGCCTAATCGCATCATCACCGACAATGGCGTTCAGTTCAAAAGCAGCGAATTTCAAGATTGGGGCGAGGAGTTGGGTATCAAGATCTGCTACGCCTCGGTGGCCCACCCGAGGAGCAACGGGCAGGTTGAGCGCGCCAACGAATTGGTGCTACAAGGGCTCAAAGCCCGAATTTTCGATCGCCTGAAGCCGTACACTACGCGCTGGGTCAAGGAGTTGCCTTCGGTGCTCTGGGGGCTCAGAACGACCCCAAGTAGAGCAACCGGGCAGACACCTTTTTCCTAGTCTATGGCTTGGAGGCGGTCCTCCCGACTGAATTGAAGTTCCGTCCCTCGGGTTGCCGGTTACGACGATAATCAGTCGGACGAAGCAAGGAGTGAAGACCTCGATCGGCTCGAGAAAGCCAGGGAAGAGCATTGATTCAGTCGGCAAAGTACCAACAGGCTCGCCGCTACCATCAAGCAAAGATACGGGCCGTCGTTCTCCAAGGGAGATCTGGTCCTCCGAAGGAATCAGAGGCACGAGCATAAACTCTCCCTACTCTGGGAAGGCCCCTACGTGATCGCCGAGGTGACCCGCCCGGGGGCTTATCGGCTACAACGTGAAGACGGATCTGATGTGCCCAATACCCGGAATATCGAGCAGCTACGTCGTTTTTACTCTTAATAGTTCTGCATCCAAGCAGTTTGTAATTAGTTCCCTTCTTTTGACTTGCTACTTGGCCGTAAACGACCAAGCAGTAAGTCGTGGGCTACACTAAATAGTGTGCGGAGTCAACCGCACCCTATCATATGAATAAAAGTCGTTTTC
The DNA here is from genome assembly GCA_036346415.1 of Raddia guianensis. Taxonomy (NCBI): domain Eukaryota; kingdom Viridiplantae; phylum Streptophyta; class Magnoliopsida; order Poales; family Poaceae; genus Raddia; species Raddia guianensis. The sequence continues at coordinate 9,015,812 of CM070541.1, read as the reverse complement.
TCTTTATATGTGTCAATCAAATTCGGGTGTTATAAAAATTCTTGAGTAATGACGCTCACACTTGCCAACGACAGCGTTTAGCTACCCTGCTGTTGCATAGGGATAAAGTCACGTGCGAATTCCTAGCACTCGGGGGATGGACCAGTCGGCAGAAGCGTTACATGAAAAAGGATAAAGCTAAGTACTCGGATAAATAAGATCACCAGTATCGAGGATCGTGCCAAGGGTTTCGATGAAAGTTACATTTACAAGTCCAATTCTTCTACAATCTGGGTAGCGGCCGGACGAACTTCTTCCAACAAAGCGCTGGCCTCCTTCTCGGTGCACGCGAATCCTTCCTTCACGGCTTCGCAATCTAGGTGGGGGAAGTTAGACTTCGCGATTGCGAGACCTTGGCTGGTGCAAGTTATTGCGGCCTCCCGCGTGAAGATCTTGATCCGCTCAGGAATATCGCCAAGACGGGCCAAGAGGAGGTCGGGATCAGTCGGCGGCTCTTCTTCCGGATAAAGGCACTGAAGTGTTGAGACTATTCCAGCTAGGGCGCGACGGCGGAGTTCATGGGCAGCCTTCACCTCCTCTTCGAGGACCTGGAGTTGCGCCCTAGACCTCTGCCGGTGCTCTGCGCAACCAATCAAGATCGACGGATCAGTCGGATTTCACTAAGGCTGGGCCAAGCAGAGCCTATGGAGGGGGGTTACCTTCCAGTCGGGCGTCGTTTTCTACCTCCAGGACCTTCTGCCTCGCCTTCAGCACTGCATTGATAGGCAAGTCTCAAAGATCATCATCTAAAGAGCATTCTTTTATAAAGGTTTAGCACTGTTCGGGATCCGTACCTTAGATAGTGTTGGACTCTTCCACTTGGCGGAATCGGAGTTCAGTTACTTCTCGTTGGAGTTCTTCGATCCGGCCGCGATATTGTCGCTTGACGGCGTACACCGCATTGTCGTATTCATCACGAGCCTTCAGCTCGCCCAATGTATTCTCCATACATACGGACTTTTGCCTTGACCTTTCCTTCATGCGCTGCATGGAGATGGGGTGGAGATTGGCGGGATTCCCTTATGTAAAGTGAGGATTCAGGGCATGGAAAGGCTTTACCTTGTATATCGTGGCTTGGGCCGTTGCCATGTTGTCCAGCACTTCCCATTCTTCGGCTTCCTGCCCGTCATCGACCTCGCAGCCCTCCATCTCCTTCCTCCATTTCAGTCGAAAGGGTGGAGCGTGAGCTTTAGCAGAAGGGCGAGGAATCTCCTCGATTTCTGGCGACGTGCTCCCTGGAGTCGGAGTTGGAACTTCTCCCTGTGTTGGCGAGGATCGACGAGTGGTAGTAGACGGTCTGGAGTCTTGGCGAGGTGGGGCACGCCGAGTCGGACCCCTCACCGATTGGGGTCTGGCTTGGCGATCAGATCGTGGAGGCGCCGAGGTCGGGCGTCATTGTCAGGCGAAGCCATGCTCATCAACATCAACAGGTTTTCTGAAAATATTTGAAGATTATTCAAGACACCAACCCAGTGCAGATCGTGAAGGGAAGAAATCCTGGAAGAATACCTTTGCGATGACATGAAGATTTTGAATCCAAATCGAATGCCCAAACCACTCGAGCCTGAGCCAGGAGGTTTCTGCGCCCCTGACGCGGCCTTTGGGTCAGCGGACTGGCGAGGCGGAGGACTTTGGGGCTCTGCTACTGGGCCGGTGGCGATCTCGTCGCTGGGCGGCGGCGGCGCAGAAGCGGGGGCATCGTCTTCATCATCCCCCTCCGAGTCTTCAGGAGCACCCCCTTGCTTTTCTTGGTCGGAGGAGCACTCGTCGAGCCCTCGGTGACGCTTGCGCGGTGCTTCTTTGTGGTGCGGGGCTTCTGGAACCGGATGGATGGAGAAGAAGGCTTCACGCCCCTGCGGCATATCAGATTACATTGATTCCGGCTTCGTATTAACAAACCACGGTTGAGTTGAGGAGGATCTTCTCCTTACCGCTGGTGGCAAATACCCCAAGTGGTACGGAGCCGGGCACTCTGCGTAAATTATTTCCGAGCCTGGAGCGAAGAGCTCAGCCACTCGACTGATGATTTCCTTCTACGAAAGGCTCTCATTGGATTCCCGAGTAGTGTCTTGGGTCCCCGAGTACTCGAAGGCAAGATGCACCCTCTCCTTGATGGGCTGGATAAGACGCTGGGTGTAATTCCAAACCACCCCAATGCCGGTCAACCCAGCAGACTTTGCTCTGTGGAGAAGAACAAGAAGTTCCTTTACCTGGCCTCCCTCGTCATCAGCGAGGAGAGAAGACCAGGAGGGATGGACTGTGGGGCACTCGCCGGAGAAGAAAGGGAGGGCCGGAGGAGAGTTGGCACAGTAGAACCACTCTGAGTGCCAACCTTTATTGGAGGTTCTCAAAGGAAGATCGAAATAAAACTTTCGGGCCCCTTCCCGCAATTGAAATCCCGTGCCGCCGCCGGCCTTGGAAGAGTTCTTGTTGGGAAAAGGCTTGAGAAGGAAAAGGAATCTGAAAAGGTCGAAATGAGGAGCGATCCCCAAATAGGCCTCACATACATAAACGAAAATCGCAATTTGAAAGATGGAATTGGGGTTCAAATGCGAAACCTCGATCCCGTAGAAGTGGATTAATCCCCGAAAGAAAGAAGAGCAAGGAAGGCCGAAGCCACGGAGAAAGAAGGATTCGAAGACCACTACCTCGTCCGGGCGAGGGGTGGGGCAGGATTCGCCGGCGGTAGCGCGCCAAGACACGAACCCTGCCGCAGGAAGCACGCCAATGGAGACCAACTTCTGTAGCCTCCGTTCGGTCGTAATGAATTTCATCCACTCCTTCCCGCTCTTAGCTGCCTTAGGAGCGGTGGGGGATGGTGGAGCCATCGCGATCGGAGACGGGTGGCGGTGGAGGTGGCGACGGAGAAGAACCCTAGCGGCGGAGTCTGCTGGGAGAAGCTAACTGACTAGCGCGAAAAGTGAGCGAGGTGAACTAATTTCGTTACCCTGATCCTAACTTATCGCAACGGGCAAAGTTTCGCATTCTGGGCCGGGCATTAGTCTAGCGCTGGATGCGGCCTTTCCGCGAGGGCCCCGATAATCACTCGGCTGGCCGAGTGGTTCCCTCCGAGAGGTCTGCGTTAAGTGCCGACTGCTGGTCTAGGAGCGGACAAGCCTAACTACTCGGACGAAGTGATGTTGCGGATTCGAGATCAAATAAAGAAAAAGCAGCATTGCGGATTCAAGATTGGAGCAAAGACAAAGATTCATAGATATCCAAAAGATATTCATTAAAAGGCTCTTAGGTCTGACATATCCTCTCTCTGACAAAGACATCGAGCTAAAGGCTCGTTCTGTCGCTCACGAGGAGCAAAAGAAGAAGCCCCCGGTGGGAGGGCTTCGGTACCCTCCGTTGGAGAGGAGGGCTGCGACCAGTGCGTCCTTGAGGGGGAAGTGCACTTTGTGAAGTTGCGGGAACCCGCGGATTAGAACCCTGATGGATTCCTCCGCGCGGATCTCCGCCTTCGCCAGGGCAAAATCCTGCCAGAGCTCGTCTTGAAAGCTTGGGCGGCGGCTTTGGCGGCGGCTTCCGCCTCATCCTTCGCGCGGGCCTCGGCGATCCACATCTCGATCATCTCCATGATGTTTGCCATCGTTTCTGGAGGAGAAGAGGTGGGGATCTCTGGGTGCCGCTGGGAAGAAGAAAACTCAAAAACTCAAAGGCTGGTGGTGAAGTAGTATTCTGCCCCTGGGATTTCTTTTATACACAGAGGAAATTTAAGGGTCGCGCCTTGTAATCCGTTTCAAACACAGTAAAACCATCATGGCGGTGGGACGGAAGTGGATGCGAATACGGTTTCCGGCCAAAACGCGTGTCCCTCCGGCTGTGTGAGAAAAAGGCGCGAAAATGCTTCGCCTCCCCCTAATTGGGCTTGGGCTAAAACTGCAAAGGGCAACCCCCTTAACAGGCTTTCTTAACACGCCGCTAACGGTGGCAATGTGTTAAAATCGAGCCTAATTCGGCCTCGGTACACCCTGGAGGGCATATGACCGGCAGCGCCAAAATTAAAAGTGTTTCACGGCATACCCCATGTTGGGTCACTAGCCAACTTCGCATGCTCGAGGTTGGGCGTTGGTGAAATTTAGGTCCAATTACTTGAGGTATGCCTTTTGTAAAGTCGCCAGTTGTCCACCGCTACCCGGTACAAATATCTCTCGGCAAAATTGCATCCAATCGGTACGCCCCTAGGGGCCTATGCTGATCCCTTCTCCGGTTGGGACAGGTACCACTCGGCTGAAAGGTGCGCCCCACGCTAGGCCAAGTGCTAGTTCTTACAAGTTAAGACTAGGCGCCTGACGTCGATATCTCTTGTAACGTTTAACTACAACATGTTGTAAGACAGAAGTTGTGGAGACGTGGCTTAAGGCAAGCCCCATGATGGGCCAATCGCTGCTTTTGCATTGCAAGAGTGGGTGCCAAGTAGCCGAATTCATCTGTTGAGGCGATGTGCCCAATGGGCCGAGTAAGCTGGAGTTCGGTATTGCCGATCCAGTCGTTACTTCAACATAAAAACTTAATATTTCTTTAGTTCTTTACAATATCTTTTCAGATTACAGGAGATATTGGTGAAACCAGTCGGTTGGACATCTGACTCGATCGTAAAGCACTCGGGGGCTACTGTGGACTATATGGGCCCCGGGTATCCTCTAGAAGGCCCATAAGGGAGCAGATAGGGGGCGATCCAAGTCGGTCGGTCAAAGATAAGGACCACTCGGGCTACGCGTGGCTTGAGCTGCAAGGAAGTTCCTGAGGATATAATCTATCTCCATGTAATTAGCAGATCAACACATGCATTCCATGTAACTGCATACTAGAATTAGTTATCAGGTATCCCGAGATATCCTGTAACTCTATCTCCCCCTACGCTATATAAAGGGAGGGGGTAGAGGCCATCGATATAGGCAGTAGAATCATCTATAGCGCACAGCATCATCTTGCATCTCGCATCTTGATTTACCATATAATCCCAGAACACAGGAAGTAGGGTGTTACCTCCTCCGTTGAGGGCCTGAACCTGTCTAACCCTGTCTTGTGTTACCATTTAACTTAGTTCTTGATTAGCGTCCCCTCATACAAATTCATTGCCGGTGGTAACCCCCCAGTTAGTCACCTACCGACTGACGGCGCCTAGCCGTCTAGGAGCCCTTCAAGCCTCCAAGAGTAACAAATGCGATGAAGAAATTCAGGAATCGCTAAGTGCTCAAGAATTGGACTCTAATTCGTGAAGCACTTGGGTGCCTTGACCTCTCTAGATCTAGATCTCACAAAGATGAACAAGAGAGAGACAAATGCTAGATTTCTTGTGAGAGATGATGAAGAATATGAATTAGGCTCAAATCAAGATGTAATCAGAGTGAGTAACCTCTTGGCAGGTATTAGAGAAGGCTTTTAATAGGGAATCCCGAAAAGTAGCCGTTGCTGCAGTTAAACCCGCATCGGATGTTCAGACCCCATCGGATGTTCTGATTGCATCGGATGTTCCGACCCATGTTCCGATGGACTGCTTACTAGATGGCATTGAAAACTGGTAGACTGGGATCACCATCGGATGTTCCGACCCTCGTCGGATGTTCTGATGGTGTAGATTCTGTATAGAGTGTATTTTGAGTGGAAAACTCACACGAACTTCGAGATACCTAATTTGAGCACTTAGGAACCTTTATATGCTTCTCCATTGCATCACTCTTTATAGTACGGCATCCCTAGGACTCAATAATTAAAGATTTATAAGTAAATACTAGTCATGATGCCTTCTTGTAACACATTCACTTTTGAGGGGTACACCATCACATTTAAACATGTACCTCATGGAATAACCTGTATAACATCTGTGCACAATTCTCCAATAGAAATATTAGCTATATAATTGTTACTCATTAATCACCAAAATTACTTAGGGCCTAGATGCACTTTCAATCTCCCCCTTTTTGGTGTATTGATGACAACAATTATAGCTCACAAAAGGATTATAAATAAGAATATAGCTGGAAGCTCCCCCTGAAACTATGACAAGAATAACAACAAGAGCTCCCCTATATCCTTGGCAAACTTGAATTTAAATGCAATATGACAGGATATGTCACACAATACAGAAATTAAATAACCAGCAATTCACCATTACATCATCATCACAAGATAAATAATTTAAGTCTTACAGCCACAGCGTATCAGATAAACATTCAAGAGTTTAGAACATAGTTTTGCACACACTTAAACAAACAAGTTTCAGACAACAGAATCTAAGAGCGGAATAGATAAATCATAACTTTCTCCCTTTGGCATCAAGACGCCAAAAAGAAAGAAACTGACAGTGGACTACTCAATCCACTCTGGATCACTGCTGCTGGAACCACCACCACCACCACCTTGAACATCAGCACCACTGGTGACTTCATCATCATCGTCGTTGTTGCCGCCGCGGGAACGAGGAATTCCAAACAACCCTCGATTGTAGGTATCAATGATGGAGTAGGAAGACTCAGAATCGTCAGAAGAGAGAGGCATACCAAGATGCTTCTTGATATCTTGAATCTACTTTCGATTGTCGCGACGACGCTCAATAGATTCTTTGACTCGATCATTTGTCTTGCGGCACAATCAAAAGATGGATTTCAGCATTTTCTTGATAGAGCCTCCAGAAGATGATGGACTAGACCGAACTGACAATGGGCCCGTGCTACCACGAGGAGCAGAAAAAGGCCCCGCGCTATCACGAGTAGCCGAATCCCTCCTGAATGGAGTCACAAAAGTCCCGCCAGGAGAAGCCAGTCCACGGGTGGTGACAAGGTAGAGAGTGTGCTTCACATCCAGTACAAACTTGAGATCAGTCACATGAATGATCATGCTCATCAGATAAGGAGCATAAGGGCACTCCTCTTTGGATCACAACCACTGAGCTTGATCTCACCCTAGATGAAATCCAGCACATCAAAAGGACGCTCACGCAGGCCAATTTTCAACAGAAGGTTGCGAGAGTAAGATAGCACACGAGATGCATCACCTTCCTTGGGACAAAGAGTCGTGCGGAGGATGCGATTTAGCACTTGGTAGAAGGGCTTCATGGTGTCAGTTGCTCCGGCCTTAGTAGGAATAGGCCCATCATACAAGAATTTCAGCTCATGATTCTTTAGGGCATCCACGTCATGGAGCTCCTCCATGTTGCCTCTAGTGAGCAGCTTCAGGAGCTGGCCAAACTCTCTCTTCGAGAAGTTGTACCAAACTCCGCGCACATAAACCAGAAGAAGTCACCAGTGGCACCCCCAGCAAAGTACAATGAAGCATATAACTGCCAAATAATTTCATCGTTCCAATCATGCTGAAAGCTCAAGATGTCAGTCAATCCCATGATGTCACAAGCAGAGATGACTTCATTGATAACTGGATTGTCTGACAATGCCATGCCTTCCCAATCAATGAATTGCATGCGCATGACTGGACTCTTCTTTTTCACAAAAGCAACATCATAGAAATCTTGATAAAAGAAGTTCCAAAATATTTCATCAGTCCCTTCTTCCTTCTCATAACGAAGAGGATCTTCACACCTGGTGTGTTGAATCTCCTTAACATCCGCGACATAATAGCCGAAAATCTTCGGATTGACATTGTGAGCAAATGTCCTTGTTGTCTTCTTGATCATCAACGGACCGATAGGATCATGGATATTTGCTCGCTTCCATTGAGCCAATCGCTCATGAAAGATAGTGGGATCCTCATTTGGCAAGGCAGCAGGAGGGGCAGAAGTCGAACTTGAGGTTCGTTGCCGCTTTGAAGGGTTAGCAACACCCTTGCCTTTGGGATCATGCTGAGAAGAAGAAATCAGCATGATACACAAGATGGAATCAAAGAATTGAAAGGAAGTGCTCAAATCCCACCGGGTCAATGAGTACCACGTCGGAACATCCGACCGGGGTCGGAACATCCGACGGGAACAGCACCTGCCCGAAATAGGGTTTGACAAAACTCGCATCAAAACGACAAATCTGAGGCATCAACAGTGGGGAATACTTCCATGAACAAGATAGAAGCATATTTAGCCACAACATCGAACTAAAACGGCACATTGCACGTTCTAGGAGATTTCAAGATTTGGAGCTTTACCTTTAATGGAGAAGAGAGACGAGCAGGGAGGAGGCGGAGACAGTGGAGAGGCGTGCAGGTCGCAAGATCCGCCATCAGATCCGCCGCCTGGAGCTCCTGTCTTGATCGCCACGAGAGAGAGAGAGAGAGGGAGAAGTAAAAGCTTTAGGGTAAAACCGTGGAGTAAAAGAACAGGGACCCACGCGGTGAAAATAAATAGGTGACAAAACTAGGCGCCGTCGGAACATCCGACGAAAGTTCCGACGGAACATCCGACGGACCCCACGCTGGACGCCACCGGAAGTTCAGACGCTGGTCGGAACATCCGACGAGACCCTCGCTGGACCACATCGGAAGTTCCGACGCAGATCGGAATATCCGGTCCCCCTCTTGCTGGATAAGAAAGTTTTAAGCTCCAGACTCCTCGAAAATAGATAAGAATTACTCCGGGAGAATAGAGGGGAGTTCTCAGAATTGAGTTTACCCAAGAATGACCCGTAAGCATATCAATCAATCAAACTAAGGTCATCCGTGAATAAATAGGATATGAATATCCGAAGAGCCAAATCAATCAAGTCATTTATATATAAACCTATATAGCTATATTAAAATAAATGACAAGATAAAGAAAACCTTTTCAATCACCAAACAATGTGTACAACATTTCAAATAACATTCCGAGAGTCAAGGATATTCAATTTACTTCGCAACTCACATAATTTTCTCTCATCAAGGAGTTTGGTGAAAATGCCAGCTAGTTGGTTTTCGGTTCTCACATGGGTAATATCGATATCACCTTTGGTTGAATGGTCTCTTAAAAAGTGGTGGCGAATATCGATATGTTTGGTTCGGGAGTGTTGAATAGGATTGTTGGCTATTTTTATGACACTCTCATTGTCACACAAAAGTGGGATGTGGTTGAGGTTAAGGCCATAATCTCTCAAGGTTTGTCTCATCCAAAGTAATTGAGCACAACAATGTTCTGCGGCAATATATTCAGCTTCGGCTGTGGATAGGGCCACGGAATGTTGTTTCTGGGACGCCCACGAAACGAGCGACCTTTCAAGGAATTGAAAAGTACCGGAGGTACTTTTCCTATCCACTTTACAACCGGCATAATCCGTATCCGAATAGCCGATTAGGTCAAAGTTTGACCTTCTAGGATACTAAAGGCCAAAGTTGGGAGTGTGTATCAAATATGTCAATATTCTCTTGGCTTCCACTAAGTGTCAATCCTTCGGTGCAGCTTGAAATCTTGCACACATGCACACACTAAGCAAAATATCAGGCCTAGATGCACAAAGGTAAAGAAGAGAACCAATGATAGAACGATATACCTTTTGATCGACGTCCTTACCATTTACATTTAAATCAATATGTCCATTTGTTGGCATAGGAGTCTTGTTTTACTTGGCGTCGCTCATCTCAAACTTCTTAAGCATATCTTTCACGTACTTTGATTGACTAATGAAAGCTCATTCCTTCATTTGTTTCACTTGTAGTTCAAGAAAGAACTTCAGCTCTCCCATCGTTGACATCTCAAAGCGTTTAGTCATCAAACTACAAAACTCCTCGCAAAAACACTCATTAGTAGATCCAAATATGATATCATCAACGTAAACTTGACACACAAAGATATCACCATCTACTAGCTTAGTAAATAGTGTAGGATCAGATTTACCCATTTTAAAACCTTTTCTTACCAAAAAGTCCTTCAGACACTCATACTGTCGGTACAATAAATACCGGGGTATGAAGAGTCCTAAGGAAGGCCAAGCGTGCATCCGGTGGGCCCCATGTGTCAGCGCATCCGGTGGGCCCCACGCGTCAGGCGGGCGACCAGGCCCCAGCGCGTAAGCGAGCCCCTCGGCGCGCGTAAAGGCCCCCTCGTCAAGCGGGGCCCGCGTGGCAGGGAGCATCCCGAAAGGAGTCTTTGGGCGAAGGCTCCCTCTGCTGCGGAGGACAAGGCGCATTCAATGCGACATTACGCGCGGATAGACAGATGAAGAGATGATTACCGTCACAGTGACCTCTGCAGGTCTGATCAACTGTCACTGTGGCGCAGAGGATTTGACCGACAGAGAGAGAGTTCACCGTCATCAGGATGGCCGCCCGTGTCAGGAGGAGCAAGCAGGGTCCCACTCGTTCTCTCACCGGCGTGTTCGCACGAGTCTGAGGCCACTCGCGGGTTTGCGTGGGCGGCGCCTCTCGACACAATAGCAGCACGTTTTCGTCTCTCCTGTCCCGTCCCTCACGTCTTATCGGTGTACTAAGCGCATCAGACGCTTACCCCTCGGCTCTCCGCCAGCTCAAGGCTTGTATAAAAGGGAGAGAGAGAGAGGGGGTTCAAACATTCAGAATCACATTCCACACAACCACAACACGGAAAAGAGCTAAGGCTCGGCAGAGTAGGATCATTACCCGCGAGGGGTCCGAACTCGGGTAAACTCAGGCGTCGCTCCTTGCCGCGTTTTACGCTCGAATCGAACTGAGCTCGAGCTGATCGGCTAGCAGGATAGAAATCTGATAGGGGTGTGATCCGCAGTGGTTGAGCGGAGAGCACGCCGTCACATACCATGCACGTGGTGCTTGCTTCAACCTATAAAGCGCCTTGTTGAGTATGTAGACGTGATTTGGATATTTTGGATCTTCGAAATCTGGTGGTTGCTCAACATAGACAAGCTCGGAAAGTGGACCGTTTAGAAAAGCGCTCTTGACATCCATTTGCCACAACTTAAAGCCATGGTGAGTAGCAAAAGCAATTAAAATTCTAATAACATCTACTCTTGCTACAGGAGCGTAAGTCTCCCCACAATCCAAACATTCGATCTGCGTGAAGTCTTGTGCAACCAACCGTGCTTTGTTTCTTGTCACTACACCATGTTCATCTTGTTTGTTGCGGAATACCCATTTTGTACCGATGATGTTTTGCTTCGGTCTTTCTACCAATTCCCACACTTCATTCCTAGTGAAGTTGTTTAACTCCTCTTACATAGCAATAATCTAATCGGAATCCTTGATAGCTTGATCTATATTGAGTGGCTCAAGAGAGGAGACAAACGAGTAAAATGCATAAAAATTTGAAGGATGAGATCTAATAGTTACTCCCTTGTTTATATCACGAATGATGCTTTCTACGGGATGATTTCGTTGAACACTTTGGCGAACTCTTGGATGTGCATTTGATAGTGTTGTGTCTTCATCATCACATTCACTTGACTTGTCATTATCTTCTTCTTGAATAGTCGTTGGAGGTTCAACTCGAATTGATGAAGGAAATAAATCATCGTCTTCAACACCTTCTTGAGATTTGACATCACTGATAGCCATTTTCTTGATAGCTTCACATGGTGGTTCTTCTTCATCTAGCACATGTTGATCAATTTGCTCTACTTGAGAGCCGTTAGTCTCATCATTGTTGAAAACCCGGTACGCATAGGCATTTGATCCATAACCAAGCATAAAACCTTCGTCAACCTTAGGAGCAAATTTAGAGTTTCTAGATTTCTTATTCAGAATATAACACTTACTGCCAAAAAGTCTGAAGTATGAAATATTTGTCTTGTTAACGATAAGGACCTCATACGAAGTTTTCCTTAATAACTTGTGTAGATAGAGTCGGTTGATGGCGTGACAGGCGGTGTTCACGGCTTCAGCCCAATATATTTCCGATATCCTGTATTCATTCAACATGGTTCTTGCCATCTCGATAAGGGTTCGATTTTTCCTCTCGACCACCCCATTTTGTTGAGGGATGTAGGGGGCCGAAAATTCGTGCTTCATGCCTTCCTCATCAAGATATTCTTCAACATCGGTGTTTTTGAATTCCTTCCCATTGTCACTTCGAATCTTTTTAATCTTCACTTCATACTTGTTTTGAGATCTTCTCATAAACTTTTCAATATTCCTTTTGCTTCTGTCTTATGATGTAAAAAGAATACCCACGTAAAGCGTGAAAAGTCATCAACAATAACAAGACCGTATTTGTTACCTCCTATACTTATGTATGCAATCGGTCCAAAGAGGTCCATATGTAGTAGTTGTAGAGGTCTTGTTGTGGTCATCACGTTCTTCGAAGAATGGGGTGCTCCAACTTGTTTTCCCGCTTGACATGCGCTACAAGGTCTGTCTTTCTCAAACTTCACATTTGTTAGTCCAATGTGATTCCCTTTCGAGAGTTTGTGAAGGTTTCTCGTATCAACATGGGCTAGTCGGCGATGCCAAAGCCAACCCATGCTAGATTTAGCCAGTAGGCATATCTCAGGGCTAGGTCTATCTGTGGAGAAGTCCACAGGATAAAGTTTTCCCTTTCGATGACCCTTAAAGGATATTAAACCATCACTCCTTCGAACGACATTCACACCATCACAAGAAAAGATATAATCATAACCGGTAGCACAGAATTGTTGTACCGATAATAGATTGTATTTCAATGAATCAACAAGTAAGACATTTGAAAGAAAAAGATTTTCAGAAATTGCAATCTTATCAAGACCAAGTACATCACCTTTACTATCATCTCCAAAAGTAATGCTCTCACTTGGTTGATTGTAACAATTGATTTGAGAGAACATTCCCTTCTCTCCGGTTATATGGTGAGTGCAACCGCTGTCGAGTACCGAACTAGGGCGCCGGAGAGATATTTCTACAAAGTTTAAGATTTGGTCTTAGGTACCCAAATTTGATTAGGTCCTCTGAGGTAAGTCACAAGAGCCTTTGGGACCCAAATGGATCTCACCAAAGGTGCATTATTACGCTTTAGTTCAGCATGATAAGCAAGCACTCTACCAAAATTATTCTTTTTAAAAATGTAAGAAGCATTAAAAGTAGAGTGAGAAATGTGAGCCTTTGAGCTTTGCTCTCTCACAAAATGAATTGGCTTAGTGACCGGAGTCACCACAATATGCGTTTTCTTGCCCTTGGGTGGAACATAGCCAAGTCCGGCCTTCTTGAAATTTTCTCTTCTCTTGTCTAGTATCTCATCAAGTCCCTTACTCGACTTGTAAGATCTTTGAATACCATATTCAAGTAGATCCTTTAACTTTTCATTCTCACTAGCAAGATCTTATAAAGTGGTGAAATTTATTGCACAAGCATTTACATCCACATTGTAGCATCTTGCACAACCATTGCTCGTGGAAGGAGGTGGGTCACAAGTTGCATTTGAAAGAGTGGAGGTGCTCTTCAAAAGATCATCAAACTTCACTCTAACAGTCTCATGTGCTTCCTTTGCACAAATAAGTTCTTTCTTGAGTGAAGAGTTGTTGATCTCAAGAGAGCTTATTTTGAATTTGACCTCCGAAAATTCTTTGGTCATCTTCTCAACCCTCTTCTTTTCCAATGCTAGTTCCTTCTCAAGTTGGAGGTTTCTCTACTTTTTAAGGATGAGTAAGTCTTCTCCTTTCTCAATAAGGTCCTCTTGTTGCTCAACCCTCTCCATGAGCTCGGTCAATTTACCTATATCAAACTTTCTCATCATCTTGACCAAGCTAGCATGACTCATATCATCTTCATCATCACTAGAGTTGTTAGTATAAGAATTGATTAGATATTTAGAAGATCTTGATGATACCTTGGGGCCCTTGGTCATGAAGCACATTGTAGATTCATCATCATCATCCGTCAATTCACCAAATAGAGATGAGGTTGCTTTTGGAAAGGACATCCCAATGCATGCGACACTCTCATCATCGAATTCGGAGTCGGATTCGGAGTTCCACTCCTCACCAATGTGAGCTTCATCTCTTGAACTCTTCTTGTGTCTCTTGCTCTTTTCATTGTCCTTCTTATAACTTTTTTCTTTCTTCTTTTCTTCCTTATTCTTATCCTTCTTGTGTGGGCACTCGGCAATGAAGTGTCCGGTTTCACCACATTCATAGCATTTTCTCCTTGAACTTCTTGAACTTCTTACATTTTCTATTGTAGCCATTCTTCTTGAGAATTTATTGAATCTCCTAACAAAGAATGCCATTTCTTCCATGTTCATTTGCCCATCATTTTCATCACTGCTTGAGCTATCATTATTTGCCTTTGACACTTTGCTCGCCTTCAATGCAATACTCTTCTTCTTTGTTGATTGAGCCATCTATTTAATGTTCGAGGCCTCTTGGCCCATCAACTCATCACTGAGAATTCTTCCAAGCACTTCATGCGGTGCGATTGAGTGATAGTTGTCTCTATCTCGGATCATTTGCACCAAGTGGCGATTGGTTGGAGTGATAGCCCGAAGTAGAATCTTGACCACTTCATGATCAGTGAGAGACTTGCATCCAAGTCCCTTGGCTTCATTTACAAACACCATGAGTCAATCGAACATTGCCTTGTAATCTTCTTCTTCTTCTAGGATAAACCTTCCTAACTTTCCATTGATAACCTCTATCTTTGTTTCCTTCACACTTGATGTGCCTTCGTGAACAATCTTGAAGGTGTCCCAAATTGTCTTGGCTTCTTCAAGTCGTCAACTCGGTTGAACTCGCTTGGGCTTAAGGCACCAAACAATGCATTGACGGCTTGATAATTGCGGAAGGAGTCTCTTTCCTCATCAGCAGTAAGATTCTCCGGTTTCTTGGGCTTGAAACCTATTTCTACAATTCTTCGAATAGAAGGATGAATAGACATTAGATACATCTTTATCTTATGTCTCCATTATGGGTAATATGTGCCATCAAAGTGAGGCACACGCCCAGTGGAAACAGAGACATGAGAAGAAGATGTTGTATCAGGATAAACATAAAGAATAGCAGCCTTTTTGTTGCCTTCACTTGAAGTCTCGATCTCGGTATCGTCTTTGTTGTTAGGCATGTTTCTCCAAGCTGTTAAGCTCAAAACAGGAGGTTAGACTCTGATACCAACTGAAAGGATCGCTATGCCTCCTAGAGAGGGGTGAATAGGCGAATAAAACGAAATTGCAGAATTAATAAATTTGAACAGTGACCAGCCCGTCGGATGTTCCGACCTGATCCAGCAACCCCTGCGTTGGATGTTCTGATCTGGGTCGGATGTTCCGACGGCGTCGGATGTTCCGATCGTGAGTATTCTGGATTTGTCGAAAACCTGCAGTAAAAACTGATTTCTCACAAAACCAAGGTTAGATCTATTCAAGAATACTCAGAACAGGCCAACACCAATAGTGAAAACAACAAATCAAGACCAAGACAAAAACACAGCGATTTTTGTTTACCGATGTTCGCATCTTTAAAGGGAGATCCTACTCACCGTTAGGGAAGGCACAAAGCCCGAATCACCAAGATCCTAATCCACTACCGGCGAAGCACACAGCACTCACCGGCAATCACTAATTGAATCTTTTTCCTTGCGAAGGTAGATTCGCACCTACACAAACTTCGGAGGCACGCCACACAAAGATCGGCGAGTCACCGACGACACCTAGTCATCTAGGAGCCCTTCAAGCCTCCAAGTGTAACAAATGCGATGAAGAAATTCAGGAATCGCTAAGTGCTCAAGAATTGGTCTCTAATTCGTGGAGCACTTGGGTGCCTTGACCTCTCTAGATCTAGATCTCACAAAGATGAACAAGAGAGAGAGACAAAGGCTAGATTTCTTGAGAGAGATGATGAAGAATATGAATTAGGCTCAAATCAAGATGTAATCAGAGTGAGTAACCTCTTGGCAGGTATTAGAGAAGGCTTTAAATAGGGAATCCCGAAAAGTAGCCGTTGCTGCAGTTAAACCCGCATCGGATGTTCAGACCCCATCAAATGTTCCGATGGCATCGGATGTTCCGACCCATGTTCCGATGGACTGCTTATTGGATGTTCCGACCCTCGTCGGATGTTCTGATGGTGTAGGTTCTGTATAGAGTGTATTTTGTGTGAAAACTCACACGAATTTCGAGATACCTAATTTGGGCACTTAGGAACCTTTATATGCTTCTCCATTGCATCCCACTTTGTAGTAAGGCATCCCTAGGACTCAATAATTAAATATTTACAAATAAATACTAGTCATGATGCCTTCTTGTAACACATTCACTTTTGAGGGGTACACCATCACATTTAAACATGTACCTCATGGAATAACCTGTATAACATCTGTGCACAATTTTTCAATAGAAATATTAGCTCAATAATTGTTACTCATTAATCACCAAAATTACTTAGGGCCTACATGCACTTTCACCAAGGGAGCAAACGACAAGGCGGGTCGCCCTCGTGCTTTCCCCCGGGCTATGGACTTTTGGGGAAATACAGCTCTTCCCGGCCATGGCCAAGGAGAATGTGGTGGGACATGGCAGTTGTCGCCACCTGCCCACAGGTAGGAGGACTACCCAAGGGACCTTCTCCGGGCTAGAGATAGCCCGAGAGGCATATGGCGCCGCTGGGGGCATGGTTCGACTTGGTCAAGCCCGGGGAAGACCCTGGCGGGCTAGACGCTTCCTTTGGTACGTCCAGGGGCGGCCTTTTGGACCTTCTGTTCGTGCGGTGGGCCGGTACGGAATCGGCCCGAGGCCCATCTTGGGATGGGCTACTTATCAATCACCAACAGCCAGCCCCCGAGCCTCAAGCGGGTCACGTGGCGAGCCGGTCTGAGGTTTAGAGAAAAATCCGCGCCGCGCAGGAAGATTTGGCTAGGATTTTCTGAGTCGCCGGGGCGAATAGTGGGGCATTCAATTTGATTTGACAGAAAAGCGGGGCGGTTACGTCTCCCAGGGCACGACTCCCACGATCTCCGCCTCGACCGTTGCCTTCCTTGATAAGGCAGTGCTCCGCAGGGGGAACTCCTACTGCGGAATCATTTCCTTTACTTTTGCCTTCATCTCCTCCTTTCGCTCCCCGCGACCTTGCCTTCTTGCTCCTTGCTTCCTGCCGCCATGGTTCTCATCGGAGACAGCGCTCTGACGAGGGAGAGGATGGCGGAGCTGGAGACGGACGGCTTTGTTAAGCCGGGCTCATGGAGGCTCCCTAACGTGGACCGGGAGCCAAGGCCCAAGCCCGACGAGCTGGTCTGCTTCGAGAGTTCAGCTATATGTGGATTTCGCACGCCGGAGTCGCAGTTCTTCACGGACCTTTTTCGCCTTCACGGAGCTGAGGCCGAAGAACCTGTCCCCGCAGTCCTACGTTCATCTGTCGATCTTTGCGCACTTGTGCGAGGCGCACTGCGGGGTGCGGCCCACGGTGAGCCTCCTCCAGCATTACTTCGAGCTGAAGTCCGTCGGCCACCATGTGGGCAATGGCGGAGTCTTCTACCTGACCGCGCGCTGGATCCGGGGGAGCCAAGCGTACGCGGAGTACGAGGTGAGGACGAAGGTCGATGGTTGGGCCCGGCGGTGGTTCTACCTGAACCGCGGGGCTCGAACTTGGAGTATTCTTCGGTCGCGCCGGACACTCCAATCTTTCAGCGCAGCGAGATCCTGCCGGAGGATCAAGTGACGGTGCACGAGATCAAGGGGCTCGCCAAGAAGGGCTTGACGGGCTATGATGTCGTCGTCGGCTTCGTCCGGCACCGGATCAGCTGGCATTGGGTGCCGCGAAAAGCGCCGGCAGATGTGCGGCCGGAGGATCCGGACCGGGACTTCCATCATGGTAAGCCTTGCCGCAACGCTCTGTTTGATTTTGGGTCGACGCGGGTTGTGACAAATCGCGATTTCAGAGGACTTCCTACCGGGCGGCCGCAAGGATCGCGGCATGTCGCTGCCCATGGACAAGAATCCTCGCCCCGAAAAGTTTGTGCGGGATAAATTGTCCTCGGTACGTACCCGTAAGGTGTTTGATTAAATTCCCGGCTACACGCGCTCTTGAAGCCTCTGACGGACTGTGTTGACTGCTTTGCAGCGGACGTGGAGGGTGACCAAGAGGTCCACGCCGGCCACGGGCTCCGCCGAGGAGCCTTTGGCTGTGCCACCATTGGCGGCGCACTCGCCACCGGGGGGATTGCCGGCGGCGTCCAGCGGGGCGTTAGCTTTGTCGTTGATGTCGGACGAGGGGAGCCCGGCGTCGGCATCGGCCGTGGCAAGTGCAGCGTAGGCAGGCGCGGAGACGCACGCGAAGAAGCGTACGGCGCCGGCGCAGGTAAGTCCTTCCCTTCCGGAGTAGGTCGAGTGTTGGGCAATAGACGGCCCTTAAGCTCTGTTCTGCGCGCGCACCCAGGGGACGGTGCCTTCGAAGAGAAAAAGGACATACCTGCCTGTCCCGGGCAGCGACGACGAGGACGTCGTGCCAGTGGCGGGCCCACCGCTGAAGGCAGCCTCGCGGCGGGAGCTCACACGGAAGGTCCCCGCGGGCCGACAGATGCCGGTCACGCCGACCACAAGTCGCGTCGGCGGGCTGGAGATGGAGCTCTTTCTGCACCCCACGCCAGGGTGCACGAGGGCACAGAGTTGGAACCAGCGCGTAAGTGTCCTCGTATTGCTTGCTGACATTATGCTTTTGTATCTAATTGCTGATGTGCATCTTTTATTGTAGTGTGTAGCGCCAAGGTGGCGGCCAAAGTGCTACCTCCCTCCGCTAAAGCTAGGGCTGCCGAAAACGCACCGGCCGAGCCCGAAGGAAGAGGATTCCTAGCGCGGTCGCTGGAGGTTGCCGGGCTGCTAAGGACGACAGATGCGGGTCAAGGAGAGGCAGCTACTTTGAGGGGGCTCATCATTCTGCCTGCCGGTGGCGGTGTTGGACGCATCCGACGAGGTCGCGGAGAACGTGAAGGTGCAGACCGCAAAGGCCTCATTGCGGGTCACGCACCTGCGCGTCGAAGGGCGCACAGCGCACGAGTGGTCGCCAATCAACCGCCGGGGGATCGCTGACCTCTTCAAAACCCCGGTTGGGGACGTGCCCCTGGTGCCTGATCGGCGCATGCTGCTGTTTGGCTGGGATTGGCAGGTGCGTGTGCTCACGCCATCGGGCTGGACGGATGTTACGCTGTCCAGTGTGGCCCCTCTGGCGTCCGTGGGCTGGATATCCGCCAGCCCGGAGTGGGTGGAGCAACAAGTGGGTACCAGAGCGGCGCACTGCCGAGGGAGGCCCGCCGAAGGTGAAGATCTATCCAACCCCCGGCCTGACAAGGGAAGACCTCATGTGGCGCCTGGACGCCGTTCCCGTAGGCAAAGTGAACATCGTCCGCCAGCGTATGGAGGAAGCGGAGGCCGAGGCGGAGCGGTGGCGGTTGGAGGCAACAGGTGAAGCGGTGCCTCCTCGACCACGTCCGGTCTTGGTGGAGGGCGTCGCGCCCACATTCCTGCCCCCAACGGAGGTCGAGAGCGCGGTAGAAGCGGAGCTCCGGGCAACGAAGGCTGGCCTGGCCTTGGCAGAGGATGCGATGACCAGGCTCAAAACGCTGCTTGTAGAGGCGCAGAATGCCGCTCAAAGGGCTGCGGAACGGGCTGAGCCGACGACGGAAAGGCGAAAACTCACGCAAGAGGTTGCTCAACTCCTCGGCGAGCTCGAGCGATCCTAGGACGTCGTGGAGCAAGCAGTTCGGGCGAGGGAAAACCTCGAGGAAACCCAGCTGGCAGCTGCTAAGGCGGCGTTGAAGGCCCGAGACGGTGGAGATGAGGTCCGCGCTCTTCCAGTGGCGGTTGACAGGAGCGGGGTTGAGCTTACGGCTGCCAGATAGAGGGCGAGCGAACTGGAGGCCCTGCTGGCATTAGCCTAGGCCGAACTTCGCGAGGCCAAGCTGGCGGTAGCGCAGGCGAGGGAGACGGAAGCCGAGCTTGCAGCCAAGGTGGAGGATGCTGAGAGGTGAGCGGCCGCAATCAACGACACTCGCTGGCAAGACCACCATCGCCGCCACGCTCAAGGTTGTCGGAGGTGAGCAACAGACTCGTGAGTCAGCCCGCTTTGCTGTACCATGAGGCACACGTCCGCGGGTTCGATCGAACCATGCGTGGCGCCGTTGGAGAGAGATTGAAGAAAATGGTCACTCTCAACAAGAAGGTAACAGCCCAGAACCTGCCTAGTACGCTTAACTTTCCGTGACTTGATTCGTTTTCCTTGCTTTAGTTCTACGCCCTCATTGCCGGCACATCCTCCCTGATGAGAGCAGTGAACGAGCGGTCGGATGATGACGCAGCAAAGGTTGAGAGCCTCTCCGCTGAGTTCGCGCCGGCTGAGATAGAGCGCGTGAACGGGCTGGCCGCTGAGAATGAGGCTCGCGGAACTGCCCGCGTCGCCGAGCGAGAAGCTATGCTCCAATCAGCGCAGGAGAGGGAGCAGGAAACCGCGGCGAGGCTCGCCCAGACCCAAGAGACGGAGAAAGCAGCGGCAAGTCGAGCCTAAGTCGCCTGCGGAAGAAGCGCATCGCCCGGCTGCTTGGCGACGAGCGCAAGCGCAAGGAGGCGGCCTCCAATGAGCTGGCGGTTGCTCAGTCTGAGCGTAACTCCATTGTGCACGGGCTTGAGGAAGCCCGCGACAAGCTCGCGGCGGAGAATGTTGCACTTCGAGAGGCTGGGACGAAGTCCAAGGCGAAGTCAGAAGCCCTGAAGGAACAGGAGGAAGAGCTCGTCGAAGCCCGGGCTAAGCTCCGCCAGGAACGGAACGACATGGCCTCGCAAGCCATAGAGCTGCTTCAGGCGCAAAAACAAGTCCGGGACTTAGAAACCGAGCTAGAAAGGCTCAAATTGCAGCGCAGATCGTAGCTTGACCCGGGCTTCTTCGTCCCGAACTTTGTGCCACGAATATTTGTATATTTTATTCTAAACGCTCGCTTAATCGTATAAGCATCACGTAATGTGTGGTGACCAAAGGACTTAGCCGTTTTTCCTTAGTTTATTGCGTCAAATCACGCGCACTGTGGGCTCTGCAGTGCGGCACAGTGTTCCGTTGACAGCAGGGGCACATTCGCCAGGCACAGACGCGGAGGCGAAACCACCCGCGCCGATTCGTGTACCCGGCCTAAGCCACGCGTCAGATTGCGGAGATGCCGCTGAGTCTTTGTTCGTACCGGTAGGCCAGACCTGCACAGTGGGCTTCGACGCGCAGCGATTTTTCCTTTGCCACTAACAGCGGGACCGGGACACGCGTCGGGCGGTGACCGGCGCAATTGGTATTCCTCGAGACGGCGCGCGTGCGCGCGTCTCTTCAGCTCGCAGAGGCATTTTAATTGCTTCCCCTTTCGCGCACAACGACGCTTCGGGCAGCCCGCAGCGCGACAGGACGTTGCATAGCTGCCGGCCTATAAAGCGAGGCGCAGCACGTCGCGTGACCCTTACGCCTTGCTTGCGCTTGCCTCAGGATAGAAAACAGAGAGTGCCAGACCCGAGACAAGGCAGAGCAAAGAAGGAAAAAAGGGAAACAGCGCTTGAAACCATGTCCTCCGAGTACAACCCGTGAGGCTTTGTTCGCGATCCGAACGCCCTCCTCCGCCGCCGCCGAGGCCGCGGGAGGAGGAGGAGGTCGCAGTCCCTGCCGCTGCGTTTCGCCGTCGCGCCCCGTCGTTGCGGGCAGCGGCCGCGACCGGCGGCAAGACGCCCAACTCCGCGCTTAACGAGGAGGCGCTAAGGCCCGGGTGGTTGCGCCTGCAGCAGGAGGAGGAGAATGCGGTGGCGGCGCAGATGGCCGCCGACGCCACGTACGCCGCCACGCTGGCGGCGGAAGAGGAGGCTGCGCTGGTGGTCGCAGCTGGAGGAGGAGGCTCCACCGATCCCGTGGCGGAGGAGGCCACGGCGGTGGAGGCTCTGACGCGGCGCTGTGGGTGTTCATGGTCGACCCCATCCGCTGCCGGGCGGAGGCGCCACCCGAGCGCACGGGACTGCTCTGTGTTCAAGGCCAGCCCATCGACGTCGTTGCTGTTGCCGCCGTCGGCGGAGTCCGCAGCTCCGCCGGCTCGTCGCCACCTCCGCTGGTAGGAGCAGCGGAGTAGTTCTAGGATTTGGGCATCGCCGTAACTGTAGTGGTGCGGCGCCCTCTTTTGCGGTAGTCCAGGAGCCCGGCCTCCTTTTGCTCTTGTATAATCTTTATCCTTATAAGATCTTCCTGTGAAATGCAAGCTCCTTTAAGAAACTCGTCCCGATTAAGCTTGTTTGTCCCTTTTCCCTGTGCGAATCTGAAACATAAAAACAGGGAAACTAGATAAACAGTAATGAAGTTCTGAGGAGCACTTAGGAAATTCAGGCAAACGGATTGCTTTGAAAGGTTATTTTTGGTGCACCTGATCATCCAGCCCCCGAGCCGTGGCCAAGTACAAGTGCGATCTTGGAGTTGGGCGTGGTCTCATGCACGAGTGACTTAGAAAATTACATAACTCCCAAATTTCGAAGCCGTTAGGCCGTGCAACAGTGCGGGCTTACGGGTTAAGGACCTAGGAAAAATTCACGAAAAACCCCCACTTCGAAGCCGTTAGGCCACGCTGCGATGCGGGCTTACGGGTTAAGGACTTAGGAAAAATTTAAGAAATCCTCAAATTTCGAGCCGTGTGTGAGGCCCATTAGCTATTCATACAAACCTGACGTGGGCTTATTGTACCTTAGACCGCGGGAATTCCACACTGCGCGGAGACTCACTAGGGTGCAAGATGTCGGCTTATCCCGTCGTGGAAGTGCTCCGGAGTGTTTTATCCTTAGCCGTCGGATTTTGGCCACGGGCCTGCTTGAGATGGTCATGACCGAGCGCGGCGTGACTCGTGATTGGGGGAAGGTTTTTATTTTTTGGAATTGAATTGAACTAAAATGAAGGAAACTTACGACCTGATTAGGCGTAGAAGTGTCGTAGAAGGGAGATGTTCCATGAGCTAGGAGCCTGCTCCCATCCTTGTCAAGAAGACGCACGAGCCCGTCTTGCCAAGACCGACTACTTTGTACGGTCCCTCCCACTTTGGGCTGAGCTTGTTGGAGCCCGCGAGGTTCTGAATTCATCGTAGAACCAGGTCTCCTACTTGCAGGGTTCTTGTATGTACGTTTCGTGCTGCGTAGCGGCGTAGGGTCTGCCGGTAGGGGCCATCTCGGAGTAGGGATTGCTCACGGCGCGCCTCAAGTAGATCGAGGTCAAGCTGCCGCTCCTCATCGTTGACCACAAAGCTGGCGAAGTCAACGCGATCGGATCCTAGTCTCATTTCTGTTGGAAGGACGGCCTCCGAGCCATAGACGAGCCGGAAAGGAGTTTCTCCTGTAGCCCGGCTGGCTGTTGTCCGGATTGCCCAGAGGACTGTCGGTAGCTCATCGATTCAACCTTGGTGTTTAGCCTTGAGGGCATCATACACTTGCTTTTTGATGCCTTGTACGAGCTGTCCGTTATCTCGTTCAGCTGCTCCGTTGCTCTGTGGGTGGGCCACAGAGGCTAGGGCAAGCTTCATTCCAACTTTCTCGCAGTAATCGTTGAACTCCCGGCTCGTGAACTGAGTACCATTATCAGCGATGGTTCTACTGGGCACGCCAAATCTTGCAACGATGCTCTAGAAGAAACGTACCGCGGCAATTGCGGTAATGTTGGAGACCGGCTCGGCCTCGATCCATTTGGTGAAGGTGTCGATGGCTACGAACAAGTACGTTTTACCACCGAGCCCTTTGGGGAACGGTCCCAGGAGGTCCATGTCCCAAACCGTGAACGGCCACGCTAGTGGAATTGTTTGCAGCTCATACGCGGGCTGGTGCGTCATCCGCGCATGATACTGGCAAGCGTCGCAACGCTTAACCAAGCCTTCTGCGACGCTCATCGCAGTGGGCCAGTAGTAGCCCATACGGAAAGCTTTGCCGACGAGGGTTCTGTGTGAGGCGTGCGCGCCGCAGATGCCATCGTAAATGTCGGCTAGAAGGTACTTACCTTCCTCTTGGGTAACGCACTTACAAAGCACTCCATTAGCACCCCTTTGGTACAGCAAGTCCCCGTGCAGACGGTAAGCTCGGGCTAGCCTTTTTAGCTGGGAACGCCAAGAAGATCCTCGGCAATGTCCTCGCCCAAGAATCGGATGAATGGCGCCATCCGTAAGGTGCTTTGCTCGAGGAATGAGACAGTACCGGATGTCTCGGTTTGGGGGGTAGAAGACGTCCCCGTGGCCTCCTCTCCGAAGGGAATGGAGGGCTTTAAAAGGTGCTGCACTAGCACCCCCGGCGGGACCGATTCTTGTGAGGATCGGAGCTTGGCGAGCTTATCAGCCTCGCCGTTCTCTTCCCTGGGAATGTAGCCAATTTCGAAACTCGTGAAACGCTTCTCCAGTTTCCTCACTTCCATTAGGTACCGCGCCATCGAAGTCGCCGCTGTTCGAAACTCCTCCCTAACTCGGCGGACGACGAGCCGCGAATCCCCTTCGCAACAAGCCGCTTGATGTCAAGCGCAGAAGGCATGCTCTAGGCCCGCAATTAGGTTTCATACTCCGCGCATTGTTCGCCGCCACGGCGTATTTGTATGATGTCTTTGGAGTCGCTCCATTGGGCGAGATGAGAACGAGACCGCATCCCGATCGCTTGACTTCTCTCCGCCTTGACCTAGAGAGCTTATCGCTTGCTCATCCTACCGGTCAACTCGCGAACGAATCGGTCCGGCTGGGCCTTGATCGCAGACGGATACGAACTGGATGTCGAATTCACTCAGCTCGACTCCCCACTTCGCGACCCGGCCAGTGGCCTCTAAGTTTCGGAGAATGTCTTTGATCGGGCAAGTAGTCGGGACAATGACTTGGTGGGCTTGGAAACGCAACTTGCGTGAGGCCATTAGCAAGGCATAGCATAGTTTTTGAAGGTCGTGATAGCGGTCCTTCGGCCTGGTGAGCACCTCGCTCACGTAGTAGACGGACTGTTGCTTCCCTTCTCGTTCCACTGCCAACACCGCGCTTGCGGCGTTTGGTGTCACTGAGAGGTACAACAGGAGGACTTCCCCGAGCTTCGGAGTGGTGAGGACTGGTGGCAAGGCGAGGTACCGCTGAGCTGCGTAAACGCTGCCTCGGCCTTACTCACCCACTCAAAACTATCGTGCTTATGGCAACTTGCGTAAATGCGCTTCTATCTCCAAGGCGGGAGATAAAACGGCTTAAGGCCGCCATTTTGCCTGTGAGGGACTGGATGTCCTTTACGCAGGTCGGCGACCTCATCTTTTCGACGGCCTCGATCTTCTAGAGGTTCGCACCGATGCTCGCCCGCCGATCACATGGCCTAAGAGCATGCCGGACTTGACGCCAAAGACGCATTCCTCGGGGTTTAGCTTAACCCCGTGCCGTCTCAGGCTGTCAAAGGTTTCCCGTAGGTCGGACACATGGTCACGGGCGTCCTTGCTCTTAACTACGATATCGTCCACGTAGACTTCGACGTTGCGCCCTATTTGATCAGGGAGAGTTTTTTGCATGAGACGCTAGAACGTGGCGCCAGCATTTCGGAGACCGAAAGACATGGTCGTATAGCAAAATGTGCCGAAAGGCGTTACAAAAGCAGTTTTCTCCTCGTCCTCTGTACACAACGCGATCTGATGGTAACCGGAATAAGCATCCAGGAAACTCATCAAAGCTAAATCTGTCGTAGCGTCAACAAGCTGATCTATGCGTGGAAGGGGAAAGTTATCCTTGGGGCAGGCGGAATTAAGGTCGCGGTGGTCAACACACATGCGCCACTTGCCGCCCTTCTTCTGGACTACGACTAGGTTCGCAAGCCAATCGGAGTGCTGAACTTCGCGGATAAAACCTGTTCGAAGCAGCTTGCCGAGCTGGTCTTGGATGATCTTGGCCTTCCAATCAGGAACATGCCTTTGACACTGTCTTACCGGTTTCTTGTCAGGCCGAACAGCTAGCCTGTGCTCGATCACCTCCCTTGGGACACCGGGCATATCGGACGGCTCCCATGCGAACGCGTCCTTGTTAGCCCGGAGGAAGGTAATGAGCTCGAGTTCCTATTGAGGCTCGAGGGTTGTTGTGGATAACATAGACCCCGGGTATCCACACGGCGGGCCTAAAAAACCACCCGACAGGGGATGGACCAAGTCGGGTGGATGAGGACGGGTACCACTCGGATTCTAGAAGGCTTGACCGGCAAGGAAGAACATAAAGATAGAAGCCTATCCCTAATTAATAGGGAGGATATACTTGTAATCCCGGATAACTACTAGAGGATAGAGATAGAAATCCTTCCTAGTAACCGACCAGGACTCTATCTTGTAACCCTGCCCCCCACTATATAAGGCGGGCAGGGAGCCCCCTGGTTCGGCATCTTGGTCATCTTCATCTACATCTCCATCTAGAGAATCACACATCTACAGCTTGATCATCTCCCAGATTGATCATCATCTTGTACACATATACCCCATATAATCCCAGAGCACAGGACGTAGGGTATTACCTCCGCCATGAGGGCCCGAACCTGTATAAATCCTTGTCTTGTGCTACCATCGAGTTTGGATCTTGTGCATCGCCCCATATACAATCATTGCCGGCGGTGACCCCCAGTTAGTCACCAATGGCGGTTGGCGCGCCAGTAGGGCAGCCCATATATAATCATTGCGGCGGTGACCCCGCGTAGTCACCGGTCGACGGTTAGCGCGCTGTAGGGCAGCGCCAAGATCATCTTTGTTAAGCTCGATGGCATCGATCAGCGGTGTCGCCGCTGCGTCTCGCCTTCGAGCCGATCAAGGCCATCAACGGCTTCGCGAACTCCACTTCTCGGATTTGGATCAGATCCAATCTGGGGAGAACTACAACAACGCCTCCCGCTCAGATTGGGGAAAGCCACGGCCATCTACTCATGAGTAGTACGCCAACGGCTCAATTCCCGACTCGGATACGGCGACGGCTCGAAAACAGATTCTGGACGTCATCTTGTTTCTTCAATTCCCGTTGATCCAGAATGAATTTCGGGATGAGACTGGATGCGTTTGAAAGATAATTTCGTCACCTTTCTGTGAAGCCCAAGAACGCCTAAAACAGAGTTCGATGTGTCCGGGACATCCGTTTGAAGGCAGGCTGCGCGGGAAGATCGCGAATCTCAGTAAGCTCGTAAAACTAATCTGCGGAGGCTACGGCATGCGGATAGGCCGTGGTACACCTCCAAGGACATCAAGGATCAGCAAGGAGCTTCTCCAAACAATCGACGACCAACACTTCTTCCGGTCTTGGATCCGATCTAGTCTGAGGAGAACATCGACATCGCTTCGTCTGGACTCCCGTTCGGGTCGAGGAACGCCGCCGCCATCTACTCCCGAGTGGTGCGCCGGGGGCTCAATTCTTGACTCGGATACGCTGAGAACTCAACCAAGGACTTCAGCAACGCTTTTTCGGACTCGGACAAGATCCGATCCGGGATGGAATTCAACAGCGCTTCACTCGGACTCCCGGTCGCGTTGGGGAACGTCACCGCCGCCTACCGACGAGTAGTGCGCCGGGGGCTTAATTTCCGACTCGGATACGGTGAGGTCCCGATGGAGTACGAATCACGGGTGGTGACCGTCATAAGCAACAAATCACTCGGACTCGACGATCACGGTGTCCATCGTGCGACGCCGGCCTCATCAACCGTGAGACGAACGTGAGAAGAAGATGCGATCTGTTCCCATTCGGAATATGGACGGAACTTGTGTCGCCAATTCCCAATGACTCAGGAGGAGTTTCTTGGTGATATAAGATGCGTTGGAAAGCTTATCTCGTTATCTTTGCAACGAATCTAAGAACGCCTGAATCCGACTTCGGATGCGACCGTGACGCCTTTTTCAAGGCAGTCTGCGTAGAGAGGTCGCGAATTTCGGCGAGCTCGTAAAGCTCATCGGTGCCGGTTACGGCGTGAGGATTGATCATGCCACATCTCATGGGACGTTGAAGACCAGCGAGGATTTTCATCGACTTTCGTCAAGCTACACCAACCGCATGGATATCATTTACGACTACGGCCAACTCCGTCGACCACGGGCGAGACCTCGGCGAGCACGTGCTGTTCGTCGCCGACCACGACGTGTGCCACTCGGTGTTGATCGAGATCTGAACGACTACTTCCTCTACTCGGCTACGCGCCTACGCCTCCATGGTCTATAGCTCGGCTGTACGCCATCGCGCGCCACGAGCGTCCGGTACGGCTGCACGCCTGTAGCTTCAAATCTACGGCTCGGCGATAAGCCACTCGGCTATACACCTACGCCAACGCCACGAGCACCCAAATCTACGGCTCGGCGACACGCTACTCAGCGACGCGCCACGCCTCGCCATTTAGCGTCCAAGTTTTAGCTCGGCCAGACGCCCTCACGCCACGAGCGCCCGCAGACGATCAGACGCTCGAGCTCTAAATTTACGGCTCGGCGACAAGCCACTCGGCAATACGCCTACGCTAGCGCCACGAGCGCCCTAGTTTACGGCACGGCGACACGCCTACGCCTGCGCCACGAGCGTTCAAGTATTCAGCTCGGTTGTATGCCATCGCGCGCCACGTGCGCCCGGTACGGCTACACGCCTCAAGCTCCAAATTTACGGCTCGGCGATAAGCCACTCGGCTACACGCCTACGCCAGCGCCACGCGCGTCCAAGTCTACGGCTCGGCGATACGCCACTCGGCGACATGCCTACGCCTGCGCCACGAGCCCCCAAGTATTCAGCTCGGCTGTACGCCATCGCACGCCATGAGCGCCCGGCACGGTTGGACGCCTACAGCTTCAAATCTACGGCTCGGTGATAAGCCACTCGGCTACACACCTACGCCAGCGCCACGAGCGCACAACTCTACGGCTCGGCGATACGCCACTTGGCGACATGTTTATGCCCGCGCCATTTAGCGCCAAGTATTCAGCTGGTCAGACGCCATCGCGCCACGAGCACCCGGTACGGTTACACGCCTGCAGCTTCAAATCTACGGCTCGGCGACAAGTCACTCGGCTACACGCCTACGCCAACAAATCTACGGCTCAGCGATACGCCACTCGGCGATATGTTCACGCTGCGCCACAGCGCCAATATTCAAATTTGGTATCAGACGCCATCGCGACGCCATGAGCACCTGCACGGCTACACACCCACAGCTACAAATCTACGGCTCGGCGACACGCTATCAATGACATCGCTTACGCCAAATACCACGAGCAGCTAAGTCTACGGCTCGGCTACGTCGCCCACGCTCGCATCGGAGCTAAGTTCTCTTTACCATAGTTTTTCTTGTTAATCTGTTGTTTTTGATTTGCTACTTAGTTGGTCTCCAACTAAGCAAAGAAGTCGGGGCTACACTCTAATAGGTGCACTTATGTGCACTTTTTGTTGCTTTCTCTTAATGATTGCAAATGAATCCGAGTGGTTTTTCCGAGTAGTGAAGCTCTGACCCACAAACGGCGAACTCTAGTCACTCGATACGCGTGCCTGGGAAAAG
The DNA here is from genome assembly GCA_036346415.1 of Raddia guianensis. Taxonomy (NCBI): domain Eukaryota; kingdom Viridiplantae; phylum Streptophyta; class Magnoliopsida; order Poales; family Poaceae; genus Raddia; species Raddia guianensis. The sequence goes on along the minus strand of CM070541.1, from coordinate 8,986,495 downwards.
AGCCATGAGCCAATTCCCGACGCCCGGGGGCTAGACTAGTCGGGCTGAGTGCTTAACAAAAGGAAGATTACTTGGAGGAATTTAATGTCAAAAAGGAAAAGTAGCAAAAGTATAAAATTTATCTAAGTGCTTCCAGATACTGCCTAAACTCTACATGTACATGCTACAGGAGTTCATGGGTTTTTTTTACCTCATCAAGTTGGCATAGCTATACGCCCACACCAATTTCGGTATGGCTATACGTCTACACCAACTTTGGTACGGCTATACGCTCACGCCTCTCGCCATGAGCCATCCTGCGCCTCGAAGCGCTAACTACGACCTTCCAGTGGCACACACAACCAAAGTGGCTACAAGCGCAAATAGGGCTAAGCCAAATTCAGCCTCGGTGCACCCCTTTGAGGGCATATCATCGGCAGAGCTACAAAAAATTACACATCTCTTGGTATACCCCATGTTGGGTCACTAGTTGGTCACTGCATGTCGATCGATACAAATGATGTCGAGATTGAGTTTCGATGGTACGCTCCAGTTGGGGCCTATGCTGTACACCGCTACCCGGGTATGGATACCATATGGCTAAACTCTTTCCTTAAGGTACGCCCCGTGGTGGGGTCGCCACCAGATTCACACAATGGGATACAGTACCACCGGTCGACAACAATGGTATGCCCCATGTTGGGACACTAGCTGTGTGACCGCACTAGTCGGATATAGGTATCATTGGGCCAAAACCCTATCCAGATGGTATGCTCCATGTTGGGCCAAGATTTACTCTACGAGTATAGGTACCAGATGGTTAAAATACCAGATGCCCTCTGGGGCCACCAACCAGATCCTACTCCTACCGGCACAGATACCACTCGGCTCTTCAAATTAAAACCGGTGGTATGCCCCATGTTGGGTCACCAGCTGTACATCGCAAGACGAGTACAGGTATCACTCGGCTCTTCAGCCAAAACCAGTGGTACGCCCCATGTTGGGTTGCCAGCTGTACATCGCAAGACGAGTACAGGTATCACTCGGCTCTTCAGCCAAAACCAGTGGTATGCCCCCATGTTGGGTCGCCAGTTGTACATCGCAAGACGAGTACATGTACCACTTCATCAAAATCAAGGTGATGCGCCTTACAATGGGCCGACCGTCAGAACTTCGGCATTCCCGGGCTGGGTATCACTAACAACTCATTATGAGTCCTTCATAGTCTCCTCAGATAATAAATGCGAAGCTACGGGAAGGAGCAAAGAATAATTTACAAGCACTAAGATGAAGCATGACTCATCTAAGGTGCGACAAAGAAGAGCAGCAACCCGACTATGAAGCACTCGGGGGCTACTGTGGGTAACATAGACCCCGGTTATCCACACGGCGGGCCTAAAAAACCACCCGACAGGGGATGGACCAAGTTAGGTGGATGAGGACGGGTACCACTCGGATTCTAGAAGGCTTGACCGGCAAGGAAGAACATAAAGATAGAAGCCTATCCCTAATTAATAAGGAGGATATACTTGTAATCCCAGATAACTACTAGAGGATAGAGATAGAAATCCTACCTAGTAACCGACCAGGACTCTATCTTGTAACCCTGCCCCCCACTATATAAGGCGGGCAGGGAGCCCCCTGGTTCGGCATCTTGGTCATCTTCATCTACATCTCCATCTAGTGAATCACACATCTACAGCTTGATCATCTCCCAGATTGATCATCATCTTGTACACATATACCCTATATAATCCCAGAGCACAGGACGTAGGGTATTACCTCCGCCATGAGGGTCTGAACCTGTATAAATCCTTGTCTTGTGCTACCATCGAGTTTGGATCTTGTGCATCGCCCCATATAGAATCATTGCCGGCGGTGACCCCAGTTAGTCACCAGTCGATAGTTGTCCCCACGTGGACCACCTTGGAGGGGTCTGTCTCCGTGAGGACGATGGTTTTGGTGGGCTCCTGCGGCTGTAGTGCCACCTTTGGGCGCTACTGGAGCGCTCCTTGTCACTGGGACCACGGGTAGAGGCGGGCCTACCATGACCAGTAGCGGTCTCGTCATATCAAGGGTCCGTCTGGTGGTTCCCCCGGACGGTGATGACTCCCTTTGGCGCCGGCATCTTCAGGTAATGGTAGGCGTGGTGGGAGACCGCCATGAACTTGGAGAGCATGGGGTGCCCCAAGATGGCGTTGTAGGGGAGCTCGGTTTCCACCATCTCGAAGGCGATGTACTCTGTCCGGAAGTTGGCGGAGGAGCCGAACGTGACGGGCAGCACGACCTGCCCGACGAGGCGGAGGGACGAGGGACGATCCTGTGGAAGGGGACGGTGATGTCCTTGATCTTGGAGCGCGGGACCTGCATGAGCCCTAGAACGCTTGCCGTAATGATGTCCAGCGAGCTCCCGCTGTCCACGAGGAAGCGGTCAACTCGGGTGTTGCTGATGGTGGGGCACAGGACCAACGGGAGGCGCTGCGGCCTGGAGAGCCCGGCGGGGCAGTCTGTCACCGAAAAGGTGATGGCCTAGCTGGACCAAGGCAGGGACTCCGCCGCGGGCTCGCCGCGGGAGATGTGGAGGACCATGCGGGATGCGGCCTTTAGCTCGCGGCGGGAGCTGTAGGCCGATGTGCCACCAAAGATGACAGCAACGTGACCGCGGGTCTCGGAGAAACCCTGGTCCTAGCTACCCTGGGGAGTGGGCACTGCGGCCGTGCCCTCAGGCAGCTCGGGCATGGGACCGCGGCCAGCGTAGAAGTCCTCTAACTGGCGGGCCCATGTGCGGCGCTTGTGCAGTCGTGGCGGTCTTGTTTGGTGGAGGCGGCGAAGAGCGGGGTCATGGAATGGGTCTCACTGCTTCGCTATCGCGGACGGGAGGCCGGCCCCGAGGAGGTTTCGCCGCCCGCTGCACCGCCTCGCTCGGGAAGTCGCTGCGATCATTCGGCTGGCTGGGCGACGCAAGGGCGGGCGCATGCGGGAGGGAGGGCTGGGCTGGCGGGGCGACTGGAGGGCGCTGGCTGGAGGGCACTCGGGCTGGTCGGGCTCGATGGCGGCGATGAACTTAGCGGGCTGCTCTGGCCGCTTCTTCTTCTTCTTGTCCGCCTCGGCCTTGCCCGGGCCGTCGCCGACCTTGGCCTTTTTCTTGGCGCGGCCCCTCTTGCGCTCAACCGCCTCGGAGGCGTTGACGTAGAGGGCCGCGGTGCGGAAGAGCTCACTCGCGGTATTGACCGGGTGGAGTTCGAGGTCCTCGGTGTAGCGCCGGTCCCTCACACCATCCTTGAAGGCCTCGATGATGGGCTCGTCTGAGATGCAGGGGATCGTGTTGCGAGCTCTAACGAAACGGCACACAAAGTCCTGAAGACTTTCGTCGTCTCGCTGCACCACAAGCTTGAGGTCCTGGGGCGTCCAGAGCGGGCATAACACCCCTGGAAGCTCGTGTGGAGGGCATCCTACAGCTGGGCCCAGCTACGGATGGAACCAGGCCGCTAGTTGAACAGCCAGGTCCGGGCCATGCCCTCAACCACGGTGGGGAAGTAGTCGACCATGACGGCCTCATCTCCCCCATAGCTCGGATGGCAGTGGTGTAGATGGATAGAAACTCCTCGGGATTCTTGCTCCCGTCAAACTTCTCAATTGGCCCGGGCTTGAACCTCGGTGGCCACGGCGCCTCACGAAGAGCACGAGAGAAGGCGGAGCACCCTGGCGCGGTCTTCGAGGGAGAGGCATCCCGGTGCGGGCCCAGGCGGGAAAACACTCCGCCCCGGGCATGTGATGAACCACCGGCGGAGGAGGCCGTCTGGGTCTGGCGCGAGCGGCTGCGGCGGCGACGAGAGCGGCTTTATGCTGCGTGGTCGGGTCGACCGTTCCGCGCCAGATGTCCGGGCGATCGCCGCCGTTTTGCTCCTGATGCTGGTCGATGCCGCAGGTAATGGTACCCAGGCCTTCGGCAATGGCTGGACCCAGGTCCGCCATGGTGAAACCACGGGGGTCCTTCTCCAGGTCGCGGATGACCGTGGCGATGGCGCGCGCCCTTTGCTGGCTGCTTAGGAGCGGGTTGGTCATCGTCTCGACGAGAGAGTCGACCGGCCGGCGACTCGGAGGGGTGCGCAGGCGACTGTCCTCTTGGCAGATCCCGTCAACGGACGGCATCGTGGAAGAAAGCCCGGCCGCATAAGGCGGCGCGCGGCACCGCTCTGAGCCTCCTCATTCCGGCGTGCTCGCACCCCCAGCGTCTAAGACACAGCGAGACGTGTGCGAGACCGGAAACGCCGGTGTCGCCAATGAGGCAACGGAGTCACTGCAGCTCGAACTCCATGGGAGTCTCACGACGTGGGTGACGAGAGGGTCCACCAGGAGCGACTCCTCGGGCGAAGATCTTCCCCTGGGGCGAGAGAGGTGTCAACCTCCATCTCGTCAGCTCCGGCTTCAGCGAGGTATTCCTCCCGCCAGCCATCGTACGATGGGACCACATCGTCCAGATCGTCGCACTCATCGAACTCAAGGTCCAGGACCTCGTCACCGCTCGGAACCTCAGGTATGTCATGTCAGGCCCCACGGTGGGCCAGCTGTCGGTGTCTAGGAATCGCGCTCCTGAAGAGCAGCGGGTCCACGGACCGGCAGATGAATTTATAGTTGGTGTGAGGCCCAACGACCACCCTTCTCAGCAGCCCGGGGCGGCGGCCGAGCCTACGGGGGCTTAGGCCACGCAGTCTTCCCGGACAAGGGCCTGGTGCGATTTGGCGATCCGGGTAAAGATCCTTCGTACAGAGAGAAAGGGGAGAGAGAGAGAGAGAGAGAGAGAGAGAACAATAATGTCGGTGTAATAAATACTGGGGTATGAAGAGTTCTAAGGAAGGCTAGGAAAGCGCAGGCGAGGGCCCCACACGCCAGCGGGCGTCAGCCCCAACAGGTGGGCGAGCCCTCAGGTCCCATGGACCCCACACGGCAAAGGGCGATCAGTCCAGCGTGGTGGAGAGCCTCAAGCGCCAGGCGAGGGCCCCACACGTCAGCGGGCGATCAGACCCAACGTGTGGCGAGCCCCTCGGCGGTCCGGAGGGCCCCACACGCCAAAGCGGGCGACTGCACCCTAGCGTGTGGCGAGCCCCTCGGCGTGTCCGGCGAGCCCCACGCGCCAAAGCGGCGACCAGCCCCAGGCGCTGGCGAGCCCTCTAAGGCCCCCCATCGTCAAGCGGGGCCCACGTGGCGAGAGCGTCGAAGGAGTCTTCGGACGAAGACTTCGCCGCGAAGGACGAGCGCATTCAATGCGATACTACGCGCGGATAGACAGATGAAGAGATGATTACCGCCACAGTGACCTCTGCAGCTCTGATTAACTGTCACTATGGCGCAGCGGAATTGACCGGCAGAGAGAAAGTTTGCGATTTGATTTGGCAACCTGCTGGAAGGGCAGAGCTGGCCCCACCCGCAGTCTCACTGGTGTGTTCCTGCGGGGCGGAAGCCACTCCTGAAGCGCGCATGGGCGGCGCCGTGCGGCGGAGTAGCAGCACATTTTCGTCTCTCCGTCCCCGCCCCCACGCCTTATCAAGATACTAAGCGTCATCAGACGCTTACCCCTCGGCTCTCTCATGATTCAAGGCTTGTATAAAAGGGAGGAGAGAGAAGCGAGAGGGGGGTTCGAAACATTCTGTAACCACATTTCATACAACCACAACACGGAAAAGAGCTAAGGCTCGGCAGGAGTAGGACTATTACCCGAGAGGGGGTCCGAACCTAGGTAAACCCCGTGTGTTGCTCCTTGCTGCGTCCCACGCTCAAATCGAACTGAGCTCGACTGGATCGGCTAGCAGGATAGAAATCTGATAGGGGTGTGATCCGCAGTGGTTGAGCGGAGAGCACGCCGTCAAATACGAACTGTGCAGACACAAGTGACTTACCTTGGTTCGAGCCCCCACTGCCGGGTAATAGCTCTACTCCAGCTTAGTTGATTATATGGTGGAAAGCAGTACAAGAGGTGCCGGGACCGGGCTTGGAGGCACTGATCCCGAGCTTACAACGATGGTGGCTAAGGACTACTGCTATGGCTAAGGAAGCTTCGGATGCGTGTTGCTTGGGTGGCCTGGAACTGCTCCCCGCCTCCTCCTGGGTCCGAGGCCTTTCCTTTTATAGCGCTGACGGTTGCTCTGAGCTGATCAAGGGCCCCACGCTTGTCTCGCTTCTGGCATGTGCCCTTGTCTCATTCCGGGGCTCTGTCTGGTCTCGAGCCTGTAGGGAGAAGCTGGTCAGGTTAGTACTAGGCACGTATTTGTCTTGGGGTGCCGATTCGGGGAGGAAACCCTCTTTAGGGAGAAAGCACTTTTCCTTTATCCCCGAAAAGGCCTTGACTAGACCGGACCAGCCTTGCACCGCCCGTTGGGGGCATTGCGTAGCGTAACAACCGCCGCCTTCCTTCGGGAGCAAACGACAACATGGTCGCCACGTGCTTTCCCTGCCACGGACTTCCGGAAATATACTCTTCCCGGTCAAGGCCGTGGAAAGTGTGATGGGACATGACAGTTGTCGCCACCTGCCCACAGGTAGGCGGACTACCCAAGGGACCTTCTCGGGCTAGAGATAGCCCGGGAGGCATATGGCGCCGCTGGGGGCATGGTTCGACTTGGTCAAGCACGGGGAAGACCCTGGCGGGCTAGACGCTTCCTTTGGTACATCCAGGGGCGGCCTTTTGGACCTTCTATTCATGCGGTGCGCCGGTACGGAATCGGTCCGATGCCCATCTTGGGATGGGCTACTTATCAATCACCAATAGGCATCGAATTGGGTGACCTCTAGGTAAATCTCCCGGCGACGGGAGGCAAAGCAGTCAAGTACATCCACCGACTTGTGCGGCCACCTTGAAGGTGGCTAGAGCTAGGTGCTTAAGGTGCCACATCACTAAACATTTATAGAAAAACTCTTCCTCCCAATGCATTAGAGCTTTCAGATGTGCTTATAAACTATAACTGCTTTGTTAGCACCTGGACCAGACACTTTAATCTCCAATAGCCGGTGCCTAGCGTAACATGAAAAATACAATCAACTAGCTGCTCAATAGGGATGGGAAGGAAGCGTGGAGGCAAACAGCTGTAGAAAAAAGTTGCAAACACCGGGTAGCGGTCGATGCCAACCTAGGCATCTTTTTCTCTCCTCTAAGTAGCTCTATTTGCTGATGTGGCAAAAAAAATAGTTTTTTCTCTAAGCACCTACTTAAGCACCTGCATTGGAGATGGCCTTAGAGCATCCTCAAAAACATCTGCAAAAGCGGTCATCTCCATGCACCTCTAAAACACTGTGGGGCCTTTAGTGTATTCCCCCTCAACCCCATAGGGGTGAGAGCATTATTAACCATGTATTGTTTATCGTATAACTAATGTGAATCTCTATAAGATGATATGACATGCGCTCAGCGACGCCCACTGCCGCGCGTCCTCGACAGCCGCCGCCGCGCGCTCGCCGACACACACCGTTGCACACGCGTCCCCGACCATTGCTGGCATCGTGCACTCGTCAACGCCTGCCGCCGCGGGTCCCCGGTCCTAGCCACCGCCATGCGCTTTGTCGCCTCAAGGCCACCATGTGTCTCGGCCGCACCGCTACTACGTGTCTCTCGCTGGCTCGCCGACCGGTGCTATTATGCTGCCTCCAGACACCACTGACACCACGCGTTTGCCGACACGCCGCTTCTAGACGGCCGCAAGAATCGTGCGCTCATCGCCTCAAGGCCGCCACGCGCCCCAACCAAGACCGCCCAGAATACATGCTCGTCGCCGCCATGCGTCCCGAGCCATCGAAAACGAAAACAATCAACGGGAAGTGAGGGTTAAGATCTCATAAACATCATTGGATCAGAATAGATTGATGGTTAAAAACAATTGAGGTGCGTGTTAAAAAGGTTCAAACACTATTCACATGGATGTAAACAATATTTTAGAGGAATATACGGAGACGGTTTAAAATGCTTACAACAGCAGTTTTTAAATATAGGTCATGACACCACATGCGTTTATATTTATGTTTGTAAGAACTTTTGACTATGTACGTATCTGTTGTAGAGGCCCAGATCATATACCATTAATTTTTTAAAAAAAGTAGGGGTAGAGATTTATCATCATAAAATACTCCCTCCGTTTTTTTATTTGATACTTTTGACTTTTAAACACGCCTTTGACCATTCGTTTTATTTAAAAAACTATGTAAACATCATTTATTTGTTATGATTTGTTTTATCGTTAAAGTTACTTTAGGTATGATTTACATTTTTTCATGTTGCACTGAATTTTTTAATAAAACGAATGGTCAAATGCGTGTCAAAAAATTGAAGTCGTAAAAAAAACAACCAATTAACCTAAAAAATTTGAAAAAAAAAAAGGGACTATCGGAGGAACTTGTCGAGGGGAGCGCAATATCAAAGTACAAATACTCTGCATTATAGGATTAATCGTGGTTCCATCTTTAATCACTCACCAGGACTATTGCCACTTTCAGACGATGCATAAGACCAGAATATACAAAGGTGTAGATGCATAGTTTATTTATATATAAAAAAAGATTGTCTTGTTTAACACACATGAAGCGAAAAAAAAAAACTCGAGCAGCTGCAAGGAAAATTGGAGAGTATAGTAGGCTGGTGGTAGCAGATCCATGGCAGTGATATTTTCCTATCACGGTTTCTCGTCCCTTTTAAGTCCCATGGATGGAATGGTGCCCGGCTGGTTGCTCTGGTTCAAGGGCCATGAGGCGATTCTCCTTTTTCTAAGGCGCTCGGCGATGATGAAAGCTAGCTCCAGGGACTGCGAGGCGTTCAGCCTTGGGTCGCAGTGAGTGTGGTAGCGAGAGCTCAGATCATCAAATGTCACTGTGCGTGACCCACCGATGCACTCCGTCACGTTTTGCCCAGTCATCTCCAGATGCACCCCCCCTGGGTGGCTCCCTTCTTGTTCGTGGACATCAAAGAATGCACGCACCTCATCCTGGTTCAAGAAGAAAATTGATGATTCTTCTTAGTTTACTCTGATTTACTCACTGCCTGTTTTACATGTTAAATGCATAAAAGTTGGACTTGTCTAGTACTTCCTCCAATGACTGAATCATAGAAGTGAAAGCTCAACTTTTAACCTATATATACTATGGCTGCTAACTGATAGGGATGGTCAAATTGACAATTCAATGACCAACCTATTATAGTGACAATGTGCTAGAATATCCATGGAAGATCCAAAGGTCCATGAAAACGCTAGACTAGGAGGGTGGTTCTTTGTCAACACTTTCACATTTTTTTATTTCAATTACATGGATATTATTCACATCTGAATCACAAACTTTTGCCCCTGATTTTGCCTATATTGCATCAATTATATGGCACGGTTAGGCCCAAACAGAAAACGTTAACTAGTAATAATTTTTCATCATGTAGGCTGTTAGTCCCAGTTCCTAAAATAGAAGACTACTCATTACTAAGGTATAGAATACTGAGAATTAATAGAAATGAGCAAATACTAAAGGAAGGCTGTAAGCAAAAAAGAGAATTACCAAAATTCTGTCAAAGGAGCGAGTCTTGAGGCCACAAGGGGCCTTCATTGTGTTCCCGTGCATCGGGTCAGTAACCCATGTTACTATCTGGCCAGCACCACGAACGGCACGTATGAGGTGAGGGAGTTTCACTCTCATGTTTTCAGGTCCCATTCTCGTGATTATAGTTATTCTGCCTGGCCTGTTCTCGGGATTCAAGATATCAATCAACTTTACAAGTTCCTTTCGGTCCATTTTGTCACTGACCTGCGTTTAGTTGGATGAGTAAGGAACCAAGGATGGAATCCCATTTAGAGTGTGAGCTACTTGAACTCTTCAAACAAAAGGTTTTAATATAAATCATGACTCATGGAATATAAAATGTGTTTGAATATGCAAATTACCTTTATACCAAGGGGGTTGGCAATGCCTCGGAGGAACTCCACGTGGGCACCATCAAGCTGGCGAGTACGCTCTCCAACCCAGAGGAAATGGGCAGAACAGTCATAATAGAGGCCAGAGGTAGAATCCTCACGAGTAAGCGCCTGCTCGTAAGGAAGTAGAAGACACTCATGTGATGTCCAGAACTCCGTTGTTGTCATTATAGGGTGATCTAAAGTGAGCCCAGCAACTGCCATAAAACCCAAAGCTTCATCAACTCGATGGGCCAACTCCATGTACCTATTAATAGTACACGTCAACCATGAATTGCCAGATGAGATTACTTTGTTCAGAATAAGCCAGTGAATTTGTGCAAATCAAGAGATATCCAGCTTAAGAAAATAATTCCAAAATTTTCGTGTGAGCAGACAACAATTCGTCATGGTTACCGATTTAACTGAAAGATATAACTATATTTGCACGATTTTTTCTAAAAAAAGAATTTGCACGAATCAATCAGTTTGAGAAGCAAGCATTGGAGAGTTGGAAACAGCAAGTTCAAGGTAAACCACCTATCACCCTGTTCACTATGCTCTGTGAAGTCAAGGTTCCACTGTGTCACCCTCTGCATTGCAGCATAACCTCCAGTAGCAAAAGCCCGAAGCAAATTCAGTGTTGCTGCAGACTGCGAGTACGCCCTGATCATGCGGTGTGGATCTGGCACTCGTGACACCTTATCAAATGCATCCCCATTAATATTGTCCCCTCTGTAGCTTGGCAATTTCACTCCATCCCGCTCCTCAAAGCCATCTGACCTTGGTTTTGCAAACTGACCAGCCATCCGTCCTACCTACACATTCCAAGTAAAGCTGTAAGTAACACAATTTCTTGTAATGTGCATTACAGATATATTCAAGAACAAGAGCGACAAAACAACACAGAAACGGTTGAAAAAACACACAATAAAAAATGAAGTTACAGGTTACTTCCATTTGCAGGACTGAAGAATATCTAGCAAAATGACATGAATTGGGAACAAAGTATAGTTAAAAATAGTATCATGATGACAGCTTAATTTAATGTACGCCGTAAATAGAGAGCAAGCACAGCAATCGATTGCACACCTAGGGCTGGAAAAATAGCTCGTGGCTCGCGGCTCGGCTCGACCTTTTGGGCTCGGGAAAATAGAGAGCCGGCTCGGGCTCGGCTCATTTCTGACATAGCTCGGTCTGACTCGGCTCGTTGTCATATTTTGAACGTGAAACGCCTTTGGCTCGTGGCTCGGCTCGGGCTCGGATAGGCTCGGCTCGGCTCGGAGGTGTTACCGGGCTCGAGCCGAGCCCACTTTTGGGGCTCGCCAAAATAGCGAGCCGGCTCGGGCTCGGCTCGTTTTTGACCGAGCTCGGCCGAGCCAGGCTCGGCTCGGCTCGGCTTGGCTCGTTTCCACCCCTATGCACACCTAGAACTGATATATTCATCAACCTAATAGAACATGTTAACTAAAAATCCCCCCCTCCCCCAAGTGGCTTTAATAACACCCATTTTTGTTGATGAAGCACGCATTCAAAAGATTATACCCTGATTTTGATTTTCGGTTTTCACCACTCTTTACAATCAGTGGCTTAGATGGTCCCACATGTCATACACAGGTGGTGGCAAAAACCGAAAGGCGAATTTTAAGGGAGGCACTATTAGGCAGGTGCCTGCAATTTCAGCATTTGTAGAGACACATGCCGTATAAATGCATACGCACCTCACGCAAAAAAATTCCACTATCACAAAACATTTTTTTCAATAAATAAAAATGTGGAAAAACAATAAAAATTTAGTGGAATTTTTTGCGTCTGCACGATTTCGCAAATTATACGAGTAAAAGATCTCTCCGCGTGACAAACAGAAAACAAAATAAAATTTATAATAAACAGAAAACAAAATAAATCTATAATAAACAGAAAACAAAATAAATCTATAATAGATCAGACCTCGCGCAAAAAAATTTACTAACGCAAAACATTTTTTTAGTAAATGAAAATATGGAAAAACAGTAGAAATTTAGTAGAATTTTTACTAATTGAGTGCTAACTATTGGATTAATCCAGACGCACCCACGATCCAACGGCCGACCGTGGCGCCTGCGCGTTTGGCAGGCGCCTGCGAAATAGCGCCGCCGGGATTTTAAAGAGTTGCAAAAACTGAGAACTCCCATGTCGGTATAATCTTTTGAAAAACAATTGGTCTCAAACCAAAGGAGGAAAATCTAAGGTTTTGGGTTTATACCTTGATGATTGGCATCTGGCCTCCGAACATGAGCACGACAGACATCTGGAGGAGGACACGGAAGGTGTCCCGGATGTTGTTCGCGTTGAACTCTTTGAAACTCTCCGCGCAGTCGCCGCCTTGGAGCAGGAACGCGCGCCCGACCGCCGCCTCCGCGAGCCGCTCCTCCAGGCTGCGCGCCTCCCCGGCGAAGACGATCGGCGGGAACGCCTCCACCGTCCGCAGCACCTCATCCAGGTCGGCCTGGTCCGGGTACTCCGGCTGCTGCAGCGCCGGGCGCCCCCGCCAGCTCCCCAGCGCCCACTGGCTCGGCGGCCGCGGCGCCGCGCGCACCGCTCGGACGCGGAGGAGCCCGCCGCGCCGCGGCGGCGCGCGCCCCGGCGGCGAGGGGAGGAGGGCTTGGGCACCGCGGGGGATGGCGCGAGGGACATCTTGGGTTCTTGGTGGTGTTCAGTGTTCCCGAGTCAGAACTCAGGATGGGGATTCCAAGACGGAGGCACGGAGGAATGGGCGCTCCTGCACGGTTCCCGCCGGAGTTGCTTGGGATTGTGAAACTTGCAGTGGATTTTTCCGTTTGGGGAAGCTTCGTCGGCTGGTTCAATCCGGTTGAAAAAGATATATTTTTCCGCATTTCGGCCTCGTGGTCCATCAAACAAATATTAAAATGATTACGTTAATATTTTTACGTACGTGTTATATACTCCCTCCTTTTTTTTTGACGCTTTTAACTTTTAAGCACATCTTTGACCATTCGTCTTATTAAAAAAAATTATGTAAATATTATTTATTTTGTTATGATTTGTTTTATCAATAAAGATATTTTAAACATGACTTGTTTTTTTATCAATAAAGATATTTTAAACATGACTTATTTTTTTGCATGTTTGCATTAAATTTTTGAATAAAACGAATGGTCAAATGGGTGCTCAAAAGTTAAAGGCGTCAAACAAAAAAAACGGAGGTAGTAATTATAGATGATGTGTGCATTGTGTTGTAAAACTGGTGCTGTTGCAGGTTTGAGGCAAACCATCGCCGACTTGGGATTTCGGATCTATTCGGATTGGAAAAGACGGAAGATCCTCCTCGTGACCCGGTTGTTTTCTTAGGCAACGACTTCAACGAGACAATGGTGGTCTTTTAGGCTGCTTTATCCGTCTTATCTTTTTTTATCAATCAAGCTGAATCTACATGCTATCACTGTCGTTGAGAGAATGCCTCGCAGACAGAGTAGCGTGAGTGTCCCCCATGTGTATGGGGAAGGACACTGGAATTTTAAAAAGCGTATGGTTGTGAAAACAAACAGAATGCTCCACCCTTCGAACAAGGGGTGGTCTCCTAGTCTCCTTTATTTATAGAAGAGGGTAGAGGCCAGGGTTTATTGCAATGATACAAAAAGACCCTTCTGCCCCCTACCACTGCTAGAAATTTGTTGATCCATAACATTTTGCTTGTGATGTTTTCAAAATTAGTCATTAAATAGGTAATATCTATGACGAAAAATATAATGTGTCATAGATACAAGGGGAGGGGATGCTCGTCCAAAACATCAGTGACGAAGTCCAAACTTATGTCATTAAACAACAAAACAATCGTCATAGAATTTCACGGATCCAAATAATTCTCGATAACATAATTGTGACGAATTGGCTGTCGTAAAAAAAAAATTGAACTTGTCCTACTCATACGTGACTATCTAGTCTTACGTGGCGGTGGCGCTATCGATTGATTATTCCAAAATTAATTTTTAAAAATTGATCGATTCTCAATCTCTCATCAGGCGCAGGGGAGTTCGTTGTGAGGAGGGTCGCCAAGAGGTTTCACCCGAGGCGGCACGTGGCGGTGGCGGCCTCCTGCGGCGTCGGCAGCCTCGTCCTTTCCCTGGTCCCTTCCCACTGCATTCTCTTCGTTTTTTCGGCATGGAACACCGCCTCTTCCTTCCACAATCGGCAAATCACCCTGCACGCAGCAGCCACGCCGCCCTCCCTGCTGTGAACTCATGTGTTTGCTCAGTGTTTTTTTCAATATAAGATTGATATTTTGGGCCAATTTTAATTTACATATGTTTTAATTTACATATAATGATCATGAAGGAATTGACTAACTGATGTAGATGGATGGATTGGTTCTGTCAAGCATTTTTCTAGCCATGTACTTTGACAGGTTCAGTCCAAGTACTTTTTTTAGATCTGAATAGTGTCGTACAATCTAGGCACAGAAATTAACTAGGTCTAATTCGTTTCAAACTAGCTTAATTTTTTTTCAACTTACTGCTAAATGACAGGAGTTTACTTCTAGCTATAGTCAACTTCTGTAGCTATGTTCAACTTTTTTTTTTTTGATCGAAAAGGGGCAGGCGCTCTGCCATTTCATTAAGAGGGAGAAATATTTACAAGGAACAACTCCAAAGGACTACTCCATATTTACAATGTTGGTCGAAAGGCCCCAGCTACGAATGTCATCCCTCACACGGGACACCACCAAAGGGATGGACAAAGATTTTCCATCGAAAATGCGACGGTTGCGCTCTTTCCAGATGTTCCAGATGGTTGTTGTCACCAAACCACCAAAAGCCTTACGATCCGAGGTACGAAGACCTTGGTGATTCTGAAGCCACCACGCAGAAAGATTTCCATCCGGAGGCCGAATGAATACGAAGCGGTCTGAGAGCACCTAGGCCCAGATACACTGATAGAGAAAGAGCACGACGAGGTAAGATGATCGGTTGTCTCTGGACTTGCCTGACATAGGCAACAAATGGGATTGTGGGGCCAACCCTTTTGGCCAAGACTCGACCATGTTTATCTTCCCATGAACAAGAGTCCAGGCAAAAAAGTGACATTTATTCTCCGTGTCAGCTTTCCAAATAAGCTTATGGAATTCCTAACGCGTGCTTCCGTGAATCGCACTCAGACGTGAGCGGGTCGATAGGATCGGTGAGAGGTGGTGACTGAAGATTTCATCCTTTGCGCCCGAGGGTGCAAGAACCACCTGCTGGAGCAAGGGCCAAAGCCTATTGAAATCATGAAGCTGGCTAGTGGTTTGAAGATGACTAACCGAGGAGATCCAGACTCGTTGAAGGAGGCTTGCAACACTCCGGTTTTTGCGCTTGGCAATGGCAAATAAATTCGGAACCAACAACCGAGGAGCCGTCCCCTGAAGCCAATTGTCATTCCAGAAGCTTGCCTTGTTGCCATCTTTAATCACCACTTTTGTTGCCACCCGAAACAAGCTGGCGTCGGAAGTATCACAAGGGATGGTGGTGCCGACCCAGGCCTTTGTAGGGTTTTTCCACTCCTGCCACATCCAACGAAGACGAAGAGCGCGACTAAACCTTTCGAGATCCACAACGCCGAGACCCCCAAGCTCCTTCGGGCGGCACACTGTGTGCCAGTTGACTAAGGCATGCCCAGGGCCGAAGTGCTCTTCTCCGCACCAGAGGAAGGAGCGTCTGACTCTGTCAATTTTCTTTATCACCCATTTAGGGATCAGAATGGCCGTCATGAAATAGGTTGGCATTGCCGAGAGCACCGCATTGATTAACGTGAGACGACCAGCTTTCGATAGGAGCTTTCCTTTCCAACCAGGTAACCGAGAGCGGATTTTATCCACTAGCTGAAGGAAGTGGGGATGTCCGAGTTTTCGTAAGTGCAGAGGAAGCCCGAGATACTTGCAAGGGAAATCAGCCAGCTTGCCTGGAAAAGCCTCAAGGAAGGTATTAGGGTCCATGTCCGAGCAATTGATTGGGAAGAGCTCGCACTTGCTGAAGTTGATGGTCAAGCCGGAAGAGTGGCCGAAGACCGACAGAATTTTGGCCACCGATCTTAGCTCCCTCACAGAGGGGTTGGTGAACATAGCCGCATCATCAGCATAGAGAGAAACCCTGGGTTTTAGCGCCCGGCAATTGATTGGCTTAAGGACCCCTTTTTGCAAGGCCAAACTGAAGATACGCTGTATGGGGTCAATTGCCAGGATGAAGAGCATGGGGGAAATGGGGTCTCCCTGCCTCACCCCCTTCGCATGATAGATAGGCTCACCTGGAAGACCATTGAGCATGACTAAGGAGGTCGACGTGCCCAGCAAAGTGGTGATCCAGTTGCGCCAGCGCCGACCGAAGCCCAGAGCTTGAAGAACCTCCAACAAGTAACCCCAGTGAACAGAGTCGAAAGCTTTAGCGAAGTCCAGCTTAAGGAAAATGGCTGGTATCTTCCTTGACTTGAGATCTTTCAAAACGTTCTGCACATAGAGGAAGTTGTCATGGATTGATCTCGTCTTGATGAAAGCACTTTGATTGGATGACACTAAGTCATTCAATTTCGGGGCGAGGCGGTTAGCAAGGACTTTCGAGATGATTTTGCTCATGCTATGAATGAGGCTAATGGGTCTATAGTCATGGAGACTCCGGCACTCCTTCTTTTTTGGCAGCAAGATGATGTTAGCTGAGTTGAGCAGGTTGAAGGAGTCAGCGCCCTGATTGTAGAAGTGCGTAACTGCCTGAAGGATGTCTTGCTTGATGATCTCCCAACACCTCTTGTAGAAAAGGCCAGAGAAGCCATCTGGACCCGGGGCTTTGCTCGAAGGCAAGGAGAAGATCGCGTTCTTAATTTCCAATTCCTCGAAGGGGATCTCCAAGTCAGTAAGATCTGAGGGGATGTAGCCAAGGTGATCCTAGGCCAAGGTAGTCATGCGGGTATGGAAGGAGCCTAAGTGATTCTGGAAAAAACGGTTGCATTCTTGACCTTTTCAAAGATGAGAAGTGATCACCCCATTCTCAAAGTGTCAAGGAGTGGATGTGATTTTACGCCTTACGTTGTTGGCCCTTATGTGGAAGAACCTAGTGTTCGTGATCCCCGCACGAATCCAGCGAGTCCGTGCTTTTTGCTTGGCCTGAGACCTGCTCAGAACGGCAAGATCGTGGCAGCGAGCTTTAAGAAGTTGCCTTAGGGTCACTTCTTCGGGAGAGAGGTTGCGGGACTCCATGGCACAATCGAAGAGAAGGATGAGTTCCGCCACAATTGCTGATTGGATCTTGATGTTCCCCACATGGTTTTTTGCCCAACGCGACAAAGCTTTGGCAGTCCTGGCCAATTTGATGTGAAGACGCCTAAAAGGGTTTGACGAAACGACGACACGAAGCCACGCGTCCTTAACTACCTCCTCGAAGCCCTGAAGGTGGCACCAGAAGTTTTCAAACTTGAAGCAACGAGCTCTCCTTTGGTCCATTACATCGGTAAGAAGCAAAGGGGTGTGATCAGACATAAGGGTAGGCAAGGCCTGGAGGGTCACCCAAGGGAAGGCGGCCTCCCAGTTGGTGTTGCTGAAAGCCCAATCAATTCTGGTGAGGGTAGGTTGTTGACGTTCATTACTCCAGGTGAAACGTCTTCCGGACAGCGGGAGCTCCTTAAGCTCAAGTTGGTTGATCAAATTGCGGAAAGCATTCATGAGGGTGTAGTTCAAATTGGCGTTGTTTTTGTCTGCTGCTTGATAGATGAGGTTAAAATCCCCAATTACAAGCCACCCCTGGTCAGGATCGATAGGTTGGTGATCGATAAGCTCATTCAGGAAGCGAAGCTTGTCAGAGGTTGTCTGGGGGCCATAGACTATAGTAAGCTTCCAAGGTTGCCCTTCATTCAGAGGGTTAATGATAGCGGAAAGGCAATGCTCAGATGCAAGAACGGAACTTATGGCGAAAAAGTCTTCATGCACCAGAAGCATAATGCCCCCTCGCGAGCCATCCGCGGGCTTAAAAGCGTGGTCTTTGGAGAACTGCTGACCGGCGCACTCGGTGATGATACTTGTATCTAGGTTGGAAAGCTTGGTTTCCTGAACGCAAATGATCTTCGCATTGGTGGAGGAGACAAGGTTGCGGAGAACACTTCTGCGGGCTATCGTGCTCAGACCGCGGACATTCCAATTTAGTATACGCAACTTTTTAATCATTGACACATATGGGGCGACAGACGGGCTGCAGATTATAAGACAAATATACAAGTCTGATTGTCTCATCGCACTGCAGATTACAAAAGGAAGGATCCAGAAGCCCCCGAAGCAACAACGCCCACAGAAGGCAATACAGGTGCACAGCAAAAGGAGATAGCCTCTGGCTAATCATGTAGCAGGACGGCAGTCTGGTGGCGGCACAGTGCCACTGCTGGGAGGACGGTGTCTGCAAAAGTGTGGTTTGCCGGCGTCGCCGCCGACGCGTTCGTCGTGCCACGTTGCGAACGCCAAAAATCGCTGCTGCCCGACGCAGCAGCAGGTGGTCGTCGACACTGGACTTCCTAATCATGGGTGGAGGGAAGGGCCTCCGAAGTGCTAGCCTGGCCACACGCCAAATGCAGGCGGGCCAAGCTAGTGAGAGCCTCCGCTGCTAAAGGCTCCAGGGGCGCGCCGAAGAAATCCTTCAAGACGTTGGCATCCTCCGCAGGCTTGACCTTAGCCTTTAGCCAAGGCTGGAGGCGCTGAACTATCAGGCGTCGCGCCTTTGCCTCCGCTGGCATCGTGGAGTTTGCTTTGGCCGCGAGCCTAGCGCTGCGGCGCATCGTCGGGAGGCGAGGCTTGATGCGACGACGCTGGTAGACCTGCAGGATAGGAGGACGAGGCAGCACAGTGAGCTCGCTGAAGAAGGAGGCGTTGTCCTGGTCGGCGACCACTTGAGGAGGGAGAGCAGGCAGCGTCTGCGGTTCAGGAGGTAGGTCGGAAGTTGGCGTTAAAGCCCAGGAGAGTACCATGTCTGGTGCGAACGAGATGGGGTCGACATCCGCCAGAGCTGACACAGTGGAGACGGCCGGCGTCGGGTCTTTGTCTGTGACCATAGGGACGGAAGAACTGCCCACCTCCTGGCCAGCGACAAGAGGAACTGCCGACAGGCCTGCTGCCCCGTCGCCGTCGGCAGCATAGCCCTCTGCAGCCAGCGGCAGGTCGCGGCTGGAAATCTGAGGCGCGCCATCCTCCAGGAACGCCCGCCCTGAAGCCGGTGGCGACAGCGGCGACAGCCCTGCGACGGGCACCTCTGAAGGAGCAGGGACGCGGCGTGGCCGCCAGCGGAGCAGCGGACAGTCGACCTTTGGAGTAGGTTCGCGGCGTGGCCGCCAGATGAGCGGCGGACGGGCGATGGTCCTCCAGATCTTCGCGGTCACTGCGGGGGTTGGAAGCCGCCGGCGCCGACTGGAATCGCCCCTGTCGCGACTCCCACCTCTCCGCGCAGCCTTGGCAAGGCTTCCGAACGCGGACACCGAGCGCCGGAAAGCCACATTGAGGTTGCAAGAGAGGGAGCGACCACGGCGACGAGGTGCTCTAGAGTCATCTTCGCTGTCTGAATCGTCCCTGCGACGTTGAAGAGGATGAGTAGGGTTATAGTTAGAGGAGCTGTCACCTTCGCCGTCAATGCGTCCTAGGCGCCAACGGGGCTTGTGGCGGACAATGTTTCCCACTGGGCGAGTGTGCTCTTCAATGGTGTCGAGATAGACCAGCACTTTAAAGGTTGAAGCTTCCTTGGCTGGCTCCACCTCCCGGGAAGTAGGATTAGCAACCGTCGAAAGGTAGTGAACCTTGGGCACTCCTTCTGGGCGGTCCGTCCAAGCCCAGACATTGAGGGTAGAGGTAACCTCCCGCCGAGCCGAGCTTTCCTCAATGCACTGCACAGCACAGGAGCTGCCGAGGATGCCTTCAACCACCTTCTCCGTCCAAGCGAAGAGAGGAACATTTTCCAGGCATAGCCGCACCCGAAACGGTAAAGGCTTGGTGTCTTCCGCCAGGTAAGGCTGCCATGGCCGGAGCTCCAAGGCGGCTTCGCCAAAAGCTGCTCTACCGCGCGCGAGGGCAGCATCTCGGCCAGCTCTGGTGGCGAAGCGGACAAGGTAGTCCTCTGGACAGTGCCGAGTAATGGAGACGCCATGCCATTGCTCCCCCGAGGCGTCCACCAACGCCGCACGAGCATCATTGATGACACTGTCCGGATTGATGCGCCGCCTGGTCCGAAGATTGGCCACGACGCATCTTAACTGGAGGATGGAGAGGTCGATCGCCATGACTTCGGTGGAGAAGGTGCAGCTGGATGTGCGGCGTGGTCTCTCTTCAAGTGCTTCCAAGACTCTGGAGGGCCGCCCCCTCCGATGGGAGCTTGCACGATGAGTCTCCATGAGAGGGCTGCAGGAGGAGCTAGCTAAGCTTACAGGTGGACGAGGAAGGGGGCGACGGCAGTGGCGAGCAAAGTGGCCACTGCGCCCGCACGCTCTACACCTCACGGGGTCTCTGCAATCCGCAATCAGGTGGTCCGGGGCGAGGCACTTGAAGCATCTCCTCATTGAGTTGGAAGTTCTGGAGTGAATGCGTGGTCGGTAGACTTGAATGCCGGTTGGGTGAGTACCTGAGTAAATGCGGGGAGCCGGAGCTAGCAGAGCCTCCACATAGGAGCGCCGTCTGGCCGGCACCGAATGTGCTACTTCCGCCTTGCCTTCTAGCGTCTTGTGCAGAGGGCACACCGTCACGAGGGGATTTGAGAATCTGACAGACCTCCGGCTTGAGCGGCGAGGACGATCCGCGCTCGTATCTTCCGGATTGCCGCGCCGTCCGTCCGTTCGCAGCGCAGATCCGCCACCACCAGCATTGAAGGCGGCAGCTGTGAGTCCTTCACTTGGTTTCAGGCACGGACGGAGAGGCCTGCCGGAAGAGGTTGCGGCAGGGGGCGGCGGGGAGGGGTTCCGAGAGCAGGAGGGCATGGCCTTTTTCTTGCACTTTCTGTTCATAGCTGCCCACATAGCCTGCAAGCTGCAACCAAGTAATTTTTCCTTGTGCATTGCAATGCATTGCAGTAACTTTATTATTTTCTTCTTAAGGTATGGATAATTCAGAGCAGGGCACCACAGTACCATATCACTCATCTTTCTTGTTTGTTGAATATATTATTATTTTCTTCCTCATAGGGTACTTGAAACAATTGCAAAAAAGTTTTCTTTTTTTGTATGCTCTAGATTTTAGACTCTCTGAAACAATTATTACGTGCTAGACTTAATCCTTCTAGAGTTATAAAAGTAATAAGAACTTTTCCTGTCTTTCTTAATCTTAAAGGCAGCCAACATGGAAAGTTTAGAGACCAAAGATTTGCAGGACAATGGTGTTTTGCCTATTGCTTCTCCGACTGCAAGGTCAAAACCATTTACTAACATTACCTCAAAAAAACCATTTACTAAATAACAGAGGCAACACTCAGAATGACTGGGATTTCTGTAATTCAGTCAGCTATGATAGAAATAGGGACACATAAGAAAAATAAAAAATCATAGCGTGCCGCACATTAGTGGCATTTCTCTGAGCAGCAGGGTCCTGCTCAGCAGAGATGCGTGCCTCCTCTGCAATTTTGCTCTTTAACCTGAATCATTGATTGCTCTTGTTCCTGTTTGTCTGATAGGCCCTGCTTTAGTTCAGATATTTCTTGTTCCAGCTGCTCAACCTAAAAGAAAGCAAGATTATTGCATGTTATGCTGTTCCAAGAAAACCAGAGGTCTTTAGCTGAAAGGATGAATCATGATAGATTGACAGCAGTTTTAATTTGGTCATTAGTTCACAAAATGAAGCAATTCTAGGACCTGTCCTACGTAATACAGACGTTCTAATGTGGTAAATGGTTAAATAGAGACAAATTGTACATATAATTTAGGAATACAGGCCAAATATACAGAACTAGGAAAAAGTTATTTCTGTGGCATAGCTGCATAGGCAGCAATATTGGACTAAGTACTGCTTAGCAAACTGGCTATTGGCATGATGCATGGTTTTGTATTGCTCATACAGCAAAGTCTGGCTATACCTTTGCACTTAATTGGCATCGATTATCTTGTTAACCATTTCCATCAATGTTGTCTCTAGTTCATCAGCTCTGAATATCACAAGGAGCCAAAAAAAAAAAATATAAGAACTCTTCAGACATAAATATTTCACAACCATGAATGCCCCCTGACACAAGCTATGCACACATCTTGTATATGTACTAGCAATTTTGCCATTATATCAAGCTAGTCATGATAACTATCTCTTTGTAAGATGTCTCATCCAATCTGTGGATAGTAAGTCACTAATGCTACTACTTATCTTGGTTCAATCTACAATTTTTTACACCATTTCTCACGCAAGTTACTGCTAAGTTTAGACTACCTTGTATATTACTGATTCCTAACACAGCCCCGGCGGCGAGGGGAGGAGGGGTTTGGGCACCGCGGGGGATGGCGCGAGGGGCATCTTGGGTTCTTGGTGGTGTTCAGTGTTCCCGGGTCAGAACTCAGGATGGGGATTCCGACAGTGGCGGACGCAGGATGGAAATGAAGGTGGGGCAAGCCTAAAATTCGACGTGTATCTATCCTCGGCCTAATGCCCTAATATATGAAAACCAAAAAAATATATGCACACCAGGCTAAAATAATGCAAGTTATCGATCACATTAAGTTAAATTCACCAACAAAAGACATAAATAAAAATATGAAATTTGGTTTTCGACATAGTAGAACTACAACTACTATGTTGGGAATTAGTTCCAATTGGAACTAAGAATTTCCTTATCATATCTGTCCAAATTATGAATTATAACAACAGTAATTAATAACTATCTCTATTCTCTAATAATCTAATTCTCTATCTCTAAATCACTAATTAATATGCAAATGAAATTACATTAGTACTTAGCAGGAGGCGCCATCGCCGGCAGGAGGCAACTAACGGGCTTAGCAGGACATGCCCGCCATAGGTAGGAGGCAGCCGGAGAGTCTGACCATGCAGGCGCAGCCAGCAGCAGCCCAGCCCCGGGTGCCACACAGCGTGACAGCGTCGCAAGGCGCCGTGCCGGAGCCCGGAGCGGCGGAGCGCTCAGCCGGAGCGTGTGCAACAATCACGACTATCCCTTGATTTTGATCTTTTCAATTCCCATCCCTATGTAGATGAGACTATAAATAATGATGTTGATGACAGTGAAGGATTTCGGCAATTTTGGTTTGGTTAGCGGTGACAGCGCGAGAAAAAAACTCGGATTGCTTGTGACATTTGGCACTCAAGGGCTAGTTTCATTGTGTTTTAAAGGTCTTTGCTTAAAAGGAGATATCATCTTTTCATGAATATATTTGTTTTCTTTAAAAAATAAAGTGAAGGGTGGAAAATGGGTACTGATAAACTATATTATCTAGCTTCATTCGTTTTTGAAAAAAGGCCATATGTGTATTATTTCTTCCAATACATATACTATTTGTGTCTGGCTTTATCCGTATTTGAAAAAACACTATTCATATTCACATGCCTTGTCTTGAAGTCTTAATTTATACTAAAAATTAGATTAAAAATACGAAAATGCTTCAAAGCGTGGCGTCCGACAGGCCGGACGGCCCAGCAGCCCGCGCGAGCATACCACGAGATAACTCGAGCTAGCTAGCTGCTCGTACGTACCTACGCACCAGCCATTTTTTTATTATGCTATTTTGGATTTCTCTTTTTTGTATCTTTTTCATCCGGAGTCCAAATTACGTAAAACAAATTTCATAATTCATCTAAATTCTTAATGAACTCATTTTAAATACTTTTTCTTTTTTTCAATTTTTTATTTTTTATTGGTACAATTGTTTCGCATACAAGATAGATTGTTTCGGGAGGCTAGACTCATTGTTCCAGCAAGCAAAATAGATTGTTTTAGTAGATATACAAGTTGTGGCCCATCAGACTAGACCAAATACATTGTTCCAACATGTATAAAAATTGTTCCAGCAGGTAAGATTGATTATTCCGAGAGGCTAGACTCATTGTTCAGCAGGTAAGATTGTTTCGAGAGGATAAACTCATTGTTTCTGACGGCGTGCTTTCTGCTCAACCACTGCGGATCACACCCCTATCAGATTTCTATCCTGCTAGCCGATCAGGTCGAGCTCAGTTCGATTTGAGCGTAGAACGCGGCAAGGAGCGACACGCAGAGAGTTTACCCGTGTTCGGACCCCTCGCGTATGTAATGATCCCCACGATCGCCGAGCCTTAGCTCTTTTCCGTGTTGTGGTTGTATGGAATGTGGTTACTGATCAGTTTGAACCCCTCTCGCTTCTCTCCTCCTTTTATACAAGCCTTGAGCTGGCGGAGAGAACCGAGGGGTAGGCGTCAAGACGCTTAATGCAAAGTGATAAGACGTGAGGGCGGGGCGGGAGACGAAAACGTCGCTATTGCGCGCGCAGTGGCGCCCGCAGCGCCCGCCGCAAGTGGCTTCGACCCGCAGAACACGCCCGGAGAGGCGGTGGCCTCAGCCGCTTCTGCCCCGACGCGGACGGCCAACTTGAAGCGGTGAGTTCTCTCTCTGCCGGTCAATTCCGTTGCGCCACAAAGGCGATTTGAACAGAACTGCAGAGGTCCGTGGCGTAATCATCTCTTCATCTGTCTATCCGCGCGTAATGTCGCATTGAATGCGCCTTGTCCTCCGCAGCGGGGAGTTTTCGCCCGAAGACTCCTTCGGGGACGCCTCGCCACGCGGGCCCCGGGCTGATGGGGGCCTTAAAGGGCTTCGCCACGCTGGCTGGCCCTGGTCATCCGCCGACGTGGGGCCCATTGGGCCTTGTTGAGGGCTCGCCCTGTTGGGGCTCGGTCGCCCACCGACGGCGTGTGGGGCCCTCTCCCGGGCTCGAGGGCTCGCCCGCGCGACGACGTGTGGGGCCCTCGTCGGACCTTGTTGAGTGGCTCGCCCACACGTTGGGGCTCGGTCGCCGCCGACATGTGGGGCCCTCGGACGACCTTGAGGGGTTCGCCCACCTGCTTTGGGGCACGGTCGCCCGCCGACGTGTGGGGCCGCCTCATGCACTCTTGGCCTTCCTTAGGACTCTTCATACCCCAAGATTTAATGCAAGCAGTGAGCCGGGTCCACCATGATCGCGAACCGTCATACCGATATTTCACCGTTTCTTGTGCGGCGGAGGCGAATCGTGGGGGCCCACCTCGCGCGCGTCAGACGCTGATTCTCCACCTGCGCACGATCTTCCTTGGGGAACCGTAACGCTTTTTCGCGGAAAACCGAAGCGCGCGGGGCAATGATGGTGCCGCGCGCGCGAGTGGGGACGGAGTCCAAACCGTCGCGCTCGCGCCCTTTGCCTATAAATGCTTCGTCCCTTGGCGCCGTGACGAATCCTTCCGCGCGCCAAAGTACTTTGAGTTGTCTCCTGCTTTCTTTTGCTACCGCTACCAAGTTTCTTCGCCCCTTAGCTCCCGCCACCGCACTTCCTCCATCTTCCAATGGCTCCTAAGCGCAGCAAGGGTCGCCGCGGGGACGCCGCTCCGACCACGCCGCCGGTGGTCCAGCTTTGCCGACCTCCGCCCGACGAGGAGATGGTGACGCGGCTCAAGTGTTCATGCCGCCGACCTCCGCCGGTTCCGCCCGGCACCATGGCGTCAAGCCCGCGACGGGAGATCATTACCTTCACTGGCGGTCTTTGGCGGGGCTCGCCCCACCATACTCGAAGTTCTTCTTGGGGTGCTTGCCTTCTACGAGATCGGTAGCGCACCTTCCCCCAAACTCCATCGTGATGCTGGCCATCTTCGCCCACCTCTGCGAAATGTTCGTGGGGGTGATGCTGAACCTCCCGCTCTGGCGCCGACTCTTCACGCTGCACACGAGCTCGCGCCCGAGCGGGGTTGGGAGCTGCTACTTTACGCTTCGCGACGTCGCCGCCTTCATCCCGGTCGCGGTCAAGTCCAACTGGAAGGACTGGGCTCGGCAATGGCTGTACGTGGAGGATTCCAGCGGCTGCGATGATCTTGCCTTCCCCGAGGGTCCTGCAAAATCCCTCCCCAGCTGGGGGTCTCTGCCCGACGACTCAGCGGGAATGGATGTAATGCTGGCGCGCATTGCTGAGCTCCGCCGCAACGGGCTCACCGGAGCCCATGTGGCGGCGGACTTTCTGCGGCGCCGCCTCTGCCCGCTCCGCATGATGGCGCGCCCCGCCTGACAGTATTATGGCGATGACGATAGAATCCGCGTCGTCCCTGGAGGTGATTGTTCTTCCACTCTTTCGGGTTTTCTTACTCCGCGGAGCGTCCTTTCCTCTTTTTTGTTTGCTTGCCAACTCGCGGCTTCTTCTTTTTGTGCATCCGGCCGAGAAACGTCTTGGGAGGATGTGCTCGGCGATGGTGGTGGGGCTTCGTCGCGCCACCGGACGACATTCTCTCCGCATGATGTCCGCCTTCTGCGGATCGGGACCCACGGAGCGCAATCAGACTTTGCGGCGCCTCCCATGGAGGTTTCGGTCCCGCGGTCCAAGTGGCCCGGGGACCTCTACAAATCCGCGATCCTCCGCCGACGATCGCCGAAGCTCCTGCGGCCGCTGCTCCTCCCGTCGTGGCGGCCGACTCCGACCACGCTCTCGGGAAGCGCCGCCTCATCCTCTCCCAAGACGATGATGACGAGGAGGGAGAGGCGAGCCCAAAAAGGCTCCACCCTTCGAGTCCTGAGCCGCCTCCTTCGGCTGCTGCTGACGCAGCCTCTCCGCCGCCTGGCAAGAGCGCGGCGACTCTTCTGAAACCGGCGCCTCCTGCGCCGACTTCTTCCACGCCGGCACCTCTGTGCGGCACCGCCGTCATGCCGGCTCCTCTTGCGACGCAGCACCTCCGTGCCGGCGCTTGCCCGGCGGCCGCCGCCGTGACTCCGCTGCCCCTCGCCTCCTACAGGGGAGGAGGCGGCGGCGCCGCCCGCGACCAAGTGGTTTGACACTGCCCCCCTCTTCCTTCGCTTTTGGGAGGCGCCGCTTCAGATAACTTTTTCTGCGTTCACGTACATTTCGCGTTAGGGTTAGCATGCCAGATGTTTTTCGCATATCTGAACCCTTCTGGTTTTTCTTCGCGGGATAGAGCGGACGCTGGGGCCTCAGACTCCATCCCGCGCGATCCGCCAGCCCCCAGCTTGCCCGCGGCCCCTTCGACTGAGAGTGCACCGGCGTCGTGGCTGGAGGACCCTCGAGCCCATCGCCATACCGACACCAACGCCATCTTCGCCATCGCCCGGCGTCGGGCGCTCCTTGGCGCATGGCCGCCACACTGGGCGCGTGGGAAAACGCTCACGGCCGGCGGAGCAAGCCGCCGGCGAAGCTGCAAGCGGGCCCTTGACCAGAGACCGCGGCGAGGAGACGGCGACCATGAGGCTGCGGCAAAGACAAGTCGCCTCCCGCCTCGGCCACCAAAGACGCTGAAGACTTCAGCGCGGCGCACTCTGAGCGCCTCCGGGCTCGCCGATATGCTGCGGACCGCCTACCGCGATTTCGATGTCTCAGATCCACTGGGCGTTTCAGACGCCCACGGAGGAGACGGCAATAAAGATGATATGCGGCCTTGATGAAGCGCGCCGCCGAGGCCTCTCGCGCGACCTGCCGGTGGTGATGCGGACGCGGGCTATCGAAGATGGTCGCCACGCGCCTGGCAGCGCGGTTCGTCTTGGGCAACCGCCTTGCCCAAAACGCCGCGTTCGACCTTGACGCCGCATCGGGAACCTTGGCACCGGTGGACCCGGCGAACAATCCCGGGTCGAGGTCGCCGCCAGCCGCGTATCCATAATGGGCGGCGCTGCTCCGGCAGAAGACGATGACGACGAGGAGTAACTGAACTCCCTTGTTTGTTTCGTCTTGTATATAGAACCTGTTAATGCAAACTTTTGCTTTTCTGCCATGAGTCTCGATTAAACTTTTGCACAAATTCTCACTTGCGAAAAGAAGAACTGAGGCACCCAACTGCCAAAAGTTTTAGACAAAACGTTCTGCTGCAAGTGAGCGCTTTTTCCTTAGGCATCTGGTTACTTCAACCCTTATGGCCTCTCGGCAAACCGACCTTAAACGTTGCGTGGTGAGAGCTTAGCTTCCGGAAGTGGTCTAGTCGCTGGTGCCGTCGTTGGCGATTGCCGGACCGGCGGACACACCAGCTAGAACGCCGCCCGTCCGCCTCGCCTCGCCCAGCCGCAAGTTCAAGCGTTCGCCCTTGCAACTAAGGGGCCGTCAGCCTTAAGTACTTTTTCGCTACCAGCTTTCAACAGAATGTTTTCCAACAGACTTTTTGAGGCTTAAGCAACCGACCGCCAAAAGTTTTAGACAGAACGTTCTGCTGAAAGTGAGTGCTTTTTCCTTAGGCATCGGGTTACTTCAACCCTTATGGCCTCTCGGCAAACCGACCTTAAACGTTGCGTGGCGAGAGCTTAGCTTCCGGAAGTGGTTTAGTCGCTGGTGCCGTCGTTGGCGCATTGCCCAGACCGAGCAGACACACCAGACTAGAACCCGCCTTCCGTCCGCCTCGCCTCGTCCAGCCGCAAGTTCAAGCGTTCGCCCTTGCAACT
Source organism: Raddia guianensis (assembly GCA_036346415.1). Classification (NCBI taxonomy): domain Eukaryota; kingdom Viridiplantae; phylum Streptophyta; class Magnoliopsida; order Poales; family Poaceae; genus Raddia; species Raddia guianensis. The sequence goes on along the minus strand of CM070541.1, from coordinate 8,958,036 downwards.
AAAGGGCCATCAGCCTTAAGTACTTTTTCGCTACCAACTTTCAGCAGAATGTTTTCGAACATACTTTTGGAAGCCAAAACGAACGGATGCCCACAGGGAGACAGAACTTATCTTTATTTTGCCGATGGCTTTGTACATCACAGCCCCCGAGGCGAGCGGGGAAGGAGGAAGTCCTCGCCGCTCGGCTCCAAAGGGAGGCCAAAAAAAAGATGCTCCTGGAACAGCTTCCTACGGGTAGAACTTCCTCAGCTGCTCGACGTTCCAAGTGTTCGCCAATTCGCGACCATCCTCGAATGCGAGCCCGACCGAGCTGGGCGGAGGCGAGACCACCTTGAAGGGGCCTCCCATTGTGGGAGACGACTTGTTGCGGCCCGCTGCGCTGAATTCTGTGAGCGAGGTCGCCCATGCTGCCGATGTTCTCTCACACACCGCTTTGCTTGATAACGGCGCGAAGGCTGCTGATACTGGCGGCTCGGATCGCGCTCTCTCTCGATCTCCTCCAGAGATTTACTTCATCCGACGGTCGTGGTCTCCAAAATCTTCGCTAAACGCCACCCTTGGGGACCCGAAGGTGAGCTCCGACGAGAGCACCGCTTCAGAGCCATACACCAGGAAGAAAGGGGTCTCGTCGGTGGCTCTGTTGGGAGTTGTCCGCAGCACCCACAACACAGTGGGAACTTCTTCCGTCCAGCGCTTGCCACGCTTCTCCAGACGGTCGAACGCCCTTCTCTTGAGTCCCTTGAGTACCTCCGCGTTCGCCCGCTCCACTTGCCCATTGCTCTTCGGATGTGCGACGGAGGCGAAGCACAGCTTGGTGCCCAGCTCTTCGCACCAATCTTGAAAATCGGCACTTTTGAACTGAGCGCCGTTGTCGGTGATGATTCTGCTGGCGACGCCGAACCGGACGAAGATGCTTTTCATGAACTTTATGGCTGCAGCGGACGTGATCGCCGGGACTGGCGAGGCCTCAACCCACTTGGTGAACTTGTCGACGGCGACGAACAGATGCGTGTAGTCCCGGTCGCCCGCGGGAACGGGCCTAGGATATCTAGCCCCCAGACCGCGAACGGCCAGGAGAGCGGAATGGTTTGCAGCGCCTGGGCCGGTCGGTGGATCTGCTTAGCATGAAACCGCACGCCGCATCTCTTCACCGGCTCAAGGCATCCGGAGGGTCAGAGGCGATAGAAGCCGTGGCGGAAGACCTTTCCGACCAACGCCCGGCTCCCTGAATGGCTCCCGCACATGCCTCCATGGATCTCAGAGAGGATTGCACTCCCCGCTTCCCGAGTGACGCACTTCAGTAGAACTCCGTTTGCGCCCTGGCAATACAGGTCCCCACCTACCAGGCCGTAGCGCTTGGCCTTGCGCGCTATCTTCTCAACCGACGCGTCATCGTCGGGGATCACTCCGTCCCGCAGGTAGGCTAGGATAGGATCCATCCACCGACCTTCCGGACGGCCGCGGACGACGTTAGCATTGTCGCCGACGACTCTGCTCGGCACGGTATTTCGCCTCAACCGCCTCTACCGTTTTTCCCCATCCTCCCCGACCGGGAGTCTGCTGCCATGGAGCATCGACGTCTCCTCCGGACGTGGGAGCTGCGTCGAGCATCATGCCGCCCCCACCAGAATCGGGTCTGCGGCGACGGCGCGTGAGTCTTTCTTCAAAACCCGGCGGAGCAGGTGCCTCGACGAGGCAATGCAGGATAGCTCATCCGCCATATAGTTGTCGCGGCGAGGGACGCGCTGTGGCCCAAACCCTCGAAATGCCGCTCAACCGGCGCACCTCCGCCGGTAGGCCGCCATGACGGGATCCGAACAGTGAATTTCTTCCTCGCTGGTTGATGACCGGAGAGAGTCGCTTTGACTTGCAAATACGGATGCCCGTGGTCGGCCACCCCGAGCAAAGCGAGTAGCCCTTCAGACTCGCGATGTTGTTGGTAGCGGAACTCCAAAGACCACCAGTGCCGGACGATGTCGCCGGTGGGAGACACCAGGCGACACCATTGACCCCTCCGGCGGACGAGCCGTCGAAGAAGAGAGTCCATGGCGAGGGTTTGGGACCTTCTTCTTACATCCGCCGGAGTTCACTCGTTGGCGAACTCCGCCGAGCTTGCCCTTTGATGGCCGTTCGGGAGCGAACTTGAGGTCGAACTCGCCGGCTCCATGGCCCACTTGGCGACAAGCCCGTCGCCTCGCGGTTGAAGAGGATCTCCGCAAGGGGTACTTGGTCAAGACTTGTGATTTCGCGCCCCCGAAGTAGTGACGCACCTCCGGACGCCACAAGACGGCGTAGAGCATCTTCTGGTTTGTGAATACCTTGTTTGGCGTCGTGGAGGACTTTCTTGATGTAGTAGATGGGCGCTGAACACCTTTCCTTTCCGCCACCAAAGACTGCTGACCACCTAGGGGTTCGCGCGACATAAAGGATCGATGGCTCGCCGGAGTGGGGCGACCAAGACAGGCGGGAAGTGAGGTACTTCTTCACCCGTCGAACGCCTCCTGCGCCTCCGTGGTCCATTCAATTGATTGGTCTTCTTCAGAGCCCGAGTAGAGGAGACTTTTATCCCCAGGCGAGCTATAAAGCGCCCAGGAAGTCAGCACCCCACCAAGCACCTTGCATTTGCCAAGTCGCGTCGGGAGCTTCATGTTCTCGATCGCGCGATCTTGTCAGGTTCGCCTCAATCCCGCTCTGGAGACGAGGAAACCCAAAGACTTGCCCGACGGAACGGCGAAGACACACTTCTCAGGGTTGAGCTTGATGCAGTACTTTCTCAGGTTGGTGAAGGTTTCCTCCAGGTCGCCGATCAACTCCTCCGCCTTCTTGGATGTCACCACCAGGTCGTCGACGTACACCTCCAAGTTCCGCCCTATCTGGGAAGCGGTGAGCGATATGCATGGCCCTCTGGTAGGTTGGGCCTGCATTCTTCAATCCAAACGTGATGTGACCATGTCCATCATTGGTATGACCAACACTACGTTAGTGTGGTGGTCATCAATATTTTCGTCGACTACTTCGCCAGCATGGACATCGACGAGTCTTCGATCGACTATTTCATCTTCGACTTCTTCATCTATGACAAGCTGGCAACACTTCACGGCATCCTCAACATCATCTACATCAACTATGGTGTCGTCATCAACTATATGGCATCATCGACCCGCGCCATGGCCAGGTTGCGCGCTCAACCGGCAAGCTCATCATGCTGATATTACGTTGTCGCCGCCAGCAGTTCGGCCTCCACCGTGGCCACCTCCCCAAGCTCAAGACGTATTCAAGGAAGGCGTGTCTCCACCTCTTCGGCACCCTCTGGTCCCACAAGTCACGTCCTTGCAAGGCCGGCTCAAGAAAGAGCCCAATTTGTCCACGTGTCCGGTTCGGCCCATTCCGTGCACTCAAGTTAAAACGGATGCCCTGAACTCATACGGACTCCGTTTTGGACGTTCTTTGTATGCACGGATAAGCCCTCGACGAGATCTTTTCAACGGATCCAGTCCCACTTCCAAATTTCTTACGGATCAACGGAAATCATCAAAACAAGATTGCGGCTAGAATCTGCCAGGCGCTGTGACGCTCCACTTTGGGCCCATGGCCCATGTACCTCTTAGGGCTGCGCCCCAAACCCTAGCCATCGCTATAAATTCAGTAGCCGCCGCTATTTTAGACTTGGGTTTTGCTTAGATTATTCTGCTGTTGCAGTTTCGCCGTGTATCGGTTTGTGAAACCCCAACTTGTGTGCTTAATCTTCTTGCTTGTGTTCTCGATTCGCTTGCAGGAATTAGCCTTCGTGGTGAGGTCAATCGTGTCTTGGCGTGGTTGATAACGAACGGAGACAGTGGTGTAGCGATTGCAGGCTTAGATCTGTTCTGATTGGAAGCCGGATCGTCAACGTCGAGTTCTCCACCAATCGAGTTTATCCATACCTGTCGGAAGATCGAGACCCCCGTCTCCATCAAAACGCCATCCTCGTGTAGCAGTAGACGCCCATGGGCATCACAAAGGCTGTCTTGTCTTCGTCTTCTTCTGCCATGCTAATCTGGTGGTACCCAGAGTACGCATCCGTAGCCTGTTTTCGCACCTGGCGTGGAGTCGACGATGAGGTCGATCGCGGGCGTGGTCACGGATCGCCGGGCATGCCCTGTTGAGGTCGGTGAAGTCGACGCACATCCTCCACCGCCCGTTGGATTTCTTGACGAGGACAGGGTTCGCGAGCCACCTGGGATGGGCGACGCTCTGATCAACAGGATGATCACGAGCAATTGTGTGATGGGACTTGATCAATTGTGATCTTGCTTCTCTGATCTCAAGATCGACTCACATGCGGCTCAAGCTACATCTCACAGAGAGGATCCACACTGAGCCGCCCCGAGGTGTGGCTCCCCCGAATCTGGCGTTAGCTCTGGAGTAGCTGGTGGAATCACTGTCTCAGCTTCCCTTGGTACTGGCTCAGGTACCACATCTCCAACCTCCATCTCTTCCATTGCTCTAGCTAGTGGCTCATCTTCCACATCCTCCAGGTTCTCGTGGTGGCCTTGAGAACCATTGGACTCATCGAACTTCACGTCGTAGCTCTCTTCTACGACACCAGTTCTGTCGTTGAATACCCTGTAGGCCTTGGACTTGACAGAATACCCCAGGAAGAAGCCTGTGTCGACTCGACTCTGAAATTTCCCTAGATGCTCCCTCTTCTTTTTGATGTAGACCTTGCAGCCAAAGACTCTAAAGTAGGAGACATTCGGTCGTCTTCCCACTAGCAGCTCATATGGGGTCGTCTTCAGAACTCGACGGAATCTGACTGTTGATGCGATGGATGTGTATTTATTGCTTCTCCCCAGAACACATCCGATGTTCCATATTCATTCAGCATTGTCCTGGCCATCTCAATCAGGGTTCGATTTTTCCTTTCCACAACCCCATTTTGCTGCGGGGTATAAACTGCCGAGAACTCATGACCTATACCATTCTCATCACAATAGCTTTCAATGTTAGAGTTAGTAAACTCGGTCCCATTGTCACTCCTCACACTCTTGATTTGGCACTCAAATTTGTTTTGGGCTCTTTTGCAAATGATTTGAAAATGTTTCCAGCAGTGTTTTGTCGGGCATAAAGAAAACCCTGTGAAAGCGAGAGTAATCATCTCGATCACCAAGCAATGAAGGTTGCCTCAATGCTCACATATGTGGTCGGTCCAAAAGATCCATATGTAAAAGCTCAAGGGACGAGTGGTCGACATGACCGTCTTGGCAGGATGTGAATTACCCACTTGCTTGCCAGCCTGACAGGCACTGCAAAGCTTATCCTTTTCAAATTTGACATCCTTCAAACCAAGAATCAACTCGTTTTTGAAAACCTTTCTCAAATTTGACATACCTACATGCCCAAGACGTCTGTGCCAAAGCCATCCATGTGAGACTTTGGCGAAAAGGCAAGTCGAGAGATATGAGGAGTCAGAATGAAAGTTCACAATATACAGGTTTCGAAAACGAAAACCCTTGAAAATCAATTTATCATTTGAATCAACCACATTCATACCTTGAGGAGTGAAGTGACAATGAAATCCGAGATCGCACAATTGAGCCACAGAAAGCAAATTGTAATTGAGAGTTTGCACGAGAAGCACATTGTCAATGGACAAGTCAGAAGTGATAGCTACCTTTCCCGCTCCATTTACCTTGCTCTTGCTACCGTCTCCAAAAGTGATCCTGCTGGGGAAGTCTCCAACCTCCCCGAGTGAGGTGAACAACCGGGGGTTGCCGGTCATGTATTGAGTGCACCCTTGTCGATGATCAATGACACCTCCACGCCGGTAGTTCACCTGTCAAGAAAATTGATCACTTTTGTGACTCAGGGACCCAAACAATGGGTCCCCGAGGGTTAGCCTTCAAACCGGTAGCAATTGAGTCAACAAGATACTTCTTCACCCATACTTGATTCTTGTGCTTATTCAACCAAGATGGTCCAATGAACTTGGCAAAAACACGACCACAACCATCTTGCTTGAGCATGTAATTTCCATCAACTTCTACATGCACCTTCCTATGCTTGGGTTGGGGTTTGGTTTGAGGCTTCAGCTTGTTGAATGGAGCTTGTTGGTTGGGGTACCTAGGATGTAATGACCTATCATAGTGATTGTATCTAGGTGCACCAGAGTTGTACCTATAGTATCCATTCCAATTGTTCCTAGGTGTGCCATACCAAGTGTGGTTCATGCTAGGAGGACCTTGCCATTGACCATACCTAGGATGTTGCCATGTCAAGTTATAGTGCCTAGGTGGTTCTTGCCATTTGTGCTCAAAGTGTTGCCTAGGAGGCATGTTGCTAGTGTGCAAATTTTGATTATGCCCAAAGTTGTGAGCTTGAGATGAGGTGTTCCTCTTCTTGGGATAGGTATGATTGTAGTTCTGCCTCATGCCAGATGCTTTAGGAACAGTTTTCTTCCCTCTTTTTGGCTTCTCCGGGATAAACCCCAAGCCACCCTTTTGAGAGGGTTTCCTCTGTTTCTTAAGCATCTTGTCAAGAGCAAGACTACCCTCATAGCATTTCCCAATCCCTCGGTCAAACTTCTCAAGCCTAGACTTAAGCTCTGCATTTTTTATTGCCAGCTCTCTAACAGCCAAAGCAAACTTACAGTTATCAGGAGTGCATTCATGAGCATGACTAGAAGAATCACCAGAGCTAGATGCAATCAATGTCAAATCAATAAGATCATCACAAGATGTGGATATATCTAGCTTAGATGGCACAATAGTCAAGGCAAGAGAATCAGGCACATCATCAACAGAGGTAGCAACAGGCAGAAACTCTAGAGCAGTTTTTTTTAACTACAAGCAGTTCATGTTGTTCTTTTAAACCATGGTATGTAGTAAGAATATCCTCTAGAGAATCATTCAAAGCAAGGTTCTCCTCTTCTATCACATTCTGTTTCTTAAGCAAGCTACGGTTGGAGTCTAACAACAAGTCATACTCTGTTTCTAAACTATCATGCTTAGCTTGCAAGGCACTGAGAGACTGTTGAAAACTAGCATTTTTTATCTTTTCCTCATGTGCAATTTCACAAGCTCGTCGCACATTGTTAGCCATTTGTGTCATTTGTTCACGCATGTCACAATCAGAATCATCAGAATCACTCACCTCATGCTCTTTGGGCTTCGCCATCAAGCACATTGGGGTGCAGGCAGGAGTTGAGGTAGTATTATCCTCTTCAGAGTCCGTGTGCCATTCTTCCTCTTGAGATACCGCCATCAAACATCGTGGAGGGAATGCCGGTGGAGGAGGGATGGAGCTTGCCAAGGCCAATCCAGCGAGGCCTTGTTCAGTGGTTTCTTCCTCATCATCTTCTTCAGAGGCATTGGAGCCAGAATCACTGGAGCTATTATCAGTCACCCATTCTCCAACAAAAGCGAGCCTCTTGCCTTCATTGGAGCGGGCCTTCATGCCTGACTTGACAAATGGCTTCTTTTTGTCCTTACCCTTGTACTTGGTCTCGTCACCATCCTCTTTCTCGTTTCCCTTCTCCTTGTGCTTGGACTTGCTCTTGTCAGGGCACATCGATGCGATATGGCCCTTCTCATCACAGTTGAAGCACTGGAGGGAGCTAAATGGATTCTTGCTCGACCTCCTTCCACCTCCACGATTGAGGTTGTTGAAGTACTTGCTTGTGGTCCTCATGAGCATTACCAGCTCGCCAACATCAAAGTCTTGGCCATTCGAGTTGGCCCTTCCTTGTCGACAACTTTAGCACGTGTCTTGACCCTTCGCCTTGAGTGCAATCGCCTTCTCCTTCTGGGGTGCAGAATCCTCTCCATCCTTCATCATCATCTCATGAGAAGAGAGCTTCCCGAGCAGTGCAGTAGGCGTCAGTTTGGCAAGATCACCAGAGTTGGACAGGTACGTGATGATGTCCCTGTACTCTTGCCGTGGAAGCACTCTTATCATCTTCCTGCACACATCGACATTGGACAAAGAGGTTCCGAGCCCTTGCAGCTCATTGACAATGGGGTTAAGACGTGAAAACATCTCATTAGCAGATTCATTCGGCAGCATTTTAAACTGATCAAACTTTTCTTTGACCACTACAAGCCTCTCTTCCTTAACAGAAGAGGTACCCTCATGAATCTCTATCAAAGTAGTCCAGATGTCATTTGCAGAAGTTAAATTGCTAACTCTATCAAACACTTCCATGCTAAGCCCAGAGAGAAGTGCATTGATAGCTTTAGCATCCAACTCTAACTTCTTGATTTGTTCAGGAGTGGGACCAACATCTTTATCAATCTCTAAACCTAGCGGTGACTCAGTGGCCCTCCAGACATCGTAGCCTAATGACTGGAGGTAAAATGTCATCGCTTTTCCAATATCAAAGTGAGTTCCATTAAGCGGTGGGATCATATTGCTAGCAACACTTCCCGTCGACCATCTCGAGAAGCGGTGAAGCTTACACTCGAGATCCCGCTCTGATACCAATTGAAAGGATCTCTGGCAGAGAGGGGGGGTGAATCGGCTTCTTTTTAAATTTTACGTCTTTTGATTTTACTTGGAGCCTTAGCAAGTTTGGAAACCAACTATAAATGCGGAGCTAGCAATACCAATTATAGGAAGCGACGACAGACAAGTATCAAACAAGTCTTAAGCGGAAGTGACTACTCTTGGCACGAAGGCACAAGTCCACGCAATCGATTTCAAGGTCCACAATGTAAGGGGATGGCAGGAAGGGTGCAAACCGAGTTTTACGTGGTTGGGCGAACTCCTACTCCACGGTGAGGAACTTCAAGCGGAAGCCAAGACCCTCTCGTCCTGTGCCCTCAATCCACTCGTGGGCTCTTCAACAACGAATGTTGGGTGAGCACCGAACTCGTACAAAGTGGCAAGAACCTCTACAAGCGAAAGCTCTCACACTCCACCGGCACCCGCACAAGGTCACCGACCGCTCCCAAGAAACAGTTCTCCCGGCGTCGACGAAGGACCACCGACCGCCACGCAAGGCCAGTTCACCACGGCACCGACGAAGGGTCACCGACCTCGCAAGGAGGATTTCATCACGCAGTCGACACACGGTCACGGCCTCCCGCAAGGAGGACTTTGCACGCACCCTCACCCCACGGAGATGACCGCCAGGGACGGGTTTCTTCGATGTAGAGGGCGTGGTCAGTAGTGGTGCGCTCGATGAAGCTTGGGGGGCCTCGGTGCAAGAAATCCCAAGAGCACAAGACAGGAGGACACCAACTTCACCACCTCACTTCCATCATGGGGCTAGATGGGAAACCCCATGGGAGTGAGGAGGAGAGACTGGAGATGACCGGAGGAGGCAAGGTAGGCTTCTTCTTCTTCCTCTCTCCCTCTCCCTCTCAATCCCTCTCTCAATCCCTCTCAAATGGCATGGAAACCCTAGATGAGGAGGAGACCATGGGAGGAGCTCTCAATGGCATGGGGTGGCTACAAGAATGGGCTCTCTCAAGTTTTTCCCATCTGGTGGCTCCTATTCTGAGGGACAAAGCGAAACCCTAAAGATGGGCGGCTCAAATCTGATTTCACGAGATTTAGATCAATCCGTCGGACCGGTCCAAGACCGTCGGACTCGGTCCAAGCGAGCAGTTGCATTCGGGACTTAGTCGCTGGGAAAATTTGGCCTGGTCGGACCCGGTCCGACAGTGGAATTGCATTTTGGGACTTAGCCAAATCCTCACTTTCCTCCATCCGTCGGACCCGGTCCGACGGTGGTCGGACCCGATCCGACCAGCTCCAGTAGTCACACCAAAAAATTCATATCTTTTGCTCCCGAACTCCGTTTTAGGTGATCTTGGGCATTCCGGAAAGCTAAGAGAAAGGGCTATCCAACTAACTAAGTTTCACCACCTATTTCTAAATGGATAGACCCTAAATTCTATAGAAACCACTCTCCGGTACCCTTGGACACCTCTCTTTTGACTTGCGGACTCGGCGGGAGCTTAGAATGGCTTAGGCGGGAACCCAGGTGACTTATGTGCTAAGAAACCCTTGGACAGCTGGAAAGTGGCTTCTGGAGACTTCTTGACACTTTCGAAGACTTAGGCGCTAAGAAAACCCGAACCTTGGACAGCAATCCCACTCAGGAACTCTCTCGAACCCTGGACACCTAGCATCTCTAGAACCCGCTCAAACTCACTCAGATGAATTGGAACTTGTGCTCAGTGGGACCCTGCAACCAGAGAGATGAGTCTTGCCAGTAGCTGGGCTGGGCCAAAAACGCACACAAGGAAATCAAAGAAACTATGAAACAAAAGAGTCCTTATCCTTGGCGTTCCAGACGGCCCAGTTGCCATCAATTACCAAAATCAATTGAGCCCTGGGAGCTGAGCTTTCATCGCCGGAGGAGCTCCCAGAGTCGAAGCTTCAACCTTCTGGGCGCAGACTGCCCCCGCCAAAGCGAGAGCATCCTTGTCGCAGCGGAGCAACTTCGGGCGGTCCACTTTCACGATGATGGGGCCAGCTGGCCCCGGAATCTTCACCACCATGTACGCATAGTGGCAGGCCGCCAAGAACTTGGTCAGCGCCGGCCGACCCAGTATGGCGTTGTACGGGAGGTCGAAGTCAGCTACCTTAAACTCGAGCATCTCCGTGCGAAAGTTGTCGGAGCCTCCAAACGTTACTGGGAGGCTAACGCGCCCCAGAGGGACGGACTCAGCCCCCCGCGCGATGCCGAAGAATGGAAGTGCCGGTCGAAGCTCCTGCTGCTGGATCTGGAGAGCCTTGGCGACTCGGGCGGATAGGAGGTTGAGAGAGCTTCCTCCGTCTACCAGCACCGGCCCGAGTTTGACATTCCGGACCGTGGGCGCAACCACGATCGGGAGATGACCCGCCGCGTGATCTTGGTGGGTGATCGGCTGGCCAGAATGTGATCGGTTGCCCACCACACCCACGGTGCCTTGCGACCCAACGCAGACGCGGCGGCAAGACCTCCCTCATCGCACGCTTAAAACTAGCGGCGACGGATAAATGGCGATCCGCCGTGGATAACGGCGACCGCTCCGCTGCTGAAAACCAAGCGAAGCCGCTTCCTTGCCCTTGCCGCCGGACGCTGCTTTGCTTTGCTCGTGGGCGCGCTTGTCCACCGGTTCTTGGCGACATGGCAATCGGCCAAGTCGTGGGAATTATTGCGATGAATGGGACGATGGGTCCCTCCGTTCCACTCATGGGGCAGCGGTCTCGCCCTCGTCGCGACCCATGGGGCGCCGTGGCCACAGCGATCGCCATGGCCGCCCTACGGGACCGCTCTTGCCGCCGCCGCGCGACCTCCTCCTTTCTTACGCCCTTGGCGCTCACGCGTGGCGGCCATTGTCGTCGTCGTCGTCGCGCTCGGCGGCAGACCTGCCGGTCTCGGCCGCCTTGCGCTTCTTCTGTCCTTGCGCGGGATTTTTCGAGGTCCCGCCTCGCCGCAGCTGCGACCCCTGCCAAATGGCAGACAGCGAGCCTCACTTTGAAGGCGCGCTTGTGGGCAGGATGAAGAGTTCTTCCGTCGTCTTGATCTTGCGGTGGCCATCTTCTCCTTGACCACAGGGTCTCGGCGCCCTCACGAAGGCCGTGACAGCGGCGTCGATGGAGATGTCGGGGATGGTGTTGCGAATCGGTCAAGCGCCGGATATAGTCGCGCGGCAATTCCCTTCTTCGCTCCACATTGTGGAGATCGTCTTCGACTCCGGCCGCTCGAGCGTGCCTGGAAGTTGGTGATGAAGAGCTCGGAGAGCTCCTTCCACGACCCCACCGACTCGGGGTAGGTTCATGAGCCACGAGCGGGCTCGCCGGTGAGGGCTGCGGGAAGTAGTTCGCGGAACCTTCCCGACCCTCGATCGGCTGCATCACCATGGGGTAGATCTGCAAAAACTTCGTCGGGGTTGGTAGACCCATCGTACTTCTCGATGGCGGCGGGCCGAACCTCTCCGCCCCAAAGACTCATGCAGACTCCTTGGAAAAAGCGCGCAACCGGCGTCGGAGCCTCTGCTCTGGACCGCCCGCCGTCTCGCCCGCGCCGCCGTCCGGACGGGCGCCGAAGAGCGCCGCCCTCTGGCGGAGGCGGCCCCACGGAGTCCTCCTGCTGACCCCCTTGACAGCGGCAACAGTAGCGGTCGCGCTCTCGGTCGTGCCGCTGCGCAGAGCTTGTCGCGCGAGTCTTCTCCGTGTCGAGATGGCGGTCCTCCAAGTGGGACCGGAGATCCCGCCCCACCAGACGCTGTCGGCGAACCCGTAGGAGTTGCACAGCTCTGTCGTCTGGCCCCGCTCCTCTCACCAGAGATCCGTGGGAGGATGCGGAGAAAACAAAAGTGGGAGGAAGCGGAAACACGGTTCGCGCGCCCAACTAACTTGCACCACCCGCGCGGGCATCCACATAGTGGGCCAAACCGCTACCACGGCGCCCGGAGAGTCCGGAGTTACGGAACGGCGGGATGTCAGCGAGGCCACGGCGCGTGGAGGTTTTGTGCCGGAGTGCACTCCTCCAAGGCCAGACGCCACCTAGCCAGACTGGGACGGCTACCGCCCGGCTGATCCACCGCCATGGCCGCCGCCGACGCCGCGGCCGTTTCCTGGTCCATCGTGGACTGCTGATCCGCCATCGCCGCCTCAAGAGAGGTCGAAGAACTCGAACTTGATGCTAGCGCTCCCCTACCTGGCGCACCACTGACGGCGTGCTCTCCGCTCAACCACTGCGGATCACACCCCTATCAGATTTCTATCCTGCTAGCCGATCAGGTCGAGCTCAGTTCGATTTGAGCATAGAACGCGGCAAGGAGCGACACGCAGGGTTTACCCAGGTTCGGACCCCCTCGCTGGTAACAGTCTTACTTGTGCCGAGCCTTAGCTCTTTTCCGTGTTGTGGTTGTATGGAATGTGGTTACAGAATGTTTCGAACCCCCTCTCGCTTCTCTCTCCTCCCCTTTTATACAAGCCTTGAAGCGGCGGAGAGCCGGGGGTAAGCGTCTGAAGACGCTTAATACGGTGATAAGGCGTGAGGGCGGGGCAGGAGAGGCAGCGTGTTGCTCTGCGCGCGCACGGTGCATGCCAGCGCCGCCGCAAGTGGCCCGACCCGAGAACACGCCCGGTGAGGCTGGGCGGGGCCACTACGCCCCGACGCAGGCGGCCGGCTTGAAGGCGGTGAGTTCTCTCTCTGCCGGTCAATTCGGCTGCGCCATAGTAGCGGTTTGAACATACTGCGAGAGGTCATCGTGGCGGTAATCATCTCTTCATATGTCTATCCGTAGCGTAATGTCGCATTGAATCGCCTTGTCCTCCGCAGCAGGGAGCCTTCGCCAAAAGACTCCTTCGGGGCGCTCCACGCCACACGGGCCCCGCTTGACAATGGGGGCCTTAAAGAGGTTCGCCAGCGCCACTGGGCACAGTCGCCCGCCGACGTAGCGTGGGGCCGGACGACTTGTTGAGGGCTCGCCCACACGCTGGGGCACTGTCGCCCGCTGACGTGTGGGGCCCTCGCCCGGCGCTCTGAGGGCTCGCCCCACGCGCTGGGCACTGGTGGCCCGCTTTGGCGTGTGGGGCCCTCGCCGGACGCTGTTGAGGGCCTCGCCCACCTGTTGGGGCACTGTCGCCTGCTTTGACGTGTGGGGCCCGCCTCATGCACTCTTGGCCTTCCTTAGGACTCTTCATACCCCGGTATTTATTGCACCGACAGTTTCAATAGGCAACCTTCATTGTTCCAGTAGGCAAACTTTATTGTTCCAGTAGACAAAACCTTATTTGTTCCAGAAGGCAAAAGCTATTGTTCCAGAAGGCAAAAGTTATTGTTCCTATAGGCAAGCTCAACTGTTCCGTTAGGGCAAACTTTATTGTTCTAGTAGGCAAGCTTTATTGTTCTAGTAGTCAAAACCTTTATTTGTTCTAGAAGGCAAAAGTTATTGTTTCATAAGGTAAAAGTTATTGTTCCAGTAGGCAAAGTTCAACTGTTCCAGTAGGACAAACCTTATTGTTTCATTAGTGTCACAACCCCAGCTTCACCGAGATCCACTCACAATCAATTGCTAGTCCCAGAGATCAATGCTAGCAACTTGTGAGCGACAGTTTGTTGAACATCATCACACAGTCATAAATAACTAAGAGAAATTACATATTATGCAAAAGTAATTGTTACACAACTACTTATTACACTTGTTGGATTTAAAGATGACATAATATAGTCAATAATATATCAGAGTGCGGAAATTCAAATATGCAGCGGAAAAAGTATGACGATGCTCCAATCCGACCCTTGAGCGCCAGCTAATCCTCATCAAAATCCGGAACAAGATCCTCCTGATCCTGAAGATAGACCGAACCTAATCCTTCTCCTGGATACAAATTTATCCGTGGTTTTTGTATAGTGAGTACACGGCTACCCAGCAAGAATCCTTATATATGAATGCACGGGTGTAACAAGAATAGGGTGGTTAATTTGCATAAACACCTATTCTAGTCAAGATTCATTAAAGTGTTGTAAAATCATTTGTTGAACAGTTAATAGAGATGAATAGACTCCCAAGATAACAAACAGAGCTCGGCTTCGAAAGCCCCTCTGCAAAACTGCACAAGCCTCGAATACTCAAAACCAAAACCATCCCATCAGGTTATTATTAAACACATGAGACTACCATATACGGCCTACCTCCTCCCATAACCGTGGGAGCAGCTATCATGATAGTTTTAACTCTGCAGAGTGTAGCACACTTTACCCATAAGCGAGTGGTACTTTTGCATCTTAGCTCTTCCTTAGGAGCCAGACCAAGTAACAATACAAGGCGATTCATTAGTTCCTCTGTTAACACCGATACCCCTCTAAGGTTTAGCACTCGGGCCCCTCTTGAGCCAACGGACATGACCCGATCTTTTCAAAGTAAAGTGTGTTAACAGTCTTCCCTAACTACTAAGCCAGGACTAACACATGCTGCGCAACATGTTAATGATAGCACTTATGGTTACGCTTGTTCGGTTTGGCTGGATTGACACACGTTCAAAGTCCTTAGACCAAGGTGACTACCTCCAACAATCCACAGTCCACAAAACCACCCGACTATGCCACCTTTAGTCAACACACGCCACGTAGGTTTTAGTTGATTAGATTAAAGTAACTCAGCATCTCCAATCATACCAAGTCACAAGAATAATTAAATGATGGACCTAAATCAACTACCAACCCACGAGCACTAGCATCTATGCACAAGGATAGGCTAGGAATAACAAATAAGGCAGCAATAAAGGGCTAATTCACGTGGTCAATGACTTGATGTGAATATTAGGTTTCTACCCTTCCCATCAATTTATACATGAGAAAATAAATAGAAACAATAAACGGGTGAGTTTTGTAAATTGGGAAAACAAGATGCAACTATCTTGCCTTGGTAGTACTCCGGGTCTTGGAATCCTCCTCCGATCGGCTCCTGGAAACCTCTCGAACAACGAGAATACAGACGATCTACACGTATATGCATATATGCAAGAAACAGCAAAACAATCAACAAAACATATAGCTCAACAAAATATATAAAATTCTAGGGGATTTACGAAAAATAATGGCTCTGGAATCACCTAATTTGGAGTTCGGATGCTCCCGGAACAATTCCTGAAAGTTTTGGAAAAATCAGAAATTTCAGAAATAAATAAACCGGTGTAACCGACCGGACCGGACCGAACCGGCGGCGGCTCAGCCATTGCAGCAGCAGAGGCGAACACGTGGCAGCTGGTTGGTGGGAGCGGGCGGCTGGCGGCTTCAATGGCGGTGGCGGCGTAATGGCGTGGCGGGAGTTAGCGGCATGGCATGCAGCATCTGGTAGTGGGCGACACGCGGCGACCTCGGATCTGGCGGCGGCAGCTCTAACGGCGAGCCGTGGCGTGGCGGGCGGGACGCGGGCTCACGTGTGTGGCGGGCGACGCGGCTGGCTGGCGGGCGGGACAGTGTCGGCACGGGAGGGATATGGCGGATCCGGGCGGCATGGTGGTGGCGAGGCTAACCGGCGAGCTTGTTTGGGCGCGTTTCTCCACCGATTTGGATGATCCGGGTATCCATCTCGATCGTCTCGACGAGATCTACAACATGGCACCATCTAATCTTGAGTTTGGCCATGGCACAGAGAGGGATCTGTAGAAAAGGGTTTCGGTGGGGGGATTTTGACTGCTAGGGTTTGGGACTTAAGGGATTTTGTGATGAGGACTTGGGATAGGGGTCTTGGGGGGTTTATATAGTGTCAAGGACGACCAGGGCTGGGCCATGGGCTAAGAGGTGTTGGATTAGGACTCGAATTCTAATTCGGGTAGAATTCGAATAGGATTTGGGCTTGTTTAGCAAGAAAACGGAGTTTCCTTTGGAGGATTGGGCTGAAATTTGGAGGGTAATTCGAATTAGGCTTCAAAAAGGTCCCTTCAAATTTGAGCACGAGATTCCCTCGTTTGCTCATTATTTGATTGGTTTGACGAGCTCCCAATAAAACGGCAAAACTTCAAGCAATCACGAGCTAGCTCTGGAATTTGGACATGAAATTTGGAGGGTTGCTTGATGATGGCTTCAAATAAGTACAGGCATTTTTCCAGAATTTTCCTAAAGGTCTTCTAGGGTTTTGGCTTAAACCTTAGTTTAAACTAATTAAAACAGGGTTTCGTATATAACAATTTCCTTTATTTAATTTTAATGTTTTTGAAAATACAAGTGACATACGACAAAATAGAGGATGTCACAATTAGGCAACTTTTATTGTTCCAGCAGGCAAACCTTGCTGTTCCAAAGTGAGCAAAATTATTGTTCGATGAGACAAACCTTCTTTGTTTTACGGTAGGCAAAATTATTATTCCAGTAACAAACCTTGTTGTTCCAGAATGCAAAAGCTATTGTTCCAGAAGGCAAAAGTTATTGTTCCTATAGGCAAGCTCAACTGTTCCGTTAGGGCAAACTTTATTGTTCCAATAGACAAGCAAGCTTTATTGTTCTAGTAGTCAAAACCTTTATTTGTTCTAGAAGGCAAAAGTTATTGTTTCAGAAGGCAAAAGATATTGTTCCAGTAGGCAAAGTTCAACTGTTCCAGTAGGACAAACCTTATTGTTTCATTAGGCAACTTTTATTGTTCCAGCAGGCAAACCTTGCTATTCCAGCAGGCAAAAATTATTGTTCCAGTAGACAAACCTTGCTATTTTTCGGTAGGCAAAAATTATTGTTCCAGTAACAAACCTTGTTGTTCCAGTAGGCAAAAATTATTGTTCCAGTAGGCAAACCTTGTTGTTCTAGTAGGCAAAAATTATTGTTCTATCAGACCAAATACATTATTTCAATTGGGTTTAGCCTATTGTTTCAGCAGGCCAAATACATTGTTTCAATAGGTATACAAGTTGTTTCAGCAGGTAAGACTCATTGTTCCGGAAGGCTAGACTCATTGTTCCAGCAGACAAGATATATTGTTCCGGAAGACTAGACTCATTGTTTCAGCAGACCAAATACATTGTTCCAGTAGGCAAACGTTGTTGTTCCATCAAGCAAAAATTATTGTTCCAGTAGGCAAACCTTGTTGTTCCAGTAGGCATTTCTATTATTGTTCCAGCAGGCCAAATACATTGTTCCAATAGGTATGCTAGTTGTTCCATCAGACCAATTACATTGTTTCAATCGGATTTAGCCTATTGTTTCAGTAGACCAAATATCAAGTTGTTCCGTCAGACTAGAAGTATTGTTCCAATAGATTAAATCAATTGTTCCATTAGTATAGATAAATTGTTCCAATGAAATTTATATAGCAACATGGATCTTGTTTTGTTCGTAAAAATACGAGGAACACGTTGGCGCAAATGGTTCGTGGATTGGAGCACTCAGTCTAAATTTTTTTTTGTTCCAGCAGTGTGTGTTTTTTGTTCCACACATATAACATGTTGTTCTATCATTTTTTTGTCCAGCAGTGTGTATTTCTTGTTCCACATGTATAACCTGTTGTTCCATCATTTTTTTCAGCAGTGTGTGTTTTTTGTCCTCAAATGTCCATTAGATTAGACGTACTGTTCCAATAGGATATTTTAATTGTTCCGACAATCCAACATTTCTGTTTCAATAGCCTACTTTTCTTGGTCCAACATGTCAGCATATTTGTTCCAGTAAGCTAACATTTCTGTTTCAGTAGTCAAAATTTTTTGTTCCAACATGTCAACATATTGTTCCATACATATATTCTAGTAGTCAATTGATTTCAAATTTTTTTTGATATGAATAGAAAATTTTAAGGTATACTAGTTTGTTCCATTAGACTAGACGTATTTTTGTTCCAAATGGCTTTAGTACATTTGTTCTAGCAGACCAAATACTAAAACGTTCCATCAGATTAGACGTATTGTTCCAACAGGCCAAAATAATTGTTCCATAGTATATGCAAATTGTTCCAAAAATTTTTTATATAGCAACATGGATCTTGTTTTGTTCGTAAAAATGTCAGGAACACGTTGGTGAAAACGGTTTGTCGATTGGAGCTACCAGTCAAAAGTAATCGCTGTTTAAAGAAAAACGAAAAGGATGAATCTTTGCTGACATCATCATGCATGCATGCAGTTGAGGGAGGAGAGCGTCTGTGCGTTTTGTCTTCTTGTGGGGGAGCTGGGCCGGCATCCGATCCAAATTTTTTTGGTCGGACGTCCGACCCCAAGTCGCGCCCTTAAAAATATATAAGATTTGAGAATACTAAATTCGTAATAAAATTATCTTTATTTGTATTTAAAATAACTCAAATCCATATTCGTATTTATTTAAAAATATACATGAATACCAGTAAAGCTAGTTCGTTGCCATGCACCCCTACACATGCAAGAGAGTGGGTGTTGTAGATTAAAATTGTAGATTATATGGTTCGAATGTTATTAAAAATAGAGAAAATTGCATTGTTGCCCCCTAAATTTATAGCGATTCTCATTGACCCCTGAACTTAAGTATTATTTTTTCGCCCCTCTAAACTTGTCTTTCTTTGCACGGTTGCCCCAAAACAGTTAGGGCAACCATTAAGTGCTGACGTGACGCTTACGTGGTCGTTAACCGCTGATGTGGATGCCACATGATAGGTGAAGGATGACATGGCAACCCACATGGCTAGTGATTAATGAAAAAATTCATAACAATTAGAAAAGAAATCATAAAAAAAGAAAAAAGTACAAATTCATTAAAAAAATGGAAATTCAAAACATTTTCTACGTTTTTATGACCTTTTGATTTATTTTCTACTTTGATCAAAACTTTTTTATGATTTTATGGTTTATTTTCTAATTTCTATGAATTTGTACAATTTTCCCATATTTTTATGATTTTTTTTCTATTTTTTCATAATTTTTATGAATTTTTTCATCAACAACTAGTCGTGTGGGTTGTCATGTCATCCTTCAGCTTCTATGTGTCATTCACGTCAGCGGTTAACGGCCACGTAAGTGCCATGTCAGCACTTAACGATTACCCTAACTGTTTTAGAGCAACCATGCAAACAGAGACAGGTTTAGGGGGCGAAAAAGTAAAACTCATGTTCAGGGTGTGGAGTGAGAATCGCTGTAAGTTTAGGGGGCAATAGTGCAATTTCTCTAGTTTAAACTTAGAAGCACTTGTTCTACTTCTTAACAATTCTAAACGCAAATGTTAAATGTATACCACAAGGTGTCTTGTATGTCATATAAATGGTGGTTAATATGCACAAATAGTACAGAATATGAATTTTGATTTTGTACATTCGCTAATGGTCATAAAAAAGGTTCATGAAAAAAATATGTTCTTAATTAATTAAATCCACCCTATCTTATAACAAGCACTAATTGTTTGGTAAAAGAATGATGATAAGTGTAAGACTAAGGTCATGATTAAAATTTCATTTATGTGGAATCTAGACATTTCCAACTCATTCTATAGAGGATTATTTAAATGTCACCATAGTTAATATACAGTATATTGGTAAAAACTCATTTCATTTCACTTTTATGATGGTATGTTTGAATTCTAGTGATGATCATAAAAGCCTGATGCGAATAGCAATCAAGGCCTGAAACCTAACAACTTTTCCCAACTAATTACCACATCAAACCAAACAAACTAGACACTTAACCCGCATCACAACTCATATGCATCCAATGTAGCCACACCTACTAGGTTGTCTCCAACAGGCTCCCCTAAAGCACTCTCTACCCTAAATAGAGGATGGATTCTTCCCCTATGTGCTCCAACATCATTCCCTATTCCGTTCTCTAAAATAGAGTTTTCTCTCCATCCCCTTATATATAGGGGGTTCTCTCTCCTCCCCCTATATAATTCTCCATGTAGGGAACGTTGTTGGAGATGGAAGAAATATAGGGTGAGATTTTTTTTAAAGGGAACCTGTATATGAGGCTATAGGGGATCAAATTTAGGGATTCCTGTTGGAGACAGCCTAAGGCACTAACGCACACACCCATACGTGTTGAGATCTGCTACCATTTCCATTTCCATGTACAGATGGCCAAATGGATTGGGCTAAATTAATGGGCCGGCACGAGGCACGATATTTTGGTCCGGTCCGAAGCACGGCACGGCATAATATAGTAGGGCCCGGGCCGTCACGGCCCGATTGACCGGGGCGTGCTTGTGCCGAAGGCTAGGCCGTGGGCCGGCATGGGCACGATTAGTTTTTGTTTTATTTTTATTTAGTAGTATGTTTATTAGAACAAACTATAATGGAATATATATAAAGAAACAAACGTCCTACTGGCTGTCAAAGGTAGAAATAAGACTTTGATTTTAGGTTGAAAGTCTGGTGGCCTCATTTTTACCTATTTTGAGTATATTTTCTTAGCTATTTGTTAATGAGCGGAGATGGCCATCTAGCTCGGGCCGGCTCGGCACGGTTTGGTAGGCTATTGTGCCTTGTCCTATGGGCCGGCAAGACCGTGCCTAGCCGTGCCGGGCCGGGCCACCCGTTTGGCCATCTATATTTCCATGTGTGTTTAGGCCCTGTTTGTTTGAGCTTCTAGCCAGCTTTTAACCTCAGAAGCCAGAAGCTCAAACAAACAGCCAGCTTTTGGAACCCACTTCAAAAAGCCAAAAGCCACCAAAAGTCCAATTTGTACTGTGATTTGAGCTTTTCCCAGAAGCTAGTTTTTTGTGGTATTTCCCAGAAGCAGCTTTTAGAGAAGCTACAGCTCAAACAAACAGGGCCTTAGCTTGAATACAGATTTACCTTAAAAAGCAAAGCTTGGAAACAATGGATTGGCCAACATTTGGCAAATTAAGGTGCATTTGGTTTGAAGCAAATTTTGTCCCACAAAGGTCCGCCAACATTTGGCTTGACAATAAAAGATTAGGGCATTTGATTTGTGACCCTACGTAGAATAGTCCATGTTTTGGTCATGACCAACTCTGGGGAAGACCAAATCATTGGCGGATTTGTGGTTTGAATTAAAGGTAAATTTTGCTCGAGTATGAATGACTATTATTTGGCTAAAGCTAAATTAGGTAACCATAGTTTGATAGATCATGTGAGTATTTCTTTTGCTTATAATCATATAAGATTGATTTTGTTAATTTTTTTATTTCCATTCTATTTAGAGAATGGTGTAGACCTAATTACAAGCATTACAAACAAAATTCTTTCGCTTCACTTTGTCTCGTTTTCTCTAGAATCTATAGAAAAAGGAATTCCTCTATGCTTTATTTTATAATAACCAGATACTATATACTATATTTAAATTTAATGATAATCAGCGACTATTAAATAAAAATAGTACGTAATTAAGATAGGATGACTAATGTATGCAGCCTAATGAGGAGTAATACTCTAAAAATAAAGGGTTCTATTTCAGAACTGTGAGACGGAATATTTTGTTTTTTTATTTACTCTTTCGCTTCCGTTCATAAAATTTGTACAAAATGTCGACTAGTTCGTAGGCGTGGACGAATTAGAGTCATTTGTTCCAACCCGAAACATAAACAAAGACAGGGGTAATTTTTCAAAAAAAACTTTACTTTCTAAAAAGCTAAAAAATAATAATAAACCTCCAACATCAAATAAAACAAAAAAAAATGAAAAATAAAGAGATACCCTATTATTTTAGCTGAGTTGGTCTTTTTTATATTTCATGTGGTTTGGACTCAAAATAAAACAGATATAAAAATTTAAAAAGAAAAATTCAAATGAAATAAACATGTAAAAAAAATCAATGGCATGCCCCCAAAGTATAGAGGGATTTTCAAATTTGGCCCATATGTCTATGACACATGGGTGGGCAAATCATTAATTACTCTATCAACTTTCGGGCAAATTATCAAATCTTCACATACAGTTCTTGTACATTTCAGCTTAACGTAGCGTAGCGTAGCTTTTCAACAAAATTTAAGATTATTTAAAAAGTGGTTTAAATATTATAAAAATAATTTTAAAATAGTTTTAGGATCTTTATGAGAACTACTAAAAATCTGAGAAAAATCATTACAAATTATTACACCAAATAGGCTATATAAAAAAGATAAATTTTATTGAAACGCTACCCTACGCTACACTAAACCGAAATGTACAAGGCCACAATTGCTCCCTAACTAGCAGCCCTAAGTCTGACTTGCGCAACATTTTCTTGCCCTAGTATTTGCCAAAGTTTTGCATAGGCAAGAGAAGGCATACCCGATTATTCATTTCACTGTCAAATGTTGGGTATGATCCAAAGAGTGCTCAAATTAGTGGGGCGTGACGAAAACTAGTCAAAGGCTACACAGTGCTACAGATCAAACATGCTAACAGTAGGTAATAAGATAAACTAGATTTGTCACGGGGAAAGGATCTTTAGTAAAAACTTGTTAAAATTTTGGAGCAAATCAAATCCACCAGGTTGTAGATATCAATCAATGGCATTGACCAACAATAAAAAAAATCAGGCCAACTATCATGCCAATGAAATTGTATCTTACCGTCTGACATGGATATCAAATCAAACTGTCAACACTATCACCCCCCAAACACACACATATAGACGCAAAGTGTGTACTTCATGCCCATATGTGGAGAAGTGGAGATCCGTAATCACTACAGGAAAACGAAGTGTTTTCGTCGGTCCACAAAAACCGATGAAAATACGGACACAATTTCGTCGGTTGGCTTAAACCGACGAAAATACGTCAGTAGTTTCGTCGGTTCCGAAAGGTCGACGAAATTGGTCAATAATTTTATCGGTTCGGACCAACGAAATTACGCCGCCGTCGCATCGTGTGTTCAGGGGATGACGTGTAAATATTTTCGTCGGCCGAAACCGACGAAATTACGGTCCGATTGCATAGCGGCAGATTATGTGACGATATTTTCGTCGGTTCGGACCGACAAAATTACAGTGCACAGGATCATGAACTATTCGGGACGACGTGGCCGTAATTTCGTCGTCACGGCCCACTAAAACACAGCCCGACCGGCCCTTGTTTACTCTCTTTGACCTAGCCGCCCACAGCTTCCTCCCACGCCGCCGTCCTGCTCCCCTACGCTGCCGCCCGCGAGCCCTGCTGCCCACGCCGCCGCTCACACCACCGCCCACTCCGCCGCCCGCGCCCCCGGCGACTCCTGCAACCTCCCACTCCCGCAACCTCCCGCTCCCTCCCCCATGGCGACTCCCGCCGCCGCGCCGCCCGCACCGAACCCTAATCCAGTCGCCGCCGCCGGAGCCAGAAGCTCTCGAGCCGAAGCGGCCTCTCCCCACCACCTCGATCGAGCCCACGCCCTCAGGCGACGAGGAGAGCGATGACTCCTCCTCCTCTGCGCTTTCCTCCGCCGTCTCGCTCGCGTCCTCTGCCACCAAGCCCGTCGCGGCCGCCGGGGGCGGAGTCGAGAGGGCTCACCCGGCGGCCAAGGACCTCCTCCACGTCTCCTTCAACCGGGACTACGGCTGCTTCGCGGCGGGCACCAAGTCGGGCTTCCCGTATCGCGTGCTTTGCATTATCGCAGGATGGTAGACTAATTGCTACTCCAAGCACCAAGGGAACACAACACTTGTGAGGATCTTCAATGCTGCGGAGGGCAATCTTCTGCAGGAAGTAAGATATTCATCTAGCAATGAACTTGTAAGTTTTTATAGGCATGTTTGAATTGCTTGATGCAATCTGATCTAGGCCGATCACATATAGGAACATTTTATTGTTTAGAAACATTAGAATGGGAATGCTAGAAGCTTATAGTTGATTAGTATTATTACTTTGTGATGCAATGCGCTAGTAGTAGTATGGGATATCATAAGCTTGAAAGGTTTAATTTTGCTCTTTTGCAGTGATGTTTGAGCAGCGGTCCCATCAACTCAGCTTTGTGGAACATCGATCTCAGGCTTTACGAAGTACTAACAGTTCTCAGAAAGACATAATGCATAATTTTTCGAAACCACTTATATATTTCTCACTGAAAATAAAACAGAAGCTGGATTTCTTTTTGGCAATCGGAACATTTTAAAAGTTTGATGAAATCATGAAAAATGCATTGAGTGATTGATTGTACTGATACCTTCTGTGAGGAAACTTTTAAAGTCCCCATTTCAAAATTTTACAGTTCTTAGTTCATAGAGCTTGGAACGACTAACCCAACTTTTGTAATGTGCCAGCATTTTAGAGGAAATTGAATGAACAGCCCAACTAAAGATTTGTAATGTACTAGATCTTCTCCCTTTTTTACTCACTCAAACCTATGGTTTAGATGGCTATAGCTTTGCAACAGATCGTGTGCTAAGAGGGATGGTGCTTTGTTTTACTTTTCACATCATTTCAAATGCTATATGTTAGTCTTTGTTTGATCACTTAATCTTAGGGCCTGTTTTATCTAGCCTATCTTTTTTGGCTTATTTCCTTACTTCGAGAGCTTCTAGAGGTGACCTCGAGAGTCGGGTTCCTTTGTTTGACTTGTTTTAGAGAGCTTTTAGACATGCCCTCGAGCTAGAAAAAAGGACTGAAAAAATAAATAATTTGTATTTTAAATGAAGATAAGTAAATAAGAAGATAAGTCAAATAAGTAAAAAAAATTGTACAGAACAGGCTCTTAGTTCATATTGATCATCATTGTTTCCTTTCTGTACAATGTAGTTTCAGTATCCTACTTGGAATGATCAAACATTGGATAAATATCTCCTGAAAAAAAGGGATTAATGTAAATTGATGGTGAACATGTATAATCATTTTTTGAACAACCTGGATCTATTCTTGGGTTAACTATTACATCTTCTCACCTTGAAGAATGATGTCAGTTATTATGTGTAGACATGACTTTGCTCAACTGGTCTTGCCTGTTTACATAACAGGAACATTGGTAGACAATTTGTTGCACTTAGAATAGCATGCCAACATCATGACTTCTTTATGTTCCATTGTAGTTAATTCTTTATGTTGCTTCAGATCATGCAAGATGGTTTGTGATGTTATGAATGATCCTTTTCAATTTTCAGGATACTGGCTAATTCTAAACCTTGCCCCAAATGCAAACGGCCAATAGAGAAAAACCAGGGATGCATGCACATGACTTCCAGCCCTCCTTGCAAGTTTGAGTTCTGCTGGTATAGTCCACTACCATTTCTTGATGAAAGATTTAGATTTCACATAACATGTTTTCATATCTTTTATTTGACGTGCAACATTTTAGGTTATGCCTAGGTGCATGGTTAGAACATGGAGAGAAGACTGGTGGCTTTTATGCTTGCAATCGCTATGAATCAGCAAAGAAGGAAGGAATTGTATGTGTTTTTAAGACATTGCTGTTTTTAGACATTGCATCCATGTTGTACCGGCAGAAGAAATTTATTTGTATACCTCTACTGTATTTTATTGTTTCTTAAGTTGAATTAAATGAATTAGATTGGTTGAGGAAATGCTACTTTTGTTTATGGACGCATTGTTTTGTTTTGTCTATGGTATATTTATTTTAGAGATCTGCTGTTGTTGGCATCTAATCAGATAGTATGTTCATGATACTTTTCTTGTGTTTCTCTTTTTCTGTAATACCACATTTGATCTGCATCATTCTCACTCTCATAAGTAACATTTATGTCTTTCTAACCTTTCTTGTTCATCTGTGCAAGTAATGTGTTGGGTATATTTTTCGACATTGACTATAGTGTGTTGGTAATACATAGAAGAATATTGAATTAATTGAATCTATTTTCGTATCAACCGTAACTGAATTTGGTGTGGCTTTATTTGAGATCCATGAAATATTTCCCCTATGTTCTCTTATGCATCATGTGATGTTGGTTACAAGTTTGTGATGATATGAATATCTATGAATTTTCTGAATTTTCTATGATTTTCTGGAATTTTTTTGTGAATTTTCTATGAATAATAAAGCAACATGTTTTTTTAAAAAATGTAATTTCGTCGGCTTTGGCCGACGAAATTAAGTGCCACATCATCCTAACGCACCACCACGGTTTTCATTTGGCTGACGTGGCAGTTAATTTCGTCGGCCAATGCCGACGAAATTAACGGCCACGTCAGCCCTCGAACAGGCACGCAAGCCATCGGGATATTTATTCCGTCGGCCTATAAAACCGACGAAAAAAAAGTAATTTCGTCGGCAACCGATGAAAAGGTGTTTTATTTTCGTCTAGCATATTTCGTCAGGTTAATTTCGTCGGCCAAAAACCGACGTGGATTCCTGTAGTGAATGCCCTGCTAAATGTGCATATGTGTGTAGCCGTAGACTAGTCTTGGAAAATTTTTAAGAGACGAGACAAATAGGTGTTGATAGCGTGGATTGAGCCTAGCGTGTGTAGCTGCATCACTCCCACCAGGCAAAGCTTGGTCCTCGACACTTCAAAGGCTTGGTAAGGCAAAAGTTGACACTATACTGTACAAGAAGGAAGATATGATGCTATTCCGCCACAATTGTGTTCTCTTAGGTGTTTTGCTACTGCATTTGTAGAGTAATCTTTATCATCCTTAGCCTTGAATATTTCAGCCGGTACAGAGTAACATCAATTTTACCATCCTTGGTACCTAAAGATATCACGAACCATAGTCATTGATCAAACTAAATCTAACGACTACCGCTAGGTGGTATCTCCTGGTGCCTCTTCCATTTTTTTAGTACCTCTTGATACAACTGCAAGGGTAAAATTGATATTTTCTCTCCTATCTCACCTCTACTCTCTCTCCCGTGTCAATAGGCCTAGCAATTAGTTGCCGTGCCACCATCCATATCACATTGCCCCATGAGCTCATGTGCCATTACCCCTAAGGCTACCTTGTCAAGCCCTGCCCCGTCACCCCTCGAAGCCACCTTGTTGTTGGCTCGTATCCAATGTCGTGACCCATTAGGTTGCCTTTCCACGCGATGCACGATCACCGCCTTCCCTCGAGCCAGCTCATTGTTGCTACTCCATGCCTTCCCACCGCCACCCTTTGAGATATCTCACCACTCCTTGCGCTAGCCGCCGCCTCTCTAGCCATGTTGTCATCTACCCATTGCTATCACACTACCTTGCAACTCTTGTGCATTGTAGCCCGAGTATTATAGCCTCGTTCTAGAACTCGCAGATCTAAATTTGTTTGCGTTGCATCGGGGCACCAACCACCAGGGTTGGTGATACATGCCATCCCATATGGGTGACATAGATGGAGGAGAGAGAAAATTTGTAAGATGCTAAAATATCACCGCACTTGGTATCTTGAGGTATGTGGTAGCTCTTTGTACCTATCCAAGGATGTTAACATTCCCTACAGTAATGTCATGGCATGATGATACACCATATTGTTGGAGCACCAATTTCCATCGTGTGACACACCAGACTCTAGACACAAAAAGGCTAGAGCCCTCGGCCATACCCATGCTCTGCAAAATCGTGTGCACCGTAAGGACTTAGATTGCTCAAGTGGTTGGAGCACAAGTTGTGCATCCTGGCCGCCGCGTTCGATTTGCAAGAATCACACTCACGTATCTCACTTGCCAAGATTTGTTATTGACTAAATAAAATAGGTGCTCACGTGTACCTATACGTGTGTGTTACATTTTTGTGGAGGTGTGAGTGTGTGCGCGTTTGTTGTGCCTTACAAAAGGAATTGACCACTCAACAATCGAGGAAAAGAAACCTAATGTCTCACTCAATTTCTTTTTGGCTATTGCAACAAAATCCAACGGTTCAGGTACATCCTTCCTATTAACATAAGCCCCTTAAACCAATCTTAGCATTAATCCTCTTAGTCACTCAACAATTCTTCGTCTAAAGAGCATCGACGATGCTCCTTCTCCTAAGTCCTAGGCGCTCCTCCAATGTGTTGATGTTCCCATTGCTTCTCTTTCAATGTCGTCCCCTTGTTCTTTCCTCTAGAGCGACCAACCTAACTATATGCTAATGTTGTCTTCTATTGATTCTTGGTCTTGTTGTCAATTCGTCGGCCTACTTCATAGAACACCATCTAAGAGCATCCCCAGCACACCCCTGAAATTACTGTAGCTACAGTACCACGGGTGAAAAATTCAAACAAAAACAGAGAGAAGGACCTTGATACAGCACAGCAAATTCAAACAAATTTGAAATGCAGGCCCTTCATAGGGGGCCTGCTGCTCATGCTCTAACCATCGGCAAATCCCGCGGCACCACCATCAACTCGCCGAATCACCTCCCACTATCAGGGCCTTCACCTTCTCATCCTCCCTCTAGACCGGTTAAGGTGAACCTCAATTCAAATCTATCCCTAACCTCCTCCAAAGATAACAGAGAGGGAATGAAAAAGAGGGGTGCCGTCATGGAAGGGACGACCCCTAAGACTGTCTCTAACAGTAATCCCTAAATTCGGTCCTCTATAGCCTCATATACAACCTTCCTTTAAAATGATTCTCTCTTTATATTTCTTCCATCTCCAACAGTGTGCCCTATATGGAGAATTATATAGGAAAAGAAGAGAGAATCACTATATATAAGGAAATGGAGAAAAATTCTCTATTTTAAGGAACGGAATAGGGAACGCTTTTAGAGCATATAGGGGAAGAATCCGTCCTCTATTTTAAGGTAGAGTGTGTTTTACGAAAGCCTATTGAAAAAAGCCCCTTTGGTTAGTGGTTTAGTTCTGTTCGGTTTGGTTGGGCTAAAAATTGAGAACCATAAAATAACAATATAAAAAATATTTAAAAATTATCTTTAAGTAAAATCCTACAAAACTTCGAAAAATTATTTCAAAATATTACATCGAATAGTCTGTAAAAAAAATAAATTTTGACTCAACCAAACCGAATTGAACAAAACCGCGAACAAAAAGAGGGGGCGAGCACAACTGCTTAACCAATGTTGTTGCCATGAAGCAAATAAAAAAAGGGGATAATTTACTTTTTGCCCTAAAGTTCATTGCTTATCTACTATTTGCCCCAAGCAACTTTCTTCTATATGTTTTGCCCCAAAGTTGGTTGGGTTATCTATTATTTGCCCTTTTTTGAATTTTTGGCACAAATACAAGCAAATTTAGACATGAAAAGACCATTCTAACCCTACCAATGCCACATCTCTATTATTTGCCCTTTTTTCGCTGCCCCTCTAATATTTGCCCTCCTTTTCGCTGTCAGTGATAGTTCTTTCACAATACTCCCTCCGTTCCAAAATATAAGGTGTATTTTGACTCCACAAGAGTCTTTAAAGGTAGAGTTTAACTGTTAGATTCCTCTATTATATATTCTGAATTGTTACAATATAATATTGTATAAAAAAGCACTTTAAAATATGAACAATTTGGTACAACTTTGCTATACTTGTCGGTGTAATAAATACCGGGGTACGAAGAGACCTGAGGAGATCAAGCAGGCCCCACGCGACAGGCGGGCGGTCAAGGCTCCAGCGTGTGGGCGAGCCCCCTCGGCCAGGCGGGCCCCACGCGTCAAAGCGAGGGCGATCGAGCCCAGCGCTGGCGAGCCCCTCGGCCACATGGCCCCACCCACGCGTCAGTGGGCGATCAGCCCAAGCGTGGCGAGCCCTGGGCATGGCCCCTCAGCCTTCAAGGCGGGCCCCACGCGCGTCGCCCCGGGCGATCAAGGCCTCAGCGTGGCGAGCCCTCGGGCCTTCAAAGGCCCCACACAAAGCGGACGATCGTCGCCCCAATGGCGTGGCGAAGCCCTCGGCGCTCAAGCGGGCCCCACGTCGCGTGGCGATCAAGGCCCCAGCGTGGCGAAGCGCTAGAAGACGAGACGAGGCTCCACGCGTCGCGGCGACGAGCCCTAGCGTGTGGCGCGAGCCCATCGGCCAGCCAGGCGAGGGCCCCGCGCCAAAGGGCGCGTGGCGAAGCCCCTCGCTGCTGAGGCCTCCCTTGTCAGCGGGGCCCGTGGCAGGAGGCGTTGCGGAAGGAGTCTTCGGGCGAAGGCTCTCCCTGCTGCGGGCGACGAACGATTAATACGACATCACGCGGATAGACAAATGAAGAAATGATTACTGCTTCTGATGACCCTCGCAGGTCTCGAAAGAAATTATCATTGTGGCGCAATGAATTGACCGCAGAGAGAAGGTTTGCTTAAGATGGCCGCCGCGTCGGGAGGAGCGGTCGGGCCCCACCCCAGCCTCACCTGTGTGTGTCATGGCGGTCGAAGGCCACTTGCGGCGGCACGCGATGAGCGGCGCCATGCGCGCGAGAGCGACGCGACGTTTCTCTCTCTGTCGTGTCTCGTTCATCGCACTCAAGAGTCTTGGCCGCTTACCCCCGCTCTCTCCGTCGATTCGAGGCATGTATAAAAGGAGTGGAGAGAGAGGGGAGGGGAGACGTTCTTTTGAGAGCACAAGCATTCTGTAACCACATTCCATTCAACCACAACAAGAAAAGAGTTAAGGCTCAGCAGGAGTAGAACTATTACCCGCACGGGGGTCCGAACCTAGGTAATCCCCGTGTGTTGCTCTTTGCTGCATCCCACGCTCAATCGAACTGAGCGCGGTTGATAGGCTAGCAGGATAGAAATCTGACCAGGGGTGTGATCCGCAGTGGTTGAGCGGTGAACACGCCGTCAATACTAACTATGCATATTATTTTATTTATTTATGGTCAAAATTTACTAAGTTTGACTTTTCTCCGGTCAAAATACGCCTTATATTTTGAAACGGATGGAGTATATAAAATCAAGCATATGTATCCTTAAATATATTACATGGCATATCAAAATAAAACACATCATCTAGAGTTTGCATGTAATATCGTATTCACATGAATGTTAACAGATCATATGAAATGCAACAAAATAGCATCCAGAGCGTACATGCAATGTAACAAAAGAGCATCTAGAGTGTACACTCGATGCAACAAAATGGTTGCAACCCTGATTAATTTCATTGGTCACTTTTTTGCTTTCTTGGAGTTGGCCATGTTGTGATCTGGTTCATCGCCGTCTTCGAAGATGGTGAGGTCGTGGAGATCGCCAATTGGGAGGGCACTGAGGTCGGGGATGAAACGGGGAGGGCGCGCCACCGGGGAGGGCCGCCGCATCGGGCTCCATCATAGGCTGAGAAGAAGGGTAAAGAGAGGACGATTAGATGCTAGGCTGAATAGAAGGGAAATTAGATAAGGGTATGATGGTTTTTTATATCTAAATTTGTTCATATTTATGCCAAAAATTCTAAAAAGGGCAAATAATAGATAACCTAATTAACTTTGAGGCAAAATACATAGAAGAAAGTTGCTTGGGGCAAATAGCACATAAGCAATGAACTCTAGGGAAAAAGTAAATTATTCCTTAAAAAAATTGCCGGTTACGGCAGCCAACGTGCCATCAAACCCAGACCCCCATGCGCCCACAGGTCACACCGCCACGGCACAGGTGTTCCGTGTGCCGCGGACAACTTCCTTCCGGCCGCCAATGAGCCGCTCGAATGCTTCTCCGCCGAGGCGGAGTCGTCCACCCCCTTCGCTGCGCCGGCCCCGCCGCCCTGACAGCTGGGCCCCGCCCGGGCGAGCGAACCCGCGGGTTCCACCACCACCGCGACGCGACCGCATAGGCCGCGGCGCTGGCGGCGCACGGGACCACGCGGGTGGTGGGCTGGCTGAGCGCGGCCGCCCTAGGGCGGAGCCACCGCCACCACCTCCCCCTCCACCACGCCACCCCCGCGCCCGCGCCCGCGTCCACGTGACCCGCACCACCACCACCACCACCACCGCGGCACCGCCCGCCCGCCTCCGGTCGCCCAACCCCCACCCAGAAAACCCGAACCACCACTCCCTCCACCCATATCCTCGCCTTCTCACCTTATCCCCCACCGCCGCCGCCGCCGCCTCCATTTACTCCACCCAAGTGACCCAACCCGCCCCCGCCCTGCCCCAGATCTAGATCTGAGCTGGTGCTTGCTGCAGGGAGGATGGCCGCGGCGCAGGAGGCCGGCGGCGGTGGCGCCGCCGCCGTGAAGAAGGGCGGGCCGGGGCAGCCCTGGTCGCACACGGAGACGATGCACCTGATCGACGCCTACGAGGAGCGGTGGACAAAGCTGCGCCGCGGGCAGCTCAAGGCGCAGCAGTGGGAGGACGTGGCGGCGGAGGTCGCCAGGCGCTGCGCCGCCTCCGGCGCCCCGCAGAGGAAGAACGGCACCCAGTGCCGCCACAAGATGGAGAAGCTCCGCAAGCGCTACCGCAACGAGAGCGCCCGCCCCGTCACCTCGCTCTGGCCCTACTTCCGCCGCATGGACCGCCTCGAGCGCGGGCCGCTCCCGGTCAACACCTTCCCTCCCCCCACCGCCTCCCCGCCCGCCGCCGCCTCCGAGGAGGCGGCGGCGGAAGAGGATGAGGAGGATGAGGACGACGACGAGGGGGAGGAGGAGGATGAGGAGGCGGAGGAGGAAGAGGAGGCGCTCCTCCTCCCCCGGAACAACACCAGGAGCATTAACGGTCTCCTCCGGGAATCCGGTGGATTCGGTGGCGGCTTCGCCCCTCGCCAGGCACCGCCGCAGAAGCAACCGCAGCCACAGCCGCCGCCGCCGCCTGCTGTGATGCTGTCCACTGCGCCTCCGCGGAAGAGGGTCGCCTACGAGGCGTTCGAGGCCAAGCCCGTGGCGGACAGGGTGAAGGAAGAAACTCCGGCACGCCGCCCAAGCGCTGAGGCAACCAGCGCGCAGTTCGCGGCGGTGCTGAAGGATTTAGGCGAGGGGATCATGCGGCTTGAGAGGCGGCGCATGGAGGTGCAGTGGGAGATGGAGCGGCAGTCGAAGGAAACGGAGGCCCGCCACACTAAGATGTTCATGGAGGCCCAGCGTAAGCTCAGTGAGACGATCGCCGCCGCCGCCGCCGCCGCCCCTCCGCCGGCAGCGGCAAAGAAGGCCAGGAGGGACCATAGCAGCAGTGGAGACAGCTTGTAGCAAGCAAGCGAGCAATCTAGCAACTGATGGTGCACTCACAGATGGTTGCAGCTGCTCAATCTGGTGATCCGATGTTGAGGCCTTGAGGAGAGGATTCCTAGTCTTCCTCCTGCTCAGGATGTATTTAGTATGTCTAATCTGCTTATGCACTCCGTTATGGTCATGTGTTTGTTGGCTAATGTAGTTGCTAATTCAGTACAACTGTGTTTCTGCTGCAATTTTGCTATGTTTCTTTCCTCTGATTGTTATCTACTAAGTACACAGGTGTTTTGGTTCTGCAAGTGAGTGCCCCCTTTCAAAAGTTGAGTGTAATTTGGGCAATGGAAGAGCTGATGTTCCTGATTCCAGAATGAAGTTTTTTCCCCCTTTAGGTGAACTTGTGATTGTGAAGCTTAGTTTATGTTCGGAAGCTTTGATGGTGATAATCATGGATGTGATCGCTAGGAGGAATCGTTTACTCCCAAAAGCTAGGGAAAATATCCAAAGCAGAAGGAAGGAATCGTTGTACTCTAGAACTAGCGACTCTTTTTTTCGTTGCATGAGTTAAATCAAATTAAATTTGCATGAGTTAAATCAAATCAAATTTTTCGTTTTTTACAAGCTAAACAATATACTACCTTCGTTTCACAATGTTTGTCCGTTCCATATATCTAGGAGACATGCATGCCCCTCATTCTTTAATAAAAAAAATTGCATCGTTCTGACTCTCGTTAGATAGATCTAGTATTAATTTATTTAATGAAAATAAGAACGGAACAGTTATATAAAAGAATTATTAGCACGCATGACTTCTATGCATGAGTGAACAAACATTGCGATAATATTTTATACTCATTTTTATGCGGTTTTAAATTTTTTTATTATAGTTTGTAAAATATTTTTTATAATTTTTTAGACTATGTACGATCTCTCTCAATGGGTCGCAATTTTTTAGATTAAAAATTTTATCTACTTTCGGCTGAAAAGTACAAGATTGAAAATCAAATTTGGGGGTGCAGTGCAGTGCCCTACCAGAAAGATAAAGTGATCGTGTGATCGCATTGCAGGCCCTAAATTGATCCAATACAGTAAGTATATATCTATAATTTTCTGTCTTATATTTTAGAATACAGGGAATACTAGTTATGAATATTTTGTTTCTCTAAATTTTAAAGATTTTTTTATAAGTTAAAAAAAAGTGCATAATTTTGAATTTTCTGTCTTATATTGTTGTATTTTGAGGCCTATTTGTAACTTTGTTGTATTTTCGCACCGGGGCCTCCAAATTATAGGACCGGCCCTGGTGCAGTGACAAGGGAGTATACATGGGGTTGTAGGGCACTTAACGGATGCAAGATATTGGATCAATTTTGAATGTGACCGTCGTGGCAACGAAAATTGAGACGAGTGAAAGAGGGAGCTCATCGGTGATGCTCCAGCGATGGCAATGACTCGGGGATGATCACAGGACGCTAGGCGCTAGCAGGCTGTGGGCAGTGAGAAATAAGAAGTCAGCTGACAGGTGGTGAGATGGAGGAGGGGCGAGAAGAGGTACGAGCAGCAAGGAGAGAGAGCGAAAATAAAGAAGAGATATGGACTAGAGGAGAGAGAAGGGAAAAGAGAAACGGGTGCATATGGGTCACATTGCCATATCATGTGCCACACGCCAGCTCACATGTCACGGTAGCAAAACTATCCACAGAACCGTTCTTAGATAATTTGTGCCGGTTTTATGGCATTATGAGTTAGAATATATGTTTGAGAAAATTACATCATTAGTTCCTAAACTTGCTCCGTCCGTGCACATAAATCCGCAATTATCAAAATTGCACCATTAGTCTCTAAACTTGTTTCGCCTGTGTACATAAATTCGTAAGTATCGAAACCGTTTATTTAGATATCTAAACTTACAAAACTGTTACAATTAGATCCATAGGCTGGTTTTTTATGTTGTTTTGGTGATGTGGGTTGTCATGTCAGCGTCTACGTGATATTTTTATTTTTCTTTTTTACTTTTAATATGGGACCTACTTATCATCTCTCCTCCTCTCACCTCTCCTCGTATGCACGTACGCGAGAACTCCCACATGTAAGCACTGATATGATAGTACACATCATCAAAACAGACAAAAAAAGCCAGCATATGTATCTGATTGCAACGGTTTCGAAAGTTTGGGTATCAAAATCAGTGGCTTCGAGATTTACGGATTTATGTGCACAGGCGGGATAAATTTGGGAACTAATGGTGCAATTTCTCTATCTGTTTTTATAGTTTAGTGATTATATGAACGAGATGTGATAATTTGGTTGTAAAATAATTTCTGCTAATTATTACGAAGAGCCCGCTTGGCCCAATCCAACACCTTTTATACATTTGCCCGTGTTAATTCTATGCACTATTGCATGTAATATAGGCGACGAGGATAATCCAGAACATTGTTGGAGGCCCTTCGAGTTCGTGGAACTGGAAGCACAGAGCTTTGAGCGTTTGATTTTCAATCCAGATTGTCGCACTATTGTCGATCTGATCTCAACCAGTAAAGATTGGAGAGGTGACCATCTGGGTTTGATTCAAACAGCAAAGATTTTCTTTGTGAATCATCCGGATTGGAAGTTGGAGCACAAATATAGACCGACTAGATGTAGCTGATTGCCTAGCGTGTAAATGCGGGTCGAAATCACCTTAATCAGTTTGGGATCATGACCATTAAGGAAGTGTGTGTTTATGCTCCCTGGTATTTAATATGAACACACACAACGATATTTAGGCCTTGTTCTATTCAGCGTAACATACCGATGCGTAATACTGTAGCAAATTTTGTTATTTTTATATAGCCTATATGTTGTGATAATTTGTAACGATTTTTTTGTGATTTTTGGTTGTCTTCCCAAAGATTCTAAAACTATTTTTAATTATTTTTTAATAATCTTTATACCTCATTTCGAAGGATCTCAAATTTGCTATAGTAATACGTGAACGCAACGATACGCTGAAAAGTACAAGGCCTTAACGTCAACGTTGCGCCGCACGGTTGTGCGGCTAGTTTTATTAATATTAATTATTTTATATTTTTAATTTTTGTTATTTTATTATAGTTAATATGTACTACTTTTCTAGTTTAGTCTTTAACATGAACCTTTTAACTTTTGTTCTGAATTTGTTTTGTTATTTAGTTCATGTGCACATTTTTTAAATCTAAGTCGTTAAAATCAGTTTCCCTATGATCAACGTATAGTTTTTTATTTTTGTATGATTAATGTCTGATTTTTTTAATATTTTAGAATTAATTTGATGGTTTCATTTAACTCTACTTTAATATATAAATATATAATATAATACTCCCTTCCCTCAGTACACAAATGATCTACATATAACCTTTTTTGGTTTGTTCAGAAAAAAACTATGTTTTAGCCTGGTTTAACTCTACTTTAATATATAAATATAAATATATAATATAATACTCCCTCCGTCCACAAATGTTCTACATATAACCTTTTTTGGTTTGTTCAGAAAAGATGTGCGCTTTAGCCCGGTTTTAATTGCACGAGACTCTAGGAAAATCGTAGAAAAATGCGACACACAGAACCAAACCTAGGGTTTGAACTCTGTAGCCTCTACCACTAGACCAAAGTCTTGTCGCTTTGTAATTTCTCTTCAGAAACGTATATCATTTATGTACGGAGGGAGTATAATAATATAGGCAAATAGAAAGATGGATATGATATAAACAACTTTCTGTTAAAAAGGAAGAAAACGAGGGAGCCCAACATGGCCGGCCCAGGGCCTGTCCGAGTCTCACCCCTCTCCCAGCATCGTCCACGACCTTCCCAAATTCACCCGGCCATGCTGATGCCGCATCCCACTCCCCTCGCGCCGCTCCCGCGCGGCGCACACCTCCGCCTCCCTCGCCCCCCCTCCCCTCCTCCGCCTCTCCTCTCGCCGGCTCCCACTCCCAGATGGCCGCCGCCGCCGCTTCGAGCTCGCGTTCGCGCTCGAGCCTACGCGTCCGGTAACCCACCAGCACGCCAGCGGCTCACGGCACTGGCCCGGCCCCGCCTCGATTGGAGCTAAGCTTTTCTGCGTTTCGCAGGCGAGCCCGCCCGCGGAGGCGACGCCGCGCCGTCCGGCCACGCGCTGGACGCGCTCCTCCCGGCCGCAGAGCTGCTCTGCCTCGCGCCGCCCGCCATCTGGTCGGCGGTCTGCGCCGTCCGCCTCATCCTCCCGCTGGGCGCCGGGGAGCCCGCCAGGCCGCTCGCCGCGCTGGCGAGCGGGAGGCTGTTCGTTGCGCAGTACGTTCTCCTGGCCGGCGCGGTGGCGATCGGGGCCCTGATCCGGCGGAGGCAGTGGGGGCAGCTCTGCCGGGTGGGAAGCGGCGGCACGGCGGGGGGTGTGGATTTGGCGAGGAGGATCGGTGAGGTGGAGGAGAGCGTGAGGGGGGTGGTGGCTGCCGTTGGGACGCTGTCGAGGACCGTGGAGAAGCTCAGCGTCAGGTTTAGGGTGTTGCGGAGGACACTGAGGGGTCCTATCAGTGAGGTATTGCTTAATTTACCACAGTAATCAGAAATCAAATTGTGCTTCGCAGTTGGTTTAAGAGTAGGTTGTTTTTAATACTTAATTTCGAGGGACCGAAGTGGGCTGACAAAGCAGGATTTGTAGCTACATTGAGTCATTGACTGGCATGTCTCTAACCCTCTTTAGAAAAACACGTCGTAATGATAATACTGAGACTGGAAATGTCCAGTCTGTATTTGCAATTGTTTATGAAAGTCCAAATGTGCCTATTCACAGTTCATGTGCTTACTGCTACATGTTTCATTGTTCCAAGATTGTTCCTTTTTACCCTATGAGGTTGTGTATTCACAGTTTATAAAAGTCCCGATGTGCCTACTCACAGTTCATGTGCTTCTCTGCATGACACTGAGGGAGTTTTTTTTAAAAAAGGGAATCTACCACAGTAATCAGTAACTAAAAGGAGTAAAACAGAGTGCTGTTTAACACTTAAATTGAAGGGACAGAAGTGTCTGACAGATGAGGATTATTAATTACATTGACTGACATGTCTCTTGACTCTTCAGAAACGCATGTTGTAATGATAGTTCTCTGAGACCAATAAACGTTCAGTCTGGGTTTGCAATTGTTTATGAAAGTCCATGTATGCCTATTCACAATTTTTGTGCTTACTGTTAGATGTTTTATCTTTCCAAGATTGTATGTTTTGTATCCTATCAAAATAGGGTTAATTGCATACATGCCATCATCTCTTGCATCTATGTCATTTTTAACTACAAATGACCAAAATGCCACTACCTTCTTCTTCCTCCATTCTCTCTCTACTCCTTCCTCCAATCTCCCTCCAGCGAGCAGCTCAACAACGGTGGCACGGTGGTCCAATGCAGGAGGCGGCGCAAGCCGGCCGAAGCAGTAGGTGGCACGATTGGCTGGAGGAGGAGACGGTGTGGGCCAGCTGGAGGCAGAGGCGGCATGGGCTGGAGTCGGAGTCGGCGTGGGCAAGCCGGAGCGAGAGGCAGTACGGCCGACCGGAGTTGGGGAAGAAGGGAGGTGAGGCGGCACAGGCCGATCGGATCTGGAGTCGGCATGGGCTGGCCGGAGGCGGAGACGGGCTGTGGCCGGAGTCGAAGTCGGCGCGGGTAGGCCGAAGCAAGAGGCAGTGCGGCCAGCTGGAGTTGGGGAAGAAGGGAGGAGAGGATGGAGGAGGAAGATGAGGGGAGTGCATTTTCTTGTAAATTTGAAGAGAGCAGAAGGGTACAAAAGTCTATTTTGGACTGGTCAAAAGCTCAAAATGGCATGGATGCAAGAGATTTGAGATTATAATGACACCAGGATCAATACCACCTTTATAATGGCATATATGTGAGAGGGGAACTTAATAATGGAATGCATGCAATTAACCTGTCAAAAAAGGGTGGGACCATGTGGTGTTTTTGGGCCAACTAGCCTTGTGAAGGTATGTTGGATCCATGATAGGAGTTGGAGGGCAATGTTCAATGAGGTATCTATTGCAGGGTTAGAGTCAGCTTTGGGTAGACTGTATCGTGTTTGGTGTTGTTGTGTATCGCGATTGATGCTGTTGAGACCTTCCGGCTGGATGGGTCTATGTCTAGTATATTGAATTCTCATCTTCTTAATTCAATGTGCCCTTAGCCCCTTATAGCTGTTACCCAGGAAAAGTTACATAACATTGGTGACACTCTTCTGAGTTCACCTTATTAATTGTCAAAATGTGGTGCTCAGAATTTTGTAAATTCAGAAATACCATTTTAGTGCATGCATTCACATTCGATGGACCTAGCTTTTTATTGTATATTCATTTGTTAAGGTAGCAGCTGTTCTTATATTTAGATAATTTCTGGCCAAGTAGATACATATATACTTGTGAGGAAAAAGGCACATGAAATAGTTTTGGGTAATGACAGTTGCCAAACCACATGAAAGATACTGCTTTCTGGGTTTCATTTTTTGTTTTTTAGAAGCCGCACAATGTGTAAGGTTTAAACACTTGTGGAGCAATGTGGAAGCATAATTGTGTGTTGTTTGTACTTTTAGCTGTGTGTACATAATAAATGATGTCTTCTATTTGGTGGAGGTTTGATTGTGTGTACCTGAGAGCTATGTTACAGAAAATATTATTAGCTGTATCTAGTTGCAGATGATGCTTTGGTTAGAGAAACATTTATGTTGCACAACCATAAAGGCTTTGTGAACTTTAAATCTTCAGTGGATAGTTTCCAGTTTATGTTGAACTTTTTGTGACATTCTAGCATGATTTTTGCTACCAGTACTGGATAGGTTCCAGTTTATGTTGAACTTTTTGTGACATATTGGCATGTTTACTTGTTCTTAATTCCTTTTTTTTTTTTTTTGCAGACAGCAAGTTTAGCCCAAAAGAACTCTGAAGCTACTCGAATACTAGCTACACAAGAAGGCCTTCTTGAAAAAGAAATTGGTGCAATCCAAAAGGTTCTGTTTGCAATGCAGGTGACATTTCTTGATAACTATCTTTGAGAATTTCCCTTGAGAAGTCTGAACAGTGCACAACTGCTGTTGGTTCATGTTGTACCCATTGTAGCATGGTCTACCATTACAATTGCAGCTATTCCTCAAAGCCTCAAATGTTCTGAGCAATTAGTGTGAGAAAAGAATGCCAGATGTGTATGCTCCTTTCACTGAAATGGTAGCATGATTGATTATAGTTTGCTGGCTTCTTTCAATGTCCATTGAGTTATTGGTAATTTGCTAGAACCAAATATTTGTAGCATTCAAAAACCACCCTATTACCTATTTCTGACGATATGATGCAAAATCACTTTTAATGTTCCTTCAACCTATTATATTTGCCAAATTTTTCATGTTAAAACCACATCCACGTAAATTTGTTTTTTAGATTCTAAATCTGTAAGCTAGTTTTGGATTGTGGTACTTAAAACATGTTCTTGCCGTTGCTGTGTTAGCTCAAATTCTACTGGCTCTTGGTTTACAACAAGTGGTTCAAAAAACTACCTGTAGGGTATTCATGTGTCAATCGAAATCGATTAATTTGACTCCACAAGCTTTGGTGACTCAAAATTTCAACTTATCAAAGCAATCCATTGACACAAACTGTTCATGGGCAAAACATAAATTGTTGGGGAGAACTGTATAAGCTTTTGGAGCTTGAAATATTGTATTGAGTCAAGATGGGCATAATTATATAATTGATATTTCTGGAAGAATCAATATTGGGCTTACTGGATCCTTAGTTATTCATGTGAGAATTTTAACTTGTGGGGCTCCATACAGGGTCCATTATCTGAGGAAAGAAGAGAGAGAGGGCAGGGGTAGAGAGAGGAGTGAAGGGAGGGATCACCATTCAGCACGAATGCAGTATCATTTTCTGTTTTCCTAATGTTTCATAATTTTTGGATTTCTTCCCTTCTTTATTAGATATATAATTTTTGTGGTGTTCTAAGCATAACTTGTTCCTTTGCATAGTTGATATGCTAAGTACTCAACTGTTAACTGACTGAACTGTAATAATCGGTCAGTATTTTCTCCAGTGAATGTCTCCTATCTACTGTAATTTATATATGGTTTTTTTTCTCCTTTTGCTGAAGCTCCTCATTAATCTATCCTGCAGGAACAACAGGAAAAGCAACTCGAGCTGATCCTGGCAATTGGGGAAGCAAGCAGGATATTATCTGAGAAGCAGGAACTGTTAAGCGATGATACTGCTAAACCTTCATGCACAACTCCAGAGAAACAGAACCAGCAAGCAAAAATAAAAGCTGAAATAGTTAAAGGAGGCAATAACAAACCCTGATTTCGTATACTGAAATGGAAATTAAAAGCAACAAAACTCAAAAGCCTCTTCAATGAACAGGAGGTACCTTCGATTTTGCTCAATAGAAGATTGAAAATGAACGGATGGTGCTACCATGGTGAATATAGTCGCACGATTAAATTGATAAGCTGTTCGAAAGCTTTGATATGCTTGCTGTTCGGAAACACAGGTCATTAATACGTGCACCATGAGCCCATAGCATATGACTTGCACAGAACAAGCTGGTAGTTGTACAAGATTTCGATTCGTTCGGTCAAGCACAAATTTCGCCTTAGCATGTAAAGCTATTACTGCATCGAGTCATTGACCATTCAAATGTGATAGACATGGAACATGCTGGGATTAATTGGTAAATATATCAGTTGGGCCTGATGGAACAAGCTGTAATTTTGTCGAGCATACAACATGTCCTGTAAGGGCCTGTTTGGCAACAAAGTATTTTTATAGTTTCGAGGCAAAATTATGGTTTTGGAGAATACTATGGTATTTTGGCAATGAGGTGTTTAAAAGCAATCTCAAAAACTCTGTTTTAAAAACCATGGTATTTTTGAAGTATTGTAGACTCCACTCCAATCCAAAGTTTTATCACTTATGCTAGCAAATCATGGTATTGAAAAACCATAATATTTTATAGTTATAGCAAAACACAAATCATAGTATTACAAAATCGTGCTTTTTAAAAACTTTGTTGCCA
Organism: Raddia guianensis; assembly: GCA_036346415.1. Classification (NCBI taxonomy): domain Eukaryota; kingdom Viridiplantae; phylum Streptophyta; class Magnoliopsida; order Poales; family Poaceae; genus Raddia; species Raddia guianensis. Next base: position 8,915,790 of record CM070541.1, on the reverse strand, counting down.
AACAGGCCCTAAATGTGTAAATAGCTATGTTTTGCTTGTCCAGACTACGCCTGTATCGAGGTCACGTAGAAATTAGTAGCATTAATCCATGGTCAAAATGATTTTCCGCAGGAAATCGCTAAATGTTTGTTTCAAATTCAAAATTTAAATCTAAAAAAAGGAAATGTGAAAAAAAATAAACGAGAACGATTTGCCACGGGATGATTTTGCCGTGAAAGCTAGCGATTTTGGGGGGAGGGGCAGGGGCATCGAACATTTTTTTTTTTCATCTTGATTTCGCGGTGGTGGAGCATAAAGGTTTCTTGATGAACTTCGAACGTTTTTTCAGAAGCCCAAGCGATTTTGCTTTTTCAGCCCATTCCCTTCGGTTTAAATTTTGAAAATCAAAATCTTATTGAATTTTAACAGTAAATTGATAATCGGGCTCGAACGGATCAAGGAGAAAAGGATTTGAAACCTTTGGTTGATGGCAACAAAGAAAAGCTAAAAGAAAGAGAAAGCAAGAAGACACGATTTCTTGGGGGAGATCGCCATATCCTTATGTGAAAAGTCAAAGTTAACATTTAAGTTTCAAAATTTAGGGGGCCATATGAAAAAATCTCAAACGTCTTGCCACCAAAAACATGCGATTTGCCACTAAAACCTACTGATTTGCCATAAAACCTAATAATTTTGCCATCTTGATTTCTTCATGGAACCCAACGATTTTCTGATGAAACCAAATGATTTTTCAAAAACCCCAAAGGATTCCCTATTTGCATCTATTATGTCAGGTCTAAATTATGGAAATCAAAATTTCTTCTAATTTTAATAAGAGGTCTAACTTATTTTGTTTTAGTACTATACCAACTATAACATAAGAGATAAAAGTATAGATGAGTAATGACTGAATTGTGTTAGGTTGATCAAAGTTAAAACTAATTTGGTGATGGCCTCACTTACCTATAGTTTCGATGCATTTCGGTTTCGTTTGGTTGCGGTGGATGGCCTCTACTCTAGCAGCATGGAGCAAAGTTTCAGCTATTGACTGTGCAACAGTGCCCTAGACGACGAGAACGGTAGTCCAAAAAGAAGAAACAAAACAGTACCATTAATTTGATGAGGACTCATCAGAATCATCAGCTGACTTCCCAGCCTACCAATGCCCGTCGCAGATAGGGACGATGACAGCGGGATCATCACCGCAGCGATGCGCAAAAGGCCGTTGCATCAACGAGCATGAAAACAAAGACTGGAACAGTGCTGTGGCACAGGAAAAGCCATCAAAGAGATCAACTCCAAGGCAGCAACGCTGATGCCATTGCCGTCGCCAGTTCGTCGCACGCTTTAAAGATGGCCAGGCTTTGGTATCTCTTTCATCATGTGGCGTCTCCATGCACCTTTAAAGAGGCTGTCCGGAGCTTTTCTTATCAGTTTGGGTTTGTAAGCTTTGGCGCAGTTATTTTCGTTTTAAACTAAATTAGATTAAATCAAATATTTTTTAAGCCAAACGATGTATTACTTTATAGTCGTTTTTATAGGGTTTTAAATAGTTTTTCTTATAATTTCTAAAAAATTATAAAGTTTTGGACTCTTCGATGCATCTCTCAAGGGATCATAACTTTTTCTAATTAAAACGTCTAGCAACTTTAAGTTGAACAAATCCTTTCATTTCACACGCTGCTTCAGGACTCAGAAGTTCTTCGGTATCCGATCGCGTATGAAACTCTAAATACAGATAGAGATATGTGTCTGACTTACCGGGTTTCGATTTAGCCCAGTTGATTGAGGTTGGGTTGAGTGCTCGATCTCTGTCACGTCAAATCCAGATCAGCCTGGTCCTCAAACTGACCTGCTCTGCCCCAATGCTTCGCCATCATTGAATTCATCCTAGAGAGCTAGGATTTGTCCCACCCGTCCCAATTGGTCAAGGGCAACCCTAGAACTCCCGCAATCGCATAATCCCATCGACTCACTTCTTAGCCTATATGTCGCTCCATCCCAAACAACCATCCTCCCTCTCCTCTCACAAATACATCGCTCCCTCTTTCTTCCTATCTCAATCTCTTTCTCAAATCCATCAGAATGCTACCATGGATGTGGGGGTGGCGATGCGACAACCGGCAATGTGGGGAACAATAACGCAACCAACAAGGAGAGGGATAGGTGACACCATGAGCGGCTATGGCGTTCTACGACCCCACGGTTAGCATATCCATCTCCAGGGTCTTCGAATGTCCTCCTTCTCATGTTCGGGTTGAGCGGGGAACGGCTCCAATCAATCAAGGTTAGGGCGAGCATATTAAATACTCAATGTAGACCAGATCATGTCTAGGTCGAGGCATAACCTAACCCTATCCATTCCAAGCCATCTAAAACTCTAGTATGAAATATCTTCATCGGTCATCGTTCATATTAGTGTCGAAATTATGTTGCTTTAGTGTTGTACTAAATTAATGGAAAACTATGAAAGTTTAATGAGAAGTGTATTATAGGATGAGATACTCTTTAGGAGGCATTGACTAAGCATCCACAAAGTAATCGAAGAAATATATCAATGAAGCATATTTAGTGAAAAAATGAATGTAATTTTTTTCACTATTTCACAGGAGAAAGGCAATCATTTTGCAGACATTACTTATTTTAGTTATTTTTATTTTTGTAGTTTAAATCCAGACCAATTACAAATATCGCTTTTTTACTTAGATCATCGTATAGTCATATTCTAAAACCTTTCTCTCAAAACCACCATTATAAAACGGTGTAACCATAAAAAACAACTATTTTCCACACGCGACACCTTCGATATAAAATCACGGTTTTATAGCTACTAGCCGCCTAGGCGCGCCTATGGCGCGCCGAAGCGGAAGGCGAGAAAAGCGACGCCTGCCAAGGCACAACGAAGGCGCAAGGAAAAATGGTGGGAAAAAGAGAGGCTGGTACAAGCGCCCGTCGACGCTGAAAGTTGGACATCTTCGCGAGCCCAATGAGCGGAGGCGTGGTCATGCTTGCAATATGGAGAACGCAACCATGCGCCCAGCAGAAAAATGGAGAAAAATGGGGCTCGCGCGGGACTCGAACCCGGGGCTACGAGCTAACCAACGGGCTGAGCTAACCAACCGGCCGAACCACCCGCGTGCCTGGTGCGTGTGCGGAAAAAATCGTTTTATACATTAAATCAAAACGGAGGGTCGGATCTGTCTAGATCGCGTGATCGGACGGCTGTGGCGACGCCGGCGGGGATGCCAGCGACGTGGCGATCCAGGAACGCGAGTTACCGGGTTTGTAATATTTATTGATTTCACCTCCAAAATAAATCATGGTTTTAAAGCCATTTCCCCTGCAATTAGCAGACAACGAACTTAAGGATGCCCTACGCCTCAACGTTAGCGTGCACAGACGCCTCCAGAACCCTCTATATTTATATAGGCGATTGATTCGCAAGTCAAGTAGGTTCAGTTTGGTGTTGATAACCATAAAATAATAATATAAAAGATAAAAAAATATGCAAAATTTTTTTTGAGATATTTGAGTAAAATTTTACAAAGCTTCAAAATAATTATTACAAAATATTACACCGAAATGTCTGTAAAAAAACATAATTTGACCTGACCAAATTGAATTAAACTATGCTAGTATGCTACACTATGCTAGTAGTATTATGCTGCAAAACAAGAAAGGTGGTCGCGGGTGGCCATGCTACTATGCTAGGAGTACTACGCTGCACCGCTGCTCCCTGCCGCCGCCTCCTCCGGTCCTCCCTCTGCGGCGTCCGATCGAGGGGCAGATTCCATAGGCCGGACGGACGGTACGCGCCGCGCTGGCGCTGATGGGCGCCTCGCCTCGCCTAGCCTCGTCCCAGCGAAGCTCGCAATGATGCGTGCGTGCAGCGTGCCTGTGCGCAATTCATTGCTCGCTACTCGCTAGCCGCTGCTGCCCTCGGGACGTCACTGACTGGGGTCTCGCTGCCGAGCATTCACTGCAATGCTATCTATCCAGCGCGGAGATCTGTTTCGTCCGTGTGACTGTGAGTTAAAGGTTATTAGGAGTACTAGTTTCAAAAAAAAAAAAAGGTTAGGAGTACTAGAGAGTACTCTCTCTTTCCCTCGTGTTTTAAATTGTGGCGAACGAATGATGTACCATGCCTTTTGAAACCATAAACCTTCGTTAACTTGATGCTCTCTCCGATCATAAATAATTACTATTTTAAACAATGATACGATTTATTAAAAAAATACATCTTTAGACATTGATTATTTGTATTTCAAACGAGCATGACGTTCACGTATTTAACCGACTAGCTTCGTAATTATGGACTAATCATACGTAGAATGCAAACTGCAGAGCTGCCACAGCGACTAGCTTTGTAATTAGGCATGTTGCAGAATGACAACTCGAGAGTCGAGACAGTGTGGGGAACGCCACAGCGCCCGTCTGCATCATCCACGGCAAAAGAAGCGTGCGTGCGTACGCATGGACCCCCATGCCATTGCTGCTGCAGTTTGCTGCAGCCGAGGCCCGAGGCAGGGGCAGGGTTCCCATGAAAGCAAGCACGCAGAGGCAAGCGCAGGCAGCGGCAGGCCATCGTACTTATCCCGTGCCTATACCTATCTCTGGCTCTGGCTCGCCGGCCTCTGCCTCTGCCTATCTGCTCCCTCTCCCATCCTACTTATCCCGTGCCTATACGCGACGGTTCTCACCGTTAGACAACCACGCTTCCGAGTGTAGTCCGAGATTGCCTAAGAAGGTCGTAGATCGTAGACGACGAAGAACAATCATAGAAGAACACCGATATGTAGGAGAGGAAGGATTCTTTATTGCTTTTCTTAGGGATACATAATAGATGGTAACCTCTATTTATTTACGCCGTCTTTAGGGTTTTTTGTTCATCAGTGGTAGCCGAGCCAGGCCCAAAGCCGGTCGACTTGGTGTGGTTCCTTAACACTCACTATTTTCCGGACTTCCCAGTGATTTTGGGGTACTGGTTGATAATCCTATTTGTTTATTTACAGTTGGTAGGCGCGCTGTAGCTAGATAGCATGAAAAAAACCGCAAACGCACAGACGAGCAGGGAAAAATGCGCAGCGTGCCAGGAAAAAAATGGGCACTGAAAATGGCAAAGCGAGGATTCGTTCCCTGGTCTCCTGAACGAATGCTGGCTCGTAGGGCCAAGTCGCCAAGGTGTGCGTCGTGTTGCTCAGCTAGGTAGGGAAATGCTTTTGAAGGTTAGTTTAATATGGATGGCTAGATTTGATTCGATGAGCAATTGGACGGCTCTGGACGATGCCACGCGTCGTACCGAGAACGCCTGCCGCTAGCGCGTTGTATATGTAATAGATTTATTTCAAGTTTATTTTATTTTCTCATTTCAATTTTAAAATTTAATACTTATAATTTGGTTCGAGAAGTGGAATATTTATAACAATAATAATTATCGATATTGTGAATTCTACAAATATTATAGCCTCTAGGGCATGATGTGCCGGTCTCCGATCCTCGATGGAGATTTCTCTATTAGGGGACGGGTATGGGGAGAAGCCATCCCCGCGAGGATGTGAGTAGGAAAAATCGTTCTCTACTACCCTGTCAAAGCGCATTTATAAAAAAAACACTTACAGGATAATTTTTGTCTAGTCCGCCAAGACACTTTGCCGCTCCGGTACCCTCGCCATCTTCCTGAAACTAGACCTTGAAAAGGCTTTCGACTCGGTCTTCTAGGCCTACCTTCTTGACAACCTCCGCGCTTGCGGCTTCGGGCCCCGTTGGTGGGACTGGATTACGCTCTCACTCGCAACCTCATGATCTCATCCTCAAGGGTCCTTCTCAATGGATGCCCTATCAACACCATCCACCACACTAAGGGTCGCCATCGAACCGCTAGTGGCACTCCTCCAGCGAGCTTCCGAGTAGGTGCCCTCAAACCGATCCGGGGCCTCCAGTACAGGCTTTGATTTACCTGTTCGCTGATGACGCCGCCATTTTTGTCAACCCCGACCAATTAGAGGTGTCATCCTGTCGTAACCCGGTCTAATTGACCGAATCCTAATTGTGCATACAGTACTAGTCCCAGAAGATCATGGCTAGCACACACAATTTAACAACAATAATGGTACATTGCCTTCGAGTTACATTATTACAACATAGAGGACTAAGCGTCCCACGAAGTCACAGCTTAATACATCAAGCACGCACGCAGTTAAGATACTGCATACACACACGGTAACGCAGGAGCCTAACATGGCACGATTTATTCTAGCAACTAGACTATTCCACAAAGCGGTTACAGTGAGACACAACCCTACTCTTCGTCCTCGAAGTCCTCCTCCTCCTCGAAGTCCGGGTCCTCCTGATGGCGAGTCGAGGGCGCTTCTCGATTGTTGAAATTTTTGGAAGAGGGAAGGAGAAATAGGGTGAGTACAAAGGTACTCGACAAGTCGAGGATATATGCCGATGGGGTTTAGTACAAATGGATGGCTTGGGCAATTTTATGAAATTGCGGTTATTAGCCTAGTTTTGACAAAGCGATTTAGAAACATTGAATCTCCATATTTTCTTTGGGCTTTTCTCAAACGGTTCTCGCCACTTGGCCTCAAATGCCATAGCAAGAACAAAATCCTTTCTTCTTTTCTTTTCTCAAAACCGGCTAGGTCCATTCATGCGACACTTTCCGACAGGTCGTTACCCATTTCGAATATCACCGGTGGCCCCTAGCTCAAACGAAATCCTTCTCAAACCTTACTCATCTCAAATCATTTGTTCAAAACCCTTTTTCTAAATTGGTTTTAAAATGAAGAGCTACCATATAATCACCCTTCACGCCATAACGCATGAAAGCACGGCTATCATGACAGTTTTAACTCTGCAGAGTGGGGTACGCTTTACCCTCGAGAGGCTACGCACCTGCACGATGTTTCGCCACAAGACCATCAACCACGAGGACCGACGATCGGGCCCGGCCCCATACGAGGGCTCGAGGTCGCATCAGAATGGCTCATTCATAGGATTATAGGATGAGCGGTCCTTAGACTAGGGAGAATTTATATTTTAGCCCGATTTCAAACCGGTGCCATATCGCACCAACCGACAAAATATCTCCCTAGTCGGAAAGATTTTGGGATAAGAGGAAAATCATTTCCTATTAAGCATCACCCTTGATGCGCTATCTTTAAATCATCTTTTCCCAAACATTTCTCAACAATATTCTCGAGTTCACACAAATGATTGAATCATTCCAAGATAAATAGTTTTAAGCATTTATCCTACCTCAACAAGGTATTTAAATAAGAGTAATTCATATTTTAGCCTTAGGTTTGATCCTAACATATCTCTTACCTTTCTAATTGGCATAATAACTAATTCTAGCAAATACGGCATTTATCTTTTAAACTAGCATGCATATTTTCAAGTCTAATAAACATTTTCTAAATAACCAAAATGGCTTCACAATATGATCAAAGGGGACTTGCCTTGGTCAAGGCGGGTAGGAGCAACCGGCACGATGGACGGTCTAACCACGCGGACAACACATACAACATAATATAAACATCCATCAAACAGGAAACATTTATATATGATTTTTGTTTTAAAAATCATGCACGTAAATAAATATGCATGGAAATGTGATGTATGCACAACTATTTTATATTTTTATTAAATCAAGTGTATGCATCAAAATAATATTTTCATCATTTTTCTAAGGTTTTTGAAAATCATTCGTTATTTGCTAGTTAATGAAAAATGATTAGCTTAATTTTTATTGTTATAGGTATTAATATAAATAGAGAGTTATTAAATTTTTGATTATATTTATGTGTGCACTTTGAACTCGGAAAGCGATTTTGATCGAATACGCTTCCATTTATCGAGCCACACACCCTACACAAAGCTAGCACTAATCTCAAAGCATGGGTCTTCTTCAACCTCAAGCCAAGCATGCACAACACGTACAGGCAACTTCCATTGGAGCATACTGGAGCTCGGCTAGCCGGCTGTGGCGACCTCCGTTCGCCAAACCGACTGCAAAAATGGATCCTCTCGACTCAGCGCCTCCAAAGGACCCTATAGTCTGCCGATCCGCCATTCACAAGACGACGACGATTTTTATACATAGCTACATTGCATGCTCTAAACTAGCTCGCATGGCTTCCATGAGAGCTCTAGCTCGACATGGCACACGCAGGAAGACTACGGCCTCCCCGGATCATCTTCCCAAGCTCAAGCGCACCTAGAGATGAGCGTAAGCTTACCAAGGCGACGATTTAACCGAGCGCGACTTCTTTTTAACTTGGTGGTTCTTGGGTTCCTTCGACATCTGCGGTATGGAGGATGAGAGGAAGCGAGTGAGAAAGCGACGAAGAAATGGTCAAGGCTCAGGAATAGAGCAGAGCTTACCGAGGAGAAGCACGGCAGGCAATCGGATAGGAGAAGCGGGAACACAGAGCTTTATAGTCGAGAAGAGCACGGCCGTCGGACTTTACTCCGACGGGTGGCACAATATGGAGGCATCGAAGACAAAAGCTATTGCACAACAAATGCAGCAACAGACGCCAAGTCGGGGTGCTTAGCGTGGCGTGGCGGTAGAGGAAGTCGTGGCGTGGTCTAGATGCGCCGACGACGCACGGGGTTGCAGAGAGTAACTTCAAGTTTACAATGAGCTACGACGATAAGCTTATGTGCAGAGGAGAGAAGAGAGAGAGAGAAAAGGTGAGAGAGAGAGAAGTTTTCTAATTTTTCCAATTTTGTTTTTTTTTCTCTTTTCTTCTTTCTAAATAATTATTCAAAGGTCAAATATTAAATAGGTTTTGACAAATTCACATGGGTTTGAAAGCTTCTAAATGCACCCATGAAAATATTTATACCTTTAAAAATTAATGACCCAACCCATTTTCAAAACGGTTACATGCAATGATGATGCCATGATGTTTTTCAACACTTAAATAGTTTAATATTTTAATTATGCATTTTAATGAAATTATTAACGTGCCAAATTTGGTTTTGAAAATTTGGGATGTTACAAACCTTCCCTTAAGGAGAATCTCGCCTCGAGATTCGGATTCTTCGAAATAATTTCGAACTCGCCAAGATCCTCTTCACGCTCCCAAGTGGCTTTACCGCCAGAGTGGTTACTCCAATCGACACGGCAAAACCGAAACATTTTTCTCCGGTTTTCGTGATAGCCACATCCAAAATCTTGACCGGATATTCTTTAAGTGTCAAATCAGTCAGAGGTCCGCTTTGTCCAATGGCAACCGCTTCCTCGGGCACACGGAGACATTTCTTTAATTGAGAGACATGGAACACATTGTGCACATCGGACAGACATCAGCGCCCAAATTGGTATGCACCTCACCCTTCGGGCTAAAATTTGGAAAGGACCAATATATCTTGGAGCTAACTTTCCACTCACACGGAATCTCAAGATGCCTTTGAGAGGAGAAACCCGCAGATACACGAAATCACCCTTGGCAATTTTAGATCACTTGGCGATTGTCGGCGAACTTTTCTCGCTTAGACTGGTCGCTTGACCTTTCTTGGATTAACTTCACTTGCTTTTCGCCTCTTGCAAGATATCCAAACCAAATACCTTTGTCTCACCGATTTCTTGCCAAGACAGAGGTGTACGACACTTTCTTCCATACAATGCTTCATAGGGTGTCATTTGGATGCTTGATGGTGATGTTATTGTAAGAAAACTCAAAGATATGGCAATTGCTTATCCCAAACTTGTGGGGTTGGCTAGGCACTTGCCCTCAACATATCCTCAAGTATTTGGTTAACTCTTTCACCGCCATCACCGAGGGTGAAAGGCAAGATCGAATTCAGATGGGTACCAAGCGACTCATGGAGCTTGTCCCTGAATTTGAGGTGAATTGGGTACCTCGGTCGAGACAATCTTCTTTGGCACCCCATGTAGATGACTATTTTGCTCATGTACATTTCGCCAACTTGCTTCCTGTAGGTGGTTCGGACAGGATGAAGTGTGCAACTTTAGTGAGACGATCGACGATTACCAGATGGAGTCATAGCCGATTGAGTTTTAGGTAACCCGACAATGAAGTCCATCCCCACTTCTTCCCACTTCCATTCAGAATCTTGAGCGGTTGCAATAAGCCCAAAGAGCCTTTGATGCTCGGCCTTCACTCTTTGGCGATGTCGCAGAGCGACATACTCGCAATATCTCTTTTCATTCCAATCCACCAATAAGTGGTTTTCAGATCAAGATACATCTTGGTACTTCCAGATGGATAGAAATTGGGCTTTCATGGGCTTCTTTTAGGATGACTTCTTTAAGAGATTTATTGCTTGGTACTAAGATTCTCTTTTAAACCGAGTACTCCTTCTTCATCCATGGAAAAATCTGGTGCCTTATTCCTTTTAAGCTTCTCTTTAATTTCAAGAACTTCATCATCACCTTCTGCGCTTCTTTAATTTGATTCATTAAGGTGGGTTGTAATTCAAGCATATTTATTTGGCCTACCTCAACCATTTCCAAGTTGAGGTCGATAATTCTTTGTATAATTCAAAGTTGATCTTCTTTAAGCATGAGATGATTGCAATCGGAGCGCTGGCTTAAGGCATCGGCCACCACATTGGCCTTGCCAGATGATAATGGATTCCCACATCATAGTCCTTGATTAATTCCAACCATCTTCTTTGTCTTAGATTGAGATCAAAGTTGAGTGAATATATATTTGAGACTTTTGTGATCGGTAAATATTTCGGTTCTCATACAATTAAATAATGCCTCCAGATTTTTAGAGCGTGAACCACGCAGCCTAGCTCAAGATCATGAGTGGGATAATTCGCTCATGAGGTTTGAGTTGTCTTGATGCGTAAGCAACAACTCTCCTTTCTTGCATCAAGACGCAACCTAGGCCTTGCCTAGATGCATCGCAAAATACCTCAAAATCCTTATGGACATCAGCAAGATTAACACCGAGCGAAGTTAATAGCCTTTTCAACTCTTGAAAACTAGCTTCACACTTATCATTCCACTCAAATTTATTTTCCTTTTAAGAAGATTTGTCAAAGGATCTAGAGATTTTTGAAAAATTTTCAATGAACCGACGGTAATATCCCGCCAATCCAAGAAAACTTCTCACTTGCTTCACGATTTTGGTTGTTTCCACTCAACAATCGCGGTGACTTTTTCCGGTCCATTGCAACACCTCCTACCGATATCACATGACCAAGGAAAATCACTTCCTTCATCCGAACTCGCACTTGCTCAAATTTTGGCATACAACCGATTTTTCTTAACCTCTCCGTAACCTTTCTAAGATGAATTTCATGCTCCTCTTCCGATTTAGAAAAATTAGAATATCATCGATGAATACCACCACAAACTTGTCCGTAAAATCCATGAACACTTTATTCATTAGATTCATGAAATATGGCGAGCGCTGGTCGACCAAATGACATCACCGTGAACTCATAGAGGCCATATCTTGTGGTGAAAGTCGTTTTGAATGTCGGTATCTTTAATCTTTATTTGGTGGTAACTGCACTCGTGTCGATTTTTGAGAAGATACAAGCTCCTTTCATTTGATCAAACAGATCATCGATTCTGGGAAGAGGGTATTTATTCTTAATTGTTACTTCATTTAGAGATCGATAATCTATGCACATGCGGAGAGATCCGTCTTTCTTTTGATTTAAAATCACGGGTGCTCCCCAAGGGGAAACACTTGGTCGGATAAATCCTTTTTCTTGCAATTCTTCAATTTGTTTCTTCAATTCAGCCATTAGATTGGCAGATAGGCGATAAGGTCTTTGGGAGATAGGACCAGTGCCAGGAACCAGATTTATCACAAATTCAATTTCCCGATCAGGGGGCATTCCTGTAGCTCGTCTCCGAACACATCGGGAAATCCTTTACCACGCCTATGGTTTTCGTGGAAGAGGCCTCCAACTTATTAAGGGTGATTAGATCGTAGGGAAAGAATTTATATGAATTGGACCTCCGTCCAACACTATTAATTAATTTTACTGCTTTTGGTGGCACGCCTATTTGACCTTTATTTTGGTTAACCAATCCATACCCGTAATCACTTCAATTCCTCTTGAGTTTATAACCACCAAGTCCGCCAAGAACTCGGTGTCTTGAATTTTAGCTTAACCCCGGCACATCAAAGTGGATCTCATGATTTTTCCGGGATTTAATTAGCATTGATTCTTCAAGGCATCGCTTTTCAACTCATGATTTTTGACAAAAGATGCCGAGATGAATGAATGCGTTGCACCGTAATCAAAAGAGCAAAGAGAGTGCATCGTGACTTATGAAAAACTTACCCATCACCACATTAGGATCTAAGGCGCCCTCAAGAAGGACGTGGTTCACACGCCCACGCCCAACAAAGCAGGAGCAGATCTTGCAAGTTGAAGTTCCGCGACCCATCCTGAAGATGAGTCGCGAGCAAAGAAGCTTCCCTTGAGGCTCAAGATTCTTATTGGGACACGAGTGGCATAGTGACCCAATCACTGCAAGCAAAGCACTTTATGGTGGAGATATCTTTCTTTTGAGGAGTGGAGACTTGGGTGCGAATCGGTGGAGGTGGTAGAGGAGCGTGTCGCGATCGACCCATCGAAAGCGAGGGCGAGGAGGATAACATGCCCACGATCACGAGAGCGCTTGATCTTGAAACGAGAACTTCCAGAGGAATGGCTATCCTCATGGGCCCTCTTCTTCTTTGGGCGGTACCAGCATCGGCGACGGTTTTCCTCTTGTTTAACCGCCGGGCAAACATTTGCTTAAAAGTGGGAATTCAGAGGAGTCAATCAAGGCACGATCTCGTGGTCCATGCCTTTCTTGAAGAAATATATCTTATCAAGATCGCTTCCTCACGCCCCTTGGAACATATCGAGCCAAGAGTGTGAATTTGGTGAGGTACTCTGCAGGTCATGCTTCCTTGCACGAGGGAGTGGAATTCAATTCTTTAGCCTCTTTAACACCGCCGGGAACATAGTTCTCTTCAAATGCCTCAACGAACTCAGCCCATTCGATAGCATCGGTTATCATGGGCTTCATGTAACGGTCCCACCAAGCAAAGAAAGAACTCCAAATGAGTTGATGTGTTGAAATGAACACTCTCAATCTCACCACATTGGAACATGATAAGCTTTTTCTCGATCTCCTTTAACCAATCCGCCGCTTCAGAGAGTCGGCAGAGCCAAAGATACTTAGGGGATTGGCCCTAAGGAAGTCATTGATACGGAACGATAGGGAGGTGGAGCTGTGTATGAGCAGAGAGGGAGCTGGATGAGGATGATTCCGCTCTTGAATCAAGTCATGGATCATCCGGTGTTGCATTTGCATGATTTCTGTGGTAGGTTCTTCAGAGGTGGTGGAGGAAGATGGTGGTTGGAATCACTTGATGTTCGAGAGAGTTTTCGTGGGATCTTGGTTGGGAATTTGGTGGAGGATTTGGCAGAGGAGTCAAGTGAGGAACCTAACAGAGGAGGTCCTCCAATGTAATGTTGATCCATACTAATCGAGCGATCTTGCTCACGAGGTTGGTGCGGCACTTGCTCGGCTCGGCACTTCCATGACCTCGCCCCTGCCACATCCCTTCTTCCACCACTCGAGCAATCACCATCGATAGGTAGGAGAGGAACGAAATAAGCATAAGGAGGAATTACGTTTTTCATCCAAAACATGGTTTTAAATATGCAATTTGGCACAATGCACATTCATATTCATAACATAACAATTTTTAGGGTACAAACAGGGGCGCAATACCACAAACTGGTACGTCAGCCCAAATCACGAGCTAACTACCTCACGGGTTACACGGACATACACGACGGCTAATAGGATTGATCCACAAGGCCCACCTGTAAGCACCAACCGTAGTAGGATGGTTACCACGGTGATCCGAGAGGAAAATGCCTCATCTCCTCGAGGAAGAGATTGAACTCGCGGCTCGGGCCGAGGGCGAGGACTCGGGAACGCACGAGGACTTGGAGCGCGAGTGAGGAGGACTCGAGAACGGCGAGGGCTCACCGAGCGGCGAGGGCTCGCAGAACGTGAGGAGGAGGACTCATGAGCGAATCTCCGACCTTCTCCTCATCGCGGCCGGAGAAGCAATGGGCACGGCGGGCGGCAAAGACAAAGTAGGCGGCAAAGACCGACAAGGCGGTAAAGCAAAGAGCAAGCGCTGCAACGCAGCGGCAAAGCAAGCAGCCAGGCTGGCGAATCAGGGCAAGGGACGGCAGCAGCAAAGTAGGCGGCGAATCATAAGGGACGGCCTCTTAAAGAGGCGGCCGAATATTTGAAGTGGAGGGGGGACCGCGCAAAGCACGGCAAAGCGCGACAAGACCCAAAGCAAAAGAAAAGAAAAGAAAAGGGTGACAACGACCCAAACAAAGGATACAGGGGCTACGAGCTAGTCCCGGTCGCAATCGGACCCAGAGACCAACTCCACGGGTCTTCCCGTCATCATCATCATCGCGGCATCCACAATGGGTGCCAACCAGACGGTGGTGATCGAACCATCAACGGTATGCCTTGGAGCTCGACAAGAGTGGGAGGCGAGCTCACTCCGGAAGGACCCAGATCCAACTTGAGATCCTTAGGGGTGAGCTCAAGGAACACAAGGGAAGATCGGCAGGATCCTTAGGGCGGGACGCGGGCTTGTCCCGACCTCCTTCTTCGCGGCGCGAGGTCGGCGCAGCAGAGTGAGTCCCGAGGAAGAAGCGCATTCCCACGGAGACGCTGGTTCTCGCGAACCAACCGACGGATTCTTTTGGCGGCCGACCTTCTCCACCAAGTGAAAAGAGTCACGCTTTTTAAGTTCGCGCTCTCCTTCTTGGCTTGCTCCAATTGGCGGTTGGTGTCATAGATGAGTTCAACTCCCCGCAGACGATGGTGTACGCTGCCGCCCGTGGATTGGACGAGCTTCGCAAGGTGGTACACCGTCTGGTCGCTCACCTCTACCGCATTTAGCATGGCTGAACAACTCGTTAGGCGCATTTAGAGGAAAGTAGCGAAGCGGGAGACATGCAGCTCACGCGTGAATGCATCATGAGTCGGTGTAGAGCAAGTCCGACACGCCTTGGATGGCGCCTCGAGCAATTGACGCGATTGGAGAGTAAATGAACGGTCCACTAGTAGGCGGTGGACTAAGAAGAAAGACAAGGACGACACCACCCAAAGAAAAGGCCCTTTATGAAAGTAGTGGCCCCATGATACATAGGGTCATCAAACCAAGCGTGTTTCAAGATCGGCAATAGTCGGGCGCATTTAAACCTCCGTAGCTAAGTCCAAGGGCGACGCGAAGACGGATCTACAATTTCCAAAAGATTATCAAGAAAAATTGGATTGCTAAGATTACTTAATTTATTTAACAATTATTTTCTTTATAAATTATATGGTCTCTAATTCTAGGCTACGCCCTAAAGCCACTGGCTCGATACCACTTTTGTCGTAACCCGGTCTAATTGATCAATCCTAATTGTGCATACAAGATTAGTCCCGTAAGATCATGGCTAGCACACACAATTTAACAACAATAATGGTACATTGCCTTCGAAGTTACATTATTACAACATAGAGGACTAAGCGCCCCATGTGAAGTCACAGCTTAATACATCAAGCACGCACGCAGTTAAGATAAGATGCTACACACACGGTAACGCAGAGCCTAACATGGCACGATTTATTCTAGCAACTAGACTATTCCACAGCGGCGGCAGCGTGACACAACCCTACTCTTCGCCCTCAAGTCCTCCTCCTCCTCGAAGTCCGGTCCTCCTGATGGCGAGTCGAGGGCGCCTCGATCGCTGAAATTTTTGGAAGAGGGAAGGAGAAATAGGGTGAGTACAAAGGTACTCAAGAAGTCGAGGATATATGCCGATGGGGTTTAGTACAAATGGATGGCTTGGGCAATTTTATGGAAATTGCGCTTATTAGCCTAGTTTTGACAAAGCGATTTAGAAACATTGAATCTCCATATTTTCTTTTGGCTTTTTTCAAACGGTTCTCGCCACTTGGCCTCAAAGTACATAGCAAGAACAAAATCCTTTCTTCTTTTCTTTTTTCAAACCGCTAGGTCCATTCCACATGACACTTTCCGATAGGTCGCTACCCATTTCGAATATCACCGGTGGCCCCTAGCTCAAACGAAATCCTTCTCAAACCTTACTCATCTCAAATCATTTGTTCAAAACCCTTTTTCTAAATTGGTTTTAAAATGAAGGAGCTACCATATAATCAGTCC
The DNA here is from genome assembly GCA_036346415.1 of Raddia guianensis. Lineage (NCBI taxonomy): Eukaryota > Viridiplantae > Streptophyta > Magnoliopsida > Poales > Poaceae > Raddia > Raddia guianensis. The sequence continues at coordinate 8,899,594 of CM070541.1, read as the reverse complement.
CTTCAAGGCCATAACCGCGAAAGCACGGCTATCATGACAGCTTTTAACTCTCAGCAGAGTGGGTACGCTTTTACCTCGAGAGGCTACGACCAGACGATGTTTCGCCACAAGACCATCAACCACGAGGACCGACGATCGGGCCCGCCCCATACCGGCTCGAGGTCGATCAGAATGGCTCGGCTCATAGGATTATAGGATGAGCAGTCCTTAGACTAGGGAGAATTTATATTTTAGCCCGATTTCAAACCGTGCCATATCGCACTAATCGACAAAATATCTCCCTAGTCGGAAAGATTTTGGGATAAGAGGAAAATCATTTCCTATTAAGCATCACCCTTGATGCGCTTATCTTTAAATCATCTTTTCCCAAACATTTCTCAACAATATTCTCGGCTCACACAAATGATTGAATCATTCCAAGATAAATAGTTTTAAGCATTTATCCTACCTCAACAAGGTATTTAAATAAGAGTAATTCATATTTTAGCCTTAGGTTTGATCCTAACATATCTCTTACCTTTCTAATTGGCATAATAACTAATTCTAGCAAATACGGCATTTATCTTTTAAACTAGCATGCATATTTTCAAGTCTAATAAACATTTTCTAAATAACCGAAAATGGCTTCACAATATGATCAAAGGGGACTTGCCTTGGTCAAGATTCGGTAGGAGCAATCAAGCATTTATGGACGGTCTAACCACGCTGACAACACATACAACATAATATAAACATCCATCAAACAGGAAACATTTATATATGATTTTGTTTTAAAAATCATGCACTAAATAAATATGCATGGAAATGTGATGTATGCACAACTATTTTATATTTTTATTAAATCAAGTGTATGCATCAAAATAATATTTTCATCATTTTTCTAAGGTTTTGAAAATCATTCGTTATTTGCTAGTTAATGAAAAATGATTAGCTTAATTTTTATTGTTATAGGTATTAATATAAATAGAGAGTTATTAAATTTTGGATTATATTTATGTGTGCACTTTGAACTCGAAAGCGATTTTGATCGAATACGCTTCCATTTATCGAGCCACACACCCTACACAAAGCTAGCACTAATCTCAAAGCATGGGTCTTCTTCAACCTCAAGCCAAGCATGCACAACACGACAGCAACTTCCATTCGAGCATATCGAGTTTCGGCTTAGTTCACTGTGGCGACCTCCGCCAAACCGACCGCAAAAATGGATCCTCTCGACTCAGCCCAAAGGACCCTATAGTCGCCGATCCGCCGTCCGCAAGACGACGACGTATTTTTATACATAGCTACAAAGCATGCTCTAAACTAGCTCGCATGGCTTCCATGAGAGCTCTAGCTCGACATGGCACACGCAGGGAAGACTACGGCCTCCCCGGATCATCTTCCCAAGCTCAAGCGCATCTAGAGATGAGCGTAAGCTTACCAAGGCGACGATTTAACCGAAAGCGCAGCTTCTTTTTAACTTGGTGGTTCTTCGGTTCCTTCGACATCGCGGTATGGAGGATGAGAGGAAGCGAGTGAGAAAGCGACGAAGAAATGGCCAAGGCCAGGAATAGAGCAGAGCTTACGAGGAGAAGCACGGCAGGCAATCGGATAAGGAGAAGCAGAACACGAGCTTTATAGTCGAGAAGAGCACGCGGCGCCGGACTTTACTCCGACGGGTGGCACATACATGGAGGCATCGAAGACAAAAGTATTGCACAACAATTTGCAGCAACAGGACGGCGAAGTCGTGGTGCTTAGCGTGGCGTGGCGGCGAGAGGAAGTCGTGGCGTGGTCTAGATGCTACCGACGACGACGCGGGGGTTGCAGAGAGTAACTCTCAAGTTTACACCGAGCTACTGGCGATAAGTTTATGTGCAAGAGGGAGAGAAGAGAGCAGAGAGAAAAGGTGAGAGAGAGAGAAGTTTTCTAATTTTTCCAATTTTGTTTTTTTTTCTCTTTTCTTCTTTCTAAATAATTATTCAAAGGTCAAATATTAAATAGGTTTTGACAAATTCACATGGGTTTGAAAGCTTCTAAATGCACCCATGAAAATATTTATACCTTTAAAAATTAATGACCCAACCCATTTTCAAAACGGTTACATGCAATGATGATGCCATGATGTTTTTCAACACTTAAATAGTTTAATATTTTAATTATGCATTTTAATGAAATTATTAACGTGCCAAATTTGGTTTTGAAAATTTGGGATGTTACACATCCCTGGCCCTCATTCTCCAAGAATTTAGTCGAATCTCAGGCCTCCAAACAAATTTCTCCAAATCTCAGGTGGTCCCCATTAGATGCAACAACCAGGACAACATCTCGTTGTAGGACCTGTCAGTCTCCAAGGCGTCCTTCCCAGTAAAATACCCAGGCATTCCTCTTTCAATCAAGAAATTGTGGCACATTGACTTCCAACCCTCATTGACAAAATTGCAAACCGGCTAGCGGGATGGTGGGGACCGCTCCTCTCAAAAGGGGGAGGATGACACTCCTCAAGGCAGTCCTCATAGCACCGCCTACCTATGCCCTCTCAGTCATCAATCCCCCACCTCGGTCATTAAGAAGATTGACCATCTAAGGAAGGCATGGCTCTGGAATGGCTCATCTATCCATGGCCCCTCTCCGCGAGTCAACCAGAACATGGTCTGCTCCCTCGTCAAGCTTGGAGGCCTTGGAGTCCTCGACCTCCCCCGTTTTGCTTGCGCACTTCGGCTGCGTTGGCTGTGGATGAGTAAGGCATCACCTGCCCGTCCTTGGGCGGATTCCTTGGAGACCCCTCCTCAAGCGGACGTGGCCCTACTCCACTTGGGGTGCTCTAACACTCTCCGACGTGGTACCTCTCTGTTCTTCTGGGAAGATCGTTGGCTCAACGGATCATCGCCTAAGGAGCTTGCACCACAACTGATGTGACCATGTCCATCATAGATATGACCAACACTACGTCAATGTGGTGGTCATTAAGATTTTCTTCGACTACTTTACCAGCATGGACGTCAACGAGCTTTCGATCGACTACTTCATCTTCGGCCTATTCTTCTACGACAAGTTGGCAACACTTCACAGCATCTTCTACATCATCTACATCAACTATGGTGCCATCATCAACTATATGGCATCATCGACCTGCACCATGGCTGTGTCGCAGGTACGTACCAAAGAATCTCATCATGCTGATATTGCGTTGTCGCCGCCGGCAGTTCGGCCTCCACCGTGGCCACCTTACCAAGCTCAAGACATATTCAAGAAAGGCTCACCTCCACCTCTTCGGCACCCTCTGGTCTCACAAGTCACGTCCTTACAAGGCCGGCTCAAGAAAGAGCCCAATTTGTCCACGAGTCCGGTTCGGCCATTTTCATGCACTCAACTTAAAACGGGTGCCCCGACCTCATACGACCTCCGTTTTGAACGTTCTTGGTATGCACAGATAAGCCCTCGACAAGATCTTTCCAACGGATCCAGTCCCACGTCCAAATTTCTTATGGATCAGCAGGAATCATCAAAACAATATTACGACCAGAATCTACCGGGATCTGTCGGGTGCTGCGCCGCTCCACTTTGGGCCCATGGCCCATGTACCTCCTAGGGCTACGTACCAAACCCTAGCCGTCACTATAAATTCAGTAGCCGTCGCTAGTTTAGACTTGGGTTTTGCTTAGATTATTCTGCCATCGCAGTTTCGCCGTGTATCGGTTTGTTGAACCCCAACTTTGTGTGCTTATTCGGTAATCAGTAATTTGAGATTGCATCTACCGTGTTCTTGCTGGTGTTCTCGATTCACTTGCAGGAATTAATCTTCGTGGTGAGGTCAACCGTGTTTTGGCGTGATTGATAACGAACGGAGACAGTGGTGTAGCGATTGCAGGCTTAGATCAGTTCTGATTAGAAGTCGGATCATTAACGTCGAGTTCTCCACCAATCGTGTTTATCCATACCTGTCGGAAGATCGGGACCCCCCGTCCCCATCAACAACTCTTCGGGGCTCCTCTAGAACAATAGCTGGCTCATCGACCTGCGACGCAATTTGGCCCCATCCATGGTGCCTGAGCTCATCCAACTGCTCACCCGGCTCAGCCAAGTGGCGCTAGACCCTCAGGATGAGGATCTTGTCTCGTGGCGTTTTTCCGCGGATAGAACTTTCTCGGTGAAATCAGTGTACAACTTGCAATTTGTAGGGTGCTACCCGATGCCAACCCTATGCTGGGTTTGAGAGTTCTAAGCACCGTCGAAATGCAAAATTTTTGAATGGCTTCTCTTGGGCAAGTGAATTTGGACAGCCGACGCCCTCTTACGCAATCAACTACCCAACAACTTTTTTTGTCCCCTGTCGTGGAGGAACCTGGAAACCATAGAGCATCCATTCCTATAATAGAGCCCCAGCTCCTTAATCTGGTCACACCTCGCTGCCGCGTTCGGCCTCCCGTTTCTCGATCCAACGCGCTGCTAATCAAGCTTCTACCTACCAAAGTGGTGGGAATGCAACATGGCATCGTTCGCCACCCCTAGTGCGCCAGCATCCATCGTCATTGCAACCATCCGGTGCTTATGGATCGAGCACAACAACCGCATCTTCCGCACATCGAAACGCCCACAGGAGGTCTTCCTTCGACAACTTTTTGACGACCTGCGGCTTTGGGCTGCCGCAGGAGTCCGTGTTGTAAAAACTTAATTGTGTGTGCCCTTTGGGCTGTCGCAGGACCCTCTCTCTTTTGATCAATGGATGGCAGTTCTCCTGCCCTTTGCTTAAAAGAATCATTATCTATCGGGGATGGTTGGGACGAGGACTGGAAAAATTTTCCCCACGGGGTCCGAGTTGAGGAACCGAAATTAGTTTACTCTGTTTAAATTATTATGTCGCAAACATGTCATCTAGCCCATTATATCCATATTTTCTTATATGCATCAATCAAACTGCCAAAGCATACTCATTCTATTTTTTTTATCTCTCTTCACGTGATGTTAAGGTAAAAATGGTGATAAGTGTTTTCTCTTGTGTCTAGGGGTGGAAACGAGCCAAGCCCGAGCGGCTCAGCTCGTTAGGTACCAAGCCGAGTTCGAGCCGAGCTGGGGGTACGAGCTAAAAAAGGGGCTCCGCTCGGTGGTAGCTCGCGAGCCCGCACGAGCCCAAGCTTGAGTGAATAACAGGCTTGGTGACTGATGAATGATGATGTACAAACCACGAGCCGAGCCCAGGCCAAGCCGAGCCGAGCTTGCGAGTCATGAGCAGAGCCCAAGCGAGCCAGCCTCTGGCTCAGCTCGGCTCAGTTAGTTGCACGAGCCGAAAATGGTGCTCGGCTCGTGCTCGTTTCTAAACGATCTGAGCCTGAGCAGCTCACGAGCTTCTGGCTCGTTTTCCAGCCTTGTGTGTAACTGAAGAGGATCCTATGGCCTAGAGGGGGGTGAATAGGCAATTTTAAACTTCTTCAATTATTCTTTATTAAGCTTCATGTTAAGAGTGACCCAATCCTAGTTTCACTTATCAAGCGAGCGGAAGCGATAAACAAGTAATTAGAAAAACTAAGACATGGCATCACAATTGATCACAAGCATTGCAATGAAAGTAAATGCGGAAATTAAATGAGAGAGAGTGACACGATATTTGTTTCACCGAAGTTCGGAGCCGCAACTCCTACTCTCCGTTGAGGCTACCCCTTGCGCATAAGGACAGGCTCGCTCTCGAGCCTATCGCCTCACTTACTCCCCGGTAATCGTTCTGCAACTCCGGCGAGGTGGACTTCGCCACCCGTACACCGACTTGAGAGTAGCCACACGTCAAGATCTACTCCCAAGCCCACGCCTCCACGAAGGATGCCGTCTTCAAAAGTAATAGGCCCGAAACGCCTTGATCATGCCGGATCGAAGGACTTCAATGAAGCTCGGTATTGGGGATGAGTGATTTGTGGCTTGGATTGGTTGGTGGGTAGAGGAATGGCTCTAGAACACCTAATTGATGAGCAATAACTTGTGGTAGGTGAAGTGGAGCAGCAAACCTCGAAGAAGCCAGCCATTAGACAAGTATTTATAGCCCCTAGAGCAAAACTAGCCGTTGCCCTCTGAAGGAAACAAAAACTAGCCGTTAGCCTTTACCGGACGCCGTCCGACAAAGACAACTGCTCATGGATTTTTGGGTTATCGGACGCCGTCTGATAAGAACCGGACGCCATCCGACAGAGTATAATGCACACTGATTTTAGCTCATCGAACGTCGTCTGGTAACTACCGGACGCCGTCCGACAGAGTACAAAATTCACTGGGTTTCTGGTCGGACGCTGTCTGGCGGTTTCCAGACGCCGTCCGACGAAAAAGATTTTCTGATAAAAGTGCTCGAAGGTGTGGGAGAGTTGAGGTGGGTTTCTTTCTCTCTAGAAATCTCACAAGGATATTTTTAGGTATTTTTGAAAGAGGTGGACTAAGAAAACTGATTTTTCGAGAAGTAGCAAAGATCCAGCATGATCTGAGAGATTCAAACCCCTTTTGAAATCTGACAAAAACAGGAATTAAAAACCTAACTACTCCTAATATATACGTGACCTCATCTCTCGTCCAGTCACGCACTTAGAAACTTGGGGCAGCTCATAAATTTGTCGAGGCTTCAAATTAGGGTTCCGCGAGAAGCCGAGTCTTCGCTAGGGTTTCGAGAAATCCAAAAACCCCCTAACACTTAGTATTAAATATTTTTGACATCAATGCCACTAATAAAAATTAGGGCTCAACAATGCTCACAGTAACTTTTGTGGGGATAGGTCTCCGACAAGGTCCCGCCACTCGAATGGGGATGAGGACAAAGAATTTTGATCCCCGAAATAGGGAATGAGGACGGGGATGTGAAAATTTTTGGATTACGGGGACGAGGATGGGGAAGCACTCCCCTATGGGGAATGTTCCTATTGCCACCCCTATTCCCACGTGCTTAGGTGAGCATGTATGTGTGTTTATATATGCCTCAGCATCTGCCCACAAATCTAGACATGATGATTAGGACCCAACAAGAGCTTGAGTGAACAGTTTTTTGGTGACGAGCTCAACACTATTGCTCTAGTTAGACCATTGGCTTGTTGGGACCCGAGCTCGCATCATTGCCCGAGTTCCATGCCTGAGTCGCTTTATAAGTGAGCACGGTGTCATCGTTCCGTATGGACTTGCCGACCTACGAGGGCTGGACTCTCCATCACGGTCCTAGGTTAGTGCCAAGTGTCGATGTTGTTTGCACAAGAAGTGCAATGGAAGAGGAGATAACATAGAGAGGTAGTGTTGGAGATTGGAGATTAGACAACACATGTGTTAAAGTAAGTGTCGAATATGTGTACAAGTCAAGTCAGTTACGTGGAGTCAAGTTGTAATAAGAATGCCTAGGCCGTGTCAAGGTCGGACTCGTATTCTACTATCCGCTATAATAAATAGGAAGACATCCCTGATGTAATTGGTCATGACAACCTAGCTGTAACCAGTGTTCGCCTACACGGTATACACGGCCGTGTACACGGTACACGATGGGTTACTGTGCTGTTTAGCACATAAACGGTGTATTACACGCTACACAGAATTACAAGGTCAAATACGTTCAAACACGGCTTAGTTGGCCTACACGACATGGCAAAAAAAGGCGTAAACGGCGTTTTTCAACGTGTAGCGTGGCGTCTAGGCTATAGAACAACAATGGCGCGAAATGAAATTGTGGCCGCGCCAAATTTTTGCCGCCGTATAAAAGACTCTTGGCCGCCGCCCAATCTGTAGTGCCGGTCGCGCGTAGCTCGTCCGCCGCCCGCCGCCGCGCCGCCGCCGCGTTCGTCGCCGCCCGGCCGTGTTTAGCCTCGTCCGCCGCCGGCCGCCCCAAGCTAGCCGCCGCCGCCCCAAAATCGCTATCTCGCTATGTGCTATGTTAAATTGTTAATCAATCTGGTACTTGTTATGCTTGTTAGTGCTTGGATTCTTAGAAGCATGTAGACTATCTACTACTTGTTACTTGTTAGTTGTTAGTGCTATGTTGCTGTGACATGTGAGATGTGACATACAGTTTGAGAATACATTTGTTGCATACTTGCACTATTTGGAATCATTTTTTTATATGTGAACTACAAATCTACAATGCACGTGTAATCTTGGAAATATATTATTCATCTATACCACTTGTCAGTATAGTTTTCTAAGCATATACATGTTTTTTTATTTGTATTTTAATTAAAAGTACAAAAACGTGTAATCCGTGTAATCCCGTGTACACGGCATGTACACGGTCTACACGGCATGTACACGGTCTACACGCTACACGAGACTCTGCCGACCGTGTACCATGTAGCGTTTAGTCTAACACTGGCTGTAACGCAAGACATGCGGGGTCAGCGACTGTCTTGTGGTTACGACCCGGATGATCCGGTGTGCTTGTGCTGATTAGGAAGAGCGCACATAGGCAAAGCTCCCTAGACGTATCCAATAATGCCGAACTACGTTACTAAATATTATACCTTCGGTGTCACACTGTCACCTATATCTTACGTGGCGGTTAAAATCCTAACAAGGCCGAAAGATGAGATCATGCGGGTGGTAATGGGGTGTTAGGGCCTCTCACCATAAAGGTGGCACAAGAGTAAGGGAAGAGCAATGTTGGTTCTCCGAAGCAAGGGTTGGGGCTAGGAAGAGCCTGAGCGAGAGCCCACAAGGAATTCTGGAGAGTAGGAGCTCACAAGAGTTGAGGGGACAAAGGTGAGTGGTGTGCATAGCATCTATTTACGCGATTGTGTAACTTGCATGTAATAGGTTAAATGTAGTGGACTATACTTGGGTAGTAACTTAAAAATTACCATGATGAAGTGCTCTCTGTCCCATGAGCTCCTCTCGTTCTTCATCCTAGTCGACCGCTTTTTTTTTTTTGCATCCTTTGAGCTCTTCACGGCTATCGGCATATTGCCGCCGTATCCTTTCCTAAGCCATTTTTCAGAGTCGCCTCATACCTCAAGCCAGGCATGCGCACCTTCAACATGGATTCAGGCAGAGGTGGCAACAGTGAGTTGAATAGGATATCATCAACGCGACACAAATCCTCTTGTTCAGTTGAGTGAGACCGATAAACTAGCCTCGCTAAAACTTAACTCGTTTCCGTCTACCGTAGTAGACTGACAATCATAACAATTATCAATAAGTCACCGAATAAGTTATAGGCCGTGTTTGTTTCGACGTTCAGTGGCGTCGCGTCGCGTTTTGGCGGGACGGCGGCCGCGTCATTTTAAACCAGCGGCTAGGCGGACGAACGTAACGCAACGCGACGCGACGCGACGTCCAAACAAACAAGCTTATTAGCACACCAAACAAGCTATAATAAACTAAACCCTACCGAATCCAACCACGTGAAACCTATGCCTCCTTCCGGCTTGGCTACTAGGCAAACGAGTTGGTTTTCCGTAGTAGCTGTGCCCGGGGGATGCAGGTTGCAGGCATGCAGCGCCTGTGAACCTGCGCGAGTGGCGCCGCGGGCGCGGGCTCTGGGAACGCCTCGTCTCGTCGCGTACCGGCTCGGCGTCCGAGCGCTGTGCCCCGGGCCGGCCGGGTAGGACCGGACCGACCGACCGTGCAAGGTGGTGGTACTGCCCGTACGCGTCGCTCCACCGCGAGCGGAGCACGTGCATCCGGTTCATTTTTTTTTATTTTGTTAGAGCAACTCCAGGAGCTCCTGGGTAATACTGTAGCAGATATAGAGGGGCTGCTGAAGGGAAGGAATCTTTTAGAGAGTAGTGTAATTTATGAAGGAATTTTAGAGGGATGGATAGAGGGGACGCTAATAGTGTTTTAGAGGGGAAATATAGAGGAGTCATTGAGTTGTTTCATCATGCATAGCGAAGTTATCACAAGACCGACGGTGGGCAGGGAAGAGTTATTCTCCGTGAGTGGCAAAGTGGCCCCACTTCCCTGGCTATCTGTCATCTGTGAATGTGAAGGCTGATGGGTTCGTACGCGCCTCCACAGCAAGAAAAACCCTAAGAAAGCTGGCAAGTGAGGTGACTCGGCAATGAGTTTAATGCGGTGCATGACGATCGTCGATCGACGAGGCACCGTTGTGAAACAATATGCAGAAGCGTGTAACCTCTTGCGAGGCCGCCGTATGTATTTATAGGCTGTACTTGTACAGCTCAAGAATTTGTTACAAAGTTTGTTACAGGAGATAAGAACACATACACAAGATAAAGATTACAACAACCTAACCGAGCTGTGCTTATCCGCTAACAGCCCCCTTCAATCACAACGTCACTACGTTGAGATTGTGCTTAAACTCCGCGAGACTTCGTACTGGCAGCGCCTTTGTAAAACCATCAGCCACCTGATCCCCTGTGGGTATAAATTTGATTTCTAACAATCTTTGCATCACACGTTCTCTCACAAAATGATAATCTACCTCAATATGCTTTGTTCTTGCATGAAAGACTGGATTTGCCGATAAATAAGTTGCACCAATATTATCACACCAGAGATATGCTGACGTGGGACATTGAATTTTCAATTCCTTTAATAACGTCTGTATCCACATAATTTCAGCTGTTGCATTTGCTACAACTTTATATTCTGCTTCAGTGCTAGATCGTGACACAGTAGCTTGCTTCCTTGCACTCCATGAAACTAGATTAGATCCCAAGAATACAGCAAAGCCACCAGTGGAACGCCTATCATCAACACATCCTGCCCAGTCTGCATCAGAAAATGCACTAACACGCATAGAAGCAGATTTACTTATCTTGAGTCCAGAATTCAAGGTAAACTTGAGATATCTCAATATTCGTTTCACTGCGGCCGAATGAAGTGTAGTAGGAGTATGTAGAAATTGACAGACCTTATTAACTGAAAATGAAATATCAGGTCGAGTCAATGTTAAATACTGAAGAGCTCCCACCACACTTCGATATCTTGATGCATCTTCCAAATTTCGAGAGGTTCTCCACCGACATCGAGAGCTTTTTCAAGTGGAAATGAGTAATCGATCGTTTACAATTAAACATCCCAACACGCCAAGTATATCAGAAGTATATTTATTCTGTGACATGATAATACCATCTTGAACTTCCTTAACCTCAATTCCTAGGAAGAAGTGTAGATCACCCAAGTCCTTAAGAACAAATTCGGACTTGAGTTCTTGAAGAAGCACTGACACGGCCTCCTCTGAAGAACCAGTCGCTACTATATCATCAACATAAATTAGCAAAAATATCTCAACATTTCCTTTCCGGTAAAAGAAAAGTGATGTATCAGCTTTTGATGCAAAGAACCCAATGCTTTGAAGTTTAGTGCTCAACCGAGAATACCAAGCTCGTGGAGCTTGTTTAAGACCATATAAAGCCTTATCTAGCTTACAAATGTAATGCGGCACAGACTTACTTTGATACCCAGGTGGTTGTTTCATAATTGATTGCAAATGGGTATACAAGATTAAGAGAAAGTCTGATGGTTCTATAGATCGATATAAACCTCTTCCTCCAGAATGCCATGAAGAAACGCATTTTGTACATCCAACTGGCGAAGACACCATCCTCTGGACACAGCAATAGAGAGAATAATTCTGATGGTGGCGGGTTTGACAACAGGGCTAAAAGTATCCCCGTAGTCAATTCCATAGCGTTGTTTGTATCCTTTTGCAACTAACCGAGCTTTATACCGATCTATAGAACCATCAGACTTTCTCTTAATCTTGTATACCCATTTGCAATCAATTATATTTTTGCCTTTTTCAGGAGGTACCAAATGCCAAGTCTTATTTTTAACAAGTGCATCATACTCACAGTCCATTGCCGATTTCCATTGCTCGTGTTGCATAGCATCGTCCAAATTTTCAGGTTCGCCGGTAACTGCCAAGTTTAGCCACCGGACAGTTCCATCATGGTAAGACTTAGGTTTCCTAATCCCACTTTGAGACCTTGTTCTTGGTCCGGTTGGATTTATCGGCGCAGGAGAATATCCATCAACAGAAGACCCGGAACTTGGTGCAGGTGATCCGGTATGGACATCCAATGCCGGCGCAGCTTCGGCAATTTCTCCTCCGCTGTCAGGTACATCTGGTACGGATGAAACAGCCTCGACAGGTGCACCACCAATAGGAACTGAGCCAGGCGGATCGTCATCGAACTCCACGTCGGCGACCGGCGTGTCTGGTACAGATGAACCGCCAGAAAACGGCACGCTATTGGCTTCCGCCGGGAGACCTGCACCGGCTGTGTCCTGCATAAAATAGCGCCCAGCTTCTCTAGAATTGCTATTGTTAGTTTCAGGAATAGGAGTATTAGACATATGATTATGAACATGTTCCCCTGGAGAAGAAAAGTGTGCACCATTTGAGAGCTCCGGATCAAGAAGAGAGATTTCAGATCGAATGCGAGCGCCGGCATTAGGGTGTAATTTTTCAAAAGGAAAAACTTCCTCATCAAAGATGACATCACGAGATATGTAGATTCGTCCAGCTGAGATATCTAGGCACTTAAACCCTTTATGGAGAGGACTATACCCGAGGAAGACGCATTGTTTGGAGCGGAAGGCAAGTTTCCGAGAGTTGTATGGCCTGAGATTAGGCCAACAAGCACAACCAAAAACACGAAGAGATGCATACTCTGGCCTCTGATCAAACAAGCGTTCTAATGGAGTTGAGAACTGGATAGTTTTGCTGGGTGTCCTATTTATGAGATAGGTGGCAGCAAGAAATGCCTCATCCCAAAATTTCAAAGGAACAGATGCATGTGCGAGGAGAGAAAGACCTACTTCAACAATGTGGCGATGCTTTCGTTCAGCGGATCCGTTTTGTTGGTGGGTATGAGGACACGACACATGATGGGTTATTCCTACTTTTGTAAAGAAGGAATTGAGTTTTTCATATTCACCACCCCAGTCGGTTTGCATGGTGATGATCTTTCGATTAAGGAGACGTTCAGCAAGATTTTGGAAATCACGAAAAATTTGGAACACTTCAAACTTATGTTTAAGCAAATAGATCCAAGTAAATTTGCTAAAGTCATCAATAAAGCTAACATAATATTGCTTTCTGTTTACTGACTCGGGTGCAGGACCCCAAACATCTGAATAGACAAGCTCCAAGGGAGCCGAAGACGCACTAGTAGATCGAGAGTATGGAAGTTGATGACTTTTAGCCTGCTGGCAGGCATCACATACAGACTCTTTATTGGTGACGGCGTGTTCTCCGCTCAACCACTGCGGATCACACCCCTGGTCATATTTTTAGACTGCTAGCCAACTCGATCAAGCTCGGTTCGATTTGAGCGTCGGGCACAACGAGGAGCGATTCGCCGATTTACCCAGGTTCGGACCCCCTCGCGGGTAATAGTCCTACTCCTGCTGAGCCTTAGCTCTTTTCCGATTGTGGTTGAATGGGGATGTGTTTACAGAGCGTTTCGAATGCACGAATGCTAGTGCACGTGCCCCTTCCTCTCTCTCCTCCCCTTTATACAAGCTTTGGGCTAGCGGAGAGAGTCGGGGGTAGGCAAGATCAAGACCCTCAAGATAATCGACACGACTCGACAAAAGAGACGAAAGCGTGCGCTGCCCGCAGCTGCGGCGCCGCCTCGCGTGCCGCAAGTGGCCTCGACCCGACTGATCACACCGGTGAGTCTGCGGGTGGGCCCTACTCGCTCCTCCCGACGCAGGCGGCCTCCTCAAGCAAACCTTCTCTCTGCCGGTCAATTCTTACGTACCCAAAGGATGCACCTCTCGGACACCGCAAAGGCCACTTTAGCGGTAATCATGTCTTCATTTGTCCATCAGCGTGATGTCTCATTAAATGCGCTTCGTCTTCCAGAAGGGGGAGCCTTCGTCCCAAGACTCGCACGAACGCCTCGCTGGCCCCACTGGCGCGTGGGACCTCGCCTCTCCTTTAGAGGGGCTCGCCCACGCACTACCGACGCTGGGGCCCTCGCCTCCTTCAGAGGGGCTCACCACGCACGCGCTGGCGCGTGGGGCCCTCGCCTTCCTTCAGATGGGGCTCGCCCACGCACCCGCCCGGCGTGAGGCCTCGCCTCGCCTTCGAGAGGGGCTCGCCACGCCACGGGACCTTGCTCGCCTGGGCCGACGCGTGGGGCCCTCTTGGCCTTCGTGGGGCTCGCCACGCTCTTGGGCCTTGCTCGCCCGGCCGACGGGCTGGGGCCTCTTGGCCTTCGAGGGGCTCGCCTTGGGCCTTGCTCGCTTGCCGACGCGGGGGGCCTCTTGGCCTCCCCGAGGACTCTTCCTACCTCGGTATTTATTACACCGACAAAGTAGCCGGGACCACCGTGATACCCGAACCGTCGCTACCGATGTCTGGTTATCTTCGCGTGGCGGAGATTTAATCGTGGGGGCCCAACCTCGCAACGGCCCGACGCCGATTCTCCACCGCGCACGATCTTCCTTGGGGAACCGCGTCGCAAGGAAACCAAACGCGAGGCAATGATGGCGCCACGGCGCTGGGCGGAATTCAAACCGTCGCGCGCGCGCCACGCCTATAAATACTTCTCTTGGCGTTGCGGCTAATCCTTCCGCGCTAAGTCCTCAAACCGCTACTTGCCTCCATCACTACCACCACGAGCCTTCTTTTCTTCGCCACCAAGTCTTTCGCCGCCGCCACCGCCAAATTTTCCATGGCTCCCTAAGCGCAGCAAGGGTCCGCCGGGATGCCGCACCACCTTCGAGCTGTTCGCCGCTTCCCTCGCCGATGAGGATCGGTGGCGTGGCCGAGTCTTCGTGCCGCCGACCGCCGCCCGGTTCCGTGCGCACCATCATGCCGAGTCTCGCGCCGGGAGATCGTGACCTTTCTCTGGCGTCTTTGGCGGGCCTTGTCCCGCTTTACTACGAATCCTCTTGGGATGCTCGCTTATGGGATCCAGCGGCGACCTTCCCTAACTCGATCATGGCTCGCCATCTTCGCCCCTCTGCGAGATGTTCGTGGGGACGATGCCAAGCCTTCCGCTCTGGGCGCCGACTCTTCATCTGCACACGGGCTCGCGCCGAAGCGGTTGAGCCGCGCGCCGCCGCTTCCGCCACCGGGCGAGCGCGGCGATTTCTTCCGAATCTGGCGCCGCTGCGCGCGGTTCTTCCGCTCCGCCCACGCTGGCGCCTCTGCGGCGCCCGGCCGTCGTCGGCCTCTCTTTGCCTGGTGGTGCTTCTGACTGGCGCCACTCAAGGCCGGCGCGCGGCGCCTGCCGACGGCGGCGGCGCGACGTGCTGCCGCAGACCGCCGCAAACAAGCGATTTGAGCTCCCCTTCGCTTTCGCCTTGAGGCGCACCGCTTCAGTTGGCTTTCCTCGCGCCACGATATTTCACATTAGGGTTAGCATGCTACACGCTTTTGCATACTGAACCTGCTTGTCCTTCTTGGAACAGTTTGGGCCAAGGCGTCGAGCTCGCTCCACGCGACTTCGCCAACCCCGCCGCCCGCCCGCTCCTTCTACGGAGGTCGCTCACGCGGCAATGGAGGGTTCGCTAACGCCGCGGCGGAGAACCTTCGCCACCTCGTCCATTGGCGCCGCCGCCATCTCGGCCGTGACCGCCGACGAGGGCGCCCTTCGAGGCGGTTCAGACCCTCTCCCGCACTGGGCGACGGGGGAGCCCTCGCCTTGGCGGAGCGATCTGCCGGCGAGCTGCGGCGGGCCCTTGGCCGAGAGACCGCCGCGAAGGAGGCGATGACCCGCGAGGCTGCGGCAGCCCAAGCCGCCGCTGCCTCCGCCGCCAAGCAGATCGAAGACCTCCGCTAGAACGCTTCTAAGCGCCCAACCCTCGCCGACATGCTCAGATCGCCATCATGCGGCTTCCGGACGCCCTGCATCCACTGGTGTTACCTTGCATCTCGATGGAGGAGACGCTGCAAGATCTGCCGACGCTGTGGGGACGAGCCGCCGAAGCCCTGCGCGGTCTCCCGGTGGCGTTGCGGACGCGGGCGATCGAAGACGGTCGCCAAGGCGCTCTCGAAGCAGCGCGGTTCATCTTGGGCAACTGTCTTGCTCGAGACGCCGCGTTTGATCTCGATGCCGCCACCGGGGAGCCTTCGCGCCAGCTGGACCGGTTTGAGCAGGCGCGGGTCGACACCGCCGCCGGCCACGTGTCCATGATGGGCGGCGCCGCTCCAGCGGAAGACGAAGACGAGGAGGAGTAGCGAGACTCCCCTGTCTTTTTTGCCTTGTAAATGTTGCCTATCAATGCAAACAAACTTTTGCTCTTTTGTTGTGAGTCTCACTTGAACTTCGCACAATTTAAACTTGCGAAACTGAACCGGGGCACCCGGCCGCCGAAGGCTTTAGACTGAACGTTCTGCCGCAAGTGAGCGCTGTTTCCTTAGGCATCTGGTTACTTCAACCCTTATGGCCTCTCGCAACCCGACTTAAACATTACGTGGCGAGCGCTTAGCTTCCGGAAGTGGTCTAGTCGCCGGTGCCGCTGTTGGCGCATTGCCTAGACCGAGCCGACACACCGGGCTAGAACCCGCCTTCCGTCCGCTTTGCCTCGCACCAGCGTAAGTTATAAGCGTTTGCCTTTGCGATTAAGGGGCCATCAGCCATAAGTACTTTCGCTACCAGCTTTCGCGAGAATGTTTTCTAAGACCTTTTCAGTTAAACCCGGTCGCCAAAAGCTTTAGACAGAGCTTTTCGCTGAAAGGGAGCGCTTTTTCCTCGTGCATCTGGTTACTTCAACCCTTATGGCCTCTTTGCGAACCGACCACGGACGTCGCGTGGCGAGAACTTAGCTTCGGAAGTGGTCTAGTCGCCGGTGCATTGTTGGCGCATTGCCTGAGACCGAGCCGACGACCAGCTAGAACCCGCCTTCGTCCGCCGCCTCGCCCAACCATGAAGTCGCAGCGTTCGTCCTCGCAACTAAGGGCCATCCGCCTTTGATTACTTTTTTCGCTACCAACTTTTCAATGAATGCTTTCTAACAGACTTGAGGCGAAAAGAAACGGGTGCCCACAAGGAGACAGGACTTATCTCTTATTGAAGATGGCTTTGTACAATGCAGCCGAGGCGAAGTGAAGGAAGAAGACCTCGCCGCCGGCTCCAAAGGAAGGCAAAAAAACTCTTGATCGCTTCCCTCTGGGTAGAACTTCCTCACCGCTCGACGTTCCAAGTGTTCGCCAATTCGCGACCATCCTCGAATGCGAGCCCGACCGAGCTCAGACGGAGACCGAGACCACCTTGAAGGCCCTCCCATGTGGAGAGCAGTTTAGGCGCCTCACTGCGCTTGACTTTTGCAGAACGAGGTCGCCCATCGCCGGTGTTCTCACACACACGCTTTGCTTGATAACGGCTTGGCGCCTTGCCGATACTTGGCGGCCCGGATCGCCGCCTATCTCGGATCTCCTCCAGAGATTCACTTCATCTGACGCCGGTCGTGGTCTCATCTTCATTGAACGCCGCCACCCTTGGGGACCCAAAGGCGAGCTCGATGGGAGCACCGCCTCGAGCCGTACACCGGGAAGAAGGGGTCTCGCCGGTGGCTCTGTTAGGAGTTGTCCGCGGCGCCCTGTACTGATGGGGACTTCTTCCGCCCGGCGCTTGCCGCGCTTCTCCAGGCGATCGAAAGCCCTTGTCTTGAGTCCTTTGAGTATTTCCGCATTTGCCGCTCCACTTGCCCATTGCTCTTGGTGCGCAACGAGGCGAAAGCGCGCTTGGTACTCAACTCTTCGCACCTGATCTTGGAAATCGGCGCTTTAAAGCGGCGCCGTTGTCGATGATGATTCATTGGCGACACCGAACCGGACGAAGATGCCCTTCATAAACTTGATAGCAGCTGCGGATGTGATCGCGGGGACCGCGAGGCTTCAACCCACTTAGTGAACTTGTCGATGGCGGCGAGCAGATGAGTATATCCTCCGGTGCGCCGCGGAACGGGTCCGAATATCGGCCCTGACCGCGAACGGCCAAGAGAGTGGAATGGTCTGCGGCGCTGGGCGGTCGGTGGATCGCTTAGCATGAAATTGGCACGCCGCATCTCCTCACCGGCTCGAAGGCATCACGGAGGCGCAGAGGCCAATAGAAGCCGTGGCGGAAAGCTTTCCCAACCAACGCCCGGCTCCCTGAATGGCTCCCGCACATGCCTCCATGGATCTCAGAGAGAATTTCACTCCCCGCTTCCCGAGTGACGCACTTCAGTAGAACTCCGTTTTGCGCCACAGCGTCTGGTCCCCACCTACCGTATGCGTGGCGCTTGGCTTTGCTGCGCTATCTTCTCAGCCGACGCGTCATCGTCGGGGATCACTCCATCCCGCAGGTAGGCTAGGATCGGATCCATCCACGGCCTTCCGGACGAGTGTGACGACGTTCTGTACATTGCCGCCGACGTACTCCGCTTTGGCACGACATTTCCGCCTCAACCGCCTCGGCGGTTCTTCGCCTCCTCCTCCAACCGGGGGCTGCGGCGAGGTTGGTGCGTCTCCTCGAAGTGGGGCTGCGTCGAGAAAGCGTCGTCCCCGCCAGAGTTGAGGCTGCGACAGACGGCGCGTAAGTCTTTCTTCAAAAACCCGGCGGAGCAGTGCCCTTGATGAGGCAATCTGGGATAGTTCATCCGCCATGTAGTTGTCGCGGCGAGGATGTGCACGGCCCAAGCCCTCGGCGTGCCGCTCCAACGGCGCACCTCGCCAGTAGGCCGCCATGACGGGATCCGGCGGAGAGAAATCCTTCTCGCTGGTTGATGACCGTGAGAGAGTCGCCTTTTACTTGTAGCCGCCGGATGCCAAGGGTCGAAGCCGCCCTGAGCCCGGCGAGCAGTCCTTCATATTCCGCGACGTTGTTGGTGGCGCGGAAGTCCAGCACCACCAGATGCCGGACGACATCACCGGTGGGAGACATCAGGACGACGCCAAATTTCCCCCTCGGCCGGAATGAGCCGTCGAAGAAGAGAGTCCACGGCGAGGGTGCTCGGGTGTCTTCAGCTTCTGTGTCCGCCGGAGTCCACTCGCTGATGAATTCCGCCAGAGCTTGCCCTTTGATGGCCGTTTGGGGAGCGAATTTGAGATCGAATTCTGCCAGCTCCATGGCCCATTTGGCGACGCGACCCGTCGCCTCGCGGTTGAAGAGGATCTCCCGCAAGGGATACTTGGTCAACACCGTAACTTCTCGCCCCTGGAAGTAGTGGCGCAGCTTTCGGGACGCCGTCAGCACGGCGTAGAGCATCTTCTGGTGCTGTGAATATCTTGTTTCGGCGTCGTGGAGGACCTTGCTGACGTAGTAAATGGGGCGCTGAACGCCTTCTCTTTCCGCCACCAGCACCGCGCTGACCGCCTAGGGGTTTGTCGCGACGTAGAGGATCAGCGGCTCGCCCGGGTCCGGGCGACTCAGACGGGCGGGAGGTGAGATACTTCTTCAGACCGTCGAACGCCTCCTGCGCCTCCGCCGTCCACTCGAACTGGTTGGTCTTCTTTAGGAGCTTGAGCAGTGGGAGACTTTTATCCCCCAGGCGAGCTATAAAGCGGCCCAGGGAGGTCAAGCAACCCACCAAGCACTGCATCTGCCGAAGTCGCGTCGGGGGCTTCATGTTCTCGATCGCTGCGATCTTGTCAGGGTTCGCCTCAATCCCCTCTGGAGACAAGGAATCGGCGGTTTGCCCGACGGAACGGCGAACACACATTTCTCTGGGTTAAGCTTGATGCAGTACTTCCTCAGGTTGGTGAAGGTTTCTTCCAGGTCGCCGATCAACTCCTCCGCCTTCTTGGACTTCACCACCAGATCATCAACATACACCTCCAGGTTTCGCCCTATTTGGGGGCGGTGAGCGATGTGCATGGCCCTCTGATAGGTTGGGCCGCATTCTTCGATCCGACGCCATCCTTGTGTAGCGATGAAGCGCCCATGGGCGTCCGAAAGCGTCTTGTCTTCATCTTTTTCGCCATGCTAATCTGGTGGTACCCGAATACGCATCCGAAAAGCTTGTTTTCGCGCAATGATCGAGTCGGCGATGAGATCGATCTTGAGGCGTGGCACGGATCCTTTAGGCACGCCTTGTTGAGTCGGTGAAGTCCCGCACATCCTCCAGCGCCCGTTGGATTTCTTGGCGAGGACGGGTTCGCGAGCCACAGGATGGGCGACCTGCGGACGACCCCGCCATTAAAAGCTTGTCCACCTCTGGCGGATAACTTTACGGCGCTCTACCGACCGCTTCCGAACCTTCTGATGACGGTCGTGGCGGGAACGTCGCCAATTTGTGCTCAATCACCTCCCAGGGACCCGGCCATGTCGGACGGTTGCCACGCAAACACATCTGCGTTAGCCGGAGGAAGGAGACGAGCGCGCCTTCCTATTTGGCGCTAAGAATGCGCGCCCACCGAGCGGTCTTCGCGGGTCGACTCGCTCGGAGACCGCCTTAACCTCCGCGGACGAACCGGGAGCGCAGGTCTTCGCGGAGGAGCTCCAGTCGAAGCTTGCCTTCGGCACCGTCGCCGCCAAAGCGAGAGCGTCCTTGTCGCAGCCGGGCGCCTCCGGCGGTCCACTTTCAAGACGATGGGGCGGTGGCCGGGATCTTTACCACCATGTACGCATAGTGACAAACCGCCATGAACTTGGTGGCGCCGGCCGACCCAATGATCGCGTTGTAGGGAGGTCGAAGTCCGCCACCTCGAACTCGAGCATCTCGGTGCGGAAGTTGTCGAACCTCAAACGTCACCGGAGATCGACGCGCCCAGTGGACGGACTCGGCCCGGCGCGATGCGAAGAATGGGGCGTTGGACGAAACTCCCGCCGCTTTGGATCTGGGCGCCGCGCAACCCGGGCGGACAGGAGGTTGAGGAACTCCCTCCGTCTACCAAAGACCGCCCTAGCTTTACATTACGGACCGTGGGCGCGACCACGATCGGGGAGATGACCAGGCCGGCGATCTTGGTGGGTGATCGGCCGATTGAACGCGATCGGTGCCCGACCACGCCACCGCCTTGCCGACCCAAAGCGCACGCGGCGGCGACACTTCTCATCATCGCGCTTAAAGCTAGCGTGGGGCGGATATGTGGCGAACCGCCGTGGATGGCGGCAACTTTGCGTTCGCTTGCTGAAAACCAAGCGGGCCGTCTCCTTGCCCTTGCCGCTGCGGACGCTGCTGCTGCTGCTGCTCGTGGACTCGCTTGTCCACCATCTTGCTAACGACATGGCAATCCGCCAAGTCGTGGGAGTTGTTGCGGTGAATGGGACAGTAAGGCCTTCCGTCCCACTCACGGGGGCGATGGTCTCGCCCTTCGTCGCGGCCGCGGGGACCGTCGCGGCTACGGCGATCGCCATAGCCGCCGCCTCGGCCGCCCCTACGGGGGCCGTACCCGCCGGCGCCGCGACCTCCTCCTCTTTTCTGCCCGCCGCGCCCATTGCGCGGTAGCCTGTCGTCGTCGTCGTCGTCGTCGTCGCTTTCGGCGGCCATGACCTGCCGGTCTCGGCCGCCTTGCGCTTCTTCTTGTCCTTGCCGCGGGGTTCCTCGAGGTCCGGCCTCGCCACCAGCGGTTGTCCCGGCCAGCGGCCGGGCGGATGTGAACCTCCGCTTTGAAGGGCGACTTAGCGCCGGGGTGAAAACTCCTCCGTCGTTTTGATCTTGCGGGTGGCCATCTTCTCTTTGACTTTGGGGTCTCGGCGCCTCTCACGAATGCCGTGACCACGGCGTCGATGGAGATGTCGGGGATGGTGTTGCGGACTGGCGAAGCGCCGAATATAGTCGCAAATGACTCTCCTTTCTTCTCGCTCCACGTTGTGGAGGTCGTCTTCTACCGGGCTGCTCGAAGGTGCCACGAAGTTGGTGACGAAGAGCTCAGAGCTCCTTCCATGACCCCACGGACTCGGGGCGGGTTCATGAGCCCTGGCGGGCTCGGCCGGTGAGGACAGCGGGAAGTAGTTCGCGAGAACCTTCCCGACCCTCGATCGGCTGCATCACCGTCGTATAGATCTGCAAAAACTCATCGGGGTTGGTGGAGCCGTCATACTTTTCGATGGGGGCGGACGAAACCGTTCGCCCTTTGGACGCGCGCGACTCCTTAGAAAAGCGCGGCACCCGGCGCCGGAGCCTCCTGCTCTGGACGCGGTCCTTATCCCGCCCCGTCGCCCTGGCGGCGCCAAGAAGCGCCACCCTCTTTGGCGGGGCAGCTCTGCGGGAGCCCTCTTGCTTGGTCCCGCGTCGGCGGCGGCGGCAAGCGGTCAGCGCTTCGGTCGCGACCCTGGAGCTTGTCATGCAGTCTTCTCCATGCAGCAAGTGGCGGTCCTCCGGTGAGACCGGAGATCGCGGCCACCTGACGCTGCCCGCCGAGCCCCGTAGAGGGTCGCGCTCTTGTCGTCTTGGCCCGCCCTCCCTCACGGGAGATCTGCGAGAGTGCGAGGGCAACAAAAACAGGAGGGCGGAAATACGGTTCCCCGCTCCCGAAACTTGCACCACCGCCCATGGCGTCGGCGCCAGCGTAGGGCTGTTGCCAACCACGGCGCCAGCCGGAGAGTCGAGTCACCGGAGCCGGTGGGTTCTCAACAAGGCCACGCCGCATGGCGATTCTGTCTTTGGGTGCACTCCTCCAAGGCAGTGCCGCTTAGCTTGCAGCGAGGCGGCTGCTTTCCGCCAGGGTTCCAACCCTAGGCGGGCGGCCACCGCCCGGGTGATCCACCGCCATCGCCGCGGCCGACTCCGTGGCCGCGGCTCTAGCGGCCGCTTCCTGCTCCATCGCGGACTGCTGCTCCGCCATCGCCGCCTGAAGAAGGGTCGAAGAGCTTGAACCGATGCTAGCGCTCCCCTACCTGGCGCGCCACTGACGGCGTGTTCTCCGCTCAACCACTGCGGATCACACCCCTGGTCAGATTTTTTTAGGCGCTAGCCAACTCGATCAAGCTCGGTTCGATTTGGCGTCGGGCACAACGAGGCGACTTCGCCGATTTACGAGTTCGGACCCCTCGCGGGTAATAGTCCTACTCTGCGAGCCTTAGCTCTTTTCCGATTGTGGTTGAATGGGGATGTGTTTCTGAGCGTTTGAATGCACGAATGCTAGTGCGTACCCCTTCCTCTCTCTCCTCCCCTTTTATACAAGCTTTGGGGTGGTGGAAGAGCCGAGGGTAAGCGATCTGATACTCTCGTCTGCTTGACACGACTCGGCGAGAAGAAGGCAGCGTGCGCCGCGCCACTTGTGGCGCCGCCCTCAGTGCCGCCAAGTGGCCTCGACCCGCCTGATCCTGCCGGTGAGTCTGCGGGTGGGGCCTGCGCCTCCTCCTCTACGGCAGGCGGCCTCCTCAAGCAAACCTTCTCTCTGCCGGTCAATTCTTACGTACCCTGATGTACCGCCTTCAGACACGCAAAGGCCTTTAGAAGCGGTAATCATGTCTTCATTGTCCATCAGCGCGTGATGTCTCATTAAATGCGCCGTCCTTCGCGGCGGAGCCGCCGTCCGAACTCATACCGCAGCGCTTCTGCCGCAGGGCCCCACTGGCGCGTGGGACCCTCGCCTCTCCTTGGAGGGGCTGCGCGCGCACACGCTGGCGCGTGGGGCCCTCGCCTTTCGCCGAGAGGGGCTCGCCCACGCGCGCGCGCGCGTGGGGCCCTCGCCTTTCCCGGAGGGGCTGCCCACGCGCTTTCGCCCGGCGTGAGGCCCTCGCCTCGCCTTGAGAGGGGCTCGCCAGCAGCTGGGGCCTTGCTCGCCCGCGGTGGCGTGGGGCCCTCTTGGCCTTCGAGGGGCTCTTCGAGCTGGGGCCTTGCTCGCCCGGCTTTGACAGCGTGGGGCCCTCTTGGCCTGAGGGGCTCGCCTGCGCTGGGGCCTTGCTCGCCCGCTGGCGCGTGGGGCCTCTTGGCCTCCTGAGGACTCTTCCTACCCTGGTATTTATTACACCGACAATTGGACTCACTGGAACATGGAAGATTGTTCTTATTGATGACTTGCTGAACTATAGCTGATGATGGGTGGCCCAAACGACTGTGCCATCTTGAAGAAGTTGGTTTGGTTTTGGTGGCGCCAAAGACATGCTTTCTTGATCCAAAGGAAACGGAAGGCAGAGGGTAAAGTCCTCCTTTAGCCCTGCCTTGCAGGAGCGTTCTCCTCGTTGCCTGGTCCTTGATCAAAAAATAGTTTGGATGAAACTCAAGTAAAGCTTGATTATCAGTGGTGAGACGATGAACGGAAACCAAGTTTTTCTTGGCTTTGGGAACATGGAGCACATCATTTAATTGTAAATTATGACTGGGGGTATAAACATGTGCATTACCAATATGACTAATCTCCATACCTGCCCCGTTCGCCGCATGTATCTTGTCATCTCCATGATACTTCTCTCTCACAGCGAGCTTGTCGAGGTCGCTGGTGATGTGGTCGGTAGCGCCGGTATCGATGTACCAGTTTGTGTCGATGCCGTATGAGTTCATGGCCGATGCAGCGCTTCGTTCTTCTGGAACAAAGTTCTCATCATAGCGATTCCAGCAGTTGATCGCCATGTGTCCGACTTTGTTGCACAGCTGGCAGGTGGGACGAGGGCGATTGTTGTTGAAAGTGCCCCTGCCACCACCTGCGCCGGCTGCGCCACGACCTCCGCCCTGATGGCCGCGACCACCAGACGGATTTCCACGACCACGGACGCGACCAGCGCCGCCTCCGCGTCCTCCACGGCCACCGCGTCCGCCACGGAAAGCGGCGTTAGCGACTTGCGAACCGCCCCCATGGAGCAGATCCATTCTTGTCTCGAAGCTGAGCATCTGCGCGTAGAGTTCTCCTACTGTGATGGGTTCAACCCTTGTCACAACAGCAGACACCAGCGGGTTGAAGTCGATGTCGAGGCCTGCAAGAATGTAGGAGACCATTTCTTCGTCATCTAGAGGCTTGCCGGCGGAGGCCATCTCGTCCCCCATTGCCTTCATCTTAGCGACGTATTCTGCAACCGTCATGCTGCCCTTCGGGGTTGTGGCGAGGGCAATCCTGGTGTTGACAGAACGAGCACGAGTCTGCGAAGCGAACATGTCTTCGATCGCCTTCCAGACTTGACGCGCGCTCGTCAATGATGCAACCTGCGTTAAGACCTCACGAGAGAGTGAAGATAACAGGTAACTTAGGACCTGCTGGTCCTGGGTGAGCCACTGCACATAGGCAGGATTGGGCTCCTTGACGATTTTATCGCCTTGCTTGACGTCGATCTCTGCAGCAGGAGCTGCGACGGCGCCGTCGAGGTAACCTGTCAGCTGCGCACCGCGCACTGCAGGTAGTACTTGCGCCTTCCAGATGAGATAGTTATTCTTCGTGAGTTTCTCCGTGACCGGGTGTCCAAGCGCAGAGGACATGCCCAGGCCGGAGGAAGGAGAGGATGAACTCGCCATGATCTAGATTGGATTGATTTTGGAGGAAAAACGCTCTGATACCATGTGAAACAATATGCAGAAGCGTGTAACCTCTTCTTGAGGCCGCCGTATGTATTTATAGGCTGTACTTGTACAGCTCAAGAATTTGTTACAAAGTTTGTTACAGGAGATAAGAACACATACACAAGATAAAGATTACAACAACCTAACCGAGCTGTGCTTATCCGCTAACAACCGTGAGCGAGTGAGTGCACCAGTGGATGATTAATGAGCCATTTTACCAGATTTTCTGGTCACCTTATTTGATACATCAAATTATTTCTCTATCTACTTTTTCTATTTATTTAAAAATAATTTGGTTTTTTGAGTACATGTTTTTTGTCTATTTGAAAGACTTTTTTAGAACTTAAAACGCAGACAAAGTGCACATGTTTTTTTTTATTATCTTAAAAGACACTCCAACATAAGAGATCTCTAACATCCACATATTCCCTAAATCATCGTGTAAAACACTATTTGTATCTATGTGAATAGTGTTTTACATAGTGATATAGAAGACACCGTTGGTGATGCTTTAAAATATAAATCAAATAAGTTAAATAAAATAATATAAGTTATTCTAAATGTTTACATTTTTAACAAATAACTAAAATTTCAAAACAAAAAAAAACTAAACCAAAACAAAACAAACGAATCAACGACGGCCGTGAGCCCGTGAATAATTGAACCGTGCTCTGACTAGCCGGAGGCCGGATCTCTCTCCAGCCACTGCTCACACGGCGCTCTGTACCAAAAGCCGAGACGCGACTCTTACGAGTCACGAGTCACGAGGCTCGACCAGAGCGGGTCGCCGGGAAGCCCCGCGCGCGCGACGGGACGGCTTCCGTACGCCCCCGGAGCAGCCAGATGATGGGTCACTGCGCCAGCGTCAGCGTGGGCAGACTGGCATGCGCCAAGCCTCCACTCTCTTTTCCTCCTTCCACCCGCACCGTACGCCTAGCTACCTGAGCTGAGCTGGCTGAGCTATGTGTATGTACATAGTGAGGGAGTAGTAACGGGCATGCGTAATGGCCGTCTACTTTGCTTTCATTTTGCTGTCTCGTTGGTGCGTTTATTTTGCTGTCTGAGAAGTGAGGACAGCGACGAGACGACACAAGAGTTTTATTAGTGTAGAGAGAAGATCATTGATAGGAGGAGCAATGCCATTGGTGATAGACTGATAGGAGTATGTACAAAAGGTGATAAAAAGCCTAATTTTATTACAGACCACCGATTGTTCTTCTTCCCCACGATTTTTCCTTCGGATTCTGACCACGAGATATTCACAAGAATAGAGTAAAGGCAGGCCGTGAAGAGCCAGAAAGGACAGGGTTCAAGTCTTGTTCCATGTTCGTAGTTGTTGATGGGGATGTGTGCCCGACTACACGAGGGTGGAGCACTGGGAGGTCTTGGGGTCCCACATGGCCGGAAGGAGGAAGCGGCGGCCGGCGACCCCGACGGCGTTGTAGCTTGCGCCCGTGGCGGCGTCCACCGGGAGCTGGCCGGGGAAACCCGGGTAGGCGCCGGCGCCGAACACCCCCGCGCACGCCGTCACCGCCTCCAACGGCGCCTCGGCGGGGCCCTGGTAGTACCCGCCGCCGTACGGGTTCGTCACCGCACCGGCGAGCAGCGTCGCGAGGTTGATCACCACGCCGTCCATCCCCACGTCGGCGTTCGGCGCAACCAGTGGCGGAGCCTGTGGACCGTACGCCGGCTGGTGGAACGGCCACGCGCACTCCCCGGCGCACTGCTCCGCCGCGTCACCCACCCACACGTACGCGAACCGGCCTCGCCCGCGCCGACCACCGCGGCTGACGGCGGCGGTGGCGGCGGGGGCGGCGTGGAGGCCGCAGCGGGAGAGGCAGAAGCCGTCGACGAGGACGTCGGCGGCGGTGATAACGACGGCAATGGAGCCGCGGTGCGGGGAGAGGCGCGCGGCGAGGGCGGCGAGGTCTGCCTCCGAGAGGCGCCGCCCGAGGGAGAGCGACGGGTCGGCGACCTGACGCCCGAGGGTGAGCCTCGCCGCGCCGGGGTGGTACCGCGCGGTGGTCGCCCACCACGACGCGACGGACGGCGCCGGCGCGGGGGAGGAGAGGGAGAGGACGAAGTCGGCCACGGTGGCGCGCTGCGCCGCGGTGAACCGCCCGTACCAGAGCAGGTTCACGGAGTAGTTGCCGGTGAGCAGCTGGCCGTGGTGGTTGGTGAGCGCCACGGGCGGCTGGCTCACGAGGAAGAGCTGCCGCGGCGTGGCTGCGCCGGCGCCGGCGACGGCGAGGAGGACGACGAGGATAGGGAAGGGGTAGTGCCTGTGGGCCATGGCTGCCAGTGAGAGGGGAGCAGACAGGCTGGCTGGGGCTGAGCCTGAGTGGCACCTAGCGGCGCAGGGGTTTATATAGGGGTTTAGGCCTGGGCGAGCTGAGCCACTCAACTCAAGCCACGGCCGGGCCCATATGGCCGTGCGCGTGGTCCACTGGGCTGGGCTCGGCTTTTGAGGAGGTGCGGAGATGTAGCAGTTTTTAAAGGGGGAGTGGCCAGTGGGCTGGGAACCCGAGGAGGTGTGGGCCCCTTGTCAGAGAAAGAGCCGGCTTCCTTCTGTGGGAAGGGACGGGATTTTGAGTGTGATGATATCAGCAGACGGAGGGAGGGGAGGGTACATTTTGCTGTGCCGTAGTAGCACCCGTGTATTCGAGGCCTTCTCGATATCTTTTTCTTTTTTTGGAAGGCCTT
This sequence comes from Raddia guianensis, assembly GCA_036346415.1. NCBI lineage: Eukaryota > Viridiplantae > Streptophyta > Magnoliopsida > Poales > Poaceae > Raddia > Raddia guianensis. Next base: position 8,871,619 of record CM070541.1, on the reverse strand, counting down.
CTCGATTTCTGTGCATGCAAAAAACAGTTCATGAACCTCTCTTAAAATGGGATGAAATTTCTAAGTTACACCGGGTGCACTTTTTTAAGAAAAAATTGAAGGTAGCGAAAGACCACATCCGATGAGAAGTGCATCACAAGGTAGACATAACGTAGACATCGTTGTAAAGCGTTGAAACCTAAATACTGGCTGTGTTTCTTTCGGCGGTTAGATTATAATCTGAAAAGGTTGTAGTGTTTTATAGAAGATTTAAAGGAAAAAAATTATGAAAAAATATTTTTGAGATTTTTGAAACAAATTGTGCAAAGTTTTGAAAAAATAACTATAAAATATTTCAAAATATAACCATTACAAAGCTGAAAGAAACAGAGCCACTATATACTAGTACCTCTGTCCCAGAAAAAATGCTCTTTAAGGTTGTTTTTGAAGAAACTAAGAATAAGTGTATGTAGGTGGAAACCTATAGTATTTATAGTGGTGAAAAGAGAATTTAGGGGTATTTTATAGTGGTGGGAGGAAAATATAGAGATACTTTATAGTGGATGGAGAGGAATCTAGGGTACCGTGCAGCTAGAAGAGCACTTATTTTGAGACAAATTTGAATCCTAAAAGAGCACTTATTTTGGGACGGAGGGAGTATTACCGAGTATTTGAAATAAAAATACAGTACAGTACAACAAACGTGGTTCCATCTGTCGACCTCTCCCTGCACCTCTCTGAGAACAATATCCAAAATAATCAACAAATAAATCATAATTTATAAAATGAATCACAATATAAATAAATACCCGATCCCGTCACTCGGCATGGCACCCGTCGCACGGCACGGCGGGAGCAGCGCTCCGGTCACCCTGTATGGCGGGAGCAGGCGGGAATGCCTGCTGCCGCCGTCCAGCAGGGCGGGAACGGTATGACGCTGGCGCGTGGCATGGGACGACTACACTACTAGCACTAGCAGGTACATCGAAAACATAAAAAAATTGAAAACATGTAATGGAACTGTGTAGCGAGATTACGGGAGCATGCAAGTACTGTGCTAGCTTGGAAAAGGAACTGTATGTATATTTTAATTTGAAGGAAGCACAATCGCAAATAACGCAAATTTAACAAATGCGCTATGTACTGTGGTAGTTAGTTGCTGGGGTATCAAATGCACGTAAATTTAACAAACTTTATCAGATTTTTAAAAATAATGTAACATCAGAATGCAATAAAATTAGGGAAAATGGAACCATAGGCTCATAGAAAGGGTACACAAGAAGTTTTAATTTTTTTAATTTTTAATTGACTAATAAATTTATCAAATGAGAAAATCTGAACAGTCCAGTACACATGCTGCTCTTTCTTTACGAGACGTATATAAGATATAGCAGTTATCTTTAACGCTGTTTTAAGATAATATACCGTATACAAATATAAATACTCGTTTACGCGCTACTGTACATGTCCTCACAAGCTAGCTAGCTAGCACGGACATTAACCCGTGAGCTGCTGGCAAATAGCGCAAATAGTGGAGTAGGCGTGCGGGATGGCGGGAGCAGGCGTTCCCACCAGACGGGGTGGCCGGAGCGCTGCTCCCACCGTGCCGTGCGATGGAAGCCATGCCGGGTGGCAGGACCGGGTGTTAGACTGGGTATTTTATTTATACTGAGGTTTATTTTATAAATTGTGATTTATTTGTTGATTATTTTGAGTATTTTTCCACCTCTCTGTCTCTTCCACAACGCTCTCTCTCCAACCTCTCTCTCTTTCTCTCCACCTTCTCATCTCTCTCCCCGGCTTCGTCGTAGCCGTCTACCCCAGTACTCCACACACCATCGTCCCCTCCCATGAGGTCATCGTCGTCCCCCTCTCCGCACCATCACTGTACACTTCCCCATGCCGCTGTCGTCCCCCTTCTCGTGTCGCTAGTGTTCCTTCCCTGTGCCGCCGCCGTCGCCACCCCCGTGAAGAAGCTTGTTGCTCGCCGTCCATGGAGGTCAGCCGTCGTTGGGAGGGGATAGGGAAGGAGGTGGCGGCATGAGAGATAGAGTGGGGGAGGAGGGCCTCATAGGAACGGCGAGCTGGCGTGGAGGATGATGGCGATGGTTTGCCCATAAGAGAAAGGGTGAGAGGCTAAAGAGAGAGGGGGAGGGGGAGAGAGAGAGGTGAGAGTATCCTCTGTAAATGGTTGATAATGGTGTTTATCCAAATTTCACCACTTTATAATGATACAAACTGCACTAGACACTTTGACTTTATAATAGCATATATGCTTTAAATTGTTTTTATGAAATTTATTTGAAAAATGCATGTCACAGTTAAATTGTTCGTGCTAGCTTTCTTTCAAAAATTATTTTAATTAGCCTAACTAGTTGAAATCGTTTTCTAACTGTAAGCTCCCTTTCCCCATCTATATTTTTCTTGAAACAATTAACGAAGTTAACTTTTCTTATTTATTAATTCTCTTTTTCTATCCTCAACTCCCTTCGACGAAACAGCCCACCAGTTTATTACCTCTACCCCTCTGCAAGCATTTTAGCGTCGGTACACACACGTGGGACTCGTCAAATTTGGTCTAAGATGGTTGAATTTGAAGGAAAAAAATAAACCATAGCGGCGTATCAAATCGTATAGAACAATTTACGAGACAAGACGTGGTGAATTATATGGGTACTCCTATGGCCAATCTTAGCAGTCGTGTCATCTTAATCTCCACCTTAATTATAATGCTAGTTGATTGCTTTCTCAAATTCATAAATAGGAAATTTGCTCGTGTTCAAAAATACTCACATTGTCCCAAAATTCACTGAAATATGAAAAAAAGAGTTTCTAATATTTCACAACTTTCAAAAATGTAGATAACTCAAACGAAAGGTAACACCATCGTTCACAAAACTTAAATAAGGGTGTTTGTGCGCTGTAACAGAATTTTTAGGCCCAGTTCTTTTCAGCTTAACGGCTTAACGGCTTAACAGCTTAACGACTTATCTACGTTTTGAAAACACATATGTTTTGAGTTTTTTTAATCCATTTTTCATTGTTTTGAAAGTGGGTCCTAATGCTTTAAAAAGCAAATCAAACAAAATATATCTGAATCTTGAGACTAGCTCGAGAAGCTCTCGAAGTTCAGTCATTTCAGCCGTTCAGATCAGCTCAAAAGAACAGGGCCTTAATCAAGATGATAGATTTAGTTTACACTAGCCAAGTGCCCGTGCGTTGCAACAGAACAATAAAAGAGAACAGATTGATAAACAAAGCTTATGACCAGTATATGGATAAAAAAGACAACAAAAAAGAAAAAAGATGATTGTAAGACAGCGACCACTATGCTTCGGATTTTACTGGACAATGTATGAACAAAATGTTTTTGTAATGAGATTATGCATTTGGGCCTAGATGTGCAGCATGAAAGGGGTCACAGCTATACATCCACCACAGATCAATGCATTTATGTGCTTTATCTGAATCAAATAAAAAATGTTTGACATGATGCACTTAATTCATTCCTTGATGCTTTACAAAATTCACTATACATAGCAGTAAAAGCTACTATAAAATTCATGATCAACAAAATTCATTCGGATGGTGCTAATTGCTGTAAAATCCAAGCAACTATTTGAATGCTGATCAAAGGAATTCCATTTTGTTGTAAACATCTGGTAGGGTTCATTCTAGCTATCAAGAGCATGAGTAGTTGTCATAATTAAGGCTTGTGCCGGTGAGCATACATGTAAGCAGGCGAAACCGTTGAGAGAAAACCAATACAACAGGATGGGTCAAGGGCAATACCTGGAAGTGAGGACGTTGAAGGCGAGTCCTGATCCTAGTTACGCAAACAAGCGACCGTCTTTGGTGTGGATTGCATGTGTCGACATGGTTGATTGCATAGCAATCGCTACCATCTAGTAAAATTTTCAATTGCACTGTTTTAGTATATTATTTGGTGGGTATGAACAGACGTGTTGAAGAATCAGAAAGTACATCTACTCAAAAATATGTAAAAATGCACAAAAAATAGACAAGAAATTTGGGCATAAAAAGGATATTTGCGAAATATTTGGAAGTGAAAATTCAAGTTCCAATAAATCTTTTAGTAGGTAAAAATTACTAACCGAAGTGAAATAATTATAGTCACCTAAATATTTGTAGTTGCATTTCTTCCAACATATTGAAGAGTTTCAGGCGTTGTCATAACTATTTGTCACTATTAATCTTTTTATGCATATAAGGGAGGGTAGAATCAAATAACATCAATGATTACACTCGCCAGTAAAACCAAATAAGGAACCAACTCAATGAACTACTCTGAGTTCACAGGACCAATGTCGATTTAATTTAGCTAGTTGTTTCTTCAAAAAACAGTAGGGGATCATGTGATACATGCAATTCATTGATCCATAATTTTCAGGCTACAGGTTGGATACAAGAACAACAACACCGCTAGTTTGAGACAATTATGAATGCAAGAGGTGCTAAATGTCTATTAATTAATTGTTTTTTCATTTGAATTACTCCCTCCATTCTAAAATAGCAGTCCTTTTGGACATTGCTACGATCTCCAAAATGTAACTTTGATCAATAAAAGCTATCACAATTTAGTTATAAAATACAATTAAATTATGAATTAAGGAAGCTCTTTTTGAGACTAATCTATCTATATGATTCTTATATGCTCAATCTAAATAGTTTAGAAGTTTTTATGGATAAAGTTTCAAATGTTTGACGTAGGACAAGTCTAAAATGACTACCATTTTATAATGAAGTGAGTAAAACCATAGGGTCTACTATCATAGAGTTGCACCAACAACAATGAGGAAGGGCATATATAAGTGTAATATGGCTAATACATGTATGAGTAGAAATTTAGGATAATGAACCTCTTCTGAATAAATTGGAACATACTCTATTAGTTTATTCAAAGTATGTAGGTTTATGCAGAAGCTCTTCCAGTCCATTTTTCATTCAGAAGTTTCATTTTGCTTTATGGATAAAAAAAGACACAAAGCTAAATTTCCCAAAGTTGAACAAGTAAAAAAAGTCAATTATAAATCCATTAAGATTTGATACAGCAAGACCTAACATAGCCAATTTCTAATGGACAGATGTATTGCCCAAATTAACCATAGGATATAGCATGAGCTGAAAACAAATGAACAAGAATAGGTCGAATTGCAGAGGACTTGTAGAGATGCATGAGATGATGGGCATGGGGATTTTAGATGGGTAGATGGAAACCTACAACATCATCTGCATTCATTAAGAGCATTCATCTTTGATATGCGTGTATGAATCGGATACAGATCGAATATTGCTTTTCCCGTATCTGATCCATATATTTTTCGGATAGATGAATTCAAATCCAAATACACGGATAGTATTTTTCTGGATTCTTTTAGAAACGAACCAGGCCTTGGATCGAGAAGGACTTTTCCATCCCATTTGCTTCCCTAAAAGCAACTCCAACTCCCTCTATATTTCCTCCTCTAAAACACTATTAGCGTCCTCTCTATCCATCCCTCTAAAATTCCTTCACAAATTACACTATTCTCTAAAAGATTCCTTCCCTGCAGCAGCCTCGGCCTCTATATCTGCTTCAGTATTATAAAGGGCCACCTGGATTTGCTCTAATGATATTGCACATTGGATTTTGACACATATAATAGGAAAGGATATATTACTACGAAATATAGTTGTTCGAGTCAAACCGAGGCACGACAGAGATGAACTAGGGTAGAGCTTGGCAGAGAAGGGCTCTGGTAGATGGGTTGATGCCGAGGCAAAGTTTTTTGGGCTGGGCACCGCCATGGCACGCTTAGGCCTTTTTTTACGGCGTATTGTTGCGTTGGCATATTATTGTAGTAAAATTGATAGCCCTTAAAAAGAGGTCTAAGAATTCAAAAATAGTTTTAGTATCTTTCATACTAATAAAAGTCATGAAAAAATTGTTATAAATTATCACATCATATAGGCTATATAAAATAACAAAATTTGCTACAATAATATGTAACAGTACGTAACGCTGAAAAGAACCTGGTCTTAACCATCCATCGGCTCGAAGGGATATTTATGGCAGCGCTATAGTGAGATATTAGAGGCAAGGGTTCGATTGCTGGGGCAAAAGGTTGTAATGGGAGGGGCCAGCACGTACCAAATATCCGTAGTATACTGATTTTGGGGGAGAAATAGTCCATCAATCCGATGTGACACTAAAATGCCTATACGCCCTCTTTAATTCGTGGTTGGGTTCGAATTTGTTCGGTTCTATATGCCTATAAAGTGATGAAGATTGCCTAGGTTCTTCATGAAAAATTGTCGCGAGAGTGCTGAAATGAGTCTTTCAAGCAGCTAAGATGTAGAAGTTGTAACAACAATGTCATTCACAATTAAGGCCGCGCACGTTTGGGCGTCGCAACGCGTAGCATAGCGTTGCGTTGCGCGCGTGCTCGACGGAAATTTAAATCCGCACTCTACGCAACGCTCGTTCGCGCAAGGCCTAAGAGAGTATACACCTTACCAGCAACTCCGAAGTAGATGGAGAGAGGAGCCATGATAAGAGAGATATTATCGAGAGGGGGAGGAGATAGTGCGAATATGGTGAAAATGGGTCCGGTAATACTTGATCCATTTTTATATCCATGGCGTAGTTACCCAAAAACGGGTACCGATTCGGGTATTTTTTTTGTTCAAGCATGAATTTTGATACGACCTGGATAAATTTGTCTCGAATATGTGTTGGATACGGGACTGAAAATACCCAGGTAATACGGGTTGGTTGCGGGTACTTGGAATTGTATCCCAACCAGGTACGGATTAAAAAAAAATCAACTCAATGGCCATCCCACCTAGCCAACACCAAATAGCAGCCCAATATACTTTATATAACAAAGCGTCTAACAGGCCGCTTCCTGCTGCGTCCACATCGACGTCTCGCCCGCGCACCTGCCCTGCCGTCGCCCCATCGCCGGGAAGTCTCTGGCCATCCGATCGCTTCGTCTAGCAAGATCTGACCGTTCATACCAAATTAATATTTAAAAAAAAAAAAAGGTGAGCCACATGCCAACGCGGGTGATTTGACAAGTTGGCTAGCTAGCGCAGTCTTCGCTCCGCAGCCCGCGGTTCGATCTTTGCTCCATCCGTGGCCTTGCATTTTTTTTTTCCCACACGCAAGCATTTGGGGCACCGTTGATGCGCTGCCTTCGCTAGTGTTGCAACATGTGCTATATATTAGCCGCGCAGCTTTGTGGTTTGCTGTCCGGCTGGGAGCTACTCCAGCTAGCAACGGCCAGGCCCAAAGTCATTTCCTCCTCAGAAGATTTCTAGTTAAATTAAATCCAAAAATAATAGAAAATTGTAGATAGCTTAGAAAAAAATTATAAAAATATATGTACATTCACAAAAGAATATGTAGAACCCAAATATATGATCAAATAAGGTATGTACAAATTTTGAAAATATCATATAAGTTTGGTTTCTAGGCCAATTTACTATTGCACATTTGAGGATATGCCTTAAAATTGTTAGTTGAGAATAGCAAATGGTCGTAGGAGGAAAAATACTATTCTTTACAGAATGAGGATAGGATTGTCGATAAGGAAGGGGAAATTTTACAGTTGGCTACAGACTACTATAAGGATCTTTTTGCTAAAACACATCGAAACAATAGGGGAGTGCTTTTCTCTGATATTTGGGAAGAATGTGAGAAAGTAAATACAAAAGAAAATGAGGAGATGACAAAGGCTTTTTCTGAGGAAGAAGTTAGGATAGCAATTTTTGATATGGGGCATAATAAAGCCCCTGGTCCTGATAGTCTTCCAATAGAATTTTACCAAATTTGCTGGCCAGTAATTAAAGAGGATATTATGGGGGCCTTTTTGGACTTTTTTGAGGATAGAATGGACATTAATAAAATAAATTATGGGCAAATCATACTTCTTCCAAAAAAAATAGATGCTGTCAGGGTACAACATTTTAGGCCCATTTGTTTGTTGAACTGTCTTTATAAAATATTTACCAAAGTATTGACAAATAGAGTAGAGGGGGTGCTAAACAGAATCATTTCTAAAACACAGAGTGCTTTCTTGAAAAATAGGTACATTGTGGAAGGGATCATGTCCTTACATGAGATAATGCACTCGGTTAAACATTCTGGGGATTGTGGTGTGTTCCTAAAATTAGATTTTGAAAAAGCTTACGATAAAGTGGATTGGGAATTCTTGTTTCAGCTTCTTCTTATCAGAGGATTTCATCCTAAGATGATTGGTTGGATTAGAAAGGTTGTAGAAGGAGGTACTCTCAATGTTTGGATTAATAACTCTAGAGGGGGTTATTTTCAGAGTGGACAGGGGGTTAGGCAGGGGGACCCCCTATCTCCATTGCTTTTTAATATAGTAGCAGACTGTATTTCCAAGATGATCAGAGTATCCCAAAGAGAGGGTTTCGTAAAGGGGCTTGTGCCAGATTTGTTAGATGGAGGTGTAGCTATACTTCAATATGCGGATGATACTATAATCTGTTTAGAACATAACATTGAGTTTGTTGTTAATCTAAAATTCATTATATTTGTGTATGAAGTTCTATCGGGTTTAAAAATAAATTTTCATAAAAGTGAATTGTTTGTAATAAATGGTGATAGAAATATTGAGAACATGTACTCTGAGCTTTTTACTTGCAACATTGGTACTTTGCCGATTTGTTATTTAGGGATGCCAGTAGGTGGAAATAGACTTAATTGTAAACATTGGGACAATGTAGTCAACAAAGTGAGAAAGAAATTAGATAACTGGAAAGGTAATTGTCTGTCATATGGGGGTAGGCTGACTTTGATCCAATCCTGTCTATCTAGTGTTCCTATATATAGTATGTCAATGTTCAAGATGCCCTTGAAAATTATTAATCAAATTGATAGAATCAGGAGGGATTTCTTCTATAGTAACATCAGGGGAAAAAAATATCATCTTATTAGATGGCATAAGATCACAATGCCAAGAAATAAGGGAGGTTTGGGGATCAGTAATCTTAGAGATATGAATATCAATCTTCTTTCTAAATGGTGGTGGAGACTGGATACTGGTGAGGACATTTGGCAAAATTTGGTGAAGAATAAATACATGAGGGGCAAAACAATTTCACAGATTACTCACAAACAGAGTGATTCCCCTGGGTGGGGAGATTTACTCAAATATAAGAATGTATATACACAATTCAGATCGTACTCTATGGGGGATGGAAAACAAATTGATTTTTGGAAGGACTCCTGGGTGGAGAATATTCCTCTTAGGGAAAAATTCCCTCAAATTTTTGATATTTGTCAAGATAAAGATATTACTGTTGGTCAATGTATGGAGAAGGAATGGAAATTATCCTTTAGGAGATGGATGGTCCCCCAGGATAGACAAATTTGGAATGAACTAATAGGTAAATGTAAAAGTATCCCCTTAAGGGAGGGATCAGATGGTGCTTACTGGAATCTGGAAAATAAGAGTGTATACGGTTAAATCCATGTATTTGAGATTATGTAATGCTTTGGGGAGTAAAGAGTTGAAATGCATTTGGAAAGCTAAGATGCCTCTCAAAATTAAAATTTTTATGTGGCTATTGTTCCAAAAAGTGATTCTCACCAAAGATAACCTCAGGAAGAGAAATTGGGGAGGAGATGCTAGATGTTGTTTTTGTAATAACATAGAAACTATTGAACATTTGTTTTTTTCATGCTCTACTGCCAAAGTATTGTGGGGGGTTATTGCTTCTAGTTGTGGCATGAATTTTAAGCCTAGAAGCTTTGATCATTTCTTTAAGTGGATGAGCAGAGTCTTACCTTGGGCTCCCATATTACATGTAGTTTGTTTGGCGGCATTGTGTTGGGCAGTATGGGCTTATAGAAATAAAGCTGTTTTTGATGGCTTTCTAATAAAATCGCCACTCACCATTCTGCATCTAGTGTGCTCCAATTTAAGATATTGGGCAGGGATGCAGGATGAATCTGGATCTGAAATTATGTTGAGTTGTTCCCAAATGTTGTGTGATTTTATTGCAGATCTGCTCTAAAAAAATGTTGGAGAAGGAAAAAGGATTGCAATTAGGCATCAGATCGCATGTCTGCGTGCCTAGGACAAAACGAGGGTGGCTCTATGTCATGTGAAGGTCTGCATTTCCATCGAAGATGATGGTTCTTGGTGGTGCTCCAAGAAAAAGGAAGGTGTCGACGGTTGGGATATTGACCCAAGTCAACCAAGGTTCTTCAAGGAGGAGATAGGAGACACACTGAACAACCACTTAACAAACAACAAACAGGAGACATGGGTTTTATCCTGGTTCAGCCTCTCGAGAGATAATAGCCCCACGCCCCGGCCTTTCTTTATATCAAAGAGGATTACAAGGTGGAACTCGCGAGATCGGCAGAGTCTCGGACGAGTAGTATGCGAAAATCTATCGCCTAAGGGTCCGGTCGTAAAACTCGTCCTCGATGCCCCTAAACGCCGTAGGGCATAGTTTATATAATCTGAGCAAACCGACCTACCGAGGAATATCGGTAGGGCTAACTACGAGATCGTAACGAACTCATACATGCCAAATACAACCTACGGTAGATAAGATAAGCTCCTAATCTTGGGGATCACGACTCCTAATCCAATCCGGGAAACCAACGTCCGGGTCTTCACGCAGCCGTGTAGAACTCTTGTTTGAGTCGGACTCAAACATGAATCATAGGCCGTTACGCACCGTGCCGACCAAGAAACTGTTCGGCAGGATGCACATGGGCCCGATAGAACCTTCCAGGGAGCTGGGCCCTGGTAGGCTGTTCGATTGGGCCGTCAGGGAGTGGGCCATGGCAATAGGCCGTAATTCTATCCCCGACAGCTAGCCCCCGAGACTCAAGCAAAAGGACTCACTAGAGTGGGGTCTTCCTCTTGAGACTCCAAGTCACGAAGAGGGAAATCTTGCAGCTACAAAGACATGTAGCGAGCGACCGGACAGGTCATGGTTCAACCGAACAAGACTTGTTCGGGGCCGAACAGACCCGACTAGTACCGAGCAACTCTGTTGCGTCGAACAGGGAACGACATCTATCCGAAAGCGAGCACTCACCTTGGTCGCGGACCTTCGAAAAAATAGCCGTTAGCGATTCCAACGGTAACTTCCTATCATTGCAAGAAGGAAAACAAAGCACTGCTTTACCTAGCCGTTGTGGTAAAAACTAGCCGTTTTTGGGGCAAAACCGTTGCAGAGCTGCTTATACGGAACTATAAAAGCATCCAAGCCGCCGTGGCCGACCATACGCTCTCACGCCTTTCCTCTCTAAGCCCTAGTTCCAACCGGCCAAAGATCAAGCACCCAAACTTCCACCACCAAACCTGCCTGTCCAGCCCTGGGAACCGCTATGGCCAAGTTCACTGGCACTAGCCTGACCGAGGAGGACCTGAAGGTCTGGGAGGAAGAGGGCCACATCGACACCCATGGTGGAGGTCGCCCGAGAGGAGGATACTCCGAGCCGCCGAGGAGAGTTCGTCGACTTGAGCAGTTCAGACTGCTCGGGTTGAGGTCTCGAGAGCGACTTCGCCGAGGCCTTCTTGAACATCGGCGGATTGGAGGTGGCGAACCTCAATCCGAACTCCATCCTCCGGATGGTGTCTTCGCTTTTTGTGCGAGGGCTATCTGAGCATCGATCCACGGTAGGGCTGTTCCTCCACTATTACACAAGGATTGAGGAGCACCTCCGCCGCGGCGCTGGGTGCTACTACCTCAAGCTCGGCCACCGCCGACGATCTGCCAGACCCTCGCCCACCGCCGCCGACTCGATGGGCGCGTGGTGGGTGAGGTGGTTCTACAGCAAGCGGAGCGGCGACAGCAGACTCGGCTTCACCGGGAAGGCGCCGGCAAAGGGAACCTCAATGCCTCGGCCGGAGATGTCCGCCGAGGATTGGTACCTGACAAGGAAGATCGCCTCCCTCGTGAGCCTCGGGCTTACGGGCAGGGAGATCATTCGGGACTTCACAGCGAACAGGATCTGTCCGCTGCGGAGGAGGTCCTATCCCTTCTACAAGATAGAGGGATGGGAAGACATCACAAGGGAGAGCACGGGTAAGTGCCTTTAAGACTCAACCTCTTTATTGGCTATTTCCTCCGAACAGGAATTAACGATTCCATCTGTCCGGGCAGAGAAGCCAACCGACGCATGGGTGACCGAGCGGGTCGACGCCATGCTGAAGGCGGCGAAGAAGGACGGGGAGGTCACCGGCGAGGTGGCATACACCTGCCCGCGCAACGTGCTTGTCCGCACAGGCGAGGTAAATCAGTTATACTCAGTCTGTGTTGCTAGATTTGCACTGTGGTTTTAATGCTAAGGTCCGCTTCTCAAAACGCGCAGGAGGACCAGCTGATCCTTGGAGGGATCGTAGAAGAACTCTCCGGGTCTGAGAAGGAGAAGGCGAAGAAGGGCAAGGCTAAGACAGCCACTAAGCCCAAGGTGACGGCTGAGCCGACGCGAGCTCATCATGACACGGGCGCCGCCACCGTCGAAGAGACCTCTCAAGCGGCGACGAGCGCGTCGAAAGCAGACCAAGCGGTAGCGGTCAGCCCAGTGGGAAGAGACCAAGCCCTCCTTCTTCGCCGAAAGCAGAGCGACGAAGAGGTAAAGACCATGGCCCTCTGGCTTAGGGCGTTACACGCAAGCTCACCCGGCCACATGGATCGGCTGCAACAGTCACCGAAAGGAGAGGAGACTCGAAGAAGAAGTCGACGCAAGGAAAAACTTCTTCTTGCATGCGAGAAGAGCGCCACTTACTGTGGAGCCGAGCTCGCCGCCATGAACACCAAGGGTCAAGGCGAGAAGCCGCCAAGGAGCCCCCGAGGAAGAGGCGGAAAATTTCGCGAAGAAGATCAGAATCAAGCCTTCGACGGCAGGTATGTAAGAATCGATCTTTTGATCTTTCAACCTTCTGACCGCGTTAGACTTAACGATCATCTCTTTTCATCACCGCCCAAGAAGAGATCGCCACGACGACGCCGAGGAGGCGCCGGCGGTCGCCGCCGCTCGAAAGATCTGCACGGGCGATCGCGGCGATGAGGTCGGGCGTGCCTCAAGGACAAAATGGCGGCGTGGAGCTCGCTTCGCCAGCTCAGCCCAGCAGCTCGACGCGCCAAAAGCGGTGGAGCGGTGGAGGCGAGAGAGAGGCGGCGCTTGGCGCCACGCGACAATGGAGCCAAGACGACGGCCCGGAGTTACCTGTGTTGGGACCGAAAGCGGCCGGTCCTGCCAGCACTTCGTCGCAGGGGCAGCTCACCCCTGAGGCGACGGGATTCTCTGGCGAGCAGGGTGAAATCCCAGCCGCCAGGGAGCAAGAAGAAGCCCCGAGCAGGTCGCGCAAGTCGCCCCGCCATGGAACTATGGCGCCACCCAGCAGAGTGGCTCCGGCCTCGCCCGAAGGCGTTCGGGCCGAAGAGAAAGAGGAAGAGGAGAGGGAGCGCGGAGACGAAAGCGCTTCGCCGGTTGCCCCTGCTCCCGAGCAGACGCACTCCCGCAAGAAGAAGGAGCGAAGAAAGCAGCGATGGGAACAACGCACCCGTCTCATCCCGCACAAGCGGGGCTTCGTGACGCATGGCCTCGAGGACCGCCTGCGTCGCGGACTGATGCAACGACTTGGGAAGGTAAACACCAAGACCACACCTAGCTCAATTGGGTAGCTTCACCGCAAAAGCGGCTAACTAATCTTCTCTCGTGTCTTGAAGGACACCATGGAGGAACTCGAGGACGGCGTGACCATCGAGCGGAGCGCCAGACATGCCCCTCCGTGAGCACCTCCGGACGAGGGAGTCCGAGGCGGGCCCTCTCGCACCAGCCCAAAGTCGGCTTTACCAAGGCGAAGGTGAAGAAGCTCAAAGTCTAACTGGCCAAGAGAGGCGTTCTCGCGAGTCTCTCCTAGGAGAGGTCAAGAGCTGGCAAGAAGCCGTTAAGGCGAGCATCTGCGGAGGAGAAGCCGGCCGCACGAAGTGGCTCAAGAGTAGCTTGTCGACGCTTCCCAACAATGGGACCGATTTTGCGGCGGAAGCCAAGAGACTCAAGGCCCGGCCGCCAAGGAAGAGCGGACTTCAGCGGATCTCAAGCAAAATCTTGACCCCGTGGGCTTCACAGAAAGAGATCGAGGAGATCTGTGGGATGACGTGAGGGCGATCACCGCAGAAGAAGGTCAAGGAGCTGGACGAGCAGCTCAAGACGGCAGAAAGGCCGAGTCACCAGAGCGAGGCTCGACCGATCACCAAGGCCAAGACCGAGGAGGTCGAGGCCATCAAGGCAAGAGGCGCGCGCAAGCCAAGCGAGCAAGGAGGAGATCGAACGCCCGAGCAGTGAAGCCCGGAAGGAATCAAGGCTCGTGGTGAAGTCGATGCGCCTCAAGTTAGAAGTTGAGGAGCTAAAGAAGCAGCTTGCTCCTAAGTAGCACCGCGATCAGAATCCGAAAGGGCCTTGTACCAAACTTTTGAGTAATACAATGAAGTATTTTACCTTTTTTCCCGCAAAAAAGCAGAGAAAAGACAAGAACGAATGAAACTAAGAGAAAAGCTTAACAAGCTAGGAAGTTTAAGAAAACCGTAGAGCGCTTTGCCTAACTCCCGTTGTGCAGCAAATGCCGATAACCTAAGTTTGCGAACCCTAACAGTGCACAAGAGAAAGAGCGACACCCTAGCCCCCGGTACGGACGATGCTCGAGAACCTAGGTTTGTGAACTCGAGCACGTGCGTAGAGAGAAAGAGCGACACCCGTACCATGCTCGATGCATTCCGTAGTCCGCTCGCTGACGAAGTTAGGCGCCCGAGAGTAACCGAACAAGGAAAGTGCCTCTGCCGCGGGGGGCTTACGAGAGCAGGCTTTGCCAAGTGATCGCGCCAAGCAGTAAGTGCCTCTGCCGCGGAGGGCTTACGAGAGCAGACCTAGGCGCAAGGTGGAAAGGCCGTGTTACGCAACCCTGAGTTTAGGAACTTATCGAAACTAGATACGGGTAGGGAACAATCCTTAAGATTGCGGAGCCAAGTGTTGGCAAGACCGGGCAGCCACCAAGTGTTACCAGAGAGAGTAGTCTGAGAAGATAAGAAGTGAAAAAGGCGCAGAGGCCGCGAGAATTCACTTAAGTATTGGATTGAACTTTACATGGTGCCCGAGAGACTTGGACGAACTAAGGCGCGAAGTTTGACAAAAAACGCGAGGCTAAGCAAACAAACGAAGACCTACACAAAGAACTTACGGGTGGTCGATGTTCCAAGTCTTTGGTCACTCTCTCCGCCCCTCCATAGCCAGCGAACAGCCCTCGCGAAAGTAGTAAAACGACCGTGAACGGGCCCTCCCAACGAGGAATTAACTTGTTGGCATTGGACAGGTTCTGGACACGGCGCAGAACGAGGTCGCCCGCCTTCAAAACCTTGGTCGAACTGACTTGGCAGCGTGCCGGCGAAGATCTTGCTGGTAGCGCACATTCTGACTTGTGCCCGGTCGCGTGTGCCTTCGAGGAGGTCGAGGTCGAGGAGGCGCTCTTACTCATCGTCAACTAAGTTGACCGAGCTCGTGCGAGGCGAACCGAGTACGATTTCGGCGGGCAGGATGGCTTCTGCACCATAGACCAATTGGAAAGGAGTTTCTCCGGTCGCCCAGCTGGCCGTAGTGCGGACTGTCCAGAGGACGGAAGGAACTTCGTCAACCCAGGCCTTGTTGTGCTCGCTAAGAGCAAATAATACCCGCCGCTTAATACTCGACTATCTCGTCCGTTAGCTCGCTCGATCGCTTCCATTACTCGTGGATGTGCCACAGAGGCGAAACAGACCTTGGTGCCCAGCCGTTCGCAGTATTCCTGGAATAGCTCGCTTCTGAACTGGGTACCGTTATCCGTGATCAATTTGTGGGGAATCCCAAAGCGCGTGACCACGTTGCTTTTGAAAAAGCGAACAGCCGCTTTGGCGTGAAGAGGCGACATGCTCGCCTCAATCCACTTTGTAAAAGTGTCTATGGCGACGAGCAAGTGTGTATAGCCCTTGTACCCTTTAGGAATGGGCCGAGATCCAAATTTCATGTGAAAAAAGGCCAAGATGGGGATTGTTTGGAGCTCTTGGCGGGCATATGTGCCTTCCGGACGTGAAATTGGCAAGCCTTGCACTTAGTCACGATATTCCGGCATCTTGTAACGCATGGGCCAATAATAGCCCATGCGAAACGCTTTGCCGACCCGAGTTACGAGGAGGCGTGGTTGCCACAGCATCCTCGTATGTCCCTAAGAAGGAACACACCTCCGCCGCGAGATGCACTTGGAGAGAACTCCCGAGCACCTCGACGGTAAAGGATGCCGCCCACAAGCTTGTATGGAGCAAAGACGCCTTATAAGCCGAACGCCGGCCGTCGTCGGCGAGGTCCCATCTCGCGAGGTACCGGACAAATGGCGTTGTCCGAATTGGCACTCGCCGATAAGCGGAGACAAAGACCACTGCCTCTATTGCCTCGTCCGGAGACGTGATTGAGGGCTTGTGAAGGTGCTCGACGAGCACCCCGAAAGCAGATTCTCGTGAGGATCCATACTTGATAGCTGGTCGGCCAGAAGTTGTCCTTCCCGACACGAAGAGCACCTCGAAAAATCGAAAGTGCCGCCCAACTTCCTCACTTCAACCGTATCGCGCCATTGAGTCATCGCAAAGACCGATACTCCTTGTTAACCTAGTTGATGACCAAGCGTGAATCTCCTTCACACCACCGTTGGATGCCGAAGCGACTTGCACGCCTTAGTCCCGCGAGGAGGGTCTCGTACTCATGGCGTTGTTAGTCGCCGCGAAGTGTAGTTGGATAGAATACTGGAGTTGCTCTCCTTGAGGGGAGATGAGAACAAAACCAGCCCCCGAGTGTCCAGTGCGCGAGCCATCAAAAACATGGTCCAAGGGGTTCATCAAAGTTGCTCGGGAGCTTCTCGATTTGGGCGGCAAGTCCATTCAATGACAAAGTCAGTTAGGACCCGTGACTTAATAGCGATTCAGGCAAAGCAAATAAGAGATCAAACTCTGCTAGTTCCATTGCCCACTTAGCTATACGTACGCTTGATTCCTTGTTCCGTAGGATTTCTCCCAAAGGAAACGTGGTCGGGACCAGTATTTGATGCGCCTGGAAATAGTGGCGAAGCTTCCTGGAGGACATGAGCAAGGCGTAGAGAAGCTTCGACCTCGTGGTAACGCCTTTGATCCGTGAAGTACTCGCCACGTAATAGATTGGTCGCCAGATGCCTTCCTTTCGACCGCCAAGATCAAGGCCACCGCTTGTGGCGTGCAACCTAGGTACAACAGAGCCGCCGCCATGCCGCGGGTAGTCAGACGGGAGGATTGGACAGTATCGCTCGATCTTGGAAGGATCTATCGGCTCTTCCGTCCCACTGAAACCATTGTGCTTGCGCAGGCCTTAAAGAAGGGCAACCCGCGTTCGCTTTGACGGAAATAAATCCGCTTAGAGCAACCATCCGCCTGTGAGACTCTGTACTTCCTTTACGGTAGTTGGAGCTCGCATATTTTCAATGGCCTCGATTTTTTCGGGGTTGGCGTAAATACCTTTGTAACCAATAACATAACCGAGCAACATTCCAAATCGAACACCAAAGATACACTTATCTGGATTTAATTTTATTCGATGCCCGTGAGATTACAAAAAGTCTCGCCAGTCTTTTACATGATCCGAGCAAACTTGTTTTTACAACTATGTCGCCGACATAGACCTCCGTGTTTTTCCGCCGATCGCTCGGGAAGGTCTTTCCATTAAGCTACCGAACGTGGCACCAAAGATTATGTGAGACCGAAAGACATGGTCGATAACGTAAAGTGCCGAAGGGGTGATGAAGGCGCTTTCTTCATCTCGGGAGATGCTTATTTGGTGATAACCGAATAAGCATCTAAAAACTCAAGAGTCTGGTATCCGCATGATCGATCGACTACCGGTCAATACGAGGCGGCGCGGGAAGTTGTCCTTAGGACAAGCAACGCTCAGATCGTGTGATCGACACATCCTCCACTTGCCGCCTTTCTTCTTTACAATAACAGGTTGGCTAACCACTCGGTGTGATCAACCTCGCGGATGAATCCGGCAATGAAAGCGGCTTGCTGTCGATCTTTGATGATCCTCGCTTGAATTCGTAAAAGCGACGAAGCTTCCGGCGAACGTGCTTTTGTCCGCCGGACGGCCGGGCTTTGTGCTCGATGACCTCCTTGGGACTCGGGCATGTCGATGGCTCCTGTGCAAACACATCCGCATTAGCTCGGAGGAAGGCAATGAGCTCGTTTTCCTATTTGGGGTCCAAATTTGCCCCAAGTGAACTGCCTTGGAATTATCATCAAGGGACAGCGGAACTTCCTTGGTTTCTCCCCTGGTCAAGGGAGACCTTAGGGCGCTGAGACTTGGTCTGCGGAACTTGAATCGCCATGGCGGAAGCTGGTCGATCAGGCGAGGGATCGCCGTCGCAATCCGTAGCGACTTTGTAATTGCCCTTGACCGTGATTACACCGTTAGGGCCTCGTATCTTGACGCAATGGTATCCATGATGGGACACGCCATGAACTTACCAAGAGATGGCTCGCCAAGATCGCGTTATACTGTGGATGGGAAGTCGACCACGCCGAAAGTGATCAACTCGTCGAAGTTGTTTGGGTTGCCGAAGGTGATCGGCAGGACAACTCGCCCTAACGGCTTGATGCCTTCTCCCTAACAATTCCGTAGAAGGGCATTACGACTTCCTTCAACTTAGAACGAGGAATCTGCATCTCGTCCATGACCTTAGCGAAAGCAAGTCCAAAGCGCCCCGCCGATCTCACGCAGTACACGGCCAACTCTCGCATTGTCGATGGTCGGGCGACCACCGAGGGAGCCGCCGAGGCTTAGTCATCCCATGGGGCAATCCTCCGAGAGAAGGAGATGGGGACCTCTGCCCACTTCATCGATTCGGCCGAGGTTTTGCCTTTTCGACGCTATGGACCTCCCGAGCAGCTTCCTTGAGGTCGCCGAGAGGTATAAGCCGAGGAGCCGCCAAGATGACGGCGATATGGTTCACGGCCCTTGATATTCATCATCATCTTCCCGATCACCATCGCCGGTTTGGCGCTTGGCCTTACCGCATCACCTTGTTCGGGGGGGTGGGCATTGGGCGCTTGTTGTTGTAGAAATCTTCGAGCTTTGCGCCCAAGTTCTCGCATGGCGTATGTCGTGCCCGTAGTGTTGGTGGAACTTGCAAAATCGGTCGCTTGACCTTTCTTGCCTTTGTCCGCCCCGAAAGCGTGCTTTATGCCCTTGTAGTTATTGTTGGGTTTCTTCCGCCCATCCTTGAAGGAGGTGCGCGATCTATACCGCGACGGTATTGTTCGTGATCACCTTTGTTCTTCTTCTTCGGGACTTCTTGTCACCGGGTTCTTGTTGCTCTTCTTTTCTCATCCACACCAGTTTGGGCGGCTCGCCCTTGTCAAACGATTTTTAGATCGAACACGCTCTGCGCGTTGGCATAGCGGTCACCGCCTTTGAACAGGTCGTTGGCGGTCCAGTCTCATTGATCTCGAGATCCGGTGAGCCGCTTCGTCATGACTCCGCTTTTGAAGGCGCGGACAATGATTCATCCGAGATGTTCGGATCGTGTTGCGGATCTTAATGAAACGCTTCACGGTTGCGGAGGGTCTCCCGCTCATCCGGATCATCCGTGCAGATCATCCTCCTTACTCAGACGCACGTAATGACTCGAAAATTAGCGATCGAGCGCCACAAAGCCGGGTTCCATGAGTCGATGGAACCCTCCTGGCCGATTGAACAGCCCACGTCCGAGCGGCGCCCTCAAGGACGATTGGGAGGTAGTTAGCCATAACGAGCTCGTCACCCCGCCGCCATGATGGCCAGAGCGAGATGGAAAGGAATTCCTCCGGTTCGAGTCTCATTGTACCTCTCCATGTGACCGGACTTGAACTTTGAGGGCCACCGGACACTCAAGCTTCGTCGAGAAAGCCCCGCAGCCCAAAGCATATGACCGCCACCTTCCCGGCAGAACCTAGTCTTGAGAAGACGTTGGTCCTGCGCGGAGGAACTCCTGCTGAACAGGATGATTCACCGAGAAACTCTCCGAGACAATCCACCACGCCCTTCCTCGTGGTCGCGACGACGCTTCCTCACGAGGACCGTCCGTGGTCATCGCGCGCGCTTGCCTCGTGGTCGCGATGACTACGAGGAATCGACGAGCGACGGCGACCACGGTAGCCTCGCTCATGGATCGTGATCCTTCGATGGTGACAAGGGTCACGCGATCGATCGAGCCGTCCGAATCATTCCGGCGGTTTGGTCACCGCTGGAGGAGATGTTGATTTCTCCTAGAGACTTTAGGCCTTCAGCCAATCGCTCTAAGTTAGAAGCAACAGCATCGCCCATGCGGACGAGATCAGCTTGATTGGTGGATCTAAGGACCGTTGCTATAGCTTCGAGCCGCTCCCGACTCGATCTATGGGTCCCGGATCTCGAACCATCCGCGCTCGCCGACCAGAGTCCGGCCACGCGGGAATTGACCCAACAGGAAAGCTTCGCCGGAGACTTAGCGCCGCAACGCGAGGTGGGTCGCGACGATTGCCGCTTACACCGGTCGCGAAACCGCGCAAGGTCCGGTTGATGGAATCGCCGAGGTCGCGGCGAATGACGCCTTGCTCGCGAAAGCACCAAGGCGACTCATCCCGGTGCCGAGCGAGTTAACTCGCCGATTCGCCGGCCGCCACGGCCGTGCAGATTCTCAAAGGTTCCTACATCGCCATGTTAATGCCGCGGGGCCATGCGAAGGTATGCTAGACGGTGTCATCATTTGTGTTCCACAGTAGAATCTACCGACATAGCCTTGAATCCGATAGATCTAAACCGTCAGAAAGATCATCGGTTCCGTAGTCATCGCCAATGACGGAGTGCGATCTGCGGCTATCTCTCGCCATGTAGGCAGAGACCTCCGCCCCAGACACGGAAAGTGTTCGATCCGAATCGACAGGATGAAACATCCCGCCCTTCCGAGTCGTAACCCTCGTGAAGTATCTCTCAGATCGCCGATCGAGTTCGACATGCTCGATCCAAGGTCCCCACTGACGGCGCCACTGCCGACGGTTGGGATATTGACCCAAGTCAACCAAGGTTCTTCAAGGAGGAGATAGGAGACACGCAGAACAACCACGAACAAAGAACGCATCAGAGACATGGGTTTTATCCCGTTCAGCCTCTCGGAAGATAATAGCCCCACGCCCGACCTTTCTTTATATCAAAGAGGATTACTAGGTGGAACTCGGCGAGATCAGCAAGTCTCGACGAGTAGTATGCGAAAATCTATCAGCAAAGGGTCCAGTCGTAAAACTCGTCCTCAGATGCCCCTAAACGCCGTAGGGGCATGGTTTATATAGTACAGAGCAAACCGACCTACCGAGGAATATCGGGCCGGGCTAACTACGAGATCGTAACGAACTCATACATGCCAAATACAACCTACGGTAGATAAGATAAGCTCCTAATCTTGGGGATCACGACTCCTAATCTAATCCGGGAAACCAACGTCCGGGTCTTCACGCAGCCGTGCAGAACTCTTGTTTGAGTCGGACTCAAACATGAATCATAGGCCGTTACGCACCGTGCCGACCAAGAAACCGTTTCTACAGATGCACATGGGCCCGATAGAACCTTCCAGGGAGCTGGGCCCTGGTAGGCTGTTCGATTGGACCGTCAGGGAGTGGGCCATGGCAATGGGCCGTAATTCTATCCCCGACAGAAAGAAGGCCTCTCCGCCAGTGATAATTCCAGAGGATGACGTTTATTTTTGTATTAGTTGCTTTGAAAAACTAGCTGTAATTTGAGGAAAATAGTTTGTTCTGTTTCCGATGCTGTGGGAGATAGGTTGGAAAAGATATTGTATGGGGATCACCTCAAAAAACTCTACTGTGTTTTCGTTGTCTCCATGATAATGGAAATCGGGGGAAATACCTCCTTTTTGGAAAAAAAAAGAATATGAGCTATTGGCTATGCTTGTTGTATATTATTTTCAGCATATGTTTAAATTATACATAATTCACGTATTATCTGACTAACTATATGATTCGGTTAGTCATTATCTATATTCACAAGTACCGGTATTTGTATTTGTGTCCTAACTAATTTTTTATTACCTGTCTGCGAGAAAAAAAATTTAATTAGGATAGGATACACAATAATCTATTGCCCAATCGTATCCGATCCGTTTTCACCCTGTACAAGAGACATGTACTACTTATGCCATGTAAATGAATAGTTTCAATCCAACTCATGGTCCACTTGCATAAAACTGATCATATACCCAAAGTTTTATGCTAGGTTTTACGGTGAACTAAATCAGCATGATTTTGATAATAGAAAACGAATTTCGCTCAGTTTTATACTTAAGTGATTAAAATTGGATCGACAGTGATAATTTAGACACCAAATTTACCCTTTTCCCTTAACAGCATACCTGAAATAAACACATGCAGCCGCCAGGAGCCAGCAGCATCCTTGCCGACAACAAGAATTCATAGATGGGCAAATATTCCGAGCTGACTCAGCGGTCTGCAGATCGCCCAGCACTGGCATGCCTTGAAGGGGAGACGTGTCACGTTCTCATTTCCCTGAACGAAAGCGACAAGTTGGCAACCATCACGCTGTTTTAATCTTTACATTTTTTATTAATTCGACGAAAGATCCGCGATTCATCGATCAAAGACTGGCAATAATATGATTTTTAAAGCTGAAAAAGGATGCTCGTCAGTCGTCACTCGGTTGGTTGCCCGGAGGAAAGATGGCATCAAAGGCAACGTCTGCAGCCTTGCGACATTTTCTTAACACGGGTCCCCGGACTGATCCAAGAAAGATTTCAGTAAATAGTAAAATGACAGCAATTATTCCGTCACCCAAGTCCCATGCTCTTGCCCGGTGGCAAAACGGTGCCACTTCATTTTCTGCCCAGTATAAAGATTGATTGGATTTTTCTAAAATATCTATGTTTTTATACAAAACTGACCATATGACATGTGTCCCTTTTTTTTTGCGTGCATCGAAAAATAATGAGAGCCATCGGATCATTATCGACTCAATTGATATCCGGCCGCCCTTTTTAACTCTAAGACCCTGTTCTCTTTTAGGTTGATTTGAACGGTCGAATGATTGAACAGTTGAAATGACTGAATTTCGAGAGTTTCTCAAGTTAGTCTCGATATCATATCCATTTTGTTTGACTTACTTTTTAAAACGTTAGGACCCATCTTCAAGATAGCGAAAGAACGGACTCAAAAAAACTCACACCATATGTCTTTTAAAAACATAAATAAGTTGTTAAGATGAAAAGATTATGGCCTAAATATAAAATAATATCTTTGGTCACACCCTCAACAACATGGGCAATTTTCCGACATACTACTGCTGGTGCTGCTTCACTAGTCACGGAAATTACGTAAAAAGGAAAGCGGGATTTGCTCATCATCATTTTCCCCTCTTTTCCTCAATTTTGGTCATTTATTTTCTTAATTTTTTTGTTAGGTTCATACATTAAAAAAACTTATTTCCTCATTTTTTGTCACTTTTCTCGATTTTTCAAGTCAGGTTTAGACAACCAAAAAATATCTTCTTTTCTCAATTTTATCCTTTTCTTCTTATTTCCTCGATTTTTGTCATTTTTAAACACTCGAAATATACCTTGCAAAAATGGAAGAGTTTATAAGAAAAGTAGATTTTTCAAAAAAAATGAAGATGGTGGGGCTTGCGGGCCTGAAGGGTGTCGGCGGCGAGCCCAGTAACGGCAGGGGCGACTGTGGCGGAGGTTAGAACGACGCGCGGCACTCCGGCGATGGGGAGGGCGGCGAGCACGTGCGTTAGGAAGATGGAAGACCAGGGAAGATGGGGAGAGCACAGGCGGCGGCGGGGACTCACTGGCGGTGTAAATTCGAGGAATACGGCGACGAGTGGTGACTACAGCGAGCAATTGGCAACACACATGATTTGTGGGTGGAGCAGCACGACATCGAGCTGGTGGTGAAGAGGTCGCACATGGTCGCGGGCTCATTCGGCAGGAGGACGTGGGCAGTGGAGGAATTACTAGTAGGGCACAGTGGGGCTGAGCCCCACTCATGCCCTAAGACCCAATAGGTGCGAGCCAACAGCAAGCAGCAAGGCCATCCTACAAGTTTTCCTGCTGCGTTGCTCAAGCAGTCCAGCACAGCCTTCAACCCCTTCGACACTGCACATCTACTAATTGCAATCCGGCGGCCAACCTTGAAATTCCTGCAAAATTCTCACATGCATTGTACACTTACTAATTGCATTATATGATCATGTTGTTTTAGAAGAAAACCTTGCCATTTCATTGATGATATTTTTTAGATAAATCATTGATGATATAAAAAAGAGAAGTATTTTCAAATTGGCATGATATTGCTAGTCTTGTCGTGATGATGTTTGAAGCAAAGAAACATGTCGTTTATCAATTGGTCTATAAACTTATTGAATTAGCATTAATTTTACATGTGGGCACAACTACAGTTGTTAGTCTCGCCGTGATGATGGTATCATTTTTAGCCCCTCTCGTTTCAATTTTCTGGATACGCCACTGGACGTGGGCTTGGCAGTTGGCACCGGCGAAGGGGCGCGGTCAGGTGAAGAAAGGAAAGAGAGGGAAGAAGAAAAGGAAAAGAAGGATAGGGAAGAAGAGGGGGTGGGATCCATCTGTCAGTGTGATAGAGGGAGGAGGGGGTGGGCCACGACTGTCAATGGGCCGGCCAGGAGGCTCGGCCCATTCAGATGGAGTAGATGAGAAGAAAGGATAAAAAAGAAAGAAAATGAATGCATTTTTTTAATATTTTCAACATAGTTTCCAAATCCAAGTGATTTGCAGTAGATGAAAAATCAAGATTTTAAAATATGAAAATAAGTTACAAGATGGTGCCTATTGATATTATCCCCAAAATATTATTTTAAATTAAAATAATTTATAATACCCTTTTAGCAAAGAAATAATATTCTTTTCAAACAAAGATATTATAATTTCCTTGCTTGTGCAATTCAATACGAGAACATCTAATTTCAAAATAGAATTGCTTTAAGAAATTAATTATTTTATTCAAATAATTATTTCTTTTGCTAAAAGGAAAACAATAGCTATCCTTTTGGAAAAAGGAAAATAATGAGGAGCCTTTGCGGTAAGCAACAGAATTCCCTTTTAATATTGCAAATACTATTTTCAATCATGAAATTTCTTTTATATTTAATAAAAATATTATATCAAACAATGTTTTAAATTTTCAAAAAAATATACAAAATTTTAATTAACAGCCTAAATTCGAAATTTTGGACATTACACATGTCGTCTCATCTTGGTCTGAAATTGCATGATCATTAATTGTTTCCTTCTTTTTAACATTTCCTCTTGGGCCTTTTTTTCAACGATCGTTGCAGATTACAGACATTGTGATTTGAGGGACCTCGAAGATATGAAGATTATAAAATTATTAAAATAGTTTTATAATCTTTGGAAGGACTATTAAAAGCCACAAAAAATCATTACAAATTATCATAACATATAAGCTATATAAAAATAACAAAATTTGATATAGTAATACACAACGGTACGAAACGCTGAAAAAACAAAGCCTTGACCTAATTAATGGATATCATTTATGTATTCGCGTGTTAATCAAACTTCACACGGAAATTATTCTCTTCTATTGTTTTTTTATTCTAGACCCACATTCATTAGCACAGAGTTATCAATTTTTTGAGTAAATATCAATTTTTTAAGTAGCAAATCATGAACTGTTTTCTTCTTTCTCTGTCCCGTCTGCTTGGAAGAGAATCGAGAGTGTGAGTGTTGCCCAGGTTTTCCAACCTTGCTCCTGCCAGCCGCCAGCGTTGGAGTCTTCCTCGTCTACCACGTGGAGAATCGCGGCGCGTGACGTCCCCCGTGACGCCGCGCGCGGGGACGAGCTCGCGTCGCGCCTGGGCATAAGCACCTCGCCGTCGCAGAGCTAAACCGCACTGCCCCAGCTCGCCCTCCCCTGCCTGATCACACCGCCTCCCTCCGGCCACCGCACTCCATTTTATTCGGCAGGTTGAGCTTTCGAGCTCGCGCACGTCCGCCGCCGGAGCAACACCAACCCCGGCGAGGGCCGTGTGAGCCGTGCGGCGCGGCATGGGGTGGAAGGGCGTCCTGGGCTTCGACTACGGCATCGTGCAGGCGCCGCTCGGCCCCGACATATCCGGACCGGAGCTCGCCGCCGCCGCCGCCAACGCGGGCGCCATCGGCCTCCTCCGCCTCCCCGACTGGGTACCCCAACCACACGACCCACCCACGGGCCATGGCCCATCCCCCGCTCTTCTGTTCGATTCTTCTGATTCGCTCTGCATCTACCTGCGCCGCAGCCGGCGCCGGATCGCGTGAGGGAGCTGATACGGAAGACGAGGAGCCTGACGGAGAGGCCGTTCGGGGCGGCCATTGTCTTGGCCTTCCCGCAGGAGGAGAACCTGAGGGTTGTGCTGGAGGAGAAGCTCGCCGTGCTGCAGGTGTACTGGGGCGAGTTCCCCAAGGAGCGGGTCGACGAGGCGCACCGAGCCGGTGTCAAGGTCTTGCATCAGGTGAGTCTCTTGGTCTTTGGAATGAATGCCTGAGGCCACCTTCAATGCAAGGTGCTTAGAGATAGGTGCTTAAGTTGCCACATCACTAAACATCCGTATAAAAACTCTTCCTTCCAATGCATCAGAGTTTCAGAGGTGCTTATAAATTATAACTGTCTTGTTAGCACCTAGACCAGGCGCTTTAATCTCCAATGGCGGTGCCTAGCGTAACAGGAAAAATACAATCAACCAGCTGCTCAATAGGGGATGGGAAGGAAGCATCGAGGCAAGCAGCCGAGAAAAAAAGTCGCAAGCACCGGATAGCAGTCGATGCCAACCTAGGCATCTTCTCTCTTCTCTAAGCATCTTTACTTGCTGATGTGGCAAAAAAACTCGGTTTTTTCTCTAATCACCTACTTAAGCACCTGCATTGGAGATGGCCTAATTGCCCTATACTTGTGATGGCATTACTTGTTCCAGTTTCCTTTTTTTTTTTTTTTTTGAGGGGAGTTTCCTTATCTAATTTAGTTAGTTACTCTTCCTTTGGCAATGCTAGCTCCAATTTTCTTGCTGCCAACTATGAAGTTACTGTTACTAGATTTCTGTTAAGACGTGTGGTGGATGTATAATCTTTGTCCCCGCACTGCTGGAGATAAATGCCGAACAGAGAACTCTTGCACATTGGAGAGAACACATTGGTTTTTATGTTCACAGTCCTAGCTAATAAGACCCAATTAATTATTTGGGCAAAACTCAATGGTGGAAAGTCATTTTTGTTCTTGAGGATAGAGAAAAATTGTTGGTGGGCCAGTGGTCGTTGACTGAGATGTCTTCTTTACACTTTGCTAATTAGTCGAGGTTTGCCAAAGAAGCATCATCGGCAGTGGCCAATGGATATCATTAATGTATTTGCGTATCAAACAAACTTCACAGGGAAATTATTTTCTTCTATGGTTTTGGTGTGTCTAATGAACAAAAAGAGGCTATCGGCAACATTTGATATCAGGAATTAGTGGTTAAGTTAAAATTGATAGGGACCATGATGCTTTATTTGGACTATGCATCAAGCTATGAAATTTGCCTAATTAAAAAGCTAATCACTATCAGTAATCAAATACATATTTGCTCCTAATCATTAGCAACTACTTATATTGAAGGACTATTTACATGTTTTTTGTAAAGTTTTATTTTTATTTTTCATAGAAAACTTGTTGCCAATAGCAAACATGAAAACATACGTGAAGGCAGATACTTTGTTGCTGATTTGTCTTCAGTTCTCTTTGAATGATGGGGTGATATATGCTATTGAGAAACAAAACCACACTACAAGCGCTAGTTTCTGATTCAAGCTTTGATGTTCTTGTCTTTGGTGCCAAGAAATGAAGAAATAAACAATCAAGTACTGCTACATGATCTCTAGTGAAGGCTTTATTGATCTGATGATAACATGAGGACTCTCATTGGTGTAAATCTTTAAATTTGTTTTGTTCATTATGGACATCTATAAGTTCTCTTTTTTCTTCCACAGGTTGGTAGCCTTGAGGAGGCAGCGAAAGCTAAGGAAGCTGGTGTAGATGGAATCATTGTTCAAGGCCGTGAAGCAGGGGGGCATGTGATTGGTCAGGTAAGTCACTTATCCACACTGCTTTCTAATTTCAATCTAGTAGAAATGCTCTTAGAAACTCCCCATTCACCATTGTAAGCAACAATGTATTTAGAATCTAACCCATACACCCATGTCATATATGAGGCTAATAATTTAGCCCAGGCTCACTATGTGGTATTATCTAGCATTACACACCTCTGCATTTGTCTTTACAGTTTTCATCTCAAACAGCTTTATTCTTGGAAAAACAGGAAGGGTTGATACCTTTGCTGCCAAGAATAGCGGATTTAATTTCAGATTCTGGCATTCCAATTTTCGCCGCTGGTGGAATTGTAGATGGCCGTGGCTATGCTGCCGCATTGGCACTTGGTGCTCAGGGTGTTTGCTTAGGAACAAGGTATTCTTTCAATCATGTTTGCTCATTAGTACCTCAAATAGATCGTTTGTTGTATTGTTTCAGTCTGTTTTTAACATTGCAAAGTTCCTTGGACATTCAGGTTTTTAGCTACAGAGGAAAGTTTTATGATCCGTGTATAAAAAAGCTAATCGAGATGAATCGCACGGACTATACAAATGTGTTTGGGCGTGGTAGATGGCCTGGTGCTCCTCAGCGTGTCCTGGAAACATCATTCTATGTTGAGTGGAAGGATCTGCCAGATCAAGTAACAGAGGAAAATCAGCCAATCATAGGCCACACTGTCATCCATGGTGTGGTATGTATTTGCAAATTTGATTTCCTTGAATCCTCATTCTATCTTTTGGTGCATTTGGGCACCAAAAACGCTGCTCTAATTCATCAATAAAGAAGCTTACAGTATAATTACTCTAGTTTGTAATATATCAAAACTGGAACTATGGGAATCAGCCTTCCATGTTTAGCATCGCCGTCTGAAAGGATTTGTAGATGGGGTCCTTCATCTTTTTAGGATCGAGCATCATTTTTCTACTTGTACCTCTGGACATGGTAGGATGCCATTAAACAAAACAGTGCCACTTGTAATGCTGTTTTCTGGCACAAACAGTCTAAAAGGCATATACAAAATTGGCTATATGACAGCACTTCTAATTCTAGCTCTTGGTAAAACCTTTATTGGTTTGGCCCCTCATTTATATTTGCTCTGCTCTCAACTAAACATTAGTGCACATTATATTATTTATTTGCTCTGCCTGCAACCTCTGTGTGTACCTACTGGAGTTGCTTAGATTCAGAGAAGATATAGCACAATGTGCATGTTTAATTTTTGACTTCCCTAAATATAAGTTGAGAAAATGCTACTTAAAATTTGCAGAGAGTCACATGTACATATTATCATCGAATTAATTAGAACAATAATGCAACTAAAATGATAACATATACAGAGAAAATTCTTTCTGTGCCACTGCAAAAGTCCCCAAACCCAAAACTGCCAAGCAATCATTGATAAAAATGTTGCCCTTTTGTTTAAGCTATATGACACACTAAAAATCTTGGAAAAATTATAGTGCTAGCATATTTTTAGTCGTTTTAATCTTGATTTTTAGGTATCTTTATGATTAAATTTTAGTGCAAAAAATATTGACTAATTTCTTATACATTGTTTTGATAACATATTTGTTCGTAAAAATACCAAAAAAAAATTAAGATTGAAAGTACTACATATTTGGCATCACTATGATTTTTTCCAGTTTTTTTGGGAATATTTATATAGCTTAAAGAAAAAAGGTTTTATCAATGGCATGGAAGGGAAAATATTCCCAATAAAATGTGATGCCACATAGAGGTCGATGCTTAAAAGATGGCAGTTATGGAATTTGGCACTTGTACAGTGCATGCAGAAAAATTGCCATGACCAATACATGTGATGAATCATGGTGATCGATTATGCTGTTTGTTCATGATGGATCTTCTTAGTATAGAAGTTTGGCAATCACTCATTACAACTTTAAATGTACATTTTGTGCCTCTGCATCTGGAACTAAATAATGGGAAACTAAACAATGATTTCCTAATTCCAGCACAAGGATGTACGTCGGTTTGCTGGTACTGTTCCTAATGCGACAACAACTGGTGATATCGATAGCATGGCCATGTATGCTGGTCAGGTGTTGGGCTAATCACAGAGATCATTCCAGCTAGCGAGGTTGTGAAAAGGATAGTTGCTGAAGCACAAGAAGTTATCAGGGACTCAGGGAGATAATTTGATATATTTCCTATATTGTCATAGAAGCACTGTAAATCCTCCCTAAACTGATGTATCCTTGTGGCATTGGTAAGTAAGAAATCAATGGTTTGCCCCTGGTAAAGTTAGTCCTTCTGAACTACTGTGTTGTCCGAAGTAGATATGCAAAATCGTCCCTAAATTGTCGCACGATGTGTCATATTTGTAAGTATGTGGAAATAAAATGAGTACCAAAATATTTTCTCTAAACCACAGTTCTGTATGACGTATGTCTGCGTAATTCTAGTAGTGGTGCTAGTGTGTATGATATTTGCCATGATTCCAAGGTATTCTCTCTGGATCAGAATAGCCAAATGATATTAACTAGTTAGTACACGTGCAAAATTGTAGCAGCGGTCTTCACTACATACCATGACAGACTGCCTAAACACTATGAGTTCAATTGTCATGTTGGAGTTGGACTAATGGTCTGCTATTTGAATTGAGTTGGATTAAGCTTGGTCTTGCAGATATGTGTTATATGTTTCTGTCCAAAGCCATTAATGCATTGGTCGGCTCTTTCACCAACCTATTAACTAGAGGGATTGCTTCAGTTCTGGACCACTCTCACCTCGCTGCCCATCCCTTTGAGCTTCTGACTAGATCATGCAGGGGAGGTAAAGGAAAGAAAAGAACAATGGTACTGGTACTATTTCTGGGACCAGCCTCTGAGGGCTGAATTGGACACTGACATGGATTTGTCCCGGTGATTTAACCATGTTGGAATATGTGTTTGACTGATATGGCATTATTGTGTTAATGTTCAGACGAATAGTGTGTTGAATCTTGAAATAATGTCTACTTTCAGTTTTTTTTCATTCTATGTTATTATATCATTTCTTGTGTTTCATGCAGTATTTTTGGGAGAAATGTCAAAGGCAAGTTTTGTTGTACTTTATTTTCAGCACATGGGAATAATACATCAAGATGTGTTTGTTGCATCCTCCTTTTGAGGACATCCAGTACATGACGCCCCCAACCAGGCAATCACACATGATGATGTCTGGCTATACCAAGAGTGTATGATGATGTCAGATCGATGGTTCGACTCGGATTATAATGCCCCATGCGACTTTCGGAGGGTGATCAGTGCTGAAATTATTAGATTTATCTATTCAATTTGAATTTTGACTGGTGGCTTCAAAAGCTTGAAACTGATAATCAAAACTAGGCCTGCAAATGTTCATATTGTAATTTTGAGGTTCTCAACAAAGAACATTAAAAAGTCAAAAAGTGTTTAAAAAAAGATAGGATAAATCCTTTTATGCCATTTTAGAGTCTCTCAATCCCTACGGTATCCATATATTTAAGCTCTACTTTTATGTATCATTAAAATTTATAGATTAATACCTTATATTCTATTATTGACCAGTTAAAACGTTATAGAGTTATATAAAGACACTTTTTCTACCGTCACATTTGTAGCTTAATACTTTTTATGCTAATATTGATTGATTAAGCCGTTACGGAGTTGTACAAAGACGATTATGTCCTAGTCGACATGATCTTTCTAATACATTGAAAAAATAAGATAAGTTTTTAAAAATAATATAAATTTATAAACTTATGATAAAAGTTTATGTGGGTTCAAAAAAATTGTGTGAACTGAAAAGACCGGTTAAAGCAAATTTTTGTTATGTGAAATTTTGTATTGAAATTATTGGTATCTTATTTCAATAAATTATTTTATATTATAATTTTGTAAAATATATAAAAGGTTAACAAGTAAACACATAATTTTACATAAACTCTGAAATTTAAGCTACCCAATTTGGAATGACAATATGAAAGATACAATTTTGAAAGTTTGAAAATGCAAGGGTATTTTGAACATTATGGCAAGTTTTTTAGTCTACTCTAATTCTATAGTATTAAACTGCAAATTAAATGCGATTTTATAGAAGGGTAGATTGATGCAGTGGCACCAAAGAGATTGGGAGACTTGCCGTGGCATATCTCAAGGATTTAGGAAAGATAATTTAAGAAAAAAACCTACCTAAAACAAGAGTCCGCATCGTACAAATTTATATTTCTAGAATTCTACTATTTGAATGTTAGAAAGCTGATTTTGTACAGCCCCATGGTATATTGGCATGCAGTTAGAACATCGTTAACAACCCCTCTATATCTATGTTTGAGGGAGGTACGAAGAGATTGTTGGTATGCTCTTAGGGTATGTGCAATGACAACCTATGTTAGATTGATCTAAAACTGTAACAATTAAAATAGAAGGGAGAAAAATTCCAATGAATAGTAAAAATGAGAGTTTTTTTTAGTAAAAGGCAGGAGAACTGACTACTTTGTATTTATAAGGAGAAAAGGTTACAAATTTCGGGGGAAAAAAACTCTCCCCCGAGGAGACGACGGTGTTGTCTAAACTAATTACAAAATTGGCCCATGCGGCCATCCAAAGCAGATGGTCGTCGATGAGGTTTTGAAGGAAGGCGGCGCGAGGGCATTCAACCGAGCGGAAAATTCTGTTGTTCCGCTCCAACCATAGGAACCAAATGATCCCTGAGGCCACCGACAGAGCGCCACTTGGGGGGAATTTTGAAGGATGTCTGCATCCCATCACGTAGGCAAGTTGGTGGCCCGATTCCAAGATGCCGGGTCAAGTATAGTGAAACCTGTCAGCTGAGCTAGGCGCATTCAGATGTAGGTACTGAATTCACATTGCAAGAAGAGGTGTGTCGGTGTAATAAATACCGGGGTACAAAAAGTCCTGAGAAGGCTAAGAGGGCCCCACGCGTCAGGCGGACGAGCAAGGCCCCAGCGCGTGGGCGAGCCCCTCGGGAGGCCAAGAGGGCCCCACGCCCAGCGGGCGAGCAAGGCCCCAGCCACATGGGCGAGCCCCTCGAGAGGCCAAGAGGCCCCACGCCCAGGGCGATCAGCCCCACAGGCTGGGCGAGCCTCGGGAGGCCAAGAGGGCCCCACGCCAGTGGGCGATCAGCCCCAGCCAGCTGGCGAAGCCCTCAAGACGACGAGGCCCCACGCTGCCCAAAGCGCGGCGAGCCCCTCTCAAGACGAGGCGAGGGCCCCACGCCAGCGGTGCGCGGGCGAGCCCCTCTCAAGACCAGCGAGGATCCCACACGCCAAAGGGGCCCATGCGGCAGGAACGCTGCGTAAGGAGTCTTCGGACGAAGGCTCCCCCCGCTGAAGGGCGACGGCGATTAATGAGACATCACGCGCGGATAGACAAACAAGAAATGATTACCGCTAAAGGACCCCGCGCAGTCCGAAAGCGGCCGCCATCGTGGCGCGAAGAATTGACCCAGAGAGAAGGTTTGCTTGAGGAGGCCGCCCGCTGCCGGGAGGAGCAGTAGGCCCCACCCACGACTCACCGGTGTGATCTGCGGCGGGTCGAGGCCACTGCATGGCACGCGAGGCGCGAGGCTGCTGGCGGGGCAGGCTGCACGTTGCCTCTTCGTCTGTGGTCGTGTCGCAGCATCGAGAGTATCAGATCGCTTACCCCCTCTCTCTCCGCTAGCCCAAAGCTTATATAAAAGGGGAGGAGAGAGAGGGAGGGGAGGGGCAGGTGCGACGCTGCACAAGCATAGGTTCCAAACACACGCAGCTCACAAGCACCTGTAAACACATTCCCATTCAACCACAATCGAAAAGAGCTAAGGCTCACAGAGTAGGACTATTACCCGCCGAGGGGTCCAACTCGGTAAATCATGAAGTCGCTCACAGTCCGACGCCAAATCGAACCGAAGCTTGATCGAGTTGACTAGCGCCTAAAAATCGACCATGGGTGTGATCCGCAGTGGTTGAGCGGAGAACACGCCGTCGGCGCGCCAGTAGGGAGCGCTAGCATCGGTTCAAACTCTTCGACCCTTCTTCAGCGGCGATGGCGAGCAAAGCATCCGCGATGGAGCAGAAGCGGCCGCCAGAGCCGCTGCCATGGAGTCGGCCGCGCGATGGCGGTGGATCACCCGGCGGAAGCCGCCGCCTAGGGTCGAAACTCGGCGAAAAGCAACCGCCTGCCAAGTTAGGCGGCGCCGCCTGGAGGAGTGCACTCAAAGACAAAACCTCCATGCGCTGTGGCCTTGCCGGAGAACCCACCGTTCGGTGACTCGACTCCGGCGGCACCGTGGTTGGCTGCCTGGCCCGCTACGATGGCGCCGGGCGGTGGTGCAAGTTTCGGGGCGGGGAACCGTGTTTCCGCTTCCTCCCGTTTTTGTTGCCTCGCACCTCTCGCAGATCTCCTAGCGAGGGGGCGGGCCAAGACGACAAGAGCGCGCGACTTCTACGGGCTCGGCCGGGCAGCGGCAGTGGTCGTGATCTCCGGTCCCATCTCGGAGGACCGCCACTTGTCGTGATGGAGAAGACTGCGTGACAAGCTCCGCAGGCGCGACCGAAGGCAGCGATCACATTGCTGCCGCCGACGCGGGACCAAGAAGAGGGCTCCCGCAGAGCTGCCCCGCCAAATGAGGGTGGCGCTTCTTGACCGCCAGGCGACGGGACGACGGGCGAGGACGCGCCCAGAGCAGGAGGTTCTCGACGCCGGGTGCCGCGCTTTTCTAAGGAGTCACAAGGCCCAAAGGACCGAACGGTTTCGTCCGCCCCATCGAAAAGTATGACGGCTCCACCAACCCCGATGAGTTTTTGCAGATCTACACGACGGTGATGCAATGACAGAGGGTCGGGAAGGTTCTCGCGAACTACTTTCCCTGGTCCTCACCGGCGAGCTCCCTCATGGCTCATGAACCCGCCCCGAGTCCGGGGTCATGGAAGGAGCTCTCTGAGCTCTTCATCACCAACTTCGTGACACCTTCGAGCAGCCCGAGTAGAAGACGACCTCCACAACGTGGGAGCAGAAGAGCGAGAGTCGCCGCGCGACTATATTCGGGCGCCTCGCCAGTCCGCAACACCATCCCCGACATCTCCATCGACGCCGTGGTCACGGCATTCAGAGAGAGGCGCTCGAGACCCCAAGGTCAAGGAGAAGATGGCCACCGCAAGATCCAAACGACGGAGGAGTTTTTCACCTTGGCGACAAGGCGCCTTCAGCGGTGAGCCAGATCCGCCCGGCGCTGGCGGGGGACAAGCATGGCGGCGAGGCCGGACCTCGAGGAACCCCGCGCAAGGACAAGAAGAAGCGCAGGCGGCCGAGACCCGACAGTCATGGCCGCCGAGCGCGACGACGACGACGACGACGCTGCCACCAAGAATGGGCTCGGGCGGGCGTAAAAGAGGAGGAGGTTGCGGCGCCGGCGGTACGGCCCCTCAGGGCGGCCGGGCGGCGGCTATGGCGATCGCGCGGGTCGCGAACGGCCCCCGCTGCCGCGACGGCGGGCGAGACCGCCGCCTCGGAGTGGGACGGAAGGCCTTATCGTCCCATTCACCGCAACAACTCCCACAACTTGGCGATTGCCATATCGCCAAAGAAGATGGTGGACAAGCGAGTCCACGAAAGAAAGCAGCAGCAGAAGAGCGCCCGGCAATGCAAGGGCAAGGAGGCGGCTTCGCTTGGCTTTCATCAGCGGAGCGCCGGTTGCCGCCATCCACGGCGGTTCGCCACATATCCGCCCCACGCTAGCTTTAAGCGCATGGCGAGGAGAAGTGCGCCGCCGCGTTCGGCTTTGGGTCAAGGCAAGGCTGGCGGGTCGGAGCAACCGATCGCTCGGCAAAGCCGATCACCGAGCCAAGATCACTGCCCGACATCTCCGATCGTGGTTGCGCCCACGGTCCGGAATGTAAAGCTAGGGCGGTGCGGTAGACGAGGAGTTCCTCAACCTCCTTTCGCCCGGCCGCCACGGCGCTTCAGATCCAGAGCTGGAGCTTCGTCCAACGCCCCATTCTTCGCATCGCTGGGCCGAGTCCGCCTCATTGGGCGCTGCCTCCGGTGACGCTTGAGGTTCGACAACTTCCGCACCGAGATGCTCGAGTTCGAGGTGGCGGACTTCGACCTCTTTACAACGCCATACTAGGTCGGCCGCCGACCAAGTTCATGGCGGTTTGCCACTATGCGCATATGGTGGTGAAGATCCCGCCAGTGGCCCATTGCCTTGAAAGTGGACCGCCGGAGGCGCCTCCGCTGCGACAAGGACGCTCGCTTGGCGGGCGACGGTGCCTGTATGTCGAGGCTTCGACTGGAGCTCTCCGGCGAAGACCGTGCTCTCTTGTTCGTCTGCTGAGGTTAAGGCGGTTCCTCGAAGCGAAGTCGACCGGCGAAGACCGTTCGTGGCGCTTCTCGCCAAATAGGAAGGCGCTAGTCTTCTTTCTCGGCCTAACGCAGACGTGTTTGCGTGGCAACCGTCCGACATGGCTGGGTCCCTGTGAGGTGATTGAGCACAATTGGCGACGTTTCGCCATGCACCGGTCATGCGAAGGTCCGGCGATTGGTGGAGCTGTGAAGTTATCCGCCAAGGAGGCGGACAAGTTTAAGGGCGGGTCGTCCGCAGTGTCGCCCATCCTAGGTGGCTCGCGAACCCCGCTTCGCCAAGAAATCCAACGGCGCCGAGGATGCGCGGACTTCACCGACTCAACAAGGCGTGCTCGGCGATCCGCACTCACGCCCGCATCGATCTCATCGCCGACTCAACAATGGGTGCGAATAACCGGCTTGCTCGATGCGTACCGAGTACCACCGATTAGCATGGTCAAGAAGATGAAGACAAGATCGCTTTCGGACGCCCACGGGCGCTTCATCGCTATACAAAGATGGCGTCGGATCAAGAATGCGGCCCAACCTATCGTAGGCCATGCATATCGCCACCGCCCCAAATAGGGCGTAAACTCGGAGGTGTATGTCGATGATCTGGTGGTGAAGTCCAAGAAGGCGAGGAGTTGATCGCCACCGGAAGAAACCTTCACCAACCCGAGGAAGTATCGCATCAAGCTTAATCCGAGAATGCGTGTTCGCCGTCTACTGGCAAATTGTCGATTCCTCGCTCCCGTGAGGGGGATAGAGGCGAACCCCGACAAGATCGCAGTGATCGAGAACATGAAGCCCCGACACGACTTCGGGCAGATGCAAAGGTTGGTGGGTCGCTTGACTTCGGGGCCGCTTTTATAGCTCGCCTGGGATAAAAGTTTCCCACTACTCAAGCTCCTAAAGAAGACCAACCGCCGAGTGGATCGGCGGAGGCGCAGGAGGCGCTCGACGGGTCTGAAGAAGTATCTCACCTCGCTCCAGACCGGTCGCCCTGCACTCCGGCGAGCCATCGATCCTCTACGCTATGGCAAACCCTCAGCGGTCAACAAGCAAGGTGGCGGAAAGAGAAGGCGTCAGCGCCCATCTACTACGCCGCCAAGGTCCTCCACGACGCCAAACAAGGTATTCACAAAGACCAGAAGATGTTCACGCCCGGCCGACGGCGTTCCAAAGTCGCGCCATTACTTCCAAGGGCGAAGTCACTTGTTGACCAAGTATCCCTTGCGGAGATCCTTCAACCGCGAGGCGACGGGTCGACGCTGCCGGGCCATGGAGCCGGCAGCACTCGATCTCAAGTTCGCCCCGAACGGCCATCAAAGGGCAAGCTCGCGAGTTCACAATGGACTCGGCCAACACAGAGCCGAAGATACCCCAAAGACCTCGCCAGGACTCTCTTCTTCGACGGCTCGCTCCGGCCGGAGAGGTAGGGTCAAGCGTCATTCCGGTGTCTCCCATCGGGCGATGTCGCCCAAAGACTGTGGTGCCGGACTTCCGCCACCAACAACGCCGTGGAATATGAAGGATTGCTCGCCGGGCTCAGGTGGTTTACCCTTGGCATCCGACGGCCGCAAGTAAAAGCGATTTCATCCCGTCATCAACCAGCAGGAAGGATTTTCCCGCCGATCCCGCCATGGCGGCTTTTCGGCGAGGTGCGCCGGTTGAGCGGCACTTTGAGGGTTTGCTTGCACGCCCTCGCCGCGACAACTTCATGGCGATGAATCGCCCCTGCATTGCCTCGCCGAGGGCACCTGCTCCGCCGGGTCGCAAGAAGAAAGACTTACGCGGCCGTCTGCCGCAAATTTCACTCGCGGGGACGACGCTTCGATACGCCCCACCGAGGAGACGCCACCGATCTCGCCGCAGCCCCGGCCGAGGGAGGAGGCGGAAGAACTGGCCGAGGCGGTTGAGGCGAAATGCTGTGCTGTGCAGAGTACGCCGGCGACAATGTACGTAACGCCGCCACACTCGTCCGGAAGGTCTGCGGATGGATCCGATCCAACCTACCGCGGATGGAGGATCTCTCACGACGACGCCGCGGCCGAAAAGATAGCGCCAGGCCAAGCGCCACGCCCGGTAGGTGGGGACCAGACGCTGTGCGCAAACGGAGTTCTACCGGCGCGCCACTGGAAGCGGAGAGTGCACTTTCTCCGAGATCCATGGAGGCGTAGCGAGAGCCATTCGGGAGCCGGGCGTGGTTGGGAAAGCTCGCCACGCTTATTGGCCCATCGCCGCCCAGATGCCTTCGAGCCGCGAGAGATGCGAAGCGCGTAATTTCATGCGCAGATCCACCGATCGCCCAGCGCCGCAAACCATTCCGCTTATCCTCGCCGTCATGGTCCGGGGCTGATATTTCGCCTGCTCACGGGCGACCGGAGGTTACACACATCCGCTTGCCGCCATCGGCAAGTTCACTACTGCTGGTTGAAGCCTCGCCAGCCCCAAAGGATCACATCCGCAGCTGCTATCAAGTTTATGAAGAGCATCTTCGCCCGGCTCGATGTCGCCAGCAGAATCATCACCGACAACGGCGCCGCCCGTAAAAGCGATTTCAAGACTGCGCGAAGAGTTGGGTACTAAGTCAGGTTTACCCGCTGTACATCCAAGAGCAATGGGCGGAGCGCGGCGAACGCGAAGTACCGAAAGGCCTCAAGACAAGGGCATTCGACGCTCGAGAAGCGTGGCAAGTCTGGAAGAAGAAGCCCCACTTGTTGTGGGCGCCGCGACAACTCCTAACAGAGCCACCGCGAGACCCTTCTTCCCGTGTATGGCTCGAGGCGGTGTTCCCCATCGTGAGTTCGCCGGCTGCCGGGCGGCGCTGGGCGCCAAGACCAAGACTCGACCGCGTCAGATTTAAGTCAATCTCCGAGGAGATCCGGAGATGGCGGCGATCCGCCGCTAAGTATCAGCAAGGCCGCGCCGTTAAGAGGAAGAGAAGACCGGCAACAAGCACTGCTCGGCAGAAAATCCAAGCGCAGCGGGCGAATAAATCGCTCTCCCCGCGAGGGCCCTTCAAGGTGGTCTCGCCCCGCCAGTTCAACCAAAGCTCGTGATTCGAGGATGGTCGCGAATTGGCTTAACACTTGGAACGCCGAAAGTACCGAGAAGTTCCACCAGAGGTAGCGCCTGCTTTTTTTGCCTTCCTTGAGCCGAGCGGCGAGGTCTTTCTTCCTTCACCGCCACTTTGGGGTCAGTAGTACAAAGCCATCTTCACAAGAGATAAGTTCGCCTCCTGGCATCTGCTTTTTTCGCTCAAGTCTGTTAGAAAGCATTCTGCTGGAAAGTCGGTAGCTAAAAAAGTACTTTAAGGCGATGGCCCCTTAGTTGTAAAGGATCTAACGCCCACGACTCGGCGGTGGGTTGGGCGAGGCGACGGACATGGTTCTAGCCCGTGTGTCGGCTCGGTTCAGGTAATGCGCCAACAATGCAACCGCGACTAGACCACTTCGAAGCTAAGCTCTCGCCACGCAACGCTTAAGGTCGCTTGCAAGAAAGAGCTATAAGGGTTGAAGTAACCAGATGTTCGAGGAAAGGCCACTTTCAATGTAAAAGCTCGCCTAAAGCTTTTTGGCCATCAAAGGCTTAGCCTTAAAAGGTCTCTAGAAAGCATTCGCTGAAAGTCGGTAATAAAAGCACTTAAGGCGTATGGCCCCTTAGTTGCAAGGATCTAACGCCACGATTTATAATTGGCGAGGCGGTTGACGTAAAGGTCGGTTCTAGCCCGTGTGTCGGTTTCGGCCAAGTGTCCCAGCTCAATTCGCTAGTTAGAATTACAGCGAAATTCAAGGAGACTCACAACAAAGAGCAAAAGTTTGTTTGCATTGACAGCAACGCATAAGGCAAGATAGACAGGGAGTCTCGCCATCCTTCCTCGCTTTCGCCTTCCACTGAGCGGGCGCCGCCCATCATGGATACGCGGTCGGCGGCGTGTCAACTCCGCCTCGCCGATCCGGTCCACCGGGCGCGAAGGTCTCGGCGCATGATTGAGATCAAACGCGCGCCTCGAGCAAGAAAGTTGCCTAAGATGAACCGCGCTGCTTCAAGAGCGCTTTGGCGATCGTTTTCGATCGCTTCAAGGCTCAACGCCAACGGAAGACCGCTGCAGGCTTTCGCTGTTCGTCCCCACGGCGCCAACAGATCAAAACAGCCTCTCCAAATGGGGGAATACAAGGTAACACCCAAGGATGCAGAGCGCCCCAAACCTGGTAGGCGCGCGCAAAGATGTCGGCGAGGGTTCGGAGGGCCAAGTGTTCCAGCGAGGTCTTCGACCGCTTACGGCCGAGGCAACAAGCGCTTACCGCTGCGCAGCGAAGTCATCGCCTTCGCGGGCGGTGTCTTGCTGCGGCCCGCTGCGAATCGCCGGCATGATCGCTTCCGCCAGCAGGGCTTCTCCCGCGTTCAAGTGCGCGGAGAGGGCGCGAGCGCCGGCGAGCGCTTTTACGCCGGCGGTCACGCCGAGATGGCGGCGGCGCCACGACGCGGTCTGGCGAGGATTTCTCCGCCGCGCGCGCCAATAATCCTTCACGGCGCGCAGCCCCTGCCGAAGGAGCAGCAGCTGGCCGGTCACGGGCAGCCATGAGCTGAGAGTTTCGCGTCTCAGCCATTCGCCTCGCTCAAGAAGGACAATCGTGGTTCGCATGTAAAACGTAGCATACTAACCTAACGCAAAGGGCGCGTAAGCGCAGAAAAGCTAACTCAAGCTGTGCGCCTGAAAGCGAAGGCCGCAGTGTGGAGCCCAAGTCGCTGATCGGGCGGAGGCGTGGTGGCGCGGTCATGTCACACGCTGCTGGAAGCAGCGCCGCGGCGAGTGGCGCCGGCGAGGAAGCGGCCAGTGAAAGCGCCGGGCGCAGAGTGGAGCGGAAGAAACCGGCGCAGCGGCGCCAGCTT
Organism: Raddia guianensis; assembly: GCA_036346415.1. Lineage (NCBI taxonomy): Eukaryota > Viridiplantae > Streptophyta > Magnoliopsida > Poales > Poaceae > Raddia > Raddia guianensis. The sequence goes on along the minus strand of CM070541.1, from coordinate 8,830,181 downwards.
CGAAGAGTCGCCGCTTTCGCCCGGGCGAGCAATGGCGAAGAGCGCAGGCCTCACTGAGAGGCCGCGGCGGCGGCGAAGTCAGATTGGAAGCGGCGAGCCTTGGGCTCGCCTTCCTTCGCTTCGCCGCCCACGGCAGGGATGAGGCGGCGCTTCCGAAAGCGCGTCGGAGTCGGCCGCCACGGCAGAGGTAGCGCGGCCGCGAAGCTTGGGCGGTCGCCGGAGGCGGATCGCGGGATTCAGAGTGGCCCCCGTGCCACTTGGACCGCAGGCGAGACTCCATGGGGCAACAGCGCACGCAGCGTTGATTGCGCCCCGTGATCCTGGGCCGCAGAGGTGAGGATGCTCGCAGCGCCGGCGTCGCTGATGGTGGGACCAATAGTCCCGCCACAGCCCCGTGAAAGCACGCCGTTCGCACGCTTTCGCGTCACGGTAGAAGAAAGGAAGCCGTAAGGACGGCAAGCAAAAAGATTCCAAGAAAGACAGGAGACCCAAAAGACTAAAAGAGCACTTCACGCCGAGGGCGACGCGACTCCATCGTTGTCGCCATAGTACATCCAAAGCGGGCGAAGTCTCACGCGTGAGCGCAGAGTCGGCGCCAAGAAAAAAATCCGCCGCGACGAGGGTTCCGGTGAGCCTGCTACGGCGAAGATCGACGCACGCTACGCCAAGATCAACCCCATTCCCATTGACGCGCCGCGAAGCCCCTGGGCATGCGGGCTCAAGGGAACCTCGGAGAGAAAGATCGCCGCAGCCTACCGAGTCCTCCACGCACAACCATTGTCGGTGCCATTCCTTCCAGCTTGACTTGGACGCCGACAGATGAAGGCGCGGTTTCATGAGCGTGAAGTAGCAGCCCCGGTTGCCAAGACGGCGCCGCCTCGCTGCGGCAAAGACGAAGAGCCAGCCAGAGGGGAGGCTTGGCATCGCCCCACAACATCTCGCAGAGGTGGACGAAGATGGCATGGCCGAATGATGGAGTTAGGAAGGTGCACCACCGGATCTCGAGAACGCGAGCACCCCAAGAAAATTCGAGTACGGCGGACGAGCC